>CM073527.1:28936347-29663521 GCA_037074615.1 Leucaena leucocephala | reverse complement strand
ACGCGCTATCTCAGAGTACCCTAAACCCTAAACCCTAAAACCCTAAACCCTAAACCCTAAACCCTAAACCCTAAACCCTAAACCCTAAACCCTAAACCCTAAACCCTAAACCCTAAACCCTAAACCCTAAACCCTAAACCCTAAACCCTCAACCCTGAACCCTGAACCCTGAACCCTGAACCCTGAACCCTGAACCCTGAACCCTGAACCCTGAACCCTGAACCCTGAACCCTGAACCCTGAACCCTGAACCCTGAACCCTGAACCCTGAACCCTGAACCCTGAACCCTGAACCCTGAACCCTGAACCCTGAACCCTGAACCCTGAACCCTGAACCCTGAACCCTGAACCCTGAACCCTGAACCCTGAACCCTGAACCCTGAACCCTGAACCCTGAACCCTGAACCCTGAACCCTGAACCCTGAACCCTGAACCCTGAACCCTGAACCCTGAACCCTGAACCCTGAACCCTGAACCCTGAACCCTGAACCCTGAACCCTGAACCCTGAACCCTGAACCCTGAACCCTGAACCCTGAACCCTGAACCCTGAACCCTGAACCCTGAACCCTGAACCCTGAACCCTGAACCCTGAACCCTGAACCCTGAACCCTGAACCCTGAACCCTGAACCCTGAACCCTGAACCCTGAACCCTGAACCCTGAACCCTGAACCCTGAACCCTGAACCCTGAACCCTGAACCCTGAACCCTGAACCCTGAACCCTGAACCCTGAACCCTGAACCCTGAACCCTGAACCCTGAACCCTGAACCCTGAACCCTGAACCCTGAACCCTGAACCCTGAACCCTGAACCCTGAACCCTGAACCCTGAACCCTGAACCCTGAACCCTGAACCCTGAACCCTGAACCCTGAACCCTGAACCCTGAACCCTGAACCCTGAACCCTGAACCCTGAACCCTGAACCTGAACCCTGAACCCCTGAACCCTGAACCCTGAACCCTGAACCCTGAACCCTGAACCCTGAACCCTGAACCCTGAACCCTGAACCCTGAACCCTGAACCCTGAACCCTGAACCCTGAACCCTGAACCCTGAACCCTGAACCCTGAACCCTGAACCCTGAACCCTGAACCCTGAACCCTGAACCCTGAACCCTGAACCCTGAACCCTGAACCCTGAACCCTGAACCCTGAACCCTGAACCCTGAACCCTGAACCCTGAACCCTGAACCCTGAACCCTGAACCCTGAACCCTGAACCCTGAACCCTGAACCCTGAACCCTGAACCCTGAACCCTGAACCCTGAACCCTGAACCCTGAACCCTGAACCCTGAACCCTGAACCCTGAACCCTGAACCCTGAACCCTGAACCCTGAACCCTGAACCCTGAACCCTGAACCCTGAACCCTGAACCCTGAACCCTGAACCCTGAACCCTGAACCCTGAACCCTGAACCCTGAACCCTGAACCCTGAACCCTGAACCCTGAACCCTGAACCCTGAACCCTGAACCCTGAACCCTGAACCCTGAACCCTGAACCCTGAACCCTGAACCCTGAACCCTGAACCCTGAACCCTGAACCCTGAACCCTGAACCCTGAACCCTGAACCCTGAACCCTGAACCCTGAACCCTGAACCCTGAACCCTGAACCCTGAACCCTGAACCCTGAACCCTGAACCCTGAACCCTGAACCCTGAACCCTGAACCCTGAACCCTGAACCCTGAACCCTGAACCCTGAACCCTGAACCCTGAACCCTGAACCCTGAACCCTGAACCCTGAACCCTGAACCCTGAACCCTGAACCCTGAACCCTGAACCCTGAACCCTGAACCCTGAACCCTGAACCCTGAACCCTGAACCCTGAACCCTGAACCCTGAACCCTGAACCCTGAACCCTGAACCCTGAACCCTGAACCCTGAACCCTGAACCCTGAACCCTGAACCCTGAACCCTGAACCCTGAACCCTGAACCCTGAACCCTGAACCCTGAACCCTGAACCCTGAACCCTGAACCCTGAACCCTGAACCCTGAACCCCTGAACCCTGAACCCTGAACCCTGAACCCTGAACCCTGAACCCTGAACCCTGAACCCTGAACCCTGAACCCTGAACCCTGAACCCTGAACCCTGAACCCTGAACCCTGAACCCTGAACCCTGAACCCTGAACCCTGAACCCTGAACCCTGAACCCTGAACCCTGAACCCTGAACCCTGAACCCTGAACCCTGAACCCTGAACCCTGAACCCTGAACCCTGAACCCTGAACCCTGAACCCTGAACCCTGAACCCTGAACCCTGAACCCTGAACCCTGAACCCTGAACCCTGAACCCTGAACCCTGAACCCTGAACCCTGAACCCTGAACCCTGAACCCTGAACCCTGAACCCTGAACCCTGAACCCTGAACCCTGAACCCTGAACCCTGAACCCTGAACCCTGAACCCTGAACCCTGAACCCTGAACCCTGAACCCTGAACCCTGAACCCTGAACCCTGAACCCTGAACCCTGAACCCTGAACCCTGAACCCTGAACCCTGAACCCTGAACCCTGAACCCTGAACCCTGAACCCTGAACCCTGAACCCTGAACCCTGAACCCTGAACCCTGAACCCTGAACCCTGAACCCTGAACCCTGAACCCTGAACCCTGAACCCTGAACCCTGAACCCTGAACCCTGAACCCTGAACCCTGAACCCTGAACCCTGAACCCTGAACCCTGAACCCTGAACCCTGAACCCTGAACCCTGAACCCTGAACCTGAACCCTGAACCCTGAACCCTGAACCCTGAACCCTGAACCCTGAACCCTGAACCCTGAACCCTGAACCCTGAACCCTGAACCCTGAACCCTGAACCCTGAACCCTGAACCCTGAACCCTGAACCCTGAACCCTGAACCCTGAACCCTGAACCCTGAACCCTGAACCCTGAACCCTGAACCCTGAACCCTGAACCCTGAACCCTGAACCCTGAACCCTGAACCCTGAACCCTGAACCCTGAACCCTGAACCCTGAACCCTGAACCCTGAACCCTGAACCCTGAACCCTGAACCCTGAACCCTGAACCCTGAACCCTGAACCCTGAACCCTGAACCCTGAACCCTGAACCCTGAACCCTGAACCCTGAACCCTGAACCCTGAACCCTGAACCCTGAACCCTGAACCCTGAACCCTGAACCCTGAACCCTGAACCCTGAACCCTGAACCCTGAACCCTGAACCCTGAACCCTGAACCCTGAACCCCTGAACCCTGAACCCTGAACCCTGAACCCTGAACCCTGAACCCTGAACCCTGAACCCTGAACCCTGAACCCTGAACCCTGAACCCTGAACCCTGAACCCTGAACCCTGAACCCTGAACCCTGAACCCTGAACCCTGAACCCTGAACCCTGAACCCTGAACCCTGAACCCTGAACCCTGAACCCTGAACCCTGAACCCTGAACCCTGAACCCTGAACCCTGAACCCTGAACCCTGAACCCTGAACCCTGAACCCTGAACCCTGAACCCTGAACCCTGAACCCTGAACCCTGAACCCTGAACCCTGAACCTGAACCCTGAACCCTGAACCCTGAACCCTGAACCCTGAACCCTGAACCCTGAACCCTGAACCCTGAACCCTGAACCCTGAACCCTGAACCCTGAACCCTGAACCCTGAACCCTGAACCCTGAACCCTGAACCCTGAACCCTGAACCCTGAACCCTGAACCCTGAACCCTGAACCCTGAACCCTGAACCCTGAACCCTGAACCCTGAACCCTGAACCCTGAACCCTGAACCCTGAACCCTGAACCCTGAACCCTGAACCCTGAACCCTGAACCCTGAACCCTGAACCCTGAACCCTGAACCCTGAACCCTGAACCCTGAACCCTGAACCCTGAACCCTGAACCCTGAACCCTGAACCCTGAACCCTGAACCCTGAACCCTGAACCCTGAACCCTGAACCCTGAACCCTGAACCCTGAACCCTGAACCCTGAACCCTGAACCCTGAACCCTGAACCCTGAACCCTGAACCCTGAACCCTGAACCCTGAACCCTGAACCCTGAACCCTGAACCCTGAACCCTGAACCCTGAACCCTGAACCCTGAACCCTGAACCCTGAACCCTGAACCCTGAACCCTGAACCCTGAACCCTGAACCCTGAACCCTGAACCCTGAACCCTGAACCCTGAACCCTGAACCCTGAACCCTGAACCCTGAACCCTGAACCCTGAACCCTGAACCCTGAACCCTGAACCCTGAACCCTGAACCCTGAACCCTGAACCCTGAACCCTGAACCCTGAACCCTGAACCCTGAACCCTGAACCCTGAACCCTGAACCCTGAACCCTGAACCCTGAACCCTGAACCCTGAACCCTGAACCCTGAACCCTGAACCCTGAACCCTGAACCCTGAACCCTGAACCCTGAACCCTGAACCCTGAACCCTGAACCCTGAACCCTGAACCCTGAACCCTGAACCCTGAACCCTGAACCCTGAACCCTGAACCCTGAACCCTGAACCCTGAACCCTGAACCCTGAACCCTGAACCCTGAACCCTGAACCCTGAACCCTGAACCCTGAACCCTGAACCCTGAACCCTGAACCCTGAACCCTGAACCCTGAACCCTGAACCCTGAACCCTGAACCCTGAACCCTGAACCCTGAACCCTGAACCCTGAACCCTGAACCCTGAACCCTGAACCCTGAACCCTGAACCCTGAACCCTGAACCCTGAACCCTGAACCCTGAACCCTGAACCCTGAACCCTGAACCCTGAACCCTGAACCCTGAACCCTGAACCCTGAACCCTGAACCCTGAACCTGAACCCTGAACCCTGAACCCTGAACCCTGAACCCTGAACCCTGAACCCTGAACCCTGAACCCTGAACCCTGAACCCTGAACCCTGAACCCTGAACCCTGAACCCTGAACCCTGAACCCTGAACCCTGAACCCTGAACCCTGAACCCTGAACCCTGAACCCTGAACCCTGAACCCTGAACCCTGAACCCTGAACCCTGAACCCTGAACCCTGAACCCTGAACCCTAAACCCTAAGCCCCTAACCCCTAGCCCCTAGCCCCTAGCCCCTAGACCCTAGCCCCTAGACCCTAGACCCTAGACCCTAGACCCTAGACCCTAGACCCTAGACCCTAGACCCTAGACCCTAGACCCTGACCCCTAGACCCTGACCCCTGACCCCTGACCCCTGACCCCTGACCCCTGACCCCTGAACCCTGAACCCTGAACCCTGAACCCTGAACCCTGAACCCTGAACCCTGAACCCTGAACCCTGAACCCTGAACCCTGAACCCTGAACCCTGAACCCTGAACCCTGAACCCTGAACCCTGAACCCTGAACCACCTAACCCAAACCCCTAACCCTAAACCCCTAACCCAAACCCCTAAACCCTACACCCTAAACCCTACACCCTAAACCCTACTCCCTAAACCCTAAACCCTAAACCCTAACCCCAAACCCCCCTAAACCCCAAACCCCCCTAAACACCAAACCCCAAACCCCAAAACCCCAACCCCTAAACCCCAACCCCTAAACCCCAACCCCTAACCCCTAACCCCTAACCCCTAAACCCCAAACCCTAAACCCTAAACCCCTAAACCCCAAACCCTAAACCCTAAACCCTAAACCACCCCAACCCCCAACCCCCAACCCCCAACCCCCAACCCCTAACCCCCAACCCCCAACCCCCAAGCCCAAAGCCCTAAGCCCTAACCCCTAAACCCTAACCCCGAACCCCTAAACCCGAAACCCTAAACCCTAACCCCTAAACCCTAAACCCTGACCCCGAACCCCGACCCCGAACCCCGAACCCGAAACCCTGAAACCCTGAAACCCAAACCCCGAAACCCAAACCCCGAAACCTAAACCAAAAACCCTAAACCCTAACCCCTAAACCCCTAACCCCTAAACCCCTAACCCCTAAACCCCTAACCGTAGACCCTGACCCTAGACCCCAGAACCTAGACCCCAGAACCCTGAAACCCCAAACCCTGAGCCCTAAGCCCTAAGCCCTAAACCCTAAACCCTACACCCTACACTCTACACCCTAAACCCTACACCCTACACCCTAAACCTTAAACCCTAGCCCCTAAACCCTAAATCCTAGGCCCTAAACCCTAAAATCACCCTAACCCCTAACCCCTAAACCTGAAAATCTAACCCTAAACTTTAGACCCTAAACCCTACACCCTAGACTCTAAACCTTAGACCCTAAACCCTGAACCCTACACCCCTGAACCCTGACCCCTGAACCCCGACCCGTGAACCCTGAACCCTGAACCTTGAACCCTGAACCTTAAACCCCCAACCCCTAAACTTAACCCCTTGACCCCCAATTCCAAACATAAACCCTCTAACCTCAACCCCTAAAGTTAAACCCGTAACCCTAAACTCTATACTTGGAGCCATAATCTATAATATATTTACTAGAATAATTTGTTCTATACTTTTTTTATTTTGTCATTTTTCTTATTATAAATATTCACTTGCCTTAACTAGTCCTTTATTTTCTTTGACTACAAAAAGTAAGAGAAATATATTCTTCTTAGTATAAAAAAATAATAAGGGCCCGTTTGAATAAGAGTTTAAAAAAATGATTTCGAAAAAAAAGGGTTTTTGGAAAACTTTTAGAATAGGGCTTTTGGTGAAAAGTTTATAAAAAATAATTTTAAATAAATGAGTGATTTGATAATTATTTTCATAAGTACTTTTATTATTAGTAAATATAGAATAGATGAGAGAGGGGAGATGGTGTATAAAAAAAAGAGAGAGGGGGAGATGGTGTATAAAAGAAAAGAGATAGGGGAGAGGGTGTATAAAAGAAAGGAAAGAGGAGAGAGAGTGTAAGAAAAATATGAGTAATATAATAATTGGTTAATCTATAAGCTCTTTTACTGTTCCATAAACTACTCTGACTAGCTTATCTAAAATCTTACACCATCTCTCCTACTTTTTCTTATACCCTCTCTCATTTCTTTCTTACACCCTCTCTCCTCTCTCCTCTTATATCTTATCTCTCCTCATTTAATACTCATATCCTTTTTCGTAATTTACCAATAATAAAAATACTTCTGGAAATAATTATTCAAACACTCATTTATTCAAAACCACTTTTTTCATAAACTCTTCTCTAAAAGCCATTTTCTATAAGCTACCAAAAGCCCTTTTTTTCATAAGATCATTTCCTAAATCCTATCCAAATGGGCCCTTAGTTTTAAACAATAATTTGATCCAAAAGCCTTTTTAAACAAATATAGTTGTTTATTTTAAAAATTTTCAAAACCTAAATTTTGCCTAAATTTATTATTTCTATCATTTTTTCTATAATAATATTCCTCTTATCCTTACATAGAACTTAAGTAGGAGTTAATATTAATTATAAATAAATATATGTTTTATATAGCTATCAACTTTATTTTAAATTATTTTTATTGATAATCCTTCAATAATAATTAAATAAATGAAGGAGGAAGTTAATGGGCCCGTTTAGATAAGATTTTAGAAACGGTCTTATAAAAAAAAGCTTTTAGGCTGCTTATAGAAAAGAGTTTTTGGAGAAGAATTTACAAAAAAAGTAGTTTTAAATAAATGAGTGTTTGGATAGTTATTTCTATAAATACTTTTATTATTGGTAAATTACGAAAAAATGGTATGAGTAAATGAAGAGATATAAAATATAAGAGGAGAGATTGTGTAAGAAAAGAAATGAGAGATGATGTAAGAAAAAGTATGAGAGATAAGAGATGGTGTAAGAAAAAGTAGGAGAGAGGAAAGATAGTGTAAGAAAAAGTATGAGAGATAGTGTAAGAAAAAGTATAAGAGATAGTGTAAGAAAAAATATGAGAGGAGTATAAGAAAAAGTATGGGTAATATAGTAATTGGTTAGTTAATAAGCTTTTTTACTATTCTATAGGCTATTATGATCAACTTATCTGAAATATTAGTTTTAAACCATAATTTAATTCAAAAACTCGTTTGAACAAATATAACTATTTATTTTAAAATTTCTCAAATGTGTTTCCAAACACACAATAAAGAAGATTAGAGCTTTTTAAAAAATATTTTATGTTAATTAATTTAACTAATTTTTTAATTTAATTATTTAAATAAATTTTATATTAAAATAATAAAATGAGTGGAGGCTATGCAAGCAAGGCCGGGTTATGGGGAAAATGCGCGCGCAAACATTCGCATTTCGCAATTGGATCCAAAATCGCTTGGCGCGAAAACGATCCCCCCCCCCCCCCCCCCCCACCCACACACACAAAAATCTCCGCTTATTTCTAACACAGATCTCCGATGACTTGACCGACATATCTGTTTCTGTCGGAGTCTGATTAACGGCAAGGGTTTTCCTTTTCTCGCCCTGTTTTTTCTTTACTCCGTTTGGCGGGCACGCTTTCCCTTTCTTCTGGTGTGGGGTGCTGAGGAAGCGTGAGAATGACAGATGCAGCCATAGTTGACGCTGATGTTGTTAATAACGAAGATCAACAACAAAACAGTCATGCTCGCCCCAGAAATATCCGAAAAAGGAAAAGGCCCACCTTATCGCTGGTAAATTTGAGCGCCAAAGAGAAAGAAACCCTCATGGAAGCCCTTCATAAGGAACTTGACGGACTTTTTGAATACTACAAGGAGGTCAAGGATCAAAAAGTGGACATCGACCTGAGCGAGTGTGCTTCGAGAAATGCAGTAATCGCTGTTTTGATGGAAGAGAGCGAGCTTCCTTTGTCGAGGCTTGTTGATCAAATTTACAACAAATTAAAGAATTCGGAGAACGGACCTGCGTCCGATCCGTTGACATATGCGTTGGTGAAAAGTAGTGTGCTTTTCGCGGGGCAGAGGCTGATGTATGGTGTGCCCAATGCTGATGCTGATGTACTGGAGGACGATTCTGAGTCATGCTTTTGGTGTTGGGAGGTATTTTTTCCTGGCTTTTCATATTTTTATTAATTTATGTAATCTTTAACCTTTTAATTTGTTCATATGTGTGCTTCAGTAAAATCTGATTTGATAGTCTCAATAGTATACACTAGACTGTGTTGTCTGTTCTTCTGATTTTCATTTCGTTTAAATTTTGCATAGTTATCCTCATATTTATTATGCTTAACATTTCTCTGCGCAAATTTTGAGTACTCGTTTTGTTGTTCAATGCATTTTCTTTAATTTCTTTTGGTTCTACTCACCGATTCCTTGTTATTAACTGCTTTCACCTAATTCAGCCGCACATCTTCTTAATGTTGACTTATAGATGTTGGTACATACTTTTGTCTTTTTAATGGATTCTTGTCTACCTTAATGATGTGTTATGGTACATAGGTTAACTTATTTAATAAACATGCAGACAAGGGATGTGAAATTGATACCAATTTCTGTTCGAAAACAGTTCACTGTTCGGCGAACTTGCCGCAGAAAGATCCATGAGAGAATTATGGCTGTTTCTGGTACTGCATTCTCTTGCTCTTGTGGTTAGCTTCGGTTTTCCACTATATTCAAGATTGAACTAGTTATCTATCATTTTCATTGAAAGAAACATACTACAACGCATGATTTGATGTTAACTTTTGGTGTTGCTATGATGATTACGTGTGGAAATTGTCAGATGGAAATAATATATATCTTCCCATTTCTATCTATTTATTAATAGTTTCCCCCCATGGAAGCACTGCCTAGTGCCCACATGAACATTTTAGTTAGCATAGTATCAAGTTTTAGTTTGGCAACTCTGAGAACAGCATATTGCTTTTATGAAACTCTGCAGTCTGCAATGGCAGTTGTAAACGGATAGTTTACCTTTTTCTTGCCCAGTCCAAGATCCTTGTGAACTGTAAATTCTGTGACATCTAGATGTGTTTTTATATGGAATGTTTGTTTGAGTACTGAAGCTGCGGGGACATTCCAGGTTAGAGCTTTCAGGGGTAGTTGTTCCCCCCATACTTCTTTGAAATAATTAGTTTCTAGTTACTTTAGTGGAAGGCATACTTGCTCATATGATATCTATTTTATAATGCTTCTGTCCCTTCTTCAGAAATGATAACCATGCTGATGAAGCCACAGAGTGATCAGATGTACAAACAGAGCTTAATGAAGGCATCAGAGAAGCTTGATAAAGCCTTCACTGAACCAGATATCCGCTTGTTAGTGGATGGCTTAATCAAGAAGAACAGTGTTGACATGTAATAACCATAGTATTCTTGGATATATATATGACTGTTCCTTAAGATATATGGTACCTTTTATTTAATTATTTACATTATAATTTTAGGGCTAAGAGGGAAGCAAGGAGAGAAGAGAAATTGCTACTTAAACAGTTGGAGAGAAATAGAAGAGTGATTGAAAATGAGAGAAATGGCATTGTCAGTGAAATGCAAAAGGAAATGTTGCCCAGTGTAAGTATTTGCTGTTTTTATCCTCTTATCTGGTTTGTTGGTACAGGTTCTGACCAACATGGGCATTCTATAGAAATTTTGTGGTTAAATGTTTGTATTGGCCAAGGTGATGGAGATATTGACAGAAGAAAAGCAAAAGGAAGGGGGATTGACCTGGTGATAGAATAATGTGATTACCGGTTTCATTAGATTATATTTGTTGCAGCCTTCTGGAGCTTATTATCATTCTAATCTTCTAACTTTGTGTTCATCTATCTAATGTAGTTTAATTTATCTTTTTGACTGTCAAAGACTGCCTTTTCCACCAATTGCTCAATTATTGCAGGAAAATGTTCTGCAAAGAGAGGCAAGAAAAGATGAAAGATGTGAAGATGATGGGTTTGAAAGGAGAAAGCAGCTAGAGGATAGTGACAAGGATCAACTGCGTCAACAGAAAGAAGAAGCTGAATTGAAAAAGAAGCGTTCACTGCAAAAGCAAGCTTCTATAATGGAGCGCTTTCTCAAAAGAAGTAAAACCAACCCCTCATGCAAGAATGACTTGTTCTCAGCTAAAGCAAACACATCTAAATCGCTAAATAGAGACGGTGGAAATTTGTCTGGTTCCGTTACACAATCAATGGATCATAGTCTTGCATCAAGTAGTGAGATTTGTATTGAGGATCTCCGCAAGTAAGTTTCTATCTTTTTCTAAATTATTCTTTCGAAAAGTAGCTTAAGCTGACAACTACTTGGATCTTCACAAGTATTTTTTGGGCCCCCAAATTTGTGTTGTTCGATCTCAAGAAATGATGTCCATCTATGCAGGTTGCACTTTTCTTCATGGCACAGTTTAGGTCAGTCAATTCGCCCAAACAGAAAATCTAGCTGGGGCTTGCGTCAGAAGCCTAAGATTGAACTTTTTAAGGAGCTTAAGCTGACGACTACTGGAATAGTATCTCATCATGATGAGTTGGGTGTGGAGAAGCAAGTGGATGGACTGAGAGGAAATAATTCTGACATCCTATCATGCATGATCAATCCAGATGATTCTCTTCTGGAAATCAATAAGTGCTGTCATGGAAAACAGTTGCTACAGTTTGATAATAACCATAAACCTGCCTTTTATGGTATGTGGCCCAAGAAAAGGTTAGTTCCCTAATGGTTAGGGTTGGATTTTACTACGGCTCTCTTGGTCTTAAATCCTTACCTAGAAGTTAAGTCTCAAAAGTTTTACTGCTCTTCATGTCCATCTTCTTCTAATTTTTAATGATTATAAATTTATAATGGATATATACTTGATAACTTCATGTTTTAGAAGTTGTTTTGTATCAGCTAATTATATTTTCCTTCAAATTATACCCTTAATATACTTAATTACTTTTTTTCCTTTATTTAATTGTAATATAATTTATTAAATTAAGTGATATATGCATTGCTTTTGACTCACTTTATTGCTTATTACATGATGGGTATTTAGTTGGGATGGGGGAATCATTTCATGTAAATACCATACAAAGCGTACCATCCTATTTTGTGCAGGACTTGGGATATTACTTTAGTCTCCAACAGTTGCCCCTCTTGAAGGGCCAACATTCTAGTAGTTATACTCTATGACACTTCGCTTGGACTTTTTTGTCACTCAGAACCCTCCACCAAACAGAATGTTTTGTAGGTAGGCCTTTTTGAAACTGTCAACCATTAGCTCTAATACCAATTGATGGGTACTTGAGCAAGATGGAGAACCCTTTTCAAAAGTTAGCTAATTAAGTGGGGAAACTGACCCACGTAGATATCTTACAGAGTATCTAATACTACTGTATGTAGGACCAAGTATATCATGCTACTTGGGTTTTCATCATTACATAATCCCCAGTCCTTGATGCCTTTAGTAATTAATTCATTAGTTAATGAAGTACTCCTAAAAAGCTAGCAGTAGTTAGAAAGTGTCTTGCGTATGTATCTTAAGTGCACTGAGTTCTTTTTTCCTTCCCCAAATATCGTCCTCCAAAAATGGACCGCTGATTATATCAACATTGTAGTTGTCCTTATGGTGTATGTTTTTTGCTGCCTTTATGACTTTAATACAAATCTAGAAATGGTAGTGGCATGTACATGTTACCTAAATGTTTTCTTAGTCTATCTCTTATATGCTCATGAATACCTCATCTCGTAGAATTACTATTGATCATTGACTGTGTTGTCTTATTCTTGAGGTTTCTTGTGTTTAATGTGTTTCTAGTCATGTTGTTGGGCCACGCCATCCTTTTAGGAAGGACCCAAACCTGGATTATGAGATCAGCAGTGATGAGGAATGGGAAGAGGTGCTTTGAATTTTCATTGTCATTTTCAATTTGAATAATATATGGTGGATGCAATCTAGTACCAACATTCTTAATTGTCTAGGAGGATCCTGGTGAAAGTCTTTCAGATTGCGATAAAGATGAAGAGGACAGTTTAGAGGAATGCTCAAAATCCGATGATGAAACGGAAGATGGATTTTTTGTACCTGATGGATATCTCTCTGAAGATGAGGTAAATCTTTGGCTTTTGTACCCTTAAATGAAGTTGCATTTGGATGTTTACATATGATGACTGGAAGTAGAAAAATGTGACCTGGAATCCCATGTTCTTATATAGCATCACTTCTCCTTTAGAGCACTTACTAGCAATTGGAATTTGTTAGAGACGCTACACTACTCACCAATCTCGTTATTTGAATGTAGGGTGCACAGGTGGATAGATCAGAAACAGATATTGACGTTGACATTGAGGGTGCTGAGAGCTCAACTCGATATAAAGATATGGAAACTGAGTACTGTACAGTGCTTAGACAGCAGAAATATCTGAACAATTTGACAGAGCATGCTCTTCGAAAAAATCAGCCCTTGATAATAACAAGTTTGATGCATGATAAGGACTGTATGTTATTGAGTCACAATCTTAGTGGTAACCCTAAGCTAGAGCTTATGTGCTTGCAAACCTTGAGTATGCGCCTAATCCCTGGTAGCTCATGTATAGAAATATGTATGGATAAAATGCAAGATGAGGACCAAGAAACCTACCTCTATACTGGTAAAAGTGCTGCTACGAACTATTTTATGGAAGAAATTTCAGGGTCAGACCTATCTATTATTGTAAGCTATCCATTTCAGCTCTTTTATCGTAAAATTTATATTGTATTGTGGCTGGAGACCGGACTGTGATCTACCTTATAATTGTTAGTAATTCATTTCAGCTATAATAGCAAGTCTTAAGATACAATGGAATGCTGTTGAAATTGTAAGTTACTACAGATAATAGAGATGTTAATTGGGTGATTTGGAAGTTACTATGATTTTGAAATGATAGATTGTTGACAATTTCCATTGAGATGCTGTGATGGGTTTAGGTGGGTAGGCCATCAGGCATCAGCTGATTTTGTGGTGTAGGATGCAAGTTTCCCGAGCATATATTTATTTTGCCTTATTTTCTCTCCGTTTTTCCAGGTTACTGCTATTCAGACTTGTTCTGAGGACATAAATAAGGTGTTAGAGTCTTTGCAACACAAGTTCCCTGCTGTCTCAAAGTCTCTTCTGAGAAATAAATTGCGTGAAGTATCAAATTATGTCGATAACCGTCTGCAGGTTTCTTATTTAACGTACCCCCCTGATGACTCTTGATTTGTAAGTCAGCTTGATTTATAGCTGAATTATTATGCAGGTGAAGAAAGAAGTTTTGGTTAAGCTTGGCTTGGCACTCTACCCTGGTGGGTATGCAGCAATTAATATTTTTTATTGTATCTAGGACTTTTTCAAGTCTTGATCCCGTTTCCATGTCTGAAATTATTTTATAAATTGGCAGAAAAGAGCAGCAGGGGAGCCAGGAGTATCACTACCTTTTTCTCGAAAAGTTGTTTGCCTCCTGGCGAAAGCGTGAAACCCCGGTGAAACCTCACCACTTTAGTGCCTGACATCCGGTTGGGCCGCTTTAGCCCTGACATCCTAGTTGGGAAGCCCTTGTGAATACTATACCATCTTTACCTTTTTGTAAGGTTGGGCTTAGCAGAAACTTTAAAAAAAAAACGATATCTTTACCTTTTTTAAGTTCTTTGGACATGTTCCTGATCAAAGCACCTGGCCCATGGTTCTTTGATTGGCAAGCCAGAGGTGCTATGCTAATCGGTGACTCCTCGTTATTCGAAGTTTATAGCCGTTGAAACCTGTGTTGTCGCTATGTCTTATTAGAAGTCTGGAATAAAATGTTCTCAAGTGGATTTTAGCAAGCCCGTGCAAGAATACGCGTACTTCATTCAAAATTAAATGCCTTCAATTCACCGTCTTTTGCATGTTTTCGTTCCTCTTTCGAGGCGCTTTCTGTAGTTTTGGATTGACATTTGAATAGAGATGCACCATTTTAGCTAAATAATAATTATGGTGGTGGTAGTGATCATAAAAGTGATAATAAAAATTTTCCTAATGAATCAATTTTTTGTCCCTTCTCAAAAATAAAAATTCACCAATGTTTCTGTGGAGAATTTCGAAAGGAGGGGAGACACCCACAGTACAAATCTCAATCAAATTTCTCTCTGAAATATGGCCCTATAAAACAATAGAAGGAAGCCTTACATGAATGGTAATAGAATAATTGAACATTGATTTGTCATGAACTTGTAAGGGTGAACTCTAAATACACCGGTGAGACCAGTGAATTAAAGGATGATGGAAGTTGTAAGGAGATGTTAGACCTGGAAAGGCCACGGCCAATCCTTCAAATCCTCCTCCTGCTGCACCTTGGCATTCCTCATAGCCATGGTATTGGCCCCTGAATCACCATTAACGTGGGCGTAATACTTGAGGAAAAAAGCGAGCGTCAGAACGACCCACTCCTGGCAAAATATCAAAATACTTAGCCCACCGGCCAATTTGAGTATGACAGAACCATCCTCTTCTCTCACATAGGATTTCAACTGACCAAGAAAATCCTCAGTTCTTGTAAAGATGAGAACAGAAACGGAACCCTGAAATATGGCTGTTAGCACGGTGGCTACCATGTGAGCAGAGTACCATCGGCTAGCCCCAGCCGAAGCTGCTGCACATCCTGAGACAGCTCCTGCAATGGTCAAGACGTGGAGAAGAATCAGGAAGAAGCCACAGACAGAGGGGATGAGGCGAAGCGAGAGGGTGAGAAAGATGCAACTGGATGCTGCACCCAAGAGTATGTAGTTGCAGAAAAGGAAGACCTTGTAGGTGTGGCAATGTCGATGGATCGAGCTAGCTGACTGACTGTTCATGGAAATACCCATTTCCGACGAGTGGGTGAGAGGAAGATTGCGCAAGGTTACGATAGTTGTGTTGTTTGGATCGATCTAGGTGGATGACGACCTACGACGCTTGCTTACTCATTATATAGAGCCTGATTTCCGAGGCCGAACGGTCATACTGATATTCGTTGGTTGGGACTTTTGGGTGGAGCGGAATATGACCGTTAGGGGGTCCTTTAGAACTATTGTAAAGTTGTAACGGCTAGTTCTCGACTCTTCATTTTCTTGAAAAATCATGTGTATATCCGTTGTTTCCATCTCTTTAAAACGATTTTTTTTTATTTAATCAGGGTATCCTAAGACACTTTGGACTTGAAACCAGAGTAAGGAGTCTTTGCCTCTTTGGATCAATTTTAAAGAGTTTGAATTAACAGACATTCCTCTATCAAATAATTTGGTTAAAAAAAAACACTGTTCTTTCCTTTCAAATTTCAGCTTTTTTAATATAATTAATGTGGTCAAAATGACATTAAATAATTCCATATTTTTATAATTATTGGCATTATTAAAAAGTAAACTAATTTGTGATCGGAATGTTTTATTGGATTTTTTTTAGAAATAATTGATGATTTTTTGTGAATATTTTTATAAAATATTTTTTATATTTGTGACAGGAATATTTTATTGGATTTTTTTATTTTTAGAAATAATTAATATTTTTTGTGAATGTTTTTATAAAATATTTTTATATGAATTTTTTTTAAACCACACATAATAAGAACGGGAAAATATCATTGTTTGTCTTTTTTAAATTATGAGACATCACACAAATGCAGATGATGACGATGATAATAATGTAGGGAGTACGGGTGTTCAACCAATTTGGATAGTGTTTTTAATATAAAATCTATTTAATTAATTTAGATAAATTAAATAAATTAATAAATTATTTAATTATAATAAATATAATGTGATCTCTTTATAATATTAGAATATATATCAATTTATAAATTAAATAAATTAGTTTAAAAAATAATAAATATTACTTATCTAATCTTTAATATATAACTTATTTAATTAATTTGATTATATTAGTTAAGTTAGTTAATATAGTATACTTTTTCAAAAATACTCTAATCATTTTCCTTAACTCCTTCCCTCTCCTCTCTTACTTAATTATTGTAAAGGAAGTATCGATAAAGGTAATTTTAAAAAATTAATAATATATTAAATATGTCTTACATTTATAACTAAAATAAACTCTCTAATTATATCATATAATAAATATTATAAGAGTATATATAAAATATAATAAAATTGTATATTTATTATCAAAATTAATTATTAAACTAACAGATCTAAAAATAGTAATCTAATAAATTTGTTTTAACTCAACATATTACTATCTAAAAGTTGAATATAATTATTATCCAACTCTCTCCCTGGTATTTGTTTAAAATGTTTTAGGGGTATCAATTGATTTATAAGAATTGACACATCCGATAAAAGACTTTATATGAGCATCATGAGAAATTTTAAGAATTTAATCTTTTAATATTATATAAAATTTTAAATTAATTTTTTGTCTAGTGAATACAAGGATCAGATGGTCAATAGAAAAAATTTAAGAAAAAGTAGCCAGCAAAATAAACAAACGCCTTAACGTCGGATAGCCACCTACTGTGGTGTAGTCTCACCCCGTTACATCCCCCATTAGTAGCGAAAATATAATTCTTGAAGGCATGGCTAGTATATCTATGCCAATATGGCTAGCTACAATGCAAAACTCTCATGACATCCAATCTCTACCAGGCAAGTCTCAAATACGTTTCAGGTTTGATTGAAACGTGTGCACACCTCGTGGTTTTTCAGCTTATCAATGACAAAAAGTGAATCACTTCCTACGTGACCCGTCCTTACCCTAGCTCCGCATGCACAACACTCGTGTGTGCAAATCCAACCACCGCCCTCTTCCCTTATGACGCCACCATCGTTTTGGAGGTAAACACCATGCAACAAGGTTTTTGTTAATGGGTGTCTGCAAAAAGCTTTTAATTTGGGTGTCATCAAAAAGTCGTGTTTCTCCATCTCCATATGAACCAAGCAATTATTGCAAAATTTTCATTTAATTTGTAGTAATCGACAATAAATTAAAATTTAAAATACCATTTATGAGAACAATTAAAAACAAGAAGGAAATAAAGAATATATAGCCACCTGGAAAAAGTAATCCGCCACATTGTCACAATCTTACTATGGACTGCTATAGCAGAAACAAAATTACACGTTACAAATAGGGTTAAGATGTCAATTACCCATAAAAACTTAAACGAGCATACATAAAGAATAGTTACAAGTACGCAAAGCATGTTATAAGAAAAATATTTTATGGAAATATAACATATCCAAATGTTTCACTCAAGAATATTTAAATAGAAACATGTAGCATAGATGCCTATGATATCAGTTTCATTATTTTTATAAATTTTGGAACATATTGTAATCCACCCTATCTCAGATTTAATTATCTAAATTAAAGATACATCTATAATATATATATATATATATATATATATATATATATATTTAACTATCTTAAGGTAAGGTTGCGAGTTCAATTGTTGATGTGATGAAAACTGTGTCCCATTTCGTAATATACTAGAATTAAAATTTTGTACACTATTAATGATATTGAAAATGTTAACAAAATTATTCCAAAATTATTTCAATTTATACACACTCAATCTTAATTTTTCATCTTATAAAAGATCACCTTATTTTATTATCTACTCAAAACAGTATTATATTTTTTAGTATAAACATAAATTAGACAAAAGTTATTCTAATTTAATTAGTAGTCTTATATTTAAACTATAAGTATATAATCGCAATAATTATTTGAATATATCGATATTTTTCTATCATGAATCAATATTCTTATAAATTGGATTAATGAATCATTAGTAGAGTCCTAATATTAGTGGATAAATAAAAAAAATTGATAAGAGAATGCCTCCAAATTAACCCATTGTTAACTAATCCATATCTCTTTTATATTTCATAGATATATAAAACAGATTTTTCATTTTTATATTATTTTTTAATTTGGATTGGAATTTTAGATATGTTAAATTGTTAACTATTATTATACCAACAAAATCAAAACTATTATTACACCAAAGAAAAGTAAAAAAAAAAAACTATTGCTATTTTTTTTAGCTATACCAAAAAAATTTGAAAAAAAAAATAAAACTGTTGCAATGACGTTCTGTTGCCTGTTGCTATAGCTCTACAGGAGTGTTTCAGCAATTAAAATTACAATTATGATATATTCCTTAAATTAAAATTTTAAAAAGTTCTCAACTTAAATTTTAATTTTAAAAAAATAAAATAAATAATTATATTTATCTAAAAAGATTTTTAAATAAAATTATAGTTTAAAATAAAAACTTTAGATAAACTATTAAGAATAATTTCTAAAATAGTAAAAGAGATTATAAACTATCTAATTAATATTTTATTTTTATTTTTTCTTACACACTCTTTTATCTCCTATCTCTTATCTCTTTTCTCCGCACTTTTTCTTCTCTCATCTCTCTTTTATCATCTCTATTATATATTATTTCTTTTCTCTCCTTTCTCTTATATACTATATCTTCTCTACTCTCTCATATTTTTAATAAAATCATATACCTTTTATTAATTTTTTAGTTATAAAAACTATTTTAATAATATATATCCAAATACTTATTTATTTAGAAATTATTTTTTTATAAACTTTTTCTTAAAAGTCATTTTTTAAAAATTATCTAAAACATATGTTTTTTTTATAACTCATTTTTTTAATTTTTATCCAAATATACTCATATTTGTACAGTAGCCTGCAATTGTTCGTGGAGTGAGATTTCGACCTGTCCTCCCAACCCCATTTTAAAAATTGCTATACCAAAAAAAAAACAAAAAAACAAATAGCCTGCAATCGCAAATGCTGAAACTTGAAGGCACCCTGCAGCCCCTAGCGAACACCTTGTCCCTTTTGTTTATATTCACATCCCCGGGCGTTGCTGTTTTCATCGCCTTGGCTTTGGCTGATTTTACCCAATTCTCCCAGGCAATCCCTATGCGCCCGTGTTCCTGTTATTAGGCATGCCACCCTATCGGTCATTGTATCAATTTAAGAGGTACAAATTTACATTTTTCTTCTACGTTGGATATATCCTCTAAATTTGACTACGTTTCTCATGCAATTTCGATAAATAGGGTGAAATCTCAGTTCACATTGCAAACTTAACTGGATTTATCTTTTTATATTGATATTGATCTGTTCAATACTCCCTTAGCTTGTTGTGAGAACATGTAATATTTCGATGTTTTTATTCTTTTCCTTCTATAATAGAACCTTAGTATCGTGGCCAATTGTTTCGATGCTTGTTTATCTGGTTAACCCTTGGCCTTTTTTTTTTTTTTGGATACGACTGCTTTGGCAATGTTTAGTTAGGCTTTATACTGGATTGGTCTTATATATTTCTGAAACTTGCCCAAACGTTAGAAGAGTATCGAAGTTATCTTTAGCTTCATAATGATCTACACTCACTTTTAAGACCATATGGGTAGCTTAAAAAGGAGCATCTATATGCTTGGGATGCCTATTTGAGTTATAGTTACCATGCTTTATTTATTTGACAGCGACCATAGGTTTTGTCTTGATTGTCTGTTGTGTTATCAAATATCTGACTCGGACTGAAAAATTTGAAGTTTGATCTTCATAGGTTACATTGCTTGTTGTCATTAGTAGCTGATAATAATTATGGATTAACATAAGAATTCTGCAGATGAGTGCTCTCAGTGGACAGAAAATCAGAAATGAATATTGATTTGCAATTATATTCTAAATTCTACTCCATAGCAATAGAAGTTTATATCTTTATCTGTCATTATACCTCATACTTTGACTTTACAGATTGCCCTTTATTTTCTTCATTTATTGATCAGTTAGGCGTTGGCATTCAGGAGAATGTAAATTCTGTGGCATGGTAATAAAAAAGACAAGTCTGATGATTTAGATGTGGGTCATTCCATTCACTGAAAACTTCTTTGACAAAGGAGGTTTATTGTCATTGTGGAGAATGTTCAGCTTTCTGCAATTTCATCAAGTGCTCAGGAAGATTCCAAAGGAGTTGTAGTTTGTTAATAGTCATTGGCTTGTCTCAAAATGTTATATGATGATCAGTTTGATCAGGATAATTCGTTAAAGAATGCAGAATAATAAAATTCTTGAACGTTACTTTCTTTTGTCGTAATAAGTGGTTATGTTTCCATATTGCAGTCCTTAGTGCTTTCTAAGCTGCCCTTTAGTATGTCTGGCTCAGGCCATTGCTTATATCTACAAGAGTTATCCTCACCCCTCAAATAGATGACATGGAACATGATCATTTTTATGGTTGGTCTTTCATGTTTAGGCTATGGACCATGGTCTCTAGGGTAGTTTCTATCTGACAAATAGTCAAATATAAAAAAGGATCAGAGAGCTTATCATATTGATGACTTTGTTCTATGATTTTTTGCGTCTTTGCTTTGGAGGATATCTTATCCTTTTCTGTTTTCTCAAACTTGGGTCCTTGTAATATCTCTTCTGTTATGAAAAGTGAATAGATAAATGAATAACAATGAAAATTTATTAAAAAAAGTAAAAATAATGTGGTTATTTGTCACAAAAAGGTGGTCACAACTGTCATAATCTTTAAAGTGCTTTCTTCATCTTTTTGGGAATTTGCTCTTTTACTTTTTGGTAAATGCAGCCATTACATGCGAGCGTGCAAATGCATGTGTGTGTCAAGACAGGGAATATGATGGTAAACCTCAGTAATTATAAGGAGATCAAATGGGTTCCAAAAGAGGGATCATGGATCATGACCATGATGCTAATATTGATTAAACATACTCGACGATAAACAATTTATATATGCCCTTGCCCTCTACAGCTCTAGTAGTACAAGATCAGATATAAAGTTGATTAGTAAACCACATTTCCTGCTCAAATTTTTGTCTTCTATATATCTTCTTACTTGTATAGGATGATAATATTAATCTTAATCTAAAGTACTGTGCATATGTCAACTGAAATTTAAACCATTTTGTCTTAGATAACTGTTTATTGTCCATATTCATGTGAGATTCAACAGAGTTTTGTGTTGGTTGTCAAGGGCCTAACACAACCCTTTTCCTTTATTCGGGTTTGTGAACATCTATAAAAATATAGGCTTTGGATCTTTTGGTTAACAATATACCAAAGATTTTATTATTGATAGAATAGAATGGCATCGTGTAATCTACATAACGAACCCCACTTAGTGGAATAACTGATATAGGATTGCTGATAACTTCTTATTCAATGCTTTAAGTTTTAGGCTTAAACCTTTTGTGTGATGAAAGAATGTCACGTCATTATTCATCTCTTGGTAAGAATGGTCGCAACCATTTTTTACTTATTAATTGGGTTTGAGTAATAAAGTCAGAGTGGAGGGTATGCTACAATGGGAGGATACAAGGGGAAGACAAGGATAGAAGGAGGTTGAGGTATTGATATTTGCTGATTTCACCTCCTTCTGCATTGTTATCAATCAATATCTATTTAAAAAATTCTACCAAAGATAACCTTAAAAGCACCTATAGATGTAATATTATAGAAATTCATCTCAGGAAAGTTCTAATTATCTTTACCTTTCTTCTACTTCCCTGCCGTTTTTTGCACCAAGCTTGCTATTTCATCAATCACTTATCCATCCATATTTTGGTTGTGGGATGTGCCTGTTTGCTAGCCAAATTACTTTTAATCTCAACTTGGACAATTTGTTTCAACATAATCTTCAGTACAATTTATGGCACTGTTGCCCCTATAGCTTGACTTAATTTCTTAGAAAGTAAAGAATAATTTATATATTTCCTTTTAATAGGTTTAGTCAAGATTCAAAGTGAAAAATGATGATGTTGGTGATGGTGGTGGTGATGAACACGGTTTTTCAAAGAAATTTAAGCTGAATGACTCAAAATTTCCTGGTTCTTCTGATGAATTCTATCTTAACAAGTAAAATTTTACAATGATGGTCATCCTTCATGTTATTCCATAAACCAACCCTAGGGGGTAAAGTGCCAAAGAGGCCTCATGGGCATCAAGCTGCAATCACTCTTTCATCATCTTTATTCTAGAGAGAGGAGGGATGAAGATAGCTGATATGTAATAAGTGAATAAGAGTTAGTTTAGGGGTTAATGGGTAGTTAGGAGTTTGTTGGTTAGTGTCTATGAAAGGCATAAGGAAGTTATTGTAATCAGGCTTATGAGTGATATAATAATGGATTGAGTTCTCCCTGTTTCGCTCTTCATCTCCCTGTCCCTGTCTCTGATTCAGTGTTTCCTCTGTTTCTCTCTCCTTATTTTTATTATATAACAATAACACTGAAGGAAACCATATTTCTTCCTGCTTGAAACATGGCTCTTGAACTATCTGCCAAAAGAATGAAATTAGAGAGAGAGAGAGAGAGAGAGAGAGAGTGTAAGGCTCCATTTGTTTTTATTATGTTAACCTGTCATACATTATGGCAAAGTTTAATTGACGTTATGGCGTGATTCTCTAATTCCTTTTTCTCATGCTAGGTGACAGTATAGCTGGGGAGGCTAAAGTCCATAATGATTATGTATTGTTGATTGTTTCCACACACTGGCAACTCCTAGGACTGGCTGATGGCTTCTTATAATGAGGAAGAGAAAAATGAGGATTACCTTTTCAAGATTGTTTTAATTGGTGATTCAGCTGTTGGGAAATCAAATTTGCTTGCCAGATTTGCCAGGGATGAGTTTTATTCTAACTCAAAGTCGACTATAGGAGTAGAGTTCCAAACTCAAAAGATGGATATCAATGGAAAGGAAATTAAAGCACAAATTTGGGACACAGCTGGGCAAGAGAGGTTCAGAGCTGTTACATCTGCATATTATAGGGGTGCAGTTGGAGCACTTCTGGTGTATGATATTAGCAGGCGCCAAACATTTGATAGCATTGGCAGATGGCTTAATGAACTTCACAGTAAGAATTGCAGTTATCACTTTTGTTAAGCCTTTGTCGCTATTTAGCTATTATTATTTTTTATTCAATTATAGTGGAATCACCAGCACAACGTTAAAATGGGGTTCTGGTGTTACTTTATCAATAAAGGTATATAATAAATCCATTCAGCACATCTAACCAGCTCTTAAAAGATTTTGGGCATAATTAGCGAGCTTTGATCAAAACCAAGTGAGTAAAATGTACTGGCGAATAGGAACAATAAGACCCATGCTTCATTTTTTTTCCCTTCATTCCTTCAAGTCAATTTTTTTTTTCTGAAAAAAAGAATAAAGTAGATCACTCCATATACAAATTTATATTAAATCCAGTGTCCTAATTGTCTCTGTAAAATAAAGTGAAAGAGAGCCTTTATGAAATCTCTTCAGTTTTATGTATAGTTTTTGTTAGGTTTTTACTTTAGCAGATTCTTAACTTGTCAAAATATTTATTATTGATACAATGTTGTCAAACATTTATGCAATTAGGAAGTCACAAGTCTCACTAACATCAAGACCTTCAATATGCAACTCTATTGTCCTTTCTTTTTAACTCCTCAGTTTGAGCCAAAAGTTTTCCTCGCAACTTCATTGATAGCCAAATAGCAAAACTTGATAAAAGAAGCATATGGAAGAGAAAAACTAGCTTAGCTTTATTGGTCACACTCACACACACACAGAACATCAGCTGAACAATATTACTAACCACTAACTGATCTAAACACCTATAACTTGTTCTCCACACCAATCCTACTTAGCCTAGATATAAGTGAATGAAAGGGACCAGAAAGGGCTTGGTGTGTGTGTGTGTATCTGCCAGCTGATCAGATGAGCTGAGAGAGAGTAGATGAACAACCCTAGCTTGCTATTTCACCTTAACCAAGTGGCAGTCAATCTCTATATATGAAAGGTAAGATTGCTTGCAATTTATAGTGCTGCTCGATTGATTATCACAGTAGAGAAGGACAAGGTGAGAGTGAGTGACATATGTAAATCAGCGAGAAGATGGAGCAAGAACTGTATCTCACAAGCTCTGAATGTTAATGGCTTATGCTCAGCTTCTGAAGAAGATCTTGAGACAGTAGACTGTTCATTTGACTTTCATTATATGAGGGCTTGATGCAAAAAACGCAAAACTCAGCCCACCTCCTGAAGTCAATGTAAGTTTGCCCATTTAAGGTCACTGAATCCCTTCATCCATAAGTCAGACCTTGATGGAAAATACAAACCCTTTTCCTGCAGATCCCACGACGTATCTGAGAATTTGATGTGGTGTTTGTTGGTGCGAGGGAAAGAAAGGGAAGTTTGAGCATGTATATCAATCATACTCAGCTTGGATGCAAGTGAATGAAAGGAACCAAGTGCCAAAGGTTTAGTATTTCTATCTGCTGGCTTATCAAATGAGCCGAGAGGAAGCAGATAAACAACCTTAGCTTGCAACTTCTCTCTAGCCAAGTGTCATTTATTCTCTACATGCTTTGTCCTTTCATGAAAGCTAGGATTGGCTGCTATTTGTTGTGCTGATAGATTATATTAGTGAAGGGTGAGAGAGGGACGTGTAAATTAGTAATAGCAACCACCGTATCTCACAAGTTGTAGATGCTGATACCTTATACTCATCTCCATGAGAAGATCTTGAGAGAGGAGATTTTTTTTTGTTTTTTAACTTCTATGATATGATGGCTTGATCCAAAAAGACGATTGTGTAACTAAAGTACTAGTATCAAAGCAAGTTGACTACTCAGAGTCGCGGATTCTCTTCAGCCATAGGCGTCCCACACTTCTTTCACCATGAGCAGTATTCCCCTCATGGTGTCATGCATAGCCTTCCTTTCTTCAGAGTTCCTCCCCTGCTAAGATCTAAAGCTGCTTTGTATCCATTTCCCACAGTCCAAATATAAAGAAGGCAGCCCTGATAGCTATTGTTACAAAGAAAAGGGGCAGAGAGATGGTAGAGAAAATAAAAGATAGAAGAGACAATAGAGAAGATAGAAATAGATAGATAGGGTTGAGGGAGAAGGAATCGAAGAATTCACTTCTGATTATGGCAAAAACTCCAACTACAAAACTACGAAAGCCATCCATATATAGCCATGGTCCCCAACCTTATGTCAGTAACTGCTCCAACTTTGCATCTTTGTTGCTTGTCTCCTTATTCGTTTATGTTTTTACTTGCATATCTATAAAACTTGTAATACAATGGTGTAGTATTGATTATGGAATAATCGTCTGGTTCTTTGTTATTGGCTCATTATGGGTCACTTGTTTGTTCTTTTGCGGGCTTAAAAAAGATTTTCTCACAGTATTTGAGTTTTTGATGTGATGAAGAGGATTAAGGGGGCTTGTCTATTATTTAACAGCTCATTCTGATATGAATGTTGTCACAATACTTGTTGGGAACAAGTCAGACCTCAAGGATGCCAGGGAGGTGTCTACCGCTGAAGGCAAGGCGTTAGCTGAGGCGGAGGGTTTGTTTTTCATGGAGACATCAGCCCTTGATTCATCGAACGTAACTGCTGCTTTCCAGACAGTTGTGAAGGAGATTTACAACATTTTAAGTCGGAAGGTTATGAAATCTCAAGAGCTGGAGAAACAAGATGACGCTGTCGTTGGGAATGGAAAGACTGTTGTTCTAGAAGGGGAAGAGAACTCAGAAGCAGTTGTGGAGCCGAAGAAGGGTTGTTGCTCGTCCTAAGGCTTGATTTCATGGGAGGTTCAAGACTCTCCCCCCCCCCCCCCCCCAACACACCCCAAATCTCCCCCTCCCCCTCCTTTTTAATTAATACGATTATTCGGTGAACGATGAATATGCAATTTTAGTGCTGAAGACTTAGTGATTCAGATTAGAAATTGTAAATGGCGTGAAGGACAAGTACAGAAATGATAAGACTTGAAAGAATTTGATTTTGATTTTTTTTTATTATAAACAAGAAAAATCCGATGTTTGATCTTTTATGGTGCTTGCCGGGGTTTCAAAATGTTGCGCAGGTTTTTTGAGAAGTATTCTAATTCTGTATAATTTTTTATATATAAATATATATATTTTTTTAGGGAATTTAATTGTGTAGATTTTTATATTCTAATTCGTATATTTTTTAAGTATGTACGAACTTCCTTCTGCAAAGAAAAAGTTGTGCTATACTTGAGTCTAATTTTAGTCATTATTAAAATTAGCACACAATTTTGTTAGGGGAAAAAGATAGACTAAAATATTAAAAATCCCGATCCCCACTCCAAAAATCCCTAAATCATGTCTCACTTATATTTATATCATTGGCAAAGTGAACCCATTGCAATTCTATGTATGTACATCAATGTTTTCATTAGTTTTAGAATCTGAAATTTGTTGACCTCACGGATGTATTCCCACTGGCTTGAACGAAAGCAGATGGATCAGTAGTGAGAAAAGAGATGAGATGAGTCTAGATGATGTGATGAGAGCTGGAGATTGCCTTTTTGTCACATAAAATGACTAGATGATTACTCAATCATAATTGTAGAATCGAGTCATTATTGAATTAAAAACTCATCATTTTCAATATTTACGTTATTTTTAATAATTTTTTTGTTTAATTTTAAATTTTAATATTTGTATTGTTTTTAAAGAGATCAAATTATATACAGATAAATATAACATAAATACCATGCCATTTTTAGTAGAAACAATTTTAGATATGCTTTTGAATTGCACCATTTAAACATGCTTCAACTATCAATTTGACAAGCTAATTTTGTGAAAAAAAATATCCAAGCATAAATTAAGTTGCAGTACCTAACTTTAACCCAAATTTCAAATTGTTAATCCAAATACACACTTAGCTCTCTTGCTAACATTCTTCTATTGCCTGTTTTAAATGCAAGCATCCACACTATTTTGAACGGATGTTTTCTAGCTGATTGAGCTTAGGAGTATAAGGGCGTACCCTAAACACTAAGAAATTTTGGTAACTAATACATGGAATCAAACAACATAACGCAGAACAGTTCAGTGAAAAATATAACATTTTCCCCGGCAAGAGAAAGGAAGTGAAATGCCCTCTTGAATTTTTTGGCAGACCAGGTCGGTTCCGATACTCCAAAGTCAGAACATGGCTTCTGCTTTTCTTATCTTTTGCGAATGAAGAAAGAAAACCACCGTTAAATCATTCATGGGCAACACGAATGACTTGCTTACCAACATTCTTGCCAGAAAAAAGTCCAGCGAGAGCAGCAGGAGCACTATCCAGACCTTCACTTACATCTTCAACGTACACAATCTTGCCCTGTTTGTAGTAACTTATGACATGTCCCAAAAAGCTTGGGTACAAGTGCAAGTAATCACTTTGCAGAAAACCCTGCATCCTGACGCGCCTCGCTATAAGATTGAACAAATTGTGAATACCCTTGGGATCAGAGAGGCTATTCTGAGACACCATCCCACAAACGGCAATCCTACCGTGAATTCTCATGTTAACGAGAGCTGCATCAAGCATTTCGCCACCCACATTATCAAAGTATATATCAATGCCTTGTGGGAAATACCTGTGTCAGGCGGCCAAATAAAACAAAAGGCATGTCCTTCAGTTTTCAGGGTGGAAACTATTTAAAATTGCTTGTGTAAGGAACATTATTTCTTTTCTATGGTGCGGAAGAAATTTTCATCATCACTTTTTAATTCACCTTTTTAAAGCTGCATCCAAGTCTTGCTCTTCTTTGTAGTTAAATGCTTCGTCGAACCCAAGTTTATTTTTCAGAAGATCGACCTAATCAGACATTAAACGGAATAATATATTATTTAGAACATGATGGGGGGAAAGAAGTATATCGATTCAAAGAATAATTAGCGAAACTGACCTTTTGGTTTGAGCCAGCACTTCCAACGACATAGCACCCATGCAACTTAGCAAGTTGGCCTACAAGTTGCCCGACTGCACCTGAAGCTGCTGATACATAAACATGCTCTCCTCTGCTGGGGGAGCAGACCTCATAGAATCCTGCATAAGCGGTGAAACCTGGCATGCCTACATAATTGAAAAGATGAAATGGCAGGTACACTAGTTACCAAAACTTGTCAACTGGATCACCTGATGATGACATCTAAGTGAAATTATAGAACAAGTACAGATGATGGGACTATATTGTCTACCTCCATCAAGAAAAAAGAAATGCTGCTCAGCAAGAAAAAGAGGGTATTCAAGGTCTTAATGCCACTATAAAATAGATTAATTGCACCCACAAGCAAATCTGAATCAGTCAACTTGTATTCCTTAAAAAACAAGGAAAAAAGAAAAGAATATTCAATGCTAAATTGTTTAGCCCCACGAATCAATGACTTTACAAAAAGAAGGCTTAAAAACTTCAAGAACTTAGATATTAACTTAGGCTCGTCTTGACCAACGCCAAAAATTCATTCTTGGATGGCCAATTAAAATTTATTTTAAAGGTGAAAAGATAGACTGAAGCAATATATCATTAGTTGATTCAGCGGTTTATAAGAATAAAACCAGAATAAAGTAGAATACACATGCGTGCATGCATATGCATATAATGAAAGGTAGGGAAATTGTACATCCAAAGGCATCTATTTGCAAAAGAATCCGTAAGGATTATAAGGCAGCAATTTATATTAAACCCGAGGAGCGCCATACCAAGAAGACCAACATGGTACGAGAGAGGAATATCATCTAGCTGAATTTTTCTCAACTGCTCAGTCTTTTTTACCAAACTGTACTCTTCCCAGCCGGTCAACCCCGAAATCAAATCACCAGGCTTGAAATTTGGATCATCAGAATGTACAACTTTAGATACACCGAATCCTTCAACTGCCTTCAACAAAATACATTAACACAGAGTAATTAGCGGACCAAAATTCCCCAAAAAGAAAAGCTATATTCTAAGTAATTATATCGTAGCCGACAGCAGACAACTCTAAGCAGACTGCTGTAGAAGGTCCAAAGACAACGATAAAGAAGTTTATCATTGGAAAATTTCAAGGAGAGAGTAACAATATCCTAGGCTGCTTTTGCTTGTCCTCAAAATCTCATTACTACGTATCCTTCTGTTTACTATTTCATGAGGAAATAACTCCTGGCTCCTTGAAAGACACAGAACTTCTCAATGTAATTATTCTACTTGTAACTTCCTAAAGCAAAATGGTATCTTTATTTTTCTTTAGTTAGTTTGGTGCTGCGTACTGCACATGCTAGATGCTTATAACCAACGGTGTCGACTGTGGAGGAATGCAAAACCATTCCCGAATTCAATTGAAAACCTTACAGGAGTATAATATTGAAATCGAAAACTGCGACGTATTTTTCAAGTACCAGACGAACAAGCATTTTGATTTTTTTTCCAACTCATCGCAGCTTGCGGAAATGGTACCGGAATTAGAGATAAGTTTGCAATTAGTATGCCAAAATTTAAAACTCGTATATGGAGCGGGCGAATTGAGAAGCACGATTATTGGATGCATCCTTCAAAGAAAATAACATTTGCCGCGAATATATGTCGGTTTTAGATCCCAGTAATTAAAATCATAGATAACAGTAAAATGGATTTAGTAAACAGAAGAGTCTTGAGAGAAATTGTAGGAAGAAAGACATACCTGACCAGGAACAAAGGGCGGAATGTAAGATCCGCGGAAATCACGCATGCGACCCCGCATGTAAGGGTCGCAAGAGAGGTAGAGATTCTTAACTAGAAGAGCTCCTGATCCTAAAGGAGCCTTCTGCTCGATTTTTGAAACTGTGAGTTCCAGATCAGTCTCCCAAGGAGCTCGTTCTATGAAATTTTTAAATATGACCTGCTTGTTCTCTATTTTCGTCATGATTGGTGAGAATGATCACACAAATTAAAACGATGAAAAAACGAATTAGTTAGATGCAAAGGTTTTGGCAACGGAGAAACAGGGAGTGAGAAAAAATGGGTTCTGTGCGGATGCAGCGAGCAGCCACTTGAAGTTGAAGATCTCCAGCCACTGGGTTTGGTCTACCTAACCTCCTCCTCACCAAAGAATGGTGTCACGTGGGTGAAGGAGGGCAAATCTAACAAGTAATTACAACGTAACAATTAACCAACCCTCGCATTCACACAAGGATCAAAGCCACTCTTTATTCCTTTGACACTACTACCACAAACTCCATCGACACTTTTGGTCAGAGGACTTCGGACGCAAATTGAAAAAATCTTATTTTACTATTATAGAGAGCACCCCTCTCTCTCAAGAATTTATAGTAATCTATATCCCTTCGATGAGTATTGTGTAGGTTCTTAGAACCCTACCACTAAGAGCACCCACTACCACCGCCACAGTGACTCTTTCAATGTGTGAACAAGTGTATGCATGTTTGGTGAACGTATGTGCAAGGTGGAGACAAGTGTGGGCAAGGTACGGGCAACCTTCCTACACCTCTCAAGTCATTTCACAAAGTCGGATTAGAGTCAAACTCAACAGGATCTTCTTTCCTCGCTGATTCTGCCCACACTTGCCACCACCTTACACATGCGTGCACCAAACATGCATACACTTGCCCACATCTTTCCAACACTTGCCCACACATTGAAAGAGCTAGCCTACACATTGAACAAGGTTGCCCGTACCTTACCCACACTTGCCTCCACCTTGCACATGCGTGCACCAAGCATACACACACTTGCATGCCAAAGAATGCTGCAAAAAATCGCGCGAAAATCCGATCTCTAGGTCCCCAAAACCACATTTGTCGTTTCAAAAAGAAAGTATGCCCGTTGGAGGCAAACTAGAAAAGTCTTATTTTGCTATTATAGGAGGCACCCCTCCCCCCCCAAGGACCCATGATAGCCATCTACCATGGTGTAACTTGGTTTAAATGGGCACTTACATGTCTTACTCTGGCAATTATCTTGGGTGAGTACACTAAATGCGTGTTTGGATTTAGCTTTTTAGAATTAATTTTGAGTAAAATTTCAATTGAGGAAAATTTGAAACAAACAGTAATTTTTATCCAGAATTAATTTTGGCAAAAACATCAGTTTGAAAAAAATTGAAACAAACAGCCATTTTTGTCCAGAATTAATTTTGGCCAAAACCTCGGTTTGAAACCATAGTTTTGAATAAGCTACTGAAAATAAATTTTGGAACAGTAAAAGAGCTTATAGACTATCCAATTACTATTTTACTCTTATTTTTTTATACTCTCTCTCCTATCTCTTATCTCTCCTCTCTCATCTCTTTTCTTCACACTATCTCCTCTTTCCTCTCTCTTCTCTACACTCTCTCATCTCTCCTATTTCTCCTCTCTCCTCTCTCTCTTATTTATTCTCTACCTTCTCTCCTCTCTCATACTTTAATCAAATCATACCCTTTTTAATAATTTATTAATATAAAAAGTGATTCTACTACTAATCATCCAAACATCCAAAATCTATTTTCCAGAATCTATTCTTCCAAAATCTATTCTTCCCATAATCTATTCTTTCCAAAATCTATTTTCCAGAATCTATTCTTCCCATAATCTATTCTTTCCAAAATTTATTTTCCAAAACCTAATCCAAACCATGTATATTGTTTCCCTATCAATCCATTGTTAGATTAGCATTGCATTTGCAGGAGGTTGTCACAGAGGAGAAGGCACGGCAGCACTAAAATATTGGGGAACCACTAGTGCACTACTACTGCATGCATGCAGCGTTGAGAAGAAAGTACTAGATTCTGGCTCAAAATGCACTATAATTCCTTTAATTATTCCGGTCCTCTGACGTTGAAACTTCAAAGCATAGTGGAGAGCAGCAGTGTTGTTGGGACTGCACATATTCCTCACAACAATTTCCTCCAACCTGCTCCAACCTGCTGCTCCCTTGTTCGATATTTATTATGCCAACCAAGACATTCACAATGCTCCTGCCTATGATCATGCCAGCAGCTTGTATTGTCATTATAATTAAGTTATATAATTAACTCCCCCAAAGCTGACTACTAGAGTAGTCGTAACTACATAATATCATACCAAAGGCAATTAATGAGTTAGACGGCAATCAATGCCTAGTAATGGCAGGAAAGCCGAGGAGAGCACCTACCAGTGGAAACTGAGATTGGATTGGAGAAATCAGGGGGGGCCAGTTGCTACTAGCTACTCCCTCTGGTACATATTATATGAGTCTTTTTTTAAAAAAAATTATACATATTATAAAAGTCTAACAGAAATTTTCAAATAGTTATAAATATAAAAAAAAGATTTATAAATATAAGAGATAAAAAAAAATCAGAGTAGATTTAAAAAAAATTATCATAATAAATTTAATGACTTAATTATTATTTTTTATCTATATAATTTAGTTAAAAAGCTTTTATAATATAAACCACAGGAAATACTCCTTAGTTAATTTAATTAGATTAATAAAATAAAATAAATTAATTTATTATAACATTTGAGATTCCATCTCACTGAACTATATATCAAACTAAAATACTTTAAAAAAATAATAAATTTAACAAATAAAATAGATTGAAATCAATAAGCAGTATTATTTATAAGTTATTTTTAACAATTTTTTTAATTAAAAAAATGTTAAAATTAATTATGCGTATTTTTTTTCACTACATTCTTACAAAAATTTTCTACTTTCCTACTTAAACATTAAATATAAGTAAAAAAATTATAATAAAAAATTAATATGATATCTTGTAAAAACCACCGCAGAACCCCAAGAGTATGACGGGGGCAGAAGCAGCTTTACTTTAGATTGCATACAATTGTCAAATGCAACTTAGGAGCGCAATTTGTGAAATGTTTGACCACGTGCAAAAACTACTTTATGGTAGGACTTCTTGACGTGATTGGTCTTTAAACGACGCGGCCGCCATCTACACCGCCGTATGAATTATAAAAAGTCTTGAAATTGTAGGGCGCATTTATAATAATCAAATATATCAAGGACAAGCACCAAATATACACCGATGAGCATTATGCTGCCTTCTTTCCAAGAAGTAGGCTCAATGAATACGTGTTTCCCTTCTGTGCAGCAACTTCTACTCGATTCTTACCAACCTACAAGTCATTTTATCAGTTAATATATGTATATTGAAGAACAGAATAAACCTTAAAAGTCAGAGACTAAATAAAATGCATTTTTGAAGAGCTGGTTAATACCTTGTCCATGAGCCAATAACCAATCGTTGGCATGTACTGAACAAGATACATTACGGCAAGCACAGGCTGCAAAAGAGTTCAGTTCAGCCTCGCCATCCAAAATTTAAACAAGCTATGATTTTCTGTAACTGTGAAAATAACCATAAAGAGTGCCAAAACATGCTGACAATGCGAATGTATCATGACTCATGAGAAGTCAAGAGGTTAAGATTTTTTCAGATAGAGCAAATCAGCCAATCTTCGGAATTCAGTCAAAACAAACAGGAACACTTCATCTTGGGCAACTTTCTGCACTTTAAATTGATTAGAAATATAGAAGACAGGCATATTGCTTAGCAACTTTCTGAATTTACTGAACTATTACCTCCAGTACTAGACAAAATATTTACTTTAATTCTAAATATAAAATCTCAATCTATTTTACCTTTTAAATTTTTAATTGTTTTCCCAAAATATCCATATTAATTGCATACTTGCATATATTAAAGGGGCTTTCATCAAAGAATAGTTATAATGCACACGGTTAGAAAAGGTAGTTCAAAGAAACTAATGCACATTTGTTACAAATAATTAATTTAACTAATTTCTTTAATATTCGTATATTAGTTATCTAACTCTTATATTAAGAACTACAAGGAGTATATTACTTCCACTTCTCCATCAACCCAACTTCCTCTCCTCCCTTTTGATAGAAGCTTGTGTAATATGAAAACCTAAGTTTCATATTGAGTAATATAGAATGCTCAATGGAGTAATGGAACATTCAAGTGGCTTGGTTCTCCCACTTTGAAAACTAACTTTCAAGAGAGAACTCCCCGCCCCGCCCATCAAAAATTGATGATCAACAGTTCCAAAAAAAGAAGTACAACCATTGAGATGTCAGCTCTCCAAGGGGTGCCAATTGATGGAGACTGCAGACCTCCATCATTGATGGTTAGGTCGAATAAGCACAACTATCTCTAACTTATTATGGTTCTGATCCATTAGCAAGAAAAATGTTGTTTGCGATTAGGAGGGAGGAAAACAGAAGGTTGACGTTAGGGACTCAGCCCCCACCATGATCAATGAATCATCTGCTTTAGCTGTTAAAGGCACTGAATCAAGTTATTACAAGCTGCGAAAACATGACAGATCAAGGTGCGATTATTGTAATAATGGTGGACAATCCAATGTATATTGGAAGTCTTATGAAGGCCAAATACTTTAAAAGAAAACAAAGGCACAACCAGAGACTAATAAAAGGCACAAAGTAATGATGGTCTACGACTATATAGATGATGGTAAACAAAAGGCACAACCAGAGACTAATATAGTAGGAGTTAGAAATGTTGTTTTAGTCAGGTGATTCTTCGCCTGATCTAAGCAATAAAGTTTAGAGAGGTAATACATGCGCGATTAACTCTGGGTCCACTGATCATACAATAGAAAACATTTCTTATCCAACTTTGCACAAGCAATGATGAGATTTCCCAAAAAAAAAAACCGCGAGAGAAGAACCCGTTTTGGGGGCTGAAGAGGCTGCAACAAGGTCAGACATAATGTATCATGATAAAATAAGGCTTTGAACGTGACAAGCAGCAGCAAGGAGAAGCTGTACAATGTGAACAAAGAACTAGACAGAACCGAAAAAGCTTCAAACAGCGCAAAAGAAGACCAACCACAATGAGTGATGGGCTGGACTAAGGAGATCAGAGGTTCCAATCAGATCTAGGTGAGCCAGTGCTAGATGAAATGGATCGCACACCATCATGTGCTGGCGCGGGGCAAGATGAGCAGATTTTAGGTGGCAGTGCATGTCAGCATGTGGGAGGTTCACTAGAGCTCCAGTTGATGGCATACTAGTCAGCAGCATCTGAGGATGATGGTGAGGCACATGCTCCAAGACAAGTGATGGACAGTGGCTACAATAAGGCAAAACCACTAGAAGCATGTTTAGGGTAAGGAAAAATGTGAGGAAGAGCGGGAAAGAGGAATAGACTGATGGTTAGGGTGATGCGCAGCCACTAGAGGCTCCAATTCCTTAAGGAGCGAGGTAAAAGGGAGGGGGGGTGTTCGGTGACGGAGTGAAGATATAATGGGAAATGTAGTTAGCGAGTGAGGGCTGACCTAAAATTGTTCTTCTTTGCTTCCTGATATTTTGGGATATGATGGCTAGTTCTTTTAATTACAAAGGGCAAGTTAAAAACTTGAAACAAGACAGCTTAGTTATGCGGAGAACGCTCCACAAGATGCCTATCAAACAGATTAAGCTCTTCAACATCTAAAGGACCTTCCTTGAGCAAGATGATGTTGTTATCTTCAGTATGAGCGTTTTTGTCCAGATTATCTGCACAACTGAGTGCCTCCCTATGCGAGTGGTGCAGTTCAATATCCCAGTCTTCAAAAATAAAATTCCTCATCTGATGTATCTCATTATTAAGTAACCCCCATCGCTCATAATAAGATTCAGTGCCTCAATAGAGTCTGTATAAGACACCACATTCTTGAAACTACGGATATGATGCCTAGTTGTTTGGCCTAATTATCCAATTTTATTTGGTTATCCCTAAGAGAAAAAACTATCATGCAGCAAGCTTCAGAACTCTGTTCATTCGCCAAAACTTACATACAAAAATTGTGAGAAGTCTCAATTTAACATGGGAACATAACTTAGTCCAAGAAAAAAGTAGCCTAGGAGCACCTCATGTCAAAGCTTGAAAGTGAGCAGATTTAATTTAAGGTAATGAAAAGTAAGTAGAAAACAGAAGTTTACAGTCATTATTCCAGCAGCAGAGTTGTATAACCCACTATGAAATGGAGGCAATTAGAAGTGACCTACCAATACCAATGAATATACCTGATATGATATCCAAGCTTCCTTTAAGTCATGAGTTGCAGCAATGATAATGAGCTCCGCACACCTTTCTGATGGCACACGCTTCTGTCTCAAGTAAGTTGATATTTGTAACAAGAAGCAAACCAAAATACAAAAATAAGAATATAGTTAGGGACTTGCCCTCTTGTTCCTCACCTCAATCTATGTAATATCATTTATCTCTCTTTTTTTCCACAATAAAGTTACATAGACTTTAGCAAATATTTTCCCATTTAGCTAATATGTGATTAGCAAGCTATATGCCTCGCGAAGAGCAGAAAACATACCTAACCATAATAAAACAGAAAACAGGGAAAATTGAGAAGATGTTGATCATAAATTTAATACTTACAAATGCTTATGAAATAACGAAAGCAACTTTCTTCCTTCTAGGATAGAATGTGTCCATAAATTTAAACTAGAAAATCGAAATTATTGACCACTGTCATGTTTTCAGCACTTGCTTTGATTTAGAAATTACTCTACATAGGTGCACTGTCCACATGGTTGGAAGAAAGTAACGGAAAAAACAGACTCAATTAGAGTCTTTACACAAGCAAAGGATTATGAATTAGCAAGGGAACACACCTCAGATGAGCCCTTCTCCAAAGGTTTTGCTCCAGAGTCATTCGACGTTTCTATTGGTCCAGGACAGACAACAGTTACTTTGATTCCCTTTTGACAGAGCTGCAAGCATAAAAGCTTAGTAAGCATGACCAAGTAAACTAAATAAGTATTAACAACTGCTCTTTTTTCCTGCTTCACTGTTTTCAAGATCTGTATTATATTTACATCGTTTATGCTGTCAGTCACTGGCCTTTCTTTTGGAGACAAAGGAACTACGTACATACCTCAGAACGCAAGGAATGAAAGTACCCATTCAGAGCATATTTGGAAGCAGAGTAAACAGCCTGACCTGGGGCAGGTGTCTTCCCCGCAGCACTGCTTACCTGTGCGCAAACGAAGAACAAAGATTGTCAACTGAAAGACAGGAAATAAGAAGAAAAACAATATCACACGTTGTCCAACTTTAGGAATGTAATAATATTGATACACGGAAAACATAAAAACATATAAAAATGTGTTTTAACGAACAGTTGAAGTCATAAGTTCACAAATTGAGTTAACTGTAACTGAAAAAGCTGACAATTCCTTTCTACTCTCAGGCATAGCTCTTCTCAACAGATAAATTTAATTGCAAACCTCTTTTTGCAAGATCCACGTATTTCTAACCCTCTTAAAATACTGTCACTGTCCAGATTCCATAAGCATTATTAGATATCATCAGAGAATTATCACATACCACCACAAAATGACCTTGCCCCCGCCTCAACATGAAAGGTGCCAAGAGCCGTGTGAGAGTTATTGTTCCAAAAACATTGACATCAAACGTTGCCTGCTTAGAAGGAAGAAGCAATGCAATATATATATATATATATATATATATATATATATTAAGAAGACTACTTTCAACAGAAAGATAAGCAATCTTTCAAAGAGAAGCTTAGACAAATAAGTAGCAGGGACTTAGAGTCTCCATTATGAGATACCTTGAGACTTTCCTCAGTCACATCTAAAGCTGAAGTTTTCTGCAAAATAGATTCAGATAAACGAAAATTAAAAAATAGATAGGTAAAGGCAATGTACAGCAGGAACTGAGGAACTGAATAATAATAATAAAATAAAAAAAAATTATCCAAGAGAAATGATAATAAAGCAAGAGAGAGTAGGGATGACTCTCTTATATTGTAGAGATATTATAAGATGTATAAATATTATGTAATTAGTATATAACATTAGATATGATATTATTTTATTAATATATAGGATTCTCTATTGTATATATATACCAATTCAGAATATTAATAAAGGACAAGTATTTTTTTCTCTCTCTCTATATATATAATATCAGAGTAGGTTAATTAGAAACCTACTTTCTGTAAAAAAAAAAAAAAAAATCCTAGCGTACTCCTTTCTCACATCACTGCAACCTAGACTTTGGCCTCTCATGACAACGACATGTGGCGCCGTCCCCAATATCTGTCATTACTCTACGCGCTGGCTCGTGAATTGCTTTTCTGGCGAGTTACCGACAGCACTTCAGTTCCTCCAACATCGACTCCTCTTCTCAACATCATCCCTAGAGTTTTGTGCCTTGGTTTTGACTTTCTCGTACTGGGTCCTTTGTTGTTGATCTGGATTTTCTGGCTGCAGATCTGGAGTTTCTGATTTTCAGACAATTTTGGTCGCTGTTTTGACCCTTGGAGTGGTCTTCTTCTACTTGTTTGAATATTGGTTCTTACAGAGCTCCCAGTGAAGCTACAGTAATTGGGTAATCTAGTTCTTTTGTTTAGTCTTTGTCCGCTACTTTCGCTTTCGTTACTAATCTTTTTTTTATGGCCGCAACCAATAATACTGCAATTTCTGATATGGTTCCAGCAATCACTAAGATTCTTGTGAGTGTTGCTATTGCAATAGAAAATAAGGCTATTACCTTTGTCTCTTCTTTCTCCAAATGAATTGACTCTGGTGCTACTGATCATATGACAGGTAACCGCTATCTCTTCTCCACTTATAATTCTTATGCCAACCCTTCTGATATCACCATTATAGACAGTTCCCAATCCCGTGTTCCTGGCTCTAGCACTGCTGAACCTACCTCTTCTATTCATTTAGAATCTGTGCTCCATGTCCCTAACCTTACATTTAATCTTTTGTCCCCTAGGCGGGTACCGATCGGAGCAGTTTCACAAAAACTAGACTGTTTTATGTTCCTAACTTTTATAATATTCAAGAATATGTATTCTGTGATGAAAACCAATGTCTAGGTTTTTCCTACCATTTACATTGTTAAACTGAGTATTTATTTGCCAACCATCCCTTGGGAAATGACCAGAATATCCTTATTGTACTTTCTTGCACTATATTAACCCTAAAGGCATAATTGTCTTTTCACACCTCTTTATACTGTATAAGGGTATATACTGGCTCTAACTAATCATTTTTATACTAGCTTGGACGTTTTTAACCTGTCCAGAATGACCAAAATGCCCTCTATCCATCTCTGGTACAATCTGGCTACACAGAGGCATTTTCGTAATTTCACACTTTTCCTGTGTTGCTCTGGACTCTGGGTCACTTAACTGTCTCACCACTTTATTGGGCCTCTTGGGACGCCATTTGGGCCTTAGTATTGGTCCATTACCTTTATGGCACAAATCCTAAGGAATCTCTCCTGACCGTATTTATCGGGTATTTTATTCCACTGTAAATTCCGTAAGAATTCTACATGATTCCTTTTCTGACTCTGCAATTTTATAAATTCTTATATTAAATATAGGAATTTATTACAAAGTTTCATCTGATTCTGAGGTCTGAAAAATACTGTAATAATTCTTCCTGACTTCAGGAATTCAAATCAATTAATCGGGACCTCATATCGAAATTCTGTGATGCGTTAAATTGATCAAAATAATTTTGTCTATTCACTGGTAAAATTTAGGACTGGACTGCTTCCGAGTAGTTTTTGGCCTTTTTCAGTTCAACTTTCTCATAATTATATTTAGGTCCCTAAACTTTTGATAATTACACCTTTTGGCCCAACTTTTGTTTCTACTTTCATTTTTGGCCTTCAACCTTTTCTAGTTTTCGTTTAACTCCCTGAACTTTCCTTAGTTAATAATCCCTCTCTTTCTTTCCTCAATCTGAAACAGTTTATTTTAAGAATCTCATATCTATTACGCATAAACTATACATATATATCAGACAAGAAAATCGGGGATATGACATTTCTTTGCCCCTTAAAATAAATTTCGTTTTCGAAATTTACATTACATATAAGAAAATAATTCAGGATATACTTCATTTATTCTTTCCTCTGCTTCCTACGTAGCCGCATTCTCAGTTAATCCCTTCCAGATCATCTTAATTAAAGAGATTTGCTTATTTCGCAACTGCTTGACCTTTCAATCTATAATTCATATTGGTCCAACTTCGTAAGTTAGGTCATCTCGTAGTGCAACATCATCCTGCTCAATCACATATGATGGGTCTGGAACATACTTCTTCAACTGGGAAACATATAATACATCATGTATCTTACTGAGATTTTGAGGAAGAGCTAAGTTGTAAACCACTGATCCTATTCTTGTGAGGATCTGGAATGGCCCAATGTATCTATGGTGTAACTTCTTCACCTTGATTGATCGTCCGACTCCTGTAGTTGGAGTTAACTTAAGGAACACATGTTTTCCTTCTTCAAACTCCAATGGCTTTCTTCTAACATCAGTATAATTTTTTTGTCTGCTTTGAGCCATCAGCATCTTGTTCTAATCTTATCAATCTGTGCTGCTGTCTGATCTACTATATCATGACCAAACATCCTTCTTTCGCTCAACTCCAACTAACATAAGGGAGATCTACACTTACGTCCATAAAGTGCTTCAAATGGAGCCATCTGAATACTAACTTGATAACTGTTGTTATATGCGAATTCTATTAATAGCAGATAGACATCCCAACTCCCTTTGAAATCCAAAACACATGCTCTCAACATATCCTCTAGTGTCTGGATCGTTCTCTCAGATTGACCATCTGTTTGAGGATGATATCCCAGGTCCTAGTAGATCAAAGACACCAATTGTGGAGATATACCTGGATAACAACAAAATTATAAAGCTAGCCCCAGGAAGGAATATGAATGAGGAACGATTTGAGAAAAATGTGGAGCTAGTTAGTCAGTTATATGACTTAGGACAACGATTGGTCAGGGAGGTAGACCAAGATTACAGAATTTATATGGACTTTATAACCAGAGTATGGGAGGCCTATAAAGCTTTTGATCCAAACACCCTTACCCTTAAAAACTAGACTACATTATGGATGATATTTTATCTCTTACCGCGACTTGGAGTGTGGGGTTAGATTAGTATTTTGAGGAAGAACCTTATGAGAGCATTCACAACTGAATCTCTATGGTAGAATAGTTTATCAGATTCACCTATAAGAAAGTGTAGTGTAATGGTTGTACTTATGAATGCTAATGCTGTATATGTACTTATGAACGATGATGATGATGATGATGATAATGTTGTATATGTATTTATATTATGTACGAAAGATCTGTGTAATGTTACTGAACTTGTTATATGTCATGTTTTGGATGAAATATAAATTATGTTAATTATTACATTCCTCTCCTATTTAGATAGTAAAATAAAATGGTACGAACATGAAGGACTGTTTCCTCGGGAGAACAACAAAATCCTGGAGATATTAATCAGCCAATTCTATAAAATTTAGAGCAGCAGCAAAAGATGATCGAGGAAATGCGAGCAGCTCAAGCGAAAAGCAATCAGGGGAGAGATGATGACATAGCAACAGCAGCAACAGAGACCGTAGCAAATCTAAGACATCCAAAATCTGCAGGTGTAGCTGATACAGAACTAGAAATAGTGCAGCAGCTAACAGAGCCACCTAGGCAGACGGGACAGGTGGTTGATTCCACCAGTATTCAACAATGGATGACCAAGTTTTATAAGCACAGTTCTATAAGCGGAAGATTGGATTCGCCGACTGGAGAAGATTTTTAAAGTGCTTGACTGTCCATCTGAAAGTAAAGCCCAGATGGCAATCTATCAGTTAGAAAGGGATGCAAATCCATGGTGGAAGAACACCGAACTGCTGCTATAGCTAGAAACATCCCTATTATGTGGGAAGTGTTTATTGAGCAATTTTATGAGAAGTATTTTCCTCAGTCAATACGTGACGAGAGAGAAGCTAAATTCCTTGTACTGAGGCAAGAAGAGAGGGAATCTTTTGATGAATATCTAGCTAAGTTCATTCGTCTTTCCCAATACTCCACTTACCTTTGGCAAGTGGATGATGAGCAATGGATGACAGAAAGAATGATTAGAAGGCTGAATGCTACTCTGAAGGAGAAGATGACTCCTTAGCAATATAGCCAGTTCAATAAAGCAGTGGAGGCATGTAGAATAATTGAAAATAATCTGAATCATCGAATGTTAATGAAACCAGTAAGTAAAAGGGATGTTGTCCCTGGAAGGACCAGTCAAAGTCAAGATATGGCTAGTGGTGGTGGCTACTATAGAAAGAGGAAGAGGCAGTGGCAGAACAGAAGGCCTGCTCGGGGGAACTTTAGAAGCAATACAGAGAGACTCGAGGTTCCGAGTATGTGACAAGTGCGGGAAGAATCATGGTGATAGGCCGTGCTTGATAGGACAGAATGTCTGTTACACATATGGGAAACCTGGACATTTTTCTAGAAATTGTCCTCAGGCAGTGAATGATCAAAGGTCACAAACTCAAGGTCGAGTGTTCACACTGACAAGAGAATATGCTCAAAGGTCACCCGAGATGATACAAGGTACCATCTATCTCAATAATCACTCTGTGATTGGTATATTTGATTTGGGTGCAAGGCATTCCTTTGTTTTCTATGAATGTGCTAAACGTTTAGGCCTTACAGTTAGTAAGTTGCATTATTCCATGTGTGACAACCCCTACGAATGCTAGAGTAGTTACATCGGATGTTTGCCTAAATAGTGTTATTCGGTATGAGCATTGTTGCATTACGCTAAACCTGATATGTATGCCTTTCCAAAAAATCGATGTCATAATTAGACTGAACTGGTTATCTGCCAATAATGTGATGCTGGACTGTAAGCATAAGACTCTAGTTCTTTGTCCAAAAGCCACAGACATGAATTCAAAAGTAAGACTGAATTTTATAATAGAGGCTCAAGCAGATAAATATTTACGAAAATGATGTCAAGGATATATGATCTTCTGTTCAAACAGAAGTAGAAGAACGGATTGAGACAATTCCAGTAGTTAAGGAGTTTACAGAAGGTTTTTCAAAGAAGATTCAAGGCTTACCCCTTGAACGAGAAGTAGAGTTTGCAATTAACATTGTGCCTGGAGCTGGACCAGTATCCAAAGCCCCATATCGTATGGCTCCCAACGTGATGATTGAGTTAAAGAAGCAGATTGAGGAGCTTTTAGAGAAGGGTTTCATCGGACCCAATGTTTCGCTTTGGGGTGCTCCAGTGTTATTTGTTAAGAAGAATGATAGTAGTCTAAGGCTATGTATTGATTATAGGGAGTTGAATAAGATTACGGTTAAAAATAAGTACCCTCTTCCCCGAATTGATGATCTATTGGACCAGTTGGTTGGAGTAAGTTTATTCTCCAAGATTGATCTAAGATTAGGTTATCACTAACTCATAATTAAAGCAGATGACATTTCAAAGACTGCTTTCAGGACTCGCTACGGTCATTTTGAATTTCCAGTGATGCCCTTTGGTCTGACGAATGCACCTACAATTTTTATAGATTACATGAACAGAATCTTCAGGCCTTATCTAGATCATTTTGTTGGGATCTTCATCAATGATATTATGGTGTACTCCAAATCTGCAGAAGAGCATGAAGAGCATTTGAGAATTGTTCTTAATACTCTCAAAGAAAAATGACTTTACGCTAAGCTTAGTAAATGTGAGTTTTTGCTTCAATAAGTCAAATTTCTCGGTCATGTCATATCCCATGAAGGGGTAGCTGTAGATCCTAGCAAAGTTGAAGCAGTATTGAGTTGGGAACAGCCAAGGACAGTGACAGAGATTAGAAATTTTCTGAGTTTAGTAGGGTATTATAGAAGATTTATTAAGGACTTTTCTCGAATTATTTTACCGTTAACCAAGCTGACCAGAAAGAACTAGCAATTCAAGTGGAATAAGAAGTGCGAGGCCAATTTTCAAGAATCAAAGCATAGATTAACCTCGACTCATGTGCTGATTATTCCAGACCTAACTCAGACTTATGTAGTCTATACTAATGCTAGCAAGCAAGGGTTGGGATGTGTATTAATATAGCAGGGTCGAGTGGTAGCCTATGCTTCTCGACAGCCATATAAAGAAAATTATCCCACTTATGATCTGGAGCTTGCAGCGGTAGTTTATACTCTCAAGATCTAGAGACATTACCTATATGGAGCTACCATAGAACTATACTGTGACCACAAAAGCCTGAAGTATCTGCAAAATCAGAAAGAATTGAATGAGACAGCGGAGATGGATGGGAATTTTTAAAAAATTATGATTTTCAGATTAAGTACCACCCATTAAAAGCAAATGTAGTAGCTGATGCCTTAAGCAGAAAGGTGATACAGGTGGCAAGTCTAATGATCAAAGAGTTGAAATTAATAGAAAATGTTAAAGATTGGAGTCCTTTATACCAGATGCAAATAGCAAAACATCCTTATAGAGGAACGCAGGTTAGAGCTTTCATTGAAGATAAAATAAAAGAAGCTCGAACGCATGATAAGCTCGCAGCAATTTTTAAGAATAAACTGGAAAAAGGGGAAACTAAAAATTTTGATGTACCCTAGTAAACTTACTCGTTAATTAAACTGTTGGGTCTCATTTTTTCTGACCATTTTTTGATACAGGATCTTTTGACGAAGAAGATTATTGGTAGGGGTTACGAATCTGGCGGTCATTACTTCCTTGATGATCAGGGGTCTCGTGCAGTGGCTTGTACCTGTAGTGTCACTCCTTTTAAAACACATTGTTATTTGGGTAATTTATCTTTACCATCTCTAAAAAAAGTTTACTCTCAGTTTCAGCATTTATCTTCATTAGATTGCGAGTCATGTCAGTTTGCTAAACATCATCATCTCCCTTTAGTATCTCGAGTCAATAAACGAACTTCGTCTCCTTTTGAGTTAGTGCACTCTGATGTTTAGGGTTCGTGTCCAGTTGAGTCCAAAGCTGATTTCAAATACTTTGTTATCTTTGTTGATGATTATTCCCACACTACTTGGTTATATTTAATAAAAAATCGTTCAGAGTTGTTCTCTCATTTTTGTCCCTTTACTGCCGAAGTTAAAAATCAATTCAATACTTCTATTTATACTTTGCGCAGAGATAATATTAAAGAATATTTTTCTGAATCATTTTGCTCTTTTATGCTTTAAAGTTCAATCTTCTTGTATGGATACACTGACTCAAAATAGTGTTGCCTAAAAAAAATCGCCACTTATTAGAAGTAGCCCGTGCCCTTTAATTTCAAATACAGGTTCCAAAACCTTTTTGGGCATATGCAACCTCCACTGCTTGCTTTCTCATTAATCACATGCCCTCCTCTGTTCTTTATCGTCACATTCCCTACAGGTCAATTTATGGTCTCTCCAACTGTCCAACAGTAGAAAGCCTTAGAACATGTGTTACATTACTAGAAGGGATCTCCAGATTGTGAGATATTGTACAAAAATCATGGTCACACAGATATTCAATGTTTTTGTGATGCTGATCATGGAGGATAAAGGTTTCAAGACAGTCCACTACAGGATACTATGTTTTTGTATGAGAAAATTTGATATCTTGAAAAAATAAGAAACAGAATGTGGTGTCACGATCAAGTGCAGAAGCAGAATACAGAGCCATGGCACAATCTATATGCAAAATAATCTGAATATATCAGTTACTGAAGGAGGTTGGCTTTAAAACCTCTTTACTAGCAAAGTTGTGGTGTGATAATAAAGCGACTCTACACATAGGTTCTAATTCGGTATTTCATAAACGCATGAAACATATAGAGATCAATTGTCATTTTATTCGAGACAAGCTCAAAAAAAACTTCATCTCTACAGGGCATGTAAGATCCAGTGATCAACTGGTTGATCTCCTCACCAAAGTTCTTAATAGGATTTGAGTTGAATATATTTGTAACAAGTTGGGTATAATTGATATCTATACTCCAACTTGAGGGAAAGAATAGAGTTATTATAAGATATATAAACATCCTGTAATTAATATATAGTATTAGATATGATATTATTTTATTAATATCTAAGATTCTCTATTGTGTATATCTACCCATTCAGAATATCAATAAAGGACAAGTATATTTTCCTCTTTAAATCTATATATACAAAAAGAGTAACTTCCATGATCGGCCTATTTGGTTTAACTCCTGGAGAATAGCTTCTAGAAGAAAAGTGATTCTAAAAAAATTAGTGTTTGGATAGTTATTAGAAGAACGATTTTTTTAATAGGTAAATTACCAAAAAGTGTATGGGGTAAAATGATAGAAAAAAGGATAGGGGCAAACTAGTCATTACACAGCCTAGAAGCTCTTTTTCCCACCCAAAAACAAGTCTCGCAAGCTTATCTGAAACTATAGTTTTAGACCCCAAAACCATAGTTTGCTCTATAAGCTCTTATAGACATTTGAGGGCTTTTTGTTTAATTTTTAGCCCAAATTAAAAGCACTTTTTAAACCATAGTTTTAAATTAAACCAAACAGGCACGATGTGTGAAATTCATTTAGATGTTAGTTTTTCTCGTGCGTTGTGCTGGCAGATGTTAGTTTCTTTCATGTAATGTGCTGTCAGTCGGTGGCATGTTGTCTTAAGAATAGGAGTCAGTTATTGTCATTTTTTTAGATGTCAATATAATATATATGTATTGGCCTGGTTACCATGAATGTTATGTGAAGTATTATTCAGATCAATTACTAGAGATTCTCCTTTTAACTTTTTTAGTTTATAAGTTTCAGATTCTGGCTTATACTCTAACATAGATTTCTCATCATTAAATTTCAAACCTATTAAACCCATTCCATCAATATTTAATAAGAAAGACTAGTAATGAGAAAGATAGTAGCATCCCCTGTTATATAGCATTAGTACTGAGCTCCTGAACTGGATCAAACAAATGACATATGCAGGCAACGTGGAGAGAGATTTAGGAATAAATTTAGACAAGCAAAACTTACAGGATCAAATAAATAAGCAAAAGAATCAAACCAAACTATTACCAATGAAGTCACGTGCAAAATTCTAAATAAATCAGATAAGATAAATTAAATAATATAAACTATAGGCCAATCTAACAAAAGAAAGGCCAACATAACACTTTTTCTATTTTCAGTTCTTTTTACATTCATATGTCAACCATCTAGTTAAATGATAGCCAACAACCATCCTATTCTGACTGAATTCTTTCTTTGTAATCCTAACCATTATATGAAGCAATCAGTCACTTACAGGGCGCTCAAAAGCTGCGTTATGAATCATATAATCAATACCAGAACCGGGAAATAACGATTCTGCTTTCTCAACAGCCTTCTTAAGAGAATCCTCACCAGTAGTTAAATCCAGTGGTAAAATCTTTACCTCGTTAGGCGCATGCTTACCTAAAAGCATGCCAACCACATGCATCTGAGTGTTCTTAGACATAAAATAAGCGCATTACACATTCTTACATACGTCTATATGATAGTGCATACCTTTCAGCTGTTGCTTTACTCGCTCCAGTTCAGCTTCATTCCTTGCAGAGATTATTAGCTTAGCCCCCAATCTTGCAAGTTGTTTAGCTAGAATCTCCCCTTCACACGCATTTAAAAGAGGGAAAACAGGAACTTAGTTATGCATAGAAAATTAATTCCAAACAGGACTCCAAATAGTTATAGCCTGGAAGCAAAGAAATTACTCATTGGCTAACACATCAATTAGGTGAAGAAAATCTCAAAATAATTTCCAACAATCATATAATCAAAATCTACAAAGAAAAATTGCAAACAAAAGTTGATATAGTTGCTATGATATAGCTCATATCCCACAAGGGTGGGGGTTTGTATCTTACTGCCAATTTGAAGACCTCATTTGTAGATAATCTATAAGTACTTCTACAGACACTCTTTGACTTTCAGAACCCAACTCACCTAAACTTTTGTATATTAAAAACAATCTACAAAGAAGATTCTGTATTGAAATAAAATGTCTGGAAAAATATGAACTCGTTACCACAGAGAAAAACATAGTCACCTAGAAATCAAAATAGCAAGGAAGAAAACACAAACAGTCTTATATGACATATGAGAAAAAGTTTGTCAAAAGAATGGTTATTGCCTCCTGATTAATGAATGAAGGAAGGGTTTATATTTTTGGCATCAATCTGTACAAAAACTGAATTAATTTGATGTAAACTACTCATTATGACTCAGATAGTTAACACAACATAACATACGCTTCTTTATCAAAACTATGCATGGTTATAAAAGCACACCAGGTAGTATCACAAATCGACAAGCTTGCTTTAGCCATTATCACAATGACCAACTATAAGAATAACTGTGGATTAGAATTATAGAATTCAAGAATGGGAACTAAAAGGGGAAATGAAAAGGTGTGATGCAGGAAGACAAATTGAAGGGTCATGATCAAAACAGAACAATGGTTAAAAGCCACCAATTATGTATACCAATTCCACGGCTAGCACCAGTAATCCAAACAACCTGAAATAATTGATTTAAAAAAAAAAAGTTAGAGTTCATAAAAGAGTCAAGTCTTGTCTAGGAGTGTTGAAGGCAGTAGACTGGAATGGTCCAGGGGTGAGATTATTTGGAAGTAAAAGAGATGGTCTTCAACTTTTCATTGTTCGAAGTTATATTGTCATTAATGGAGGGAAAAAGGAATGAAAGGGTTTGAAATATAAGCATTAAGCACATTTAAACTTAAAAAATTAAGTGATTTATAAATTATCTAAAAAAGTAATTTAAGACATTTATTTCAGCTCTTTCTAATGAAAAAATTACTTTTTTCCCACAATAAAATCTTTTGAGAAATTTCAATATATTTGCTTACGTTGCGCTTGGTACGTGCTTCCTAAAGTAATAGAAATTTGCTCTCAAAATAATTATATATCTATTTTTTTATTCTAATTACTTTCAAAAGTTTAAATAAACATGCTAGAATTTTTCAAAATTACTTCTTAAAAAATGATTTTTTTCTTTAAAAAAAATAATGAAAAGCGGGCAAATGATTTTGTAATTTCATATCAAAGGAATATTAATTTCCCGTAACAAAAGAGACGGAGAGAGGGAGAAAGTTGATATCAGACCCCGGAAGGGTTTAAAAGATGGAGGTTGAGGAGCAGAGACGGAATTTGGGAATACATCCTTATTCATTCCATTCCGTTATTCTTTAACAATTCGAACAATAATATTATAAGTTTTTCTTTTTCCCACCCCACTCCATCCCATCCCATCCTCCCAAGCAAGCCCTTTGGAAAATTACTTTTTCATCGAATAGAGTTTACTTACCTTATCTTCGATTTCTTCGCGTTTCGGTTGTTTCTTGGACATCAAAGTGAAGTCACCTGGACGGAAAATAAAGAGAAGTTCAGAGTTAAATCGTCACAGAGAATTAGAAACATATTAAAAAGCCTTGAATACGCTACCATAAGCGGCGGCGAATTTGTATGACAGGAAAAGGAAAAGGGAACTGAAGATGAAGAGTAACAATAGCGTCATCATAGTCTCTGCGAGCGCGATGGAGAGGTTAGCAGAAAGTAAAACATTCTGAGGCAATGACCGAATAATACGAAGCTAAGCGTGCCTTTCGGGCAAGCGGATTTGCTCGAGGTCCATCGGGCTTTAATAGCCCAATGGTCCCTGGCATGGAAGGTAGGACATCATCCGCAGTTGGTGGGGACTGGTGCCGACCCATCTAAAATTTTTGTATAAAAAAAAAACAGTTGTAGATATTTTACTACTCTCACCCTCACTGCGAGGCCATAGGAACCAAGTTAAAACAAAAGGGCTACAGAAAAGTGAGTGTTTTTAGATATTCTACTAAAAGATTCATGTATTGCGAACCACCATCAATCATTTTAACCAGAAATTCGTCCTCACGTCATGCACGGTCACTTTAGATCACGTGTTAAAGAAAAAGCAAATAGTTTTGCCAAGCGGGGTTCATCATATCATATGATGAGGAAATCATGCACCCTCCATGGAGTGTGTGGGAATTTACTTCTAATAGCCGGCCATGTACTGTTAACTGATCTTTCTTTACACCATGTGACTATAGCCTTAGGATTCCAAAAAGACCAAGAAGAAGAAGAAAAAACAAGAGTAAGGAAAAGAAAGAAGCGGCATACAACAAAACAAAGGGGGAGAAGGGTTCATGCAGCTTATGACGCGGAATTGGTCCACCGTGTATAATATTAGTAAGATGAAAGAGATTTTATAGGAGTAAAAATAAAAATTAAATTAAATTAAAATTATGTTTTAAAAATTTATTTTGTAGTATATAGTTGATATATATATTTTTTATAATTTAGGATAAAATGATTTAAAATATTTTTTATAACTTATAAAAGGTTAAAATTATTTATAAATTTTATAATTTGAAGTAAAATAATTTAAAATATTTTATTTTTATTTTTATCATTTTATTTTTTTAATTTTTTTAATGTAATTAAAATAGCATAAATATTATAAATAAAAATATAAATGAGATGATAAGTTATAAAATTATACTTTCATTTTCATTTCTTTTTGCGGAACATGTCATAAGTGATTGTTGTGATACGGTTTGTTTGGTTTCTTTTAAAATTATAATTTTAAAAGTCCTTATGGATACAATTTATGTTTGAAAAAATTTTAAAATAAACAATTATATTTGTTTAAACTGGATTTTGGACTAAATTATAGTTTAAAACTAAGGTTTTAAATAAGCTGATCAGAGTAGCTTATATAATAGTAAAAGAGCTTATGAACTAACCAATTACTATATTACCTATATTTTTTCTTATATCATCTCTCATACTTTTTTTATATTCTCTCTCCTCTCTCATACTTTTTCTTACACACTATCTCTTTTCTTTTCTTACACCCTCTCTCCTCTCTCCTCTTATATCTTATATCTCCTCATTTAATACTCATACACTTTTTCGTAATTTACCAATAATAAAAGTACTTCTAGAAATAACTATCCAAATACTCATTTATTCAAAACCATTTTTTTTATAAACTCTTCTCCAAAAACTCTTTTTATAAGCTACCCATAAGCCTTTTTTTCATAAACTCATTTTTAAACTTTTATCCAAATATACATATAACTCGTTTAACCCATTTATTTCTTTATTATTTTTAAAACTTTGTCTATATGAAGACATCCATTGTTATGTTTTCTTTTCCCAACCTTTGCGCTTATGAGCCCATTTAGATAGAATTTTAGAAACAGACTTATGAAAAAAAAAAAGAGCTTTTGAGTAGCTTATAGAAAATAATTTTTGGAGAAGAGCTTATGAAAAAAAAATAGTTTTGAATAAATGAGTGTTTGTATAGTTATTTCCACAAGTACTTTTATTATTGGTAAATTACAAAAAATGGTATGAGTATTAAACGAGGAGAGATAAGAGATGAAAGGAGAGAGTATGTAAGAAAAAGTATGAAAGATGAGAGATGGTGTAAGAAAAATTAAAAGAAAGGAAAGATATTGTAAAAAAAGTATGGGTAATATAGTAATTGGTTAGTTCGTAAGTTATTTTATTATTTCATAAATTACTCTGATTAACGTATCTGAAATTTTAGTTTTAAACTATGATTTGATCTAAAATTCTATTAAAACAAATATAATTATTTGTTTTAAAAAAAATAAACTTAAATTTTACTCAAAAAAAACTTATAAAATCAGGATTTATGTGGTTTCCAAACAGTACCTTGGGCGACACCACCAGGGGTAACAGTATAAAGCGAGCCCCCCATTAATAGTATCAGTGGGCATGCATTCATCAAAGTCAAGATTTCATTTCCTTTCCGCATTATTTGCTGGCAATGGCATCCTGAGAGCATTGTCGCCGCCACAAGCCACAGCACCTTATTCTCCTTCTCCTATACCAAACTTATTTTCTTACTATTCCTATTCCCTTCTTTTACTCTCATTCTATCGACATTGTTTTTTTTTTAGGGAAGACCTGAGCCTTTATGCGAGGTTGACTTGACTGTGTCTGTACGAGTCAAAGTCATCCCTGGAATGGAGTTGCGTGGTAATGATGGGGGAACTACATGGACCCTCTGCTCCCTCTCACGTCCACTTCCCCTTGACCTTTTGTCAAAGTTATATGTGTTAGAAATAAACATCTCAAAAGTAATACAATCAATCCAGATTATATCATACTCAAATAATAAACCTATATGAGATGCAGCGGAAGACTTAAAGTTACCTCTCGCCATTAGCTTTATTGATCCGGGAAAACTGAGATCAAAATGAGATACCTGTCAAAAGAGAACACTGTCAGATAAATAACAGGTTCTTCCAGCTGGTGATTAGGCACAGTGATGGCAACTTGTTTATAGCCGTCACCAGTGGGGAACCTTCAGAAGCGAGCAGAAAACAGGGTTTCACTCTGGACTCTGAAAAGAGATCTCACACTCAATGAATTGTTAATTTCCACCATCAGGAAATTAACCTTAAATAAACTGATTCAATAACCCTCCTGGACTAGGCCCAATGACTATGGGCCACACTCAGAAATATTTATTAATTATCCTAATTAATATCTAAATAGGTCATAATAAATAATAAATATCTAACATTCTCCCACTTGGCCCGTATACTCAATGTCATCGCCCTGTCTAGGTAAACTGATGTCGCGCTACAAGAATCAAGGGGATAAGTCCCCTTTTATCGGGTATTACCTTCCAAGTATTACATGTAGCACCATCACATAATGGGTATCACAATATACATGAACTCAATGTTCATAGGTTCCTGTCTCAATGTTTATCAATTCAATAACACAAATGTATACAATCACAAATTGAAATGATAAACCACAAAATGTAATTTCATTGCTCATACCTCCACTAATCAAAAGTAGGATGAAGTCCCATATGAGGCACATGTGTGACAAAGATATTTGGCTTCAACCCTTTCGTCAAAGGATCAGCCAACATGTCTAATGTACTGATACGCTCAACTGAAACTTGGCCATCTTGAACCCTCTCTCTCAAGTAAAGGAACTTAAGTTCAACAAACTTGCTGCGACTTTTATTCCTTTTGTTGTTCGCTATGGCCACCGCAGCTATGTTATCACAGTACATCCTGATTGGCTTAGAGACTGAATCCATAATCTTAAGCCCAGCAATGAAATTCCTTATCCAAATAGCTTGTGAACTTGCTTCAAAACACGCAATGTACTCAGCATCACCGGTAGAAGGAGCTGTTTGAGTTTGCTTAGCGCTTCTCCACGATATAGCTCCTTTTGCCAATAGGAAGATGTAGCCAGATGTAGACTTGTTCGAGTCTACGCATCCTCCAAGATCTGAATCTGAGTATCCAATCACGTCCAAATTGTCTGTTTTTCTGTATGTGAGCATGTAGTGTTTAGTGTCTTGTAGGTACCTAAACACCTTCTTTGCAGCTGTCCAATGTGCTTCCCCAGGATTACTTTGGTATCTTCCCAACATACCCACAGCAAAAGCGATGTCAGGTCTTGTACAAACCTGCGCATACATCAAGCTTCCTACCGCTAAGGCATATGGGACCTTTTCCATCTGTTTCCTATCAAGCTCAGTTTCAGGACATTGACTTAGACTAAACTTGTCTCCTTTTTCAATAGGAGCCACGTTAGATGAACAGTTCTGCATCCTGAAACGTTCTAGAATTTTGACAACGTAAGCCTCTTGAGATAAGCCTACAAGACATTGGGTTCTATCTCTATGGATCTTTATGCCAATGACATAAGAAGCCTCACCCATGTCTTTCATGTCAAAGCTCTTGAACAGAAACTGTTTCACCTCACGTAATAGTCCTAGATCATTGGTAGCAAGTAGTATGTCATCCATATACAAAATCAAGAATATGATTTTACTCCCACTAGCCTTGTGGTATATACAATCATCCATGATATTCTCAACGAACCCAAATGATGTGATCACTTCATGGAACTTCAAGTACCACTGCCGTGAAGCCTGTTTCAAACCATATATTGATTTCTTCAGCTTGCACACCAATTGATCTTTACCTTCTGCAACAAAACCCTCAGGCTGCTTCATGTAGACTTCTTCCTCCAGTTCACCATTGAAGAAAGCAGTCTTAACATCCATCTGGTGCAATTCCAGATCAAAATGGGCAACCAATGCCATGATGATACGGAATGAATCTTTCTTAGATACAGGTGAAAATGTTTCACTGTAATCAATTCCTTCCACTTGAGTGAATCCCTTTGCAACCAACCTAACCTTGTACCTATCGATGTTATCTTGTGAGTCTCTCTTGGTTTTGTAAACCCATTTACAGCCAATGGCCTTAGACCCACTAGGCAACTCTACAAGTTCCCAAATATGGTTATTTGCCATGGAATTCATTTCATCAATCATAGCATCATGCCACAACTTGGAGTTCACACTCCTCACAGCCTGAGTAAACGACAAAGGATCATTCTCAACACTTACATCACAGTCAATCTCAGCAGAATACACTACATAATCATCAGGTAATGCCGATCTTCTCTCTCTAGTTGACCTCCTCAATTCAACCTCTTGGGTTGAACCAGGTTGCTGAACAATGACATCCTCTATCACAGCTTGTGGTGGTTCCACTTGTGTGATAGATTGACCATCAGGTATGTGTCCATTTTGTTCAGCACCGTCAACTTGAGCCACAGGGTCCACGTCACGTTCAATGTCAATCTCAACAGTGGGATAAACATTGACTATTGACATCCCCTCATGAATGATATCAGTGGTTCGCTCTATGTGATTATATGATAGACAATCACTCCCACTAATCACATCATTCTCAAGAAACTTGGCATTTCTAGACTCTACAAACCTTGTAGAAGGTGGAGGACAATAAAACTTATAACCCTTAGACCTCTCCGCATAGCCTATAAAGTAAGCTCTGATGGTCTTAGGATCCAACTTCTTCTCCTGTGGATTATACACTCTTACTTCCGCAGGACAACCCCATACCTTGAAATGATTTAAACTGGGTTTCCATCCTTTCCAGATTTCAAAGGGTGTCTTGGACACTGCCTTTGTTGGAACCCTGTTCAATATGTATGTGGCTGTCTTGAGTGCTTCCTTTCACAGAGAATATGGCAGTTTGGAGCTACTCATCATGCTCATAACCATGTCCAGCAAGGTCCTATTTCTTCTCTCAGCTACACCATTCATATCAGGTGATCCAGGCATAGTGTATTGAGCCACTATACCTTGCTCTCGAAGAAATTCAGCAAATGGACCTGCTGCTTGTCCTTCACTAGTGTATCTACCGTAATACTCACCACCACGATCGGATCTCACAATCTTGATTGGTTTCCCAATCTGTTTTTCTACTTCTACTTTATAATCCTTGAAAGCATCTAGTGCCTCACTTTTATTATAAAGCATGTAAACATACATGAATCGTGAGTGATCATCAATAAAGGTGATAAAGTACTTCTGACCATACGCAGTCAAATCAGGGTAACAAATATCCATGTGTATAATTTCTAGCAACTCAGAACTTCTTTTAGCCCCCTTATGTGACTTATTGGTCTGCTTACCCCTTATGCAGTCCACACAAGAATCAAACTCTGAATGGCTTAAAGACGGAAGAATTCCTTCTTTATTTAACCTTTTGATTCTGTCAACTGAGATATGACCCAATCTCCTATGCCACAGGCTATAAGAATTCTCATCGATGACACTTCTCTTAGTACCATGCATAACAGAAAGAGATTGAGGCGAATCATAAACAATTTTAAACAAACCATCAATCATAACCAAATTCGCAATCAAAACTGAATTCTTTGTCAAAGTCATACGTTTCTTAGAAAGAACTAGATGATAATCAAATGGAATGAGCTTTGACATAGAAATCAAATTCCTCTTGTAAGAGGGAATATAGAAAACATCATAGAGTTCCAAAATATTTTGATTTGAAAGATGAATGCGAAAGGTTCCAATAGCTTTCACAGGATCTCCTCTCCCACTGCCTGAAAGGACAGATTCCTCATTGGGATGTGGAGACCTGCTTGACAGAAAGCCCTGCATGATAGTTGAAATGTGGATCATTGACCCAGTGTCAATCCACCAAGTGTCATCATTAACGCTAGAAAAGTTAGACTCAAAAGTAACACACGATGAAAGCATACCTCTCATTTCCATAATATGTTGCCTCACACTGCCAATACCTGTAAGCCTCACAGCACATAGTTCAAACGTGATGGCACCACCCATCTGCTCGTCTGTCAGCTTGAATTGCTTATCCAAGGCTTCCAGGTACCCTTTGGTTGTGTCGCACTTAGGGACTGCTGCCCTAATGCTCCTAGTGATCCTTTGTTTTATAGCAGAAGAGAAGAGCGGTTACTCCACTCCCACATATTATACATTTCCTTTGCCTCTCTATCATTGGAGGCATCATCAGGTCTCAGAGGTTTATCAAACCTCAAGGCATAATCTAAGTCCAATAAACCAAGCTGCAACAAAACATCGTCTCTCCAGTCAACATAGTTAATGCTGCCATCTAAGACTGTTTTGTCACTAACATCATACATAATCCTGGGAGCAGCAATTGGATCTGCAAAATGAGAACAGACAAATACACAAATAAGCTCACATTAGTAATTTGAATCAATCACAAGTCACTGTGCCATGTATGCATGCTTAGCTCAAATGTAGCATGCAAGCAATATAAATACGTATCACTAATGTCTACCTGTGGGCAAAGACATTAGCATAACCAGGTATTTATCTCAGATGGTAGAATTAGAACGCATTCGTAATTTCCCAATGCCTGTGGGCTAATTAGAAAACAACGAGGCCATTCTATCCCACCCTAATTAAATGTACAATTGTGAGATATCTACCTGTGGGCAAAGATAAATCACAGCTATACATTTAATTACAAATGATATTTTCAATCCAGATGTGATTGATGAATGCATACAACAAGTTCAATAAACAAGGATGCTGTGGCTACTCCTCAAAGAACTGCACGCTAATCACAAATATCATTCAAGTGCATTGAAAATCCAAATATGCACAATTTAATGGAGAAATTAATTCTTCCCCTAATTAAATGTACAATCATGATATATCTACCTGTGGGTAAAGATAAATCATAACTATACATTTAATTATTATTGATATTTTAAATCTATATGTGATTAATTAATGCACGCAACACAAACAAATGAGGATGCTGTGGCTACTCCTCACAAAACTGCATGCTTATCACAAATATCAATAACGTGCATATAAATCCAAATATGCACAACACAATAGAGCATTTAATAAATTAATATTAAAATTCTCCCACTATTTCATGCACCCAAAAATGTTTAACAAATTAATTTTAACTCAAAAGATTTTTACAAAAATTAAACAGTTAATTTAATTGCCAAGGGAGAAATTAAAAATAAAATGGGCAATTAAATAACATAAAAATTAAAATTTGTAAATTCCTTTTTCTCAAAATTAAAATAATAAAGAAATTAATTTTAAACATTTACAGTGCATAAAATAGTAATTAAAAGATTTTCTGAAAAATCAAATTAATTGGCCAAAAATAATTTTCTGGAAATAAAACCAAGTGGCCCATACTCAAAAGTCCAAAAAATAGGACCCAAAATAATTTCCAGAAATAAAACCCAAAATTTAGGCCCAAAAACGTTTTTCTGGAAATAAAATTCTGCTTGTCTAAAAACGCAGGGCCCAAAACTGCAGCAGCCCAGAAAACCTATTTTTTTTTTTTTTGGAAAAAAGGCACAGTTTCCGTCGGCCCAGCATAAAAAAGAAAAAATAAAAAAAAAACTTGCGGCCCAAAACGCTGACAGCCCAGACGCTGGAAAAAATGTTTTTTTTTGTCTTTAAAACCAGCGTCCAGCAGCTTTCAGATGAAACGATGCATTTTGGCTCAAGGCCAAAACGCACCATTTGGGTGCCTTCACTGTACTGAGTCGGGTTGACCTAACCCGACTCAGCAACCCGAGTTGCAGAAACCCGCGCCGCGAGACTCCAGTGAGACCAGTAGATGCCGACAAGCTTTTGGGTGTCTCTTCCTGTGATGCTCACGGTGGATTCTAACCCAGTTTCCGGTGACTATCGGGGTGGTCGATCCATTCATTTTCTGGTGGCCCCGACGGCGATTACAGGGAGAGTTTGTTCTCCAGATTCTGGTGAGCTTAACCATAAATCTCACCGTCATGGCAACCTCTTCTTTCAGCGAGTTTAACGGCGACTGTGGTCTCTCATTCACGCTGTCTCACGTCTCACCGTCGCAGAGGAAAGAATCTCTCGCTATCTCTCTCTCGCGAGTCACCGTGAAGCTTCTCTCATTCTCTCCCTCATCATCGGTGAACCACAGGAGAAAATGGTTAAAGAATAAAAGATAAAATAAAAATAAATTTATGTATCACATATTCATCTCATATTGATATCTATGAGAACAAAATGATCAATAAAGAAGGCAAGGTGATCTCAAACAAGGCTCTGATACCACATGTTAGAAATAAACATCTCAAAAGTAATACAATCAATACAGATTATATCATACTCAAATAATAAACCTATATGAGATGCAGCGAAAGACTTAAAGTTACCTCTCGCCATTAGCTTTATTGATCCGGGAGAACTGAGATCAAAATGAGATACCTGTCAAAAGAGAACACTGTCAGATAAATAACAGGTTCTTCCAGCTGGTGATTAGGCACAGTGATGGCAACTTGTTTATAGCCGTCACCAGTGGGGAATCTTCAGAAGCGAGCAGAAAATAGGGTTTCACTCTGGACTCAGAAAAGAGATCTCACACTCAATGAATTGTTAATTTCCACCATCAGGAAATTAACCTTAAATAAACTGAATCTCCTGGACTGGGCCCAATGACTACGGGCCACACTCAGAAATATTTATTAATTATTCTAATTAATATCTAAATAGGTCATAATAAATAATAAATATCTAACAATATGTTATGGAGCCGAGCGGATTTGCCAGTGCGACGTCACTATTGCCTTTCATTGGACCATTCCCATTCATGTAGACCAGAAATTGGAGCCAACAACCGGATTGGCTCTCTATAAATATGCCTTAATCCCCCTCCCACACTTCGCAGGGATATTTGTATTGTCCGCGCCAATGGCGGACTGTTCTTTTTCGTTAACGGTTAAAACTTAAAAGTACTGAGCTTAAGAAGCTTATGCTGCTGTTTACTCTGCTCCTTACCCATTTTCTAGCGCAGGTTTCCGTTTCTGAAATCATCTTTGAAGATCGATTTGAAGATACTCTCTTGTCCCCTCTCTGGCTCGCCCTCCATTTTTTATCTTTTATCCTACTATCCGTGAAAATTATACCCAGAAACCACAAGAAAATCAATGCAAAATTTTGCATCTACTATCTATAGCCGCTGAGTACGTTCTACAGCACTTCTTTTTACCATACTCCAATACCAATTACGAGTCTGTTTCGCTCCTTTTTTTGATAGATTTCCTTTCAATTTGCCTTGCTTTCTCTTTCTCAACATTATAAATAAAATTGAGCTGGAGCAACCTCTTCCTTCCTTTAGCTCTTTAGCTCTGCTTGTTAGAAAGAAAATTGAGAGAAAAAAAATAAAAAAATAGAAAATTTGAATAATAATATAAACACCCATCTTGTTTAAATGAACGAGATAAAATATAGAGTAAAGAAAATAAGAGTTTTGCGCATAAGAGAGCAAATAGTTGAATGATCAAATCTCTCTATAAGTTGAGTGAAATTTTTTTAGAAAAAATAGGATGTGGGACCTATCTTATTTTTCTTTTTATTTTTTTTCTCTCTCCTATTTTCTCCGAGAGAAAACTATTTTCTCTATAATTTTTTATCCTATTTTTTCTTTTTTCTCTTCTTTTCTCTCAATCTAAGCACAGCGTTACTGATTTTTCTTGAAATCCAATATCTAGAAAAGATGGATAAACTATTATCTCCAACACTTACGGGTGCTCCTTAATTCGAGATTCCATACATTTCCTCCAAACTATACTTGTATTCTGCACTCGCTCTGCTTCGGCTAACATATGAAACAAATGTTTGACTATCAATTTACGGTTCAATATTGGATCTTGGATGGTTTCAGCTTATTCTTAAATTTTAAAACTTGCATGGATGACGTGCTCTTTGGTTTGTTGGTTCTTATAAGACGGCTGGCAAACTCGCTGGGTAAAATCTGACTGGAAGAGAAGTGAATATAAAGCTGGCTCATTCAAATACACAGCTGGAAAATGGGCAGGAGATCCAGATGATAAAGGTACGGTCTCCGAAGTAATAGCTTCTTATATGTTTCCCACTATTATTAGTCCTTTTGAGAGCTTTAGTCTTGGATTTCATCATCATATATTTTGTCGCTTTTGACTGGGCTGTCTAGGCATAGGCATAATGATTATCTTGATCAAAGTATTAATGAAACTGACGCTATAGGTATATTGGTGACCATAGTGATTAACTTATTGTTTGACCTTTTCGTAGGCATTCAAACATCTAGTGATCATGCCAAACACTATGCTATATCTGCAAAGATACCCGAATTCAGCAACAGGAACAGAACCTTGGTGATCCAGTATTCTATAAAGTTTGAGCAAGAAATCGAGTGTGGTGGAGGTTACATAAAGCTCCTCTCTGGATTTGTTAATCAGAAAAAAGTTTGGTGGGGATACTCCTCACAGGTTTGTTGCTAATTGCACATTTTTTACTTTGTTTCCAATTCTCTGAGGCACATCTTTTGTACTAACCTATGAAACCTGAATAATTCTTTTATATACAATTACAATGAAAAAGGTTAAATAAATAATAATTCAAAGCTCAAGTTATGGATCCAGTTAGAGAAATGGAAAAACAAATAGTGGCTTGAAGCTGAATCGCATTCACCTCTCCCTCCCTCCCTCCCTCCCTCCCTCTCTCTCTCACACACACACACACATTTTTTGGTGAAAGTACTTGCTTCTCGCTTCATAATATGCACTTTTGAACTTTCAAATATACTTAATGACCCCATAAATTGTAATTAACCAGCACTCCGTTTCATGCTGGAGTATAATAAACAATAATCTCTATCCCATAATACTGTTACACAAAATTCAACATCAAGAATATGATGTCACATTAACAGTCACCCTCTCTTTTCCATTCTGCCTTTTCTAATATGTTAATAATCTAAATCCATGTACTTATCTAAGTCCTAGGTTGTGTGGTTTAAATCCAGTAGGATGTCAAACTGACATATTCTGTGTAGTTTAATGTTTGGACCAGATATATGTGGCACACAGACAAAGAAGCTGCATGCCAGTCTCCTACCAGGGTCAAAATTACCCCACAAAGAAGGACCTGCGGTATGAAACTGAAGTTAACTCATTTCTACACATTTGTTCTCAGGCCAGATGCCTCTTATGGTAACCTGGTTGATAATAGAGAACGGGATTCTGGTAGTTCATATACAGATTGGGATATTCTTCCTCCGCGAAAAATCAAAGACGTCAAGGCAAAAAAGGTTTAATGATTCTTTGGAATCTTGAAAGTCCCTTCCAAATATATCTGAACTCAATTTTTACTGTAACCATATTCACATGGTCCCATTCATAACCTGTTACTCCCTGCAATAACGTTTTTTTCTTTTTTGGGAAAATCTGTGGTGACTCATATTTTGAAATTAAAATTGATTCCACCTCACCGCCTGCTGACTGACATGATAGAGAATACATTGAAGACCCTAATGATGTTAAACCCGAGGTACTCAGAATTCCTTAACATATGAATATAGTCGTTTAGTGCACCAGTATAGAACTCTCTTTAATGTGTCTTGCTATTGCAGGGATACGATTCTGTCCCAGTAGAAATACCTGACCCGAGAGCTAAAAAGGTCAGGTAGCTCACTGCACACTGAGAAATGATTCTAGACAGATTATTTAGATTTCTTGGATTTTCTTATTTAGAGGAAAGTCCTTTGCGTGTTCCGGTTGCATCCATATATTCCCTACCTTAAGCTCTTTTTTTCTCTGGTTCGATGAAAAATTTTTATTTTATGATTTAACAAGTTTCATAATTCATATAAAGAAATTTAAGAGAGGAAAACAGAAATTTCATACTTATTCTTCCATCTGGTTAGCCTGACAACTGGGATGAATAGGAAAATGGGGCATGGGAGCCACCAAAGATACCAAATCCAGCGTATAAAGGGCCATGGAAAAAAAAAGGTTTGTTGGTGAGGCTTCCCCCAAAAATTGTAAATATTTTAAGAATTTTCGTATTAAGCATTATCTCTCTTGGTCATAACCTCTGACCTTACAGAAAATTAAGAACCCTAATTATAAAGGGAAGTGGAGAACTCACAATCCACGTACGAAAGTGATCATAGTATCTCCTGGATTTATTCAGATACTCTTTGCTCAAAATTATAAGGCGCTTTTAACTAATTTACACCCCCACCCAATAAGTAGTCAATACTCAGTAGCCTTTAAAATTACACATTCTTTCCATGTTTACTCTTATTTAATAAGGCATCTCAATTAGAAAAACTTTACACCCGAATTAAGGGCATTTTTGAAAATACCTTATTAATTACACCTCGAAAGACCAACAAAGTTATATACTCTTTTTAACATGTACTTCAGAAAAAAATGCTTCACGATTGTGAACAGGGAGTTACTTTCCTGCATAGGACAAAATGCTTAAATTTTCTTCTCACATTACAGAATTTGAGGATGATCCTGATCTTTATGTGCTCAAGCCTATCAAATACGTCGGCGTTGAAGTTTGGCAGGTAGGATAATTTTATTAATTAACCTTAATGGGAAGCCATCATTTCAATAGGGATGACAGCAGTTAATAGAATGAAGCGAAATATCCGTATTTCAGGTGAAAGGGGGCTCGGTTTTTGACAATATTTTGATTTGTAATGATCCTGATTACGCAAAACAAGTTGTGGATGAAATGCTGAGTAACAGAGAGGTGAGGTTTTTGTTGTTGAGAATTTGGCCTGAATTAAACTGAGGTCCAAATCTGTGGGACTAAATTGTTGTTAGTGTTTTAGGCGGAAAAGGAGGCTCTTGAAGAGGCGGAGAAAGTGAGGAAAGCCCAAGAAGAGGAGTTAGATACAGGGCATGCATACTCTGTATAGTCCGTAGCAGGCCCTCTTTTAACGGTATAAATCCATGTCTGTGCAGGAAGCTCAGAGAGCCAGAGAAGAAGGCGAGAGGAGGAGACGAGAGAGGGGGCACGATCAACGTTACAGGGACAGATATAGAAGGGTTTGTATCATTCCTCAGCGTATTCAATTCTGAATTAATTAATTATCTTCTCTGGCATGTTTTGACTTTCTCAACTGTTACTTTCCTTGCAGTATCGCCATGATCAGTTGGATGATCATCATGTAAGTATAAACGTTTTGGGTGAATATTATTCAGTCCTGGGCAAGTTACGATGTGGAATTAAAGACGATTTTGGTTTGATGTGCAGGATGAGTTTTGATGGGATAAGCGCCTCCGTTTATCATGGCAGGAATCAGATATTCATCCCCGCCTTGCTTCGATCTCTATGGTAATGTGAGTATGCAACCCTCTGGAAACTCGTGTACCCGTGCTAAATAATTGATAATATCCTTGCCATTAAAGTCGTTTATGTAAAATGAATCGCTGTCTATCTGTCTTTTAAATTTAAATATATGTGAGAATGTCTTGATGTATTGCGTTAACTAAAAGTATGTTGAATAATTTTAAGAGCGAAAGGGGTTAATGCTGAGTTGCTGACAGTAATGTAATCCCCTCCCTCGGCTTATTAATTTAAGAGATAGAGGATTTTTCTTGATAAATTAATAGTTAAATAAATTAATTATAATTAAATTTTATTTTTTAAGATAAATTTATATTATTATTTATAATCTTAAATATAAGAATTAGAGATATAGTTTATTTTAATCCTAGATATAAAATATTAATCTATTTTATTTTTAAAAATTATAATTTTTTCTTAAAATATCTTTATTGAATATATTAAGATAATTTTTATTAAAGTTAATTCAAAATTAAAGGGGACATTTTTTATAAATTATCACATAATCATTACAGATAATTAATTTAATAATTTTTTTAATATATATAAATTAGTTAAATATATCTTATATTAAATACTATAATTATTATATAATTTTTAATCTACTTCATATTTATTTAATTTTTTAAATTTTATTTTAAAAATTAATTATTTTTTATATTAAAAAATAGAAAAAATATTATTTTCTTAATATTTATTTAATTTTTTAATATATTTTAAAAAATTAACTTATCCGGTAAGAGGGATATTATTTTATACACCCCGCATGGATGCCAATAGCCTTACCTCTGAATTTATTACTGAAATAGCCTCTGCCACGTTGTGTTAAGACTGGTGGCAGACGAAGAGGTCGGGCGTAAGCTGTTTCTTTCTTCTTCTTGCCTTTTTTTTATTTTTTGAAAAAGATGGCTAGTAACTCGGAATTGTATTAGTTTTTTTTTAATATATACAAATTTTTAAAAAGAGATTTAGATTTACTTACAATCTAAAGTTAGAATAAAGTCTCATTTCTTTTTAAATAATATTAATATTAAGTAGAGCGAGTCATTTATTACTCTCAGATGTAAACCTAGGTACTTAAGAGTTAGGATGTCTCTTTAAATATCGTGATTGGAATCACAATAAAATAATATTTTTTAGAAATCAAACACTCTTTAAATAGTCATATGTCTCCCATTTTATCAGTTAAATTCATGAAAGATGGGTTGAATTGTATTAGTTATCCTCACTTAAAACAAGCAAAGTATAGACAATGTATTCTATCAAATAAACAATAATTCTAAATAGAAGAAGAAGAAATTATCTAAGAGTAGTAAAATTCTTTACAGTATATTCAACAATAATCCTAACCGGAGTAAGCATACTCTCTGCAGTACAAATTTCATAAGCAAAAATGCAATAATTCCGAGCTTCCTATCAGTTCAAGCAAGTTATGCATATCCCTATTTCCCTATGTTCAACAAGTGTTTCTTGTATGATTACGTAATAGACATTAAAAAAAATAATTTTAAGAATCAAGCATTATATCCATTCCTTCGTCAACATGGACAATTTTGATAGGGAAAAAAGGTACATTTTAAACAGCTCAAAAACAAATAGTTTAAGATATTGGATTAGTTTTTAGAAAATAGATTATATGAATAATATATTTTAGAAAAAAATAAATTTTAGGAAGAATATATTTTAAAAATAAATATGTTTGGATGATTAGTAGTAGAATCAATTTTTATATTGATAAATTATTAAAAAATGTATGATTTGATTAAAAGTATGAGGGATGTGATAATGTATAAAAAAAGAGGAGAGTATAGAGAGAATAGATGAGAGAGGGTGGAGAAGAGAGATGAGAGGGGAGAGAGAATGTAAGAAAAAGTAGGGGTAAGATAGTAATTGGATAGTCCATAATCTCTTACTATTCTAAAAGTTAGTTTTAGTAGCTTATTCAAAATTATAATTTTAAACATGGTTTTGGCCAAAATCACTTTTGGACAAATATGATTGTTTGTTTAAAATTTTTTCAAATTAAGATTTTATCTAAAATAACTTTTTAAACTATGCCCCCAAACACACACTTATTAGATTATGCCTTGCAGCTCAAGAACCATATCAACAATATAATTCAACTGACTGGTAATTTAAATTTAAAGACAGGGGAAGGAATTATACCTCTCAATTAAGATTTAAATCAAAGAGAAAAGCGTCCATAGTGCCTGTTTGAAAATTACGAAAACATAGTTTCAAAAGTCATTTTAGAACAAAACTTTGGTTTGGGAAAATTTTAAAATAAATAGCTAGCTATATTTATTCAAATGGCATTTTGGACTAAATTATAGTTTAAAATCAAGTTTTCAGATAAGTTGGTCAGAGTAACTTATGGAATAGTAAAAGAGTTTATGAATTAACCAGTTACTATATTACCCATACTTTTTCTTATACATTCTCTTATCTCTCATACTTTTTCTTATACAATATCTCTTTTCTTTCTTACACTCTCTCCTCTCTCCTCATTTAATACTCATACCGTTTTTTGTAATTTACTAATAATAAAAGTATTTCTGGAAATAACTATCCAAACACTCATTTATTTAAAATTATTTTTTTTATAAATTTTTCTCTAAAATCTATTTTTTATAAACTGTCTAAAAGCTCTTTTTTTTATAAATTAATTTTTAAAATTCTATCTAATCGGGCACATAAACTATTGAGCAAAATTATACCAGTATCCTCTTTGATATAAAAAACATAAATATTCTCTCCGCTTGTTTTCACATATCATTTAAGATTGTTTTTCTCATAGAAAGATCATTTAATATCTTAAACACACAAATAAAAATAACTTTTTTATATTTTATTTATTTTATAAATAAAAATATAAATGATATGTCTTTCTTCTAGAAAAACAATACTATGGTTTAATTTATTTTAATCAATGGTATTATCTTGTACTTTTAAAATTAGTGTCCAGCTCGGTGACGCCAATGAAGAGGGACGAACTTATAAAATTAATATAGGCTTTGTTTGGTTTGAGATTTTTAGAGGGGAGGGTAAGAAAAGGGAGAAAGTATGGGTGTTTAGTTTAAAAAATAGAGGAAAGAGGAGGGCAAATATTTTGTTATTATTTGCTCCCTTACTTCCCTCTCTCTTGAGGGGTGAGAATATTTGCTCCGTTTTTGCACAAAATTACCCACGGCAATTTTAAAAATTCCAATACTATCCTCCGCTTTAGATGAAACTCTTTACACACAGTAACTGCAACTCTCGAATATAGGCCCGTTTGGATAGGATTTTAAAAACGGGCTTTTGAACAGATTATAGAAAAGGGCTTTTGGAGAAGAGATTATGAAAAAAAAGTGGTTTTGAATAAATGAGTGTTTGAATAGTTATTTATAGAAAGGATTTTATTATTGGTAAATTACGAAAAATGGTATGAGTATTAAATAAGGAGAGATAAGAGATAAGAGGAGAGAGGAGAGAGGGTGTTAGAAAGAAAATAGAGAAAAAGTAGGAGAGAGGGTGTAAGAAAAAATAGGGGTAATATAGTAATTAGTTAGTTCAAACGTGGTTTACTGTTCCAAAAGCTACTCTGACCAGCTTTTCTGAAACCTTGGTTTTAAACCAGAGTTTAGTCCAAAAGCCCGTTTGAACAAATATGACTGTTTGTTTTAAAATTTCTCCAAACCTAGATTTTGAGCCAAATTTTAGTTTAAAATCAAGGTTTGGATTTTTTCAAACAGACACTATGACGACGATGACGCGGCCTTGCATACCTCTGCTTCCTCAACTATGGGTCTTATAATATTATAAGGTTAAAAACTCAAGACTAGAGAAGAGAAGCAAAAGAGGGTGAGCTACCAGGATTCCAAATTTTACTTTCATCGCAAGAATTTAAATTGAAAATAAAATTGCTAGGCGATAATAATCATACTCAAACTGTACCTTCGCCATGTCTTTGCACTTATTCTAGGAATTTCTTCAGGATTGACTACTCATTACTAACACCCATTGGAATGAGGAGACTGAGGGATATATTTTGATTTATGAACAGAAGAGGTGACTTGGTTCTGCAATCAACCTCATATTTATGTCTTCTTGTTTTCCTCATTTTCTCTCTCTCTCTCTCTTTGTGCCTTCTTGTTTCCGATCGCAAATCACAAACATGCTCTGTTCTCTCACTGATTTGAAGCTTAATAAAATAAAAAATAAACAATAAAGATAAAATAAAAAAATAAAAAAAAAATATTAAAGGATATATTTATCAATTTATAATAACCTCCCTTATTGAACCAAATAAAAAATATCCCTTTCTCTCCTCTACTTATATCCCCTACTCTCCCTTACCCTTTTCTAAATTAATTTAATCTATCTTTCTTTTTGTTGAACTAAACATAGCCATAAACAAACGAATAGTCGAGAAAAGTTATAATTAATGTTATTTTGGATTTGAAAAGGGTATATAAATAATTTTTAAAAAATAAAAAGAAAATGAAAGGAGTAACTACATAGATATTTATTTGTTCATAAAAATATTTAACGTAAACAAGGGTGACGGAAAACAAGGATAAATTGCTGCAGGAAATGAATTTTAACATATTTTTTAGGAAAAAAAATAATTTTTTTATCCTATATTTTACTTGATTTTTAACTAAATTCCTATATTTTCTTCTTTCTATTAAGCCACTATAATTTTATCAATTATATTCATTAAGTATTGCAAAATACAAAATAAAAAAGGGCTTCTATGCCAACTATATTATTGTATCCTATATATTAGTATGTAATTTAGTCAGTTTAAATTTTATTTAAATGTATATAGTAGAAAATTAATTCAGGCGTGTGAAAGACTCGATAAAAAGAAGGAAAAAAAAACCAAAATTCTAATTAAAAATGTAATAAAATTACAAACATGAGGGGTAATGAGAAAAAGACGATTATTTTTTATTTTCTGGCTCAAGAGAAAAATAAAAAAGTTAAAAACAGGTGGAGCAGGAGGGCACAGAAGGAAAAATGAAAAACAAAATGAGTAGAGCGAGGGAAGTCGAGGAATAGCGGTTGTGTTTAGAACCCTAATATCGAAAGTTTCAGGGTTTTCTCGTCAGTGACCGGGAAATATGGACGCCATAAGGAAGCAGCTGGACGTGTTGATGGGAGCTAATCGCAACGGAGACGTAAGAGAGGTTAATCGTAAATATTATGATCGGGACGTCTGCCGACTATACTTGGTCGGACTTTGTCCTCATGAACTCTTCCAGCTAACGGTAATTAACATCTTCATAACTTTGTTTTGGCTACTTTCTATATAATTTTGGTGATTTGGGCAATGATATGTAGCTTATCCTTGATTTTTTCAAAGAAATTTTCTCTTTTGCACCTACTGTCTCCTTGGGCGAGTGTTTACATGCCTGTACCACGTTCTTTTATTTTTGTATGGTATACCCTGTCTCGACCTCTCTGTTTTTCATCAATTTTGCTATAGAGTTTTACTGACTTTCTTTCAGAAAATGGATATGGGCCCATGTCCGAAGGTGCATTCTTTGCAGTTGAGAAAAGAGTATCCTTTAACTCCTACATGAGGTTTGCATACTTAGGTGTTTCTTCTTGCCTAATACATTTTATTTTTTAGTTAATGCATTTTACCGATTACTTATGGCCGCCCTGCTTCAAGCATGGTTCGTTGGCTTGGCTTGCCCTTTTTTTTATATTGGGCGTGAGTTCTTTTTATTATTCACTAGAGAAGAAAACTCCGTTAACACTGCACTGTAGCCAAATAATATTTCTTACATCAGCAAATCGCTTATTGCATGTCATAAGAGTGGTATGCAGTTGGCGTGTTTTGATTCAAGTTTCTAGATATTTCTTATTTCTTAACTCATTCTAGATATGGAGAAGCAAAAGCAAAAGGCATTGGTAATTATGATAGAGAATTAGAGGATGTTATAGATAAGCTCATTGGTGAGTGCGATAGGAAAATTGGTAGAGCTTTGAAGCGCCTTGAGGATGAGGATGCAAAAGCTGCAGTTGCAATTTCAGTCTCTGAAGTTACTCAGGTCACTTTTCAGTCATTGTTCATTGGCTCAGTGATGTTAGCCTGCAAGTTTTAATAAATTGCTTTGTTTAAAATATGCAGACGCCTGAGGTTCTTGAGTTGTCAAAACAAATCAAAGAGAAGTTAAAAGAAGCTGATGATTATGGTAATATTCTATATTTTCTGTTTCAATTACTATGTTAGGCTGGCTTTCTTTTAGATGATCTTGCTTTTCTACACTTCAAATGTAGAGAAGAATACTACATGGGATGAAGGATGACTTTGATTAATTTTGGCATCTGTTTATATGGCTGTCACTTTTCTTTCTCAAGTTGTACCTTTTGCTCTTCAATTCAACTGAGCAGGCTGTTTAGATCCTGTTAGAACTTTTCTTTTAAAAGCTAACTATTAGATTGCAAACTCTTAATTCATCAATATTGGAGACAAATTTGAACTAGTTTAGGATGAAAATGTTTTTAAAAATAAAACTGTTATTCCTCTTGCTAAAAGTAATATGGAAATTAAGATCCAAGCGGCTCAGGTAAGATATACATACATGCATACATACATATATTGTTATTTTATCTGCGCTGAATTATGAAGAAGGTTTGCTATCTGACAAACAGTCTGGTGAAATACATCAAAGGAAGTCATGATGGGAACTATATTATTTTTTACAATAGGTGGACATGAACAATGGGTTTTATAGTATACATGTGGTTTTTGGTGATATTGCTTTGAATTTGATGCATGTCTTAAATGGTGCTCTGGAGCATTTATTAATTTTTCACTTGGGTGAAATAATTTCGGTTTTGTAGATCTTGAAGGCAAGGCAGATCTCAAGATTCGAGCTTTGGAGGTTGTAGAAGAACTTAGAACAAAACGAGCAGACAAACAGGTTGGTTATAATTATCTTCTGTTGACAGTGTAACCAGCCCTCCCCCGCCCCCGCCCCCGCCTAGAAATGTCGTTAGAACTACTAAATAAATATGCATTTGATTAGCACGCTAACAATTCTTTCAACTTGCAAACAGGCCATGCTTCTTCTGGATGCCTTTAACAAAGATAGGGCATCATTACCTCAACCTCTCTCGAACCCACCTCCATTGGCTCCCATTCCTGTTGTCACTCCTGATCCTCGCACACAGGAGATGATAAATGAGAAGTTGAAGAAGGCAGAGGATCTTGGTAAGCCAGCTATGGCTGTTACTAAATTAAACTTTTCTTGATCTTAGATAGAGTTTAAAGGATCACTTGTGTGTGCTCTCTGCATGTCTTGTGAATGTGAGAGGTGAGAAGAGAACAAATGGTAGGATTTTTTTCTTTTTTTTTTCTGGGGGTGTAGGGGCGGGGTGGGGAGAGGTGTGTGTCAGAATTCAGAAATTAATACTATCCTAACTGATTTCCATTATCTGTTGTGCAACTAAGTAAGGATTAGTTAATTAAGAACTCTGGCTGACTTATTCCTTTGACAATTGACATGTTGTCAACAACTAATAGACCTAACTAGCAACTAATATACTTGACTACTTCACTTTACTCCATTCTTATGTCTAACCATGCTCCCTCATCTGAAATACCCTTGACCTCAAAGATGGTTATTACAAAACTTAGGGTACATTCTTTGAAAATCATGAAGCTGAACCGTAGTGGCTTTATCATCAGGTAAATACTTGCACTGGATTTTACTTCAGTCGCTGTTCAATTTTTTCTTATACCGCCTCTCTTTAGATTACATTTTATTTTAGGTTGAGCTGGCCAATTTGTTGAGGGATGCCTTTGAGACTTAGCTATCTATCTTTCTTCTGTTTGTTTGCTATTAGTAGCTCTATTCAAATTATGCTTGATGGTAGTTACCATTTCCTCGTTTGCTTCAAAAGAAAACACTACAGCTTCCATTTAAGAAATAAGGAATATGCATGAGAGGATTCGGATGATAGCCAATCTCATAGGGTGTTGTTGGATAGCTGCATGGAAGGTAGTGGTATTATTATCCACCATTCTGCTAAAGTTGACCACCTATGCCACTTAGATTTTTCCCATGACTTGCATCTCAAATGTTTCCAAACAGCAATTGAGTACTTTAGCATGCATGCTAAATCATCAAATGCATCTTGATATACTCGCAGTTTCAATTTCACCAGTTCTTCGTTTGATCCTTGTATGCCAGTCCAAATCTTTTCTTGATAATTGTTCAATTCAGTAATTCACCCAAGAAATCTTATGGGCTTGATGCCACCGAAATCCCTTTTCATCTTGATGTAGGCTTGCAATTGCAGCCGTCATATCTTCTGGCATTTCATCCAACATGAAGTACATCTCACTCTGACAATTTGCCTAGAATATCCTCACAATAAAAATTTAGACATTTCATCTTTGTAAATTGTATGGGCAGCTAATAATCCTTAGTGAGTGATCTACTTTGGAAAACCTTTATAATATCATGTAAATATTAAAGTAATTTAGTGTTGCTTGCAGTTCAAGATTGATATGCTCGTTTGTTTTGATTAGTAATTGTATATATGTTTATGCTATAAACAAACAAGTCTGACCTGAAACTTATTCCCTTTGTTGATGTTATGCAGTCCTAAAATATGATCAGATGCCTACTTTTTCTCCTCTATTAGCCTATTTGCTAGATTGAATTGGACTTTAATTGCTTTGTTTGTTGAATAGGTGAACAAGGAATGGTTGACGAGGCACAGAAAGTGTTGGAAGAGGCTGAAGCACTTAAGAAGGTTTTTCATTTGGCTTAAATTGCTATGAATTTATTTAAGTTATTGGTGTCTCATGGAATTAATTGTATCCATGTTTATATTTTGGAATCTAAAGTCTACTATCCATGTTTACATGATGATCTGATTCTGTGTCTCAGCTTCCTGCTAGGCAGGAGCCCGTGTTGGATGCTTCGAAGTATACCGCAGCAGATGTGCGAATTGTGAGTTGATTTTTTTTATCTGTCGTTTTGTTGATTCAAATTTTGTTAATTTCAAAACACGACCTAGTCCTTAATTTACATAAGCTTTTGCTTCTATGTAAATAACTTGAGACTGAAACTGAAACTGAAATATCCTTCTTCAATATAATATATAGGCCCTTTTGTCTTGTGAGTTGTAATCATTTTGGTATGGATTAATATTTGTAGTGAGTCATAGCATTATCACCTTTTTCAAAATGTATAAACAGAAAAGAGGCTGATTAGTTCCTTGTATCCAAGCCGCCTCTTGTCAGGCATTTTACTTATTATGTAATGACTCTGTCTTTTGCTCATTTAACTATTCAGACTGATCAGAAGCTACGTGTTTGCAACATTTGTGGGGCTTTTTTGAGTGTGTATGACAGGTAAAATTTGATACCGTACCACCTTTTCCCTTTATTCTCTATCTTAAAACTTTACTAGGGAGATATAGAGTTAGTATTTGGGGTTTTAAGCGCTTCAGCTTTTGACCCGTTAGTATTACCTCCTTGTCCCCAGCAGGCTCTTGTGCCAGTTTTACGAGGATAACTTTTGCAGCTAAAGAATGTGCGTCTTTTCTGTTTTATGCTTGTAGATCATGCTATACTCAGCTGTGAAATTTATGGGGAAATCTTGTATTTCTCTATGGCATCATAAAATCTCTGCCATTTTTTGTGTGAACATTTTGATTTGCAATTTCATTCAGTGATCGCCGTTTAGCTGATCATTTTGGAGGAAAACTTCATTTAGGGTATATGCAGATTCGTGAGAAGTTGGCGGAGCTTCAAGTAAGATCTTTATCATTTATTTCTTATCTTATGGAATTTATTTCAGTGCTCTAAAACTGGCTGACTATGCTGTTCATGCTAGCAGACATGCAGCAAATGTCAGGTGTTGATAGACAGTTGTTTGCAACATATTACAGCTGTAGCTTTCCATGTTTTTTTTTGTATGATATCGTTTCAAAGTAATCTTTGAATCATAGAGTGGTTTATCTTGGTGGTATACTTTTTTTTTTGGGTGCCATCATCTTGTTGGTATAATAGCACTAAGGAAAAAGGAGTTGCCAATTGTCAAGTGCTGTTTGTTATACTTAAACCATACCCCTGAAAGGAGTGGTTTCTCTTGGAACTGAACTGGCTATTCAACTAGTGAAGTCAAACTGTAAACGCGTTCATTGGTTCAGCTGTTGGGTGATCAATTAGACTGGTTGATCCAACCTCTCGTGGCAAATTTGTCACTTGATGTGTACTACTACTGTGTTATGAAGACATTTTTTTGGTTTGGCCGGGGGGAGGGGGAATTGGTCGTGAATTTCCATTTCATGGTCAGACATTTTCTCCAGTTGAATCTACGGGCTGTTTCTGATTCCTCCAAAATAAAATGTTATTTATAAGCAAAGGGATCGAGGAAGGCATCACAAATCAAGAAAAATGATAAGATTATTATAAATTGAAATGGTGGGATTGGCTTGGCGTTGTAGGGGTTAATGTTTTTGGGGTTTTAGTTTTTTAATCTTCTGAGCATTGATTAATCATACTATTCTTGCTTTTTTCTGCTACATCAACCCGGTAAGAATGAATTAATTTCTTTTTCAGGAAGAAAGGAACAAGATCCGCAAGATTGACCCTTATGATGACAGGAGGTAAATTTTATTGCACCAAAGGTGGAAGTTTATAGATAGGCATGTGTGTGTGTGTGTATATATATATATAAGCTGCCAATTTAAATCTTTTTATAAGAAATTTTTGCATTCATTTATTGATATATAAAGATCGTAGTAGGGACCGTGACAGGGAGTCAAGCAGGGATAGGGATCATGGAGATAGTCGTGAAAGGGGGAGAGACTATGACCGAAGGAGCAGAGATCGCGATAGATATTATGACCGTGATCGTGGATATGATAGAGACCGAGATCGGGACTCTAGTCGTTCCCGCTCTTATGAGTCACGAAGCCGCCGGAGGTCGCGCTCACGATCAAGGGACTATGATCGCCACAGGTATATGTGATTCTCCTTTTTGCACATCCTAAGCAACCCATGCAAAGTTATAATGTTCTCTTGTTACTTAACAATTATCATTTTTCGTTAGGCGTTATGATCGGTACTAGCGAGACTTGGCATGGATCTTGGTGGACTATGCAATTCCTTTTTTGTCGGGTTTTTTTTCCTATTATGCATGTAACTAAAGCTTCGGAGTAGCCAAATAAGCTTGATGGTGACAGATAACTTTTAAACTAGAATTGTTCCCTTGTTAACTGTGCCTACTGGAGCAGCTGTTAGGGATTTGGCTCAAAATTGTTGAATGCTTATTTGGTGTATTATCATTGACGCGTTGTTGTCTGCTTTTGGAGCAGCTGTTATTGCAGTGGTGGGTTCTGGCTATAAATTGTTGAATGCTTTTATTTGTTGACATCAAACTTGCTTGAATAGAAATTTTAAATCTATATCATAAAAAAATAAAAATAAATCTAGCCCATGACCACGATAGAGTGTAGCGAGCCGGGGGCCGGGGAATATAAAATGATTAAGTCATATTCGTTTGGATTAATTATTTATCACGGCGGCAACCCTTTCTATTTGGACTGCGGCAACAGCTGGCTATTTGCTTGTATTGCTTCTGAGAACAGTATGCTATATGATTTATATTTTCTTATAAAAAATTAAACATATAGACGAAGAAAATAGAAATGTAAGTTTTTTTTTAATAATATAGATGTTGTGGTTCTAGTACAGTGTTTAAGAAGATATTATAAGGGTTTTAAGTTTATTTTGAAAGGTAATAGATATTTTATTTTATTTGATATTGTGTAGGAGAAAGGTAAATTTTGTCATATTTTATTTAGATAATAAGTGAATTTAATTTTATTTTAAGAATTTTTATATAAAAAAATTAATACGGATAAAAAAAATTAATACGGATAACTGCCGCCTGTAGGGCAAGGGGTGGAGTTTGATGGAGATTCATTTAACGGGTGGTAATATTTTCTGTTAGTAATGGTCATCGGTATTTATTTAAAAAATATTTTTTAATAAAGTTATTTTAGTATAAGTAAATTTAAATTACGAAATATGGGTATTTTAGTATAAATAATAAGACGGATATTAAAGTTAATTTAAACCAAAAATAATTACGAACAATGCGCAATTTAAATTTTAAGATTTTTTACATATATTCAACCCGTAGAGGCATATAATTGTAAACAGCTAGCACAACATACTAGTAAAAAAAAAACAGCGGCGGCAATAAGAGGAAAGAAGGAACACGAGGATGATTTGCAGAAGGGCATACCAAAGAGATGAGAATCAGAGTTGTCTGGAAGCAGCGTCGGCAACAAAGGGGATGTGCGGGGTGCGGCCAAAGACACAGGATGAGACGCTTTAAAGAAAGCAAACAAGAGTGAAAAGGACGAGGAGATTATGGGCGGAAACCATGAGGCGGAAGCCGAGTCCGGAACGACCGGGGGTGAAAATCCTTTGAAGCAATAGGGGCAGCACCAAGAGGACGTCGAGGGTGACGGCTTGCATGGAGTTGAACCTGACATAGCGGCTGAATGAAGGGTTTCTGACGACGCTCAAGTAGAGAGCGAAGAAGGCGACGAAGCTGGAGTAAGGGATGGACCTGTAGAGGCTGACAAGAGGAAGGATGGGATCGAAGAGAAGGCCCAAATTAGGGAATTGAATGCAGAGGTAGCGGTCATATTGTAGGGAATTGAAGAATGGGAGGGTGTAAGAGACCACCGAGATTAAGCGGTCGGTGACCGGAGTTGGAGTGGGGTCGGAATTGTAGGACATGCGAGGGATAACAAGGGTGGATTTGGATTTAGGGGTCATTTGGAGGAAAGGGCGAGGGACGAAACGTTTAGGTATAGGTTTTCGGGTAAGAAGACAGGAGCGCAGAATCCCATATTCCCAGCGGAGGCTATCATCTTCTGGTTCAGTTTTGAAATGAAATCCCAAGGAGAACGAAGGCGATTACTACTCTCCTCTAAGGCTTCCGCCTTTCTATACAGTGGGCCATTCCGTTTGGGCTCCCATATGTGTAAGCGGCCGTGTTTTTAACAGGTCCATGTTTGCTTCTCAGTATAAGTCTACGTATATAAACTTATATGGAGATACAGTTGGCACATATGATAACAAGAACGCAAGTTATATTCTAGTAAGTACTCTAGATGAGATCCTAAGTCTTTTATAAATGCTATTTAAGACTTAAAATTGTGTTCTTCCTTTGATGGGTTTGATGGGAAATCGGCGTCAAATCTATATAATTTTTTTTTATAAAAAAAGCTTATATAAAGATGGAAAGGAGTAGAGAGAATCAGATTTTTCATACGTATGGTATTCCAAAACAAATTAGATACTAATTTGTGGCGTAAATGGTCCCATAGCTTTTCTTCATGTGACTGGTGCAAAAATGAAATTGAAGATACTCTTCATATTTTGCGGGATTGTTCATATGCTAAGAGGTTCTGGTTGTTACTGCTGAACAAATTTTTTTCTTAGCTTCTCTTATGGATTGGGTTGATTTGAATTTGGAAAGAAACCTTGGTCAAGGATTGAGTAATGGTTGAAATCTTACTTGGGGTGTAGCAATATGGAAATTGTGGCAGTGGAGGAATGAGTTTGTTTTTAAACCAGATTTTCACAAACCTCAAGAACAGCTACTGTTATTATTAATATCCAACATCATTTTATTATCAAAGACTTAGTTTCAGGGGCCATGCAAACTGGTAATGATAAGGCTATTATTTGGGAAAAAACACCACCAAAAGTTTTAAAATTGAATGTGGATGGTGCAAGATCAGAGACATCTCAACGTGCAGCATGTGGTGGAGTTGTGTGTGACTGTTATGGGAACTGGATTATTGGATTTGCACACTATAGGCCTGTTTGGATAAGAGTTTAAAAAATGACTTATGAAAAAAAGGTTTTTGGACAGCTTATAAAAAAGGGTTTTTGGAGAAGAGTTTATGAAAAAAAAGTGGTTTTAAATAAATGAGTGTTTGGATAGTTATTTTTAGAAGTATTTTTATTATTAGTAAATTATGAAAAATGGTATGAGTATTAAATGAGGAGAGATAAGGGATGAGAGGAGAGGGGATGTAAGAAAAAAGGGGAGAGAAGGTATGAGAAAAAGTAGGAGAGAGAGGAAGGAGGGTATAAGAAAAAGTATGAGAGATGAGAGATGGTGTAAGAAAAAATAGAGGTAATATAATAATTGGTTAGTTCATAAGTAGTTTACTGTTCCGTAAGCTATTCTGACCAATTTATCTAAAATCTTGGTTTTAAATCATAGTTTAGTCTAAAAGCCGGTTTGAATAAATATAATTGTTTGTTTTAAAATTTTTTCAAACTTAAGTTTTGTCTAAAAGGATTTTTATAATTTTGGTTTCGCAGGAAACTAAACAGGCACTATATAGGCATATGCAATGAATATGAGGCGGAGGAATGGGTCTAAATCTTACATGGGATATAGGTTTAAAGGAACTTATTTTAGAATCAGACAACAAAAATCTAGTTGAGTATTTATATGCTGCTGGTGTTAAGGATACTTGCTCTACTATTGAAAAACAAGAGATTTTTATCATTTAATTGGCGGATTACGGGACAATTCAGGCCAAGAGAATGCAATCGTCTTGCAGATGCTTTGGCTAAGCAAAATATGAGAACTTCTGCGTTTTTTGACACGGTCCCTGGTACACAATGAGATGCTGACATTGCCATCCCCATTGATGTAGCCTTTATTTGTCTTAGGCTTTTGCTTTCTTTTGTATATAAAAAAGAAGAAAAAAAAGGGCCGAACATAAGGAACAGCAATATAACTAGAAGCATGTTCCTGAAGTTTTTTTTATTGCCTGTTGTTATTAGATGACGCAAAAGATGTAAGGAGAAGAATGATGTTATCAGTAATAAATGTGCGATGCAGCATTCAAGCCCAGCCAAGTGACGGTTAAATTGTGTAGTTGAAGGGTGATTTGGGGTTGGTTTGCCTATTGAACCTGTTAAAACAAGTAATGCAACTGTGTAATGTTAAGCAGACCGCTTGGGATAGTCAAATCCGGTGGAAGTGGTCAGCATCAAAATATTGCTTTATTTGACCCATCAAGATTTTTTTTTTGGACTGAAAAAGGAGAATTTCATTAAATGAAAACCAAATTACAAGCACTAAAACAGGGTTAGGGTCTAAGAACAGAGACTGAAGACAAAGGTCTAACAAAAACAACCACCACCATAAGAACTAACAAGCGCAAAGGACCAAACAAAGCCAAACCAAATAGGTTGAAGGTGAGAAGGCTAGTTTTTAGTCCACCGTGATAAAAAAAAAAAAGTAATAGATGGTGTTGTCCGAAGACAAACCCACCCCCTTAATGACAAATGCTACACAAGCAGCTCTAACATCTCCTGAACATGCACAAAGTCGTTCTATGTTTGCATAATAACTGAGTGAGGATCTAAAGATTTTATAAACTCCAGATTCCTCCACTTTTATAAACTCCAGATTGCAAACCCCCAAATTGCTCTCCAATTACCAATGCCATTCATTCCCAGCTCTCTCTTCAGATTTAATGCAAACTATTCCTTTAGGTGAGTTTTCAAAAAGGTTGAGTAATATCTAGGATTAACCAATCAGCTCCACAATTGTCTAGCATAATTGCAATCACGAAGAATATGTAAAATATCATCTATATTGTTATTACAGTATTGGCACATTGCAGTGGTTGCAGTCCATTTACTTCTCCACACATTAGTTGTTATGCGATTATTAAACACTATCCACATAAACATGTGAATACGCTCATCACCTTTCTATTTCCATATCTCTTTATAAATCACACTATATGTACTAATAGGTGGAGGCTCAATTAGAAAATAAGCACTTTTGATAGTGAAAGTCCCCTCATTTGTTGCATTCTAAACTATTACATCATTACCTGCCTCCTCCATTAGGGGTACCATATTGATTAATCTTTGAATAGCATTAGTTGGGAGAATATTGGCCAATCTCTAGAAATGCCAAGCCCTTGAAATACTCCAATAAGCTACTTTACTATTCTCTTCTTCATCTGTAAGGCTCCTATTACATATATCCTTGAGGCTTTTACTAGGAAACAACCATTTATCAATAAAAAAGTTCACAATCTACCCATTTTTGACATGACATCTTGTGCTTGAATACACAATATCTTTTTGTTGGGAAATAAACTTCCACAGTATAGAGTCTCCTTTCCTTACCTCCAGTAAATTTTCTTCATTCCTCATTATATATCTATGCAATAGCATATCTACCCATAGACTCTTATCTCCATTAACTAACTTCCATGCCATCTTGGCACCGCATGCACTATTAAAGGATGATAATCTCTTGAAACCAAACCACTATTTAGTTTTGGCATAATAATTTGATCACATCTAATAGGATAAAATCCCTTAGAGACCTGGCTACTTCCCCATATAAAATTGCTTTGAATTCTTTCCACTTCCTGACAAATTAAGATAGGAATCTTAGAGACTATAATAGGATATACCGGTACAGAACTTAATACATATTCGACCAATATTATCCTACCAGCCATTGAAAATGTGTTTTCTTTCCAAGATGTCAGTTTAGATTTAACTTTGTCAATTATATATTGAAAAGTATTCTTAGGTTTTCTCCCTCTGATGATTGGAAAACCCAAATACTTTCCTATATCGGTAGAAACATGCATCCCCATAATTTCACTAATTTTGCTTCTAGTATTGCTCTTCACCTTAGGAGAGAGAAAAAATAGAAGACTTACTTCTATTGATTTTTTTTCCCATGAAGCTAGATAAAATTTGTGTAAACAATCTATCATACATTCAGCTTGTTTTGCATTAGCTAATCTAAAGAGAAGAAAATTATCTGCAAACATAAGATGGGATATAGCAGGACCATCTCTAGACACCACAATTGGTTTTCACTATCCAAAATTTACAGCATCCATAATGATATGAGATAACATGTCCATACAAAGCACAAATAAAATAGGTGAGATCGAGTCTCATTGATGGAGACTTCTTTTAGGTGAAAAAAATTCAGTTTTAGAGCCATTTCATAAAACATTATCTGATACAAACGTAACACAACTCATAATAAGATTTATAAGTGAAGAATCCAAACCAACATCATAAAGAACTTGATGAACAAAATCCCATAGAATGCAATCGTATGCCTTCTCAAGATCAATCTTTAAAGCCATTAAGCCAGTTTTTCCTCTAGCTTTCTTCATTATATGCATAATCTCCTCACTAACTACAATATTATCTTGTATGTGTCTGTCATTTATAAAACTAGACTGAAAAATGACTTATTTCATCACCTAAAGTACTACCAATTGGCAACCTCCTCCTTTGGAATGAATTAAAGTGAATGTTGATAGAGCTACTATGGCGCGACATAACAACTCAACATGTGGGGGGTGTTATTAGAGACCATTTAAGAAGGTGGATTGCTGGATTTTTATCTAATATGGGATCTCGTTCTGTTATTAAAGTGGAGCAATGGGCAATGTATAAAGGGCTCATTCTAGCTTGGGATCTAAGATTCAAAAATATCATTCTTGAATCGAATTCTAAGAATGAGATAGATATGCTGTCTAACAGGAACACTCAGAGAGGTAGTTTGTTATTGGTGCAAATAGAGAAAATTATACATCTTTCCTGAGAAATCAAACTACAATACATTCCAAGAGGAAATAATAAGGTTGCAGATGCTCTAGCTAAAGAGGGGTTCATTACCACGAAGACATTATTTTGTTATCCTCTACACTTGGAGTCTCTTGTTTATAACGATGGACTAGGATCTGATCCCCATTTGATATAGATCTTTTGATGTTGGGCAACTAGCCTTTTCTTGTAAAAAAAAGAAAAAAGCTCCAACATCTCCTATAAAATAAAGGTAAAGAAACATCTAGAATTTGAGAATAAAAACCAGAGAAGTGATGATCATGGTAGAAATAAGCCAACATCTAACATAGACAAAACTAACCCACAAATAAAGGCAAGAGTAAAACCAGTGAGACTCCTATAAAAAAAATAAAAAATTAAGACATAAAAGTAACACCAAAACAAGGGTGACAGAGACAACAAAACCACTGCCAGAAATCCCCCTAAACCATGGTAGTAGCCAACAATAGCCCTTATGGAACCTTAGTGGCTATCGACTAGCCACCAAAAAATAGAGAAAAAGCTGCCATCAGTTTCCTTTATTTCCAAACTCAGATTATTTCATATCGTTGGCCTACCAAATGTTGGAATCTATAGAGCCTTCATCCAAGCCATTGCCGAAGCTTCAACCACCTGCTTCGATTCTTCAGCCTCCTTCAAAGTTCTAGTTTCACCCATCTTCATGTTGCTGAGTCGAAAAGCATTGAGAACCACACTGAGCCCCTGAATAATGGTCATTGGCCCTTGAAATCCTTCATCCTAGCCTAGAATCCCCAATTTTAGACCATTGAAAAACCTTACCCAAGCCCCTATTTCATACCCTAGACAAGAACAAGGAGAAGCCCTTAGCCACCATCACCTATCCTCTTACAATGGAGATTACTCGAAAGAAGATGTCATCGAAGACGCCAGTTCTACAAACCTTAAGGAGAGGACCCTCGTAATGTCCCAAACCAAAGATGAGCCCTCAAGATTATTGGATCTTGAATCAAAGATTATTTGCTTTAACTGGTCTAGCTTTAGAGTTTAACTTGAAAATCTGGACCTATAAGTGCTTTCTTACATTATTGGTGATGGCGCTTCGAAACTTTAGTACTTCATAGTAAACATTTTTTCTTGAATATTCGGCACAATTAAAATATGATTGAGAAAAGGGGAAATAGACCTATGTCCTCATCAATAAGTAATAAAATTATAGGTATCAACCAAAAAAAATATCTTGCATTTGTTGAGTTAGCTCATTTCACTAATTTAAACAAAATAAATTACCTAAACAATAAATTACAAAGACCTGGCTCTTTGTTGCCTATAACATTAAGTGAGTTATATCATATATTAATGGATGAAAGGCTTTTCACATGGAGGCATGGGATGGAATCAAAACATGAATTCTCCAAAAATGTTAGTTCTCAATTACACAAAAAATTGAGGATAAAAGAAAAAAGATTGCACAAGATTTGAATTAAATAAACTGAGAATCTTCATTGTTGGCACTGGTGATTAATTACAAGTCTCTTTCAATACCTAAAACCATAATTCTCAACAGCAAATAATTAAGTATATTTTGAGCCGTTCTTAACTAGGGAAGAATAGGCAACATTTACTATCATTCCCTGTGAATTGGGGTGAGGCTTCCTTCTTAAGACTTACCCTTTAACTTAAAATAGCACGAATAGCAACTGGATTGCTCCCTGTGAATTAGGATAGGTTTCTTAAGCTTCCCTTCAACTTATAATTGCATGAATACTCCTACCATATTTTTACAGACACATATTCTAGCTCGATCTAACACTCTCAATGGCAAAGACTAAATCATCAAATTTAGCTCCGGTGACTTATTTTACAACCTTGCTGTCCTTGAGAATTTTAAAAGTTGGAACCACTCTAATTCCAAGCTCTTTCACCAAGGGCTACCAACAACAATCAACCATCAAATGTATATCATGCCAGTCATAGAAAATCTAGAAGATAAGGGATTTATCTAACCTTGTGCTTAGCAATAAGCATGAGCATAAGAAAACAGGCTAACACATGCTGACCTTGTTTTCTTGGTTGCAATCAAGTTTCAAGAAGACAACATCAAGATACTTCTCTGATAATTCTTGAAATTTGGGAGCCATCACTTTGCAAAGACCACACCTACGAATTCAATAGCAAAATCTCCCAATTATTTAGCAATATTAAGGGCGTATATAGGGGCGTCAGAATCATAATAACCAAAATTAACCTGCGTAAAAGGATTACCAGGATATTAAGCAAGAAAAGCCCTTGCACATCCAAAATTATGGAAAGAGGCAGTCGAGATGAGCGGAATAGAAAAAGGAAAGGGAAAGTACCATTGAGTATACATGTTGAGGATGATGGTCTTATCACCGGTGACATGAACGATGGGCCAGAACGTATCCTTGGTGACCTCAGTGACCTAGTCCACAGTAGCGAAAGTGGTATCGAAGATAGAGCAAACGGTGAGCATAAGAGGGGGAAAGCCATGAGGGAGACCAGGAGCGCGGGGCATGGCCAGGGTATGCAGAGGAAATAAGATATGATAGCCAACCCATCCCATAGAATGTTTATGAGGGAGACTGAGATTGAGGTTCAGTACATCCATTTTGATTTTTATTTTGATCTCCACCTTTACCACTTTGCTCTCTCTGTGGCTGGCTCCTGTCGCCGGCTACTTCTATTTCCTCTTCGTTTCCCAAAAAGACGTCGTTGCCCTTTCTTCTATGCTCCCTATCACAAGTACTGGGGTTGTCCTTGTCTTCTTTACTTCTTTGAGCCAACATAGCCCACTCATTTTCTTTCAATACACCCATCCTCTCTTTGTACATTTTTACCTCTCTCATTTTCAAATATCTCGTGGTTTTCTAGGAATTTTCCTACTCCTAGAGCCAAGGTCACCGAACAAATACTTGTAAGGGGTAAATGTGTATTTTTCATTCTTTATTAAGGATTAACAGTTGTTTTCCTTAAGTAAAAAAATAACAATACTATGTGAATCTATGATGTTGGGCTATTAATAGTTTCTAAGAAAAAAAGGCTTTTTGTTAGCTTCTAGAAAAGGGTTTTTAGAGAAGAGTTTATAGAAAAATGATTATAAATAAATGAGTGCTTGAATAATTATTACGAGAAATTTTTTTATGATTGGTAAATTACTATAAAGGATATAAGCTAAAAAAATTACCTAGTGTCACATCCACACTCTTCTTTCCACTTCTTCTCCCGTAATGAACAACACAGAGAACAAATGGAGGAAGAAGATGATGACATAGACTGGGGTGAAAAAGAGAAGACTAAGACGGACAAAGAAGGAGGAATGAACATACAATATGGTAGGAGGTAGAGAAGATGAAGATGACGCGTTTGAGAACAAACAATGCCCTTGGAGGGCGTTGTGCTTGCTATGCTCGTCCATGGAGTTGGAGATAATGCCTGTGAGAGAGGCAAAAATGACGAAGAAGAAAAGAGAGAAAGTAGGAAAAAATATAGTTAAAAAAATGTAATATGACTGAAATATAATGGATGCTTCAAATAGTATTAAAAGCGTATATATATGACATATGACATGCCTATATAAGGGTGATAAATTAGATTGGACTATCAACTAGTTAAAAAATAGTGAGTTGGATTGAAAAAAAAAATAGAAAGACTGTTTTGCCAACTTGTCAAAAAGTGAGCCAATCCAAGTGGGATGGATGATTAGGCTGTTTTTTAATTTTATTATTATTTTATTTATTTTATGTCTATTTTTAGTCTCACTCTAAATCTTTCGTGATTAAACTTAACCCCATCCTCTCATTAGTTTGTTATTATTTTAAATTATGTTAAAAAGAAAAAAATTAAAAAAAAATGGTGACGGGTTGGTGGGTTAGTCCTCCAATGCATCACGAGCGAGCTTAGATTCATTAAATATCAACTTGCTAGGAGGCTAGTATTTTTAACCTATCAGTTTTTGACAGATTACTCGCATTATCAGCCTTATGCTTATGTATATGTGTAAAAACCTCTAAGTTAATATTTTTTCTAACAGTATTTTAAAGAAACAATTTTATCCTAAAATTAATTGTGTGAAGTAATTAACTTTTTTTAATATGGCATCATGCTAATTAACAGTTGTTTTCAATCGTGGCTTAACTAGTATCATTAGCTGACGATTAGTGTAAACTAACAAACTTTTTCTAAGTAACAAGCGCCTTACTTACAATTTAATTAACCATATGTTTGGAAGTGAAAAATTATGTAGAAAATAATATTAGTAAGAAAAACTTTTAAAAATAGTAAATTTTTTTATTATTTTAAAAAAATATTTTCTAATATTATTTTATTCTTATTTTTTTCACTTTTCTCTTTATTCATAGTCTAAGTGATATCTAAGTTTTTTTTTTTATCAAAGCACCCACGTGCTAATGTTAATCATTAGTGTGGACTAAATTTTTTTACTGATGAATGTCTAATTAACAAGTATATATAATACATGACAATAGTATTAATTAACTATTGGACACGTGTAATAAGTCTTTGTACATTTGTATGTTAATGTTTTGCAGACAAAACTTATGTTTGAGAGAATAAAATGTAGAATTATAAAATAATTAACAAATAAGCACATACAAATTATTTAAGAATACAAACAATAGAAACCTATAAAAATGCAAAGTATTAAAAAGCATAAAAAGAAATAAAAAATAAAGAACGGATGGAAATCATAGCATTTGCTGTTTCTTTCGTGGGTGTAGAATTGCATTTCTTATATTACGCCGCACGCATTTTAACTTGTGTTTTATAGAGAAAAAACAAGACGGGACAGAGAGACAAGAGAGGGCCGGGGGAAGAGAGACCCAACGTTATATAGTCAATTTGGCAATGCAAAGAAAAATGTAAAGTCAGGAGTGCATGCTATATTTGAGAACGTGGCATTTGGAGTTGAAGTCGGGATATCCTCCCCCTCTTGGTATCTGTTACCGCCTCATTTTTTGCATGTTTCCCTTCCCTTCTTCTTCCTCCTTTCCCATTTTCCGACCTTTATCTCGTTAGGGTCGGCATTGGATTTCCAGCCCCAAACCATAACAAACAATAACAACAATGACATATTAGATCGAATATTTGAATTCTACTCCAGTTGTTCCATCAGTTTTTCTTTCCTGTTTCGCTTCTTCTTCTTTCCTGTTCCATCATTATTTGAATTCTGGACATTGCTCCCTCTCTAAGCAACAGGCGGGTCGAATTCAATTTCAGCTCCCTGAAATGGATATCAGAGGATTCGTTGTGGTGGGCATATTAGTTTTGGACATTTCTTGGGTTGCTTACGGAAATTTATCGTTTCCGGTGGTGCATAAATTCAAAGGTCACCACAGGAGTTTAAGTGCATTCAAAGCTCATGACGACCGTCGTCGCGGTAGATTCCTTTCTGCGGTTGATCTCAGCCTTGGCGGCAATGGCCTTCCTTCTGAAACTGGGTTCGTTTCTTGCTGCTTCTTTTCAAATTCCCTTGGCATGTAAATGTGTCATTTTTGTTGGGATTTTGTTTTATCTGGTCATTTTTCCAATTTCATTATTTTCAACATTGAACAAGTAATTGTTGTGGCTTTCTTAGCCATCAGGGCTCAGGCTCAGGCTGAGATATAACGCCTCTTGAATTTCTTGTTTTCCAGCCATTTTCTTATTTGCTTATGATGGACGACCGGCCTAAGTGATTTATTTCATTAAATATAGTCGGTTGCGTGTCCAATATGTTATATGCAATAGAATTTCAAAATAGAACTTGGACAACAATTATATCTCGTTTTCATTGTCTTTTTCCATTCTTCAATTTAAGTACTAGAGCGCTTATGTCTGGAGTTGTATAAAAGTGAAGGTGTAAGATGATATCAATGAGGCAATCCATACCGTTTGTGCTTGTCTGGCGGATTGTACAACTTTTTCCATTACTATTTTCATTTGTCTGGATCTGGACTCTGGAGGCTGTTCTAGTGTGGTTATTCCTTCTCCGCGTTAGAATTTGCGATTATGTTGGAGTGGATACTAATGGCTAATTGTTTTAGGCTGTATTATACAAAAGTCGGGATTGGGTCTCCTCCGAAGGACTACTATGTGCAAGTTGATACAGGAAGTGACCTTCTATGGGTAAACTGCATTGAATGCACGGAGTGTCCCAAGAAGAGTGATCTTGGGGTATTTATCCATGCTTCTCTTCTTCAACCGTTTCTTTAATAGCTACCAGAAATATAATCATATGAAATTTTATGCATACTGGTTCATACTTAAGGAAGATAAAAAAAGTTTTATTGACCCGTTATTGAAGTATTCCTTACTGCATTAACTTTTACATTACAGATAGAGTTGACACTGTATGACTCAAAGGCCTCCAATACTTCAAAACCAGTTTATTGTGACGGAGATTTTTGCAAATCCACTTACGACAATCAAGTCTCTGATTGCAAGCCTCAAAAGTCCTGCCTATATAGTATAACTTACGGAGACGGGGGCACAACTTCTGGATACTTTGTGAAGGATGATCTTACATTTGATGAAGTCAATGGAGACCTTCATAGTGAACCCGCAAATAGTAGTGTAACTTTTGGGTAAGAATAACTTATAGCATTTTATTCTTGTAGTCATATAATGTTGACATCTAATGACTGAAAGCAGTTTTCTGGCTTTAATTTCTCTGCTGGCAATGCTGTTGAGTTCATGGTAGGTTCTTATTATTGCTTCTCATGAGAGAACTGTTCTTGGATGTGAAATAATTTTTCGTCCTCCTTTTGCTAAATTGTTTGAGTGAATTACTGAATTTTTTCTGTTGTAGCTTTGTGGCTATTTTGTGCAGAATTTTCTTGGGTATTTTCACCCTTAAATTTAACACATAATTGTTTATTATTTTTTGGGGTATGTTCTAGATATGTATGAGGGGGTAACAACTACTGTAAGAACATCTAGGGGCGAAACAAAGGATTTTCCCATAAGGATTGGTCTACATCAGGGATCATCATTGAGTCCTTATTTATTTAATCTAGTAGTGGATGTTCTAAATAAGCCTATTCAAGAAGAAATCCCTAAGTGCATGCTTTTTGCTGACGATATAGTTCTTGTAGCGGAAGAGAAGAAATTAATTTTAAACTTGAGTTATGGAGAAGTACTTTAGAGTCGAAGGGCTTTCGTCTGAGTAGAAGTAAGACTGAATATATGCATTGCAATTTTGATAAGAGGCAAGTTAGAAGTAACTTGGAGGTCAGATTGGGAGATCAAGTTATTCTACAAATAGATAAGTTCAAATATTTAGGATCAATTATACAGAAGGACGGTGAAATTTTGGAGGATGTTTATCATATAATTCAGGCCGGGTGGTTTAAATGGAGAAAGGCTACTGGGGTTATATGTGATCGGAAGGTACCAGATCAAGTAAAATGAAAGTTTAATCACACTGCTATAAGACCAGCAATGCTTTATGGAAGTGAATGCTGGGCTTTAAAAGGACAGCCCGAGCATAAAGTTGGGGTAGCTGAGATGAAGATGTTGAGATGGATGTGTGAGCATACAAGAAAAGATAAGATTCGTAATGAACATATACGGGGAAGAGTTGGAGTGGCACCTATTGAAGAGAAAATGGTAGAGAACCGTTTTAGGTGGTTTGGACACGTACAAAGAAGGCCAAGGGATGCGCCAGTGAAGAGGGTGGATCAAACAGTATGGACACTGGTTAAAATGACTAGAGGAAGGCCAAAGAGAACGCTCAAAGAGGTCATTGAGCGAGATTTCTTGGTTAATAATCCAAGGATTTAGTTTTTGATAGAGCACAATGGAGTCGTATGATCCATATAGCCGACCCCATTTAATGGGATAAGGCTTGTTGTTGTTGTTCTAGATGTTCATTGCTTCATAACAGAATTCAAGTTGAGAGTTTCAGTATTCTTTTTTATTTATAAATATTTTGCTTCTTGGGCAGAGAAGGAAATTTGGAAAACATATAAAAGATTGTTAACATTGCATCTCTCTTAATGCATTTTTATGTGTTTCCTAAAGTATTCTCTTGTGGATAGGTGTGGCGCCAAACAATCCGGGGGCTTGGGTTCATCATCTGACGAAGCCCTTGATGGAATTATAGGTTTTGGACAGGCAAATTCATCTGTGTTATCACAACTTGCTGCATCTGGAAGGGTGAAAAAAATATTTTCACACTGTCTCGACAGTATTCATGGAGGCGGAATCTTTTCTATAGGGGAAGTGATAGAGCCGAAATTCAACACAACTCCATTGCTTTCTGGACAGTATGTGCATTATCTTAGATTTTGTTTCCATGCCATGATGTTTGTTGTAAATTTGGTTAATATGTTGTCATTAGCTGATTATGGTAAATCGCTGGAATGTGATGGTATTTATTTGATGATGATGCTACTGCCATTTCACTTAAGGAGAACGAAGATTTCAGTTCGCATGCTAAATCCCTCATTAAGTAGTATGGAATAATCAATGGGGTATTTAAGTAGTTAGTTCTCCCATCTCAACAACTAGCTTTGGAATAAGGTTCCCCATTCCAACATAAGTAGCATCAACATAAGGTTGTTGGCGATTTTGAAGAGGGCTACCCATGGAAGGTTTTGATCAGCAAGAGACTGAGTGAAGTGTCATGAAGTGTAGCCACCAAGATGTCGATTTTCCATGGGGGTTAATTGATGGAGACTTGGTAGTATGGGATAATGAGTTTCACATTGAGTAGTATAGGGCACTCAATGAGGTATTTGAGTGAGTTGGTTCTTTCACCTCAACAGTTAGCTTTTGGGACTCAGTTCCCTATCCCACTTAAGTACCCATCAAAGGCTTATCATTGTATATTAAATGCAAGTATAAACTCTGAAGTTATCCCCATACTAAAATTGCCTGTAATGATTATGCTAAAATATTTGCATGTTGTATAACCTAAATACTAGTTGGAAGTCAGGTAAAAAAAATTGGTTAGAAGGTTTTGTTCTTTTAGCCTCCATCTTGTTACTTTGAAACAGTCTTTTTGTGATTCAGAAAATGAAGTAATCAAGCCTATTAATGGAAAGGATAACATTTTATGCATTCTGGCCTGCTGAAAGAATAAAATTCGTTTACACTATTCATCTGCAATGATTTTTTATACTGTAGATTCTGAATAGTGCGAATGGAAATACAATTCTGAACAGTCCTTTCTTTCTTTCTTTCTTTCTTTTTTTTGTCAACTAGAAGGGGCCAATGTGTCCTATAGGCAACAAAGAGGAAGATATCCTTCTCCCATTCTTTTCCCTATTAAGTCTTCTTTGAAAAAGAAATTAAAGGTAGCCTCATTCTGAGGTCCCTGACTCAAAAGCTTTCAATTTTCTTGTATAAGTTTCGTCATTCTTTGAGGTTCTTATAAGGTGTTTGATTTGAAGTTGCCATAACTGCATTCTATTTAACTATTATAGGGCACACTACAATGCAGTCTTGAAGGATGTTGAAGTCAATAAGGAATTTCTACAGCTTTCCTCAGGTATACTGGATTTTGGAGATGATATGGCAACTGTAATAGATAGTGGTACAACCTTAGCTTATCTTCCTGAAACAGTTTATGAACAAATCATGGACAAGGTAAATGTGTTTGTAATGATTGATTAAGTTGAATCATTTACTTGAATACTTTTGATGATGATTGTTCTTTGTCATAGATTTTGGCTGGGCAGTCTGGATTGAAGTTACTTCTTGTGGACAATCAATTTACATGTTTTGAGTATTCGGGAAAGTATGGTCTTCATTCTTTTGTCGCTTCCTTTCCCTTCACATGCGGAGACTAAATTTTTGCATTTCATTGCAATACCAATAATGTCTTTTGTGGATAACGGAGAGATCCTTACTTTTTGGGTTTAATATGTTATTATTGGTTCCACTGACCCAGCACGTGTCATGAATTAACAGAGGAGCAAATCATAACTCTTTTGACTGTCTAGTCCTGGGTTATGATGTTATATGATTTTGATTTATAGATATCTTCTCAAATATTAGTAACATAACATTCTGTAACATTCAGGTGCTAAAAGGTCACATATTACATCTTTTATTAGGTTAATAGTCATTGCTGATATCTACTTTCTTGCCTCTTGGCACTTTTTATGTTCTTTTTTTCCTTGCGTCCTTTGTCTGCTGTTCTGGAATGGAGCTGTTGGGTGAATTGCATTTTGGTCAAAAACTAATTTCATATATGATTAGGTTGACAAGAAGTATCTGTTACACTTATACAAAGAATCTAATATGGAAAATTATGACATCAGAATAAAGCAAGTATTTTCCTTAGTTATGCGCCTCACGTGACTTCAGGCAGATCGCATTACATCAATTAAATAGTATTTTGGAGGGTTCAATTTTATCTGTTCAAGGAGGCAATTAGTGCAGTTTTGTTTGACTTGTGCAGACCCTAACTTCTTGTCCATTGTATTCTCTTGCAGTGTTGATGATGGATTTCCAGTGGTCAAGTTTCATTTTGAGAACTCTCTAACCCTGTCAGCTTATCCTCACGATTACTTATTTAAGACTAAAGTAAGTGGGAACTTGATCATTCGTTGTATATGTACTAAGTCTTGTGATTTGAACGGCTTTGTAACCTCTGGATTGTCAAATGACAAGCTTACCTTTATGTCAAATCTGATTTTTAGGCCGATTAAGCAGACAGAAAAGAAATCAGAATTGGAAAAAATTTGTGTAATATTACTATCCATGTAATCGTTTACTAAATAGTTTTATCTTTTTTTAACATTAAAAAAAGGCGCAAGAGAAACAACGGTATAAAAATGTCAGTATTAATCTGTAAATATACTTTTTTCATGTTATTCATTTTTTTCATTTTATTCCATTTCTATTGGTCTGGGGCTAAATATCTTCTACTTACTGTCGACTATTAATGTGGTTTAAAGGGCCTTTGGGCAATTCATTTTTGATAAATTGGTTATTGAGACCAAAAGAAAATGGTGTTTCATTTCTTAACATGATCTTATCCTTAACTGTTGACCCTCAGGACAGCGAGTGGTGTGTTGGCTGGCAGAAAAGTGCGGCGAAAACTAAGAATGGAAAGGATATGACTCTTCTTGGAGGTACAGTTCAGAATACTTAGTATGGTTTGTCCATTTAGTCTCCCTTGATGTAAGCAATTACTGCTGAACACTAAACCCTATACTGTTTTTCTTCGTGTGTTGAAATTTATATGTGCATCCCTCCGGTGATGCTAGTTTTAAATTTAAATCATGCCAGAGCTGGAACTTTTGAACCGTTTCCAATTGCAGATTTGGTGCTATCGAACAGACTAGTCGTGTATGATCTTGAAAATATGACCGTTGGATGGACTGAATTCAACTGTGAGTATAAAGGAGTCTTTTATAATTTCTGTTGTGTGAATATTGAATAGCATTTATACTAATCAAATTTTGTCCAGCTCTTGATGAGAGTGGATTTTTATTTGCATAGTATCTGCCCATTCAAAAAGAGATGCCCCATCACGTTTCATTCATTATAGTACTCATCATTTCACTCTTAATCTGTTTGTATTATTGTTTCTTTAGGCTCTTCCGGCATTAAGGTGAAGGATGAAACGTCTGGAAAAGTATATGCCGTGGGTGCCCACGATATATCATCAGCTTCCACTGTATTGTTTGGAAGAATATTGGCACTCCTTTTGTTGCTAATTATCATGCCAAACAGTGCAATGAACTAACTCTTTAAATATAAGACTTAGATGCAATTTATTCAATATCCGTTATTAGATTCTTTATTAAGAATATAATATGTAGATATTATTTTTTTTCCGCTTGAGAGAATTTATCTACATAGTATATATTAATTAAAGAATTTAATAACACATAACAAATCTTTCTTTATTCTTGCTTTTTTGTAATATACATGGACGGGCATTCATTTGACTCTGGTGTATTTATGATATAATTCCATGAGTCCGTCCTTTCAACAGCTACCTTTTCTTTCTCCTTTGAATGATTGAACAGTTTTCCTTTCTTTACTTTCTTTCAACAGTTTTTTTAACATAACGAAAAAAGACATGCGTGAAATAATTATTCCCCATCGGGGAGCCTGCTTATTTTAGTGACGGTCTAAAGCAATTTCTAATATTTTATTTGAAATCAATTTGAGTTTTGATAAAGTTTATTTGAGAAATAAGACAACTATATTAAAAAGAATAGTTATAAATTTTAAAATTAAGATAAGATATGATTGATATTATAAAAAAGAATGGCTCATTAGAATTATCATTTTATAACGCATAGATTTAGCTCGATCATTGTTTGACCTGAGATCCATCCTACAATTGAATAGATTATTAACAAGATCTGGTATTGTGCTGACGTTTATGGAGGGCTCGAGCTTTTTAAGGTTCCCCTCGATTTTTTTTTTTTTAAAAGTATCTGGGGCTGATTCAGGTGGAGCTCACTCGGTTGCTGAAGGCCAGAGGGTATTTGAAGGGGGATTAAACTTTAAAGAAAGAGTGTTTTTTTTTTGGTAATTTTTTATATTTTTTTGTTTGGTATAAAATTTTTTAGAAAGGGGTTAGACTCACCTACGATCTAAGGGTAGGGCAAAATCTCCTTTCTTCCTAGGCGATACTAATATCGGATAGGGTGAACCATCTATTACCCTCAAATATAAATCTAAACATATAATATCAGGTAGGATGAGGCGTCTATTATCATCTATTACCCTTATATGGTTAAGAAAGAAGAAAGGGAGGAGGAGTATAATTTGGGCCGCAAGAAAGTGGGAAAAAATGAGTAGGCGGCCCATAGGGAGAAAGCGGTGGATAATGGAGGGAGGGAAGGGGATAAAGGGATAAGGCAGGAAATCAAATAACCAATGGGGAGAGGGGGAGGAGGGGCACAAGAAGAGCCACAGACTCCAAGAGAATTTCACTTTGTTATTTGTCGAGGTGGCCGCACTCTCACTCCTACAGAGAGACGGACATTATGGCGACTAGTTGCGCAATGACCAGCCAGCTCAATTCCTGCTTCGCCCCCAAGGGCTTGTCCGCCTCTTCTCCCCTCAGGCCTCTTGCCTTCCGAACCTTCCGATTCAGAGTCAAGGCCGCCCAATCTGAGGATAAGGTTTTCTTCTTCCTCTCCTCCTTACTTCGAATCATTATCCTTATATTCTTATTTACTATTCCGTATGAATGAGTTGCAGGGTGCGCTGGGTGCCACCACTTACCAGGTCATCCAACCCATCAATGGAGACCCTTTCATCGGAAGCCTCGAAACTCCGGTGACGTCCAGCCCCCTGATCGCCTGGTATCTGTCCAACCTGCCGGCTTACAGGACCGCGGTGAGCCCTCTGCTGAGAGGGGTCGAGGTGGGGCTGGCGCACGGCTTCCTGCTGGTCGGTCCCTTCGTGAAGGCGGGGCCCTTGAGGAACACCCCTTACGCGGGAGGGGCGGGGTCTCTGGCCGCCGGCGGCCTGGTGGTCATCCTCAGCATCTGCCTCACCATCTACGGCATCTCCTCCTTCAAGGAAGGAGAGCCTTCCGTCGCTCCTTCCCTGACCCTGACCGGCCGCTCCAAGAAGCCCGATCCCCTGCAAACTGCCGACGGCTGGGCCAACTTCACCGGTGGCTTCTTCTTCGGCGGCATTTCCGGTGTTATTTGGGCCTATTTCCTCCTCTACATCTTGAACCTCCCCTACTACTTCAAGTGATTCGCGCGAACACTGTACATTCATTTCCCAAGGCATCTCTGTATTTTGTCTTCTATTTCTATGATTCTACCGTTTTCTGTCTTGGCGTGAACAATTAAGTATTGCAATTTGCGTACGTATTGGAATGAATTAAATAAGGATAAAATTAATATTGTAAGAGAACAAGGCAAATAATTTGTTGGCAAAAAGAGCGTGGGAAGATACATGAGAGTAGTAGTAAGTAGTCAGACAGAGCGGAGAGAAGGGAAGAGTAGAGTGAGAAAATACAAGTCGGTGGTTCATTGAGGGTGGTAGTGGTGGAGGGAGAGAGAGAGCAGATCCCATCCGATCATATTGGGCACGCCCGGATTTGCAGTAACGGCATGGCCATCCCAGCCGATGTGTGTCACGTGCTGCACATCTGTTGGACCCCCAATTTGCATATCTATCTCTCCTTCTTCCTCCTCTTCTTCTTCCAGCTCGTCCTCTTTCTCCCCAAACATTTGAGACAAGTTCTTGAGGCCCTTCATCAGCTTATTTAATCCTGCCGACGTGTTGGACTTTGCGGCAACAGCCTTGCCGCCTTCCTCGCTCGCGCACTCCTCCTCCCCTTTACATCCTATCACACGCACACCCGAATTACACACACACACACACATGCCAAAACCAGAGACACGTATACAACATATACATACTTGTTGCAGCTGGCGATGAGTTGGGGAAGGGTCTCGGTTTTTTGGGCTGCGGAACCCCGACCGCAACGCTCGCCTCCGACATGCACCCAACAGAGAAAGGAAGAATCACCAGCCTTTCCATTCTGTCTCTCATTTTATTCGAGCCTTCAATTCTGGAATTCCTTCTCGCAGTCACACTCATTCATATATATATAAACACACATAGGCAGCCTATATGATCCATGACGTTACCAGCAAGCTACCTCGGTAGTCACTAGCTTTGTTTTCAAGACTTAATTATGTTACGTATAAAAAGTCCAGCAACATTTAAACCGTTTGGTGGGTGATGAGTTTTTGGAGGAGTCACTAAATGTAAGTTATCAATCTCGCTCTCCGTTCACGTATGTTCATCTTAACAATATCATCTTCCGCCTCCGTTACTCACTTACCTCTCTTGTCCGATAAGCATCATATAATAAATCTATGACTCCTTTTTGTTGACTTGTGTTGGACTCTATCTAACTAGAAGTAGTGGATCTCAAGCGAACTTGGAGGTCCAGCCGATGGAGACCAAATCTGATATTTCTTGCACATAAAGAAGCGGGGCATCATTGATTGTAGGAACAGAAGTATTGGGGTTTGTTGAGTTACCCGCCTTCCCCATCAACTTGAGTTACATTGGCTCTCATTCTGCTGTTTAGCAACCATCTACCGCGAATCCCCAGTTGCCGATTACCCAATTTAATGCTCAATATGTTTCCATTCAATTCGACTCGTTCTCCACCTGTCTTACGGTACTTAACCACCCCTGCATTTCGTTTTATCGCATTACCCAGTAAACTCGTCCCCCCGCTCCTTTAATCTAAAGCATTCAGGTTCGTAAGACGTAGCGAAAGGAAATATCCAAATGATGTATTGTTTTTTAGAAGGGTTTAAGATATAATGTAAAATGTCAATTCTGTAATCTTTTTTAAATACAAAAAAGAAGTGGTTAAGGGGAATTGCAATGTTTCCTTCATTTGATTTGTAACCTTATCCGACGCTTGCTGACGCCTAATCTCCAACCAATCCAACCAAATCACACCTCAATGTCTCAATCTCTAGTCTTGAGGATATCAGATCCTGTTGCTAACGGCAGTGGTAGAGAAAGAGCGGGACAGTGAAGGAAAATAATAGTGCCGTTTGAGGAGTTATTTCATTAGATACTAAACCATGATTTGTCTAACAGGGAGGGAAATCAACCATCCCATGTTGCTAGGTGCTAGTGCCTCATATGACGAAGCTGTGTGTGCCTTCAACTCCATCAATCTGTAACTGGGGCGTGAAGATTACATAGGCCAAGAGTATCATGAGCGTGTTTCTCTGTATCGTCTCGTCTCTACTTCCTCTTCACTTGTGTGAAAGACATTATTCGTGACATGTTTCCTTTAATTATTGATATCACTGATAACAACAGAGGTGTTCTTATGTCTTTGACTGTAAAACAGAGTTTTCCCGAAGAATAATATATATATTTTGCCTTGTTGATTTCTTTCAAACTTGTCTTGGATGCGAAGGCTGAGGCGGGGTGTACGTAGCCACTGGAGAAAGCAAATACCGCCATATGATATCCAATGAATTCTTTGAAAGGTAGCCTTCGCGGAGTTCCGTATCGCGCTGCATGGATCGCCTTCGCCCACATCCCACATCCAATGGCTTCACATTCTTCTCACGGAAAACAATTAATATTTTTTTTAAAAATATGTCCATCACTTTAACTAGCATAATTTTTAAAGAATATTTATGTAAAATTAGTTAAGTGTATCCAATCAAGTTTGATAATGTGACTGAATTATTAATTAACAGTTAAATGGAAAAATTCTTTAAGGGGGGTGGTGGTGGTGGAAGAGGTGTGTGATGTAATTTTTTTTAAAAAAAATAGAAAATGTATAATATAATTTTTTTTAAGTTTAGGGAATATCTAATGTAAACTTATAAAATAGGAAATATGTTAATTTAAGGGTTATATAATATATAATATCCTGATCTTATTTCTCATATGCGTCTAATATCATAATATTATTTATGGTACAATTTTACTTATATTTTTTTTAATATGATATAATTTTATACATATTCTTATTTCTCAAGTATAAAGAATTATATTAAATTAAAAATATCATGAGTAAAATTATGTCAGAAATAAGATTAAGATACTGATATATATAGAAAATAAAATTAAAATATTTAGTGCTATATAAACCTTGATTTAATTAAGATAAAATATAGGGGAGGTAAATATATTTTACTTTTTAAGGTTAAGTAAGCACGCTGTTGAAATTTAAGGAAGGATTGAAATGGCTAAACTAACACTCTCTATTCTATTTTATTATAAGATAAATTTTAAAAAAAATTAATATTACTAAGAAATTAGTTTTTGTCATAAATATAAATTTTATTTTATATATATTATTTTTTTTAAATTATCTTATTAATACTTCATCAATAATACTTAAAAAAGATAGGGAGAGAGGTAATTAATGAAGATAATTGATGTGTAAAATAACTCATTTTTAAATAACTTAATTAAGTTTTTTGATTTAATTATATTAGTTAAATATGTGGATATGAAGATTATTATTCACAAAATCTAGTCAATAATTATTATTTTTTTAAAATACTAGTACTTTTATTAATTAAGAGGGAGTGAGCAGGAAAGAATTATTTCTGTAAAATAAATAATTTTATCTTTAAAAAGATAAGGGGAAGAATATTAATAAATAAATATTGCTGTGTTTTTCTCCTTCAAAATAAGCCATTGGGGGAATGCCACCTAGCACCAGGAGGACCTGGTCAACAGTAATTTTTTTAAATTTACCTTCGAGTCAATAGTCTTAACAACTGGTATCAGAAACAGAACACAACAATGACGCTTATTCTGCAAAATAAAAACAAAGAAACAAAGAAAAGAAACGATAACGGTAATTTGTTTATTCTTCTTTTTTTTAATTCCTTAGATTAGGTTACAGTACGCAGTACGGATACGGACATTCACAGCCACATTCGCTCGCCCTTTTTATATTATTACTCATACCCTCCGTTATCCCTGGGAAAACAAAAACAAAATCAGAAGGGAAAAAAAAATTCCGAAACCCCTCTGCTCCTTTCTCGTCTTCCGCTCTCAGATCACCTCAAAATACTCCTCTGGCACACATTTATAATACCGCAATTTCAAATTCTCACACACCAAACTAAGACTCCTTTTATCTCTATTTCCAATTCCCTCCAACTTCGCTATTCAGCCTCTTCTCACTCACTGTTCGTAGATAGCCATGCCTGCGCCTGTTCTTATCTTTATTTTCATTCTCGCCAATGCCCTCCATTGCAATGAAGCGACTTCGCTCCGTGTGAGTATACTGCCCTTTCGCCTTACATATACCCCCTTTGTTTCTTCGATCTCGCTTTTTTTTTTTTTTTTCCATGTTTGTGAATACTACTTTCGATTTCCTGGTTAGGAGGAAAATGGTTCGGCCGTGGCAGTGGGGGAGCGCAATCAAGTTTCTCCGATGGTCCCCGTGACGGAGGTCGGCAAGATGGAGGTGTTGATGCTGATGAATGAGAGCAGGAGGAAGTTGGGAAGCTTCCAGATATGCGCGCTTTGTACCTGTTGCGGTGGAACTAAAGGGGTTTGCTTGCCCACTCCGTGCTGCTATGCCATCAATTGCAACATACCCAACCGACCCTTTGGCTTCTGTTCGTTCACGCCCAAGACCTGTAATTGCTTTGGATGCCATCTCTAACTCACTCTTCCTCGCTTCTCTATTATAATTTATAGTTAAAAATGGTTTAGCTCGGGGATTCTCCCAACGCCGTCTCAAGTGTGAATGATAAGAATACGTGTTCTTGATTTGTTCCTTTTCATTATTAATTGGGGATCATAATTTTCGGGTATTCTTTCTTACCCTTCCCCTATTTTACTAGCTCTTTGTGGGATTCGTAGTGCCCGGTGGTGGCACATTGTCAGAATGGACATATCATATATGATAGTGTGAACTACTTGTGGAATCAGTAGATATTGTCCTTTCCAGTGGAGATATTGGGGTTCATGATAACATCTCGCTTTTGGGTGTATAGAACAACGCGTTGGTGTAGGATTAAGAACTGACTTTTGCCAATTACTGTCGTTAAGACTAAAGACTTGTGTGGCTGTTTTTATCATGGGCTGTTGTGTCCAGATTGCAGTATGGCGGGATTTTTAATTCAATGCTATAGGGTGATTTCTGGTATGCAGTTTGGGCACACTTTCCCCAATAGCAAGCGTTTGTTTTATTGTGCGGGACGAAGTAGTTTACTTGTTAATGCATCCAAGAGGTATGCTGCTTAGATTAGATTCTGATTGAAAAGGGAAAAAGGAGATGTGGAATGATGAGGGAAGGGGAAGTTCTTGTTAGTTATTTATGAGGAGGAAACTGTTGTTGGGTAGTACTTGTTTTGGCTGCTGATAGGATGGAAGGAATGAATTGCAGGCGCAGGCGTGGGCAGGGTGTAAAGAGGATTGTAAAATGATACGAGGCAAGAGAAGAAGGTGAGGCTGATTGATTCAGGTGGTCCCTGGATTGATGAAGGAGTGCTTTTAATGGTTGGCGGATAAGATTTTAATGCCAACCGTATGCATCAAGGCGAGTAGTTGGTAGGGTAGGAATGGGTCAATTAAGCCTTAGCTACTGCTACTGCTATGGATTCATGTCCTCTTGGTTTTTGGATAATAAATAATCTGTATTGATTATCTAACTTAAAACTTCTATTGGCCGGTTGGGAACAGTGTTGTGCTGTGGGAATCTTTCTGACCTCAATTCGGCAGGCAAGGCATCAGATTGTGTGATGTCTCCTATTTTAATTGTAAGAATCAAATCTTATCCTTCTGATGAGCTCTGTTCTTATTACTAGTAGCATGGCATGGGGACTGCATTCATCCGAGATGAATGGAATAAACTAACTAGTTTTAATTGATCACCTTTTGACACTTACTAGTGCCAGATCACGAGCCACTCCTGGTTACTCATTCGCTTTGTAGCGTTTTTAAAACATGTAAATTCTCGACACTTCATATATGTCCAGTTGAACATGCTTGGAATTGGAAGGCAATCCATAAATTATCATTCAAGTGGCCCATGTTTGTAGAATTTTAGGAGGGAGTGAGTGTCTGGCCCAGCAGCAGGCCATCATCAATCCGTTTAATACTAATATAATCAACCGCTTTAAAAAGAGAATCGCTCAACGGCTCATGAACCAAGTTTTCAAGTATTGATTCCTGCATACCCATAATTGATAACTAGGAAAAGCAAGACTGATGGGCTCATGGATGATAAAAAGCGCTATTTATTGTAAAATTATAAATTTAAAAATAAGTATGTAGAAATGCATAGGCACCCTAAAAAAAATTATGGACCACTGTAATTTATAATCATTCAAAATGGTAAAATTTTGCCCTTTTTGACCATCAATGTTGGGTTAAAGAATATTCTCTCAACCTCCACTAACTACTGATTTAACACTGACTACTATAAAAGGATAACATTGCACTAATTCTAAAAGATCACGTGCTATATTGCTCCATAATTTTTCTCTAGGGTGCCTAGTTCTCATGTCATGCTAATACTTTTAGGCTTATATTTTATTTCATTTTTATATTTTTCATTATAAAATATTTATTATTTTTTAAATTATATTTTTAGTCATTTTACTCGCTTTATTTTTAAAATTTTATTGTTGTTTTTATTTGAAGTCAATTTCTTATGTTTTCTTAATTACTTTTTATCTTCCTTATTTAAAATAATAATTATATAAATTAAAATTTATTAATTCAATAATGAATCGTTGAACATTATTCTAGGCCAATTTAACAAAAAAAAAATTGGCAAAACGATACTTGAATCAGTACAGAACATTGGTATCGCCTATGAGGATGGGAGATTTTACCCTACCCTTGAATCATAGATAAACCTAATATTTTCTTAAAAAAATTTGTACTAAAAAAAAGAACATAGTCAAAATAAAAATTATAAGGCGTTGAAAGATACGGAGTGAAGTGGCCACGACGTCGGTGAGAGGCCCATAGATTCAGGCCGAAGAACTAGTATCTAATAATATATGGATCCAAACTTCATCGGCCTATTTTGTTTTTGTTACATATCAGCCCGGTTAATTATAGAAGAGCTTCAAACATTTTAATCAACCCCTCCCAGGCCCACAGCTACTTTCCCATTGATTCTTTATCTCGGGCCTGCGCAATGCGCCATGTCTTGAACCTTTTTCTGAAACATGGTCGAAGGAAATCTCACTCCTTTTATAGGAAGATGTATAATTCTTATCAACTTCAGCTTAAAACCAGTCGATACTCTCGCCTAACTCTTCTGGCAGCTTCTACAATTTTCAATCATGTCTTGGTGCACGATTGAGTCAGATCCTGGTATGCTACCGCCGCCTTCGCTTTTTGATGCTTCTTTTTTGACATCAAATTTAATTACTTAATCGCAACAAACCTATTCACAATTCGTTTGTTCCTGTATTTTTTTCCCCTTCGGTAAACCTTCACTTCTAAGGGCGTACTGATTTTTCATTAATTGCATAAACCTGCTCTTATTCATCGCTTTTGCTCTTGCTATTGACCGCCTCAGCAGATATTGTCTCAATTATGGGCCCATCCATGTTCAATATGTCAAGAACCATTCAACCTGTTAGACGAGGTCAATGGATGGTTTTTGTCTCGGACACACAGCTCCATTAATGTTCCGCCACTAAGTTGTGCTGAATTTTTAGTTCAATCATTAGATAAATGCAGGGTTTGAGAATCGAACCCTTGAGCTTGATAGCACATCAACAACCCTTCCGCCTTAAAAACTCATCTGTTAGATGGAGGGCCACTAATATCTAAGGCAGGAATTGCTAGAAATTCAATTAGTTTCATAAGTTACTAGCCTTCAACATGAATGGAGATATCATTCCATTCATCTCTTACTCTGTTCGAATATATCTTAGAATAGTTTTGTGTTTATATCCTGCTCGTAATTCTCTAACATTTTGTTTTTCTTTTCCTGCAACCTTTTTATAATATTTTTTGCCTTTTCTTCATGTCCAGGTGTATTTACAGAACTCATACAACAAATGCAAGTGAAAGGAGTACAGGTAACATACATGGGTGGGTATATGTGCTCTTGTTTTGCTCGAGCGTAATATTATTTTCTCATTGTTTTAGCTTTGTGGTGGGACTTTGTTTTTTTTTTTTTTTGCCTCGATGACCTATTTTCTTTTTTTTATGGATAAAATTTTCTTTAGCATCTGTTATTTCGTTAAAATTTATATACTTTAATCTTCTTGACATGCTTAATGGATGCTAAGTATGGTCACTTAGCACTTCTAGCGCATGTTTAACATGGATGTTAATTTGGTCACTCATAGAATATCCTATAAATTCTGGCACATGTAGTACACCAAATTGCAAACAACCCCCTTTGACTTTTGGCAAATAACAATTTGTAGTTTCTAGCTTTACGCTTTATATAATTAAATTTTCATTAGCACTTATAAATTTAATATATTTTAAGTTGAAGAGATTTTTGCCGCATGTTGAAAATTCAAGCTGTTCATTGCTAAATTAAAACTACTAGGGATCATTTACCCAAGGATCAAAGTACGAAGAGGTTTTTCTTTCATTTTAGCCAAAATAATAACAAGAGAAGTAAAATTGAATCATTTGTTGTTCAGAATCCAGTTTAGTGAAAACTAGGTCTGCAAGTGCGCAGGCACTTGTGCGATTGGTTGAAGGGAAGAGGAAAGAAAGAATTAAAGAAACTATGATGAAACATTGTATTTACACAGAACTAAGAACAGATTTTCTGAAATTTCATTAGTTTCTTTATCCTTCTGTACCATTTTGGTTCTACGCGGTTTCGCTTCACTTGATTTACACAATCTAATGGCAAGAGAGCAGAATTTAGATACTTTAAAGTGTAGAAAGACAAAATAGAGATAAAAATCTTGAACTGCAGCAAGGTGTTAGCATCAAGAAATGATGCCATTTGTGAATAATGCTGCTTCAGCATATTTTGAACTTAGAGTGTCCCATCATCTGATTCGCCGTATCTAATGACAGAAATATGACCTTAATAATCGTGTTAGGGAGTTATATCCCTACGCTTGGGGTCAACCTTTCTGAAATCCTGGATAGCACTATAGTATTTGATCCAAACAAATAAAGGAAAGAGAAAAGCACCATAGTAAAGTGCAGCAAGAATCCCGTATTAAACTATACACTTGGACGGATGAAGATATTTCATATCTGCGGGGAGGGTGAGGGAACAGCAGATACCTTAGCCTTGTTCAGCATATACAGTAAATTAACTTTAAGGTATTTTGATGATGCTCCTAGTGATGGAGGAGCTCTATTTTATGACGATATCCAATGGACCCTAGTCCATGACAGTATTTTTTATTATCGAAGATGGGGCTTTTGTCCTCTGTTTTCACGATCCCCAACAAAGAACTTGGGCGAATTACCTCTCATTTCTGGTTCTATCTTTAGGCAATGCTCGTAATTTTTCATTACATAATGGTTTTATTTCATGCAGGTTGAAGAGCTGTATTCTTTGGATCTTGATTCTCTCAACAGCCTTAGGTTTGTGGATTATCTCTCAGCTTCTCTCCAACTTATAATGAATTCCCAAGTTATAATGGTATATTTGTGAACATGGGCATCTTTTCCTCTGGCTTATTCCTCCAATTTCAGGCCTTTATATGGGTTGATTTTTCTTTTCAAATGGCGTCTAGGGGAGAAGGATGAACGTGTTGTAATTAAAGATCCTAACCCTAACTTGTTTTTTGCTAGCCAGGTCAGCTTTCTTGCCATCAATATTGATTCATAATTCTTTTGTGATGTTACCGGGCTAAATTATACATTTGCAGGTAATTAACAATGCTTGTGCGACCCAAGCAATATTGTCTATTCTTCTGAATTCACCAGAGATTGACATTGGCCCAGAGTTGACAAAATTGAAAGAATTTACGAAAAACTTTCCGCCTGAACTCAAAGGTTTGGCAATCAATAATAGTGAAGCTATACGGACAGCCCATAATAGCTTTGCAAGGCCAGAACCTTTTGTCCCTGAAGAGCAGAAGATTGCTGGCAAAGATGACGAGGTTTACCATTTTATAAGCTATCTACCTGTTGATGGGATCTTGTATGAGCTAGATGGATTAAAGCAGGGTCCTATTAGCCTTGGCCAGTGCTCTAGTGGGCATGGAGATTTGGATTGGCTGAAGATGGTGCAACCTGTTATCCAGGAACGTATTGATAGATATTCCCAAAGTGAGATTAGATTCAATCTCATGGCAATAATTAAGAACAGGAAAGAAATTTATACAGCTGAGCTCAAGGAGCTGCAGAAGAGAAGGGAGCGCGTCTTGCAGCAGCTGGCTTCATCAAAGTCCGAGAGACTGGTTGATGGTAGTGATATCGAAGCGCTGAACAGCACTCTTTCTGAAGTGAACGCTGGTATTGAAGCTGCTACTGAAAAGATCTTGATGGAGGAGGAAAAATTTAAAAGCTGGAGAACGGAAAATATCCGTAGGAAACACAATTACATACCCTTTCTTTTTAACTTTCTGAAAATCCTTGCTGAGAAGAAACAATTGAAGCCCATCATTGAGAAGGTCAAGCAGAAAAGAAGCAGCCCTCAGTGAGGAATTTTTGTACGTGTCACCGTATTAACTGTCTCCTCAGTGATGCCTGCCTTGCTATTGTTTGACAATCCGAGGACTTAATTTGTAAATTTTGTCATTGACACAGAATATTACTAGTCATTATAATCCTAAACCCCCTGACAACCTCTCCGGTCTCCTCAATTTCCCCATATTTTTGCATCTGAAGCAAGCCTTTCTAAGATGTGATCACTTAGCAGCGGCAACCAATAACGTCTGATTATCCTCTTTTCATCGTAGGATCAAAATAACGTCTGATTATCCTCTTTTCATCGTAGGATCAAACGGGAATGGGATTTTTCTACGGCGGAAAGGTAACAGGAACCTGTGCCCATTATTTAAACGTGCTCTTAAACAATTTCATTCCCATAATTGCCAGTTCAAGTGAAGGAGATAGAAATAGAGATAATATACGCTAAAGGGAGAATGGCAGTTTAAGTTTTTAAATTTCAATTCAATAACGGTTAGATTCCTAAAAACAATTTTTGAACCTATTTGTCATTCTCTCGCGTGGGTGCAGTAGCGAAACATTTTCTAAAATGAAACAGCTTTCTTCGAGAATCTAATATGTTTCAACTATTTATTCTCTTTTTTCCGGAGGCAAGAATATTCACCCATGGCTATGCAAATATATCGCTTCAGGAATTGCGGCCATAAATCATTAAGACAGGATATGGTCATTGATTTATTCCTCGTCAATCTAGGGTCTAAAAGAAAAGTGCCCTTAAAACCCATCTTTCTATATATTTTTTTTAACTACAAAACATAGGTGTTCATAGAAATGAATTGATTTCAACATAAAGAGGCAAGCAACCAGGAAGCCCAGTTGCATGGAGATTCAAACAAAACAAACACGACAGAGACTACCAGAAAAGCTAAAAGCAAAGAATAAAACACTCAACTGGGTGTCTGAATTTCATTTCCGAACCCCTCTGTTGATCTATTGGAAACAGTGAAAGCTGTAGGTGATTTGGTTACAGCAGCCAAAATATCAGCATAACCAACCACGCCAACTAAAACATCGTCGCTCTCATCCTCGGTCACCCACACATGAGTTGCCCTGTGAGATAGCATCTGAGCCAAGACAGCAGCCAGTGAACTAGTAATTTTGCACGTCAAAGGGGCACTTCTTCCTCTATACATGCTCCTATTGGCACCGGCGCAAGGGTTTGCAGGATTACTAAAGAACCCAATATTCCTGCTACTGAATTTCCTTGGTCTTCTTGAACTACTACCGTTGTCTAAATGATCATCACCAGCTGTTGAATTTACACACAACTCAGGCACTGACCTTGGTGAAACATTGTCCTCAACTCCCATAACAAACTGCTCAGCTGAGAGATTGGATAGAGCCCAAGCTGCGGCTAAGTAATCACATTTCCATAATTTACATGCAGAAATCTCTCCCATGATCTTATGCTGACTTTCTGGTGTGCTTTCTACCACCGCAACTGCACTTGGGTCTTCGGGAACCTTTCCAGTTACTTCAATCGCTAGACTTGAGGATTCAATAAAATTGTAGTTTGCATTAATTGCTCCAAGAGCGGATATAGAGGTGAGAGGAAGTGGAGCCAGAGCTCCAAGGCAACCAATGATAAAGCGGAGAACATCTTCTCTAGAGAGACAGCAGAATTTGTCACGAATGGAACTATTGGAAGATGAGGAACCCCAATTCTTGTTTGCAGGTAAATTGTTGCAGCTACTGTTGGGAGTTTCAATATTTTTGAGCCACTTGCCATTGTAGAGAATTGAGAATCGCTTGCTCATGCCTTTCCATGCTATACTCTTTGGAACAAGCAGACGTCTTACCCCATGCTTCATCATATCCAGTGCATCTATCAACCTTTAGGAAAGCAAGGAACAACATATTAAAATTCCGTCCTTTTCACCTTATCAATCATAAGAAAATTTCGAAGATGAGCAACTGGATAGTGGACAGAGACATTTAAAAATTTTCAATTATGAATCAGAAATCAACCCGCTATTTTATAAATACACCATGTATATTTTACCAAAGGAAATAAAATAATCCTTCGCTATTGTTCCTAAGGGACGAACATTAGCCACTCACCCAAGGCTTTTATTTAGGATTATATATGAAAGTTCCAGATTCTATAGGATTGAGACTTAACAATCTAAATAAACACACAAGTGAAGAGAGTCATAAGCTGAGCATGAAGATGCTGGCTGTATATGCATCTTTTTACGAATAATATGCCTAAAGTAACCTTTTAAATAAAAAAAAAATTGATCCTAAAGAAAATAGAAACGGGATGGTTGTTCAACAGACATGCAGAATTTGCAAATGGATTATTTCATTGAATTCCAAATGGATATATGCTAGCAAATAGAAACATATAAGCATCGTCTCAAAAGGCTTCATGGTCCATCAAAGCAGCAACTTTTTTGCTTTAAATATAGTTATCATCACGGCTAAAATTAATATAACTCAGTATTACTCCGAAGCTAAAATGCTGAAAACAACATTGTCATATCTTCACTAAATAGACTGATAAAATTCAATTGTATTCTGGTGCATGTAGATGCAATAATATCAAATCAAATAATTATCCCAAACAAAAAAAAACAGTAAATAATGCATCCGCTGCAGTGATATGAACAAGTCTAGTTTGTTGGATAACCTTGTTGCAGGGTCAACCAGCCTCAGGAGAGAATTGTTTGGAACGACAACCTCAGAAACAGGGGTGTTCAAGGCCTTATCCCGATTCTCGAAACACTGGCTCTTTGCCAAGAATGCAACTATATCTAAGGAATTGAGGATGCCAACAAATCTCTGCTGCTTCATTTCACTATTCTCGATCATAGCCAAGTGTGATCTCTTTTTCCAGACGGGTATACTGCCCTCCGGTGAATCCCCTATTGCCCGAATCGCCGACTCCACGGTCTCCGTCTCATGGAATTCCACCAGCTCTGGCTTTCCCACAGTCAGATCCCCCACCACGTGGTAAAGGAACACCGATGCCATTCAAGTCCTGCCTTTTTCCTATCAACAAACCGGAAAGAAGAAACAGATCAAATTGGGGCCACTAAGACAAAGATTAGAAAAATCAAGTAGCGAAATATTGCCCGCGGACTCGGTTAAGCAGCGCGATGATGTTTTTCAGGAAATCTAAATGGTTATTAAATATCGCCATCAGTTGCGGGAGAACGGGGAGTTAGAAAGGCAAACAGAAAGTAGGTGTTTTTAATTTGTGTTTTCCTGATCGAAAATAAAGGGTGAGCCTCACCTGCAGTAACTTGGATCGGACGAGATATATGAATTTCAGGAAGGAGTAGAGGGGGAAAGGAAGAATGAATGATAAAAAGGGAAGGGAAGAGAAAAACAGAGAAAGAAGAGGGGAAGGGGAAGAGTTATAAGAGGGAATGGAGGAAGATGAGAAGAAGATGAAGGCCGGCGATGGGCAATCGGTAAAGGATCAAGAGGAAAGGTATAGAGGGAGCCATGGAGGAAGGGTGGGAAGAAGAGAAAGGAAAAGGCCCATGAAACTGAGACGCAGTCAGAGACGAAATCAGTGGTGGAAGAAGGCGATAGATTGAATTGAAGGATGGATCCTCCTGCTCTGGCGTCGATCCCAGTCCACGATCGATCAATAATAAATACATCGATTTCTCATGCCATGTGCTCTTCCACCTTCCTGGACTCTCCCCATATAGTCATCTCATTTCATACATCTGTGTCACATGAGACGATTTTCTTTTCTTTCCCCCCCTTTTCCTCGTAGGATACACGCATTAATTAACAGATCTATTATTTAAAAAAAATATCTAGAGTGTTTATACAGCTGATTTTTATCAAGAAAAGAAAAGAGAGGAAAAGGATTAGAAGCTGATTTACGACGACTAATCATTGCGTAATGTGGCCCCGTTCATTGAGATATCCACTATAGTAGGACCATGTCACCATCACTACCTCAATCATAAAATGTCTCTCACTATTATCAACAGTTGTTTTGAATTTATTCCAAGTAATTCATGGGCAAATATACCACTTGGAATATTTTAAAATAATTAAGCGAATCAGCCCAATTAGGACCATGTATGATGTAATTAAATTGTGCCGCCACCATCCGTTCTGGGCATGTTTTCATTTCCAAACCAATCATACAGTTAAAAAAGTAAGAATTTGGGTTTGAAATATGAGAGCGTGACTTATACTCTATTTTATACATGAATATAAAAAATCATGCGGAGAAAGAAAGAAAAGGGCAGGAACGCACATTCCATATAGGGTCTCCGCTTTTTCGGAAATCATATTCCAATTCCAATGTGTTGGTCCCAGTCTCCATCTTCATCTTCATCTTGGGCCTGTGCCTGTGCCTAGGTTTTTCCTCCATGGCTCCCGTACTCCTCCTCCTCCTCCTCCTCCTCCTGTCGTCTTCAACAAGCCCTTGTCTCTCCCTCGTCATTCACCCTCAAGACAAATCCTCCCTTCTCCTCTTCCGCTCATGGCTCCATGACCCCTCCCGCTCCCTTTCCTCCTGGCTCCCTTCTAATCCTAACTGCTCCTCCTGGACCGGCCTCACCTGCCACCCCCTCTCCCGCCGCGTCGTCTCCATCAACCTCACCTCCCTCTCCCTGTCCGGCCCTTTTCACCCTAACTTATGCCTCCTCCCTTCTCTCTCCTCCCTCGTTTTGTCCCGCAATAACTTCTCTTCCCCTCTCCCCCCCTGCTTCGGCTATTTCCCTTCTCTCTCCACCCTTGATCTCTCTCACAATCACTTCCACGGGGCTCTCCCTCCCTCCTTCCTCCACCTCTCCCGCCTTTCTCAACTTATCCTGCACGGCAATCCCTCTCTCGGCGGCCCCCTCCCTCCCTGGATTGGCAACTTTTCCGCTCATTTGCAAAACCTCGATTTGGGTTTTAACTCCTTTAGCGGTCAGCTCCCCCCCTCCCTTCCTCTCCTCCAATCCCTCCGCTCTTTGAATCTCGAAAACAATCGTCTCTATGGCACCCTCCCGGATTTTCACCAGCCTCTGGTCTCTCTCAATCTTGCTTCCAATCGCTTTTCCGGTACTTTGCCCTGCTTTGCTGCTTCAGTTGGCTCTCTCTCCGTCTTAAATTTGCCCAACAATTCTATCGTGGGGGGCTTGCCCACATGTGTTGCTTTCTTACAATCTCTGACTCATCTCAACTTATCATTTAACCACCTGACTTACAAAATATCTCCTAGGCTTGTGTTCACCCAGAAGCTCCTCGTTTTGGACTTGAGCCATAATGACATCTCTGGTCCTATTCCGAGTAAGCTTGCGGACAACACAGACAAATTGGGCCTTTTTCTTCTTGACCTTTCTCACAATCAATTCTCTGGTGAAATTCCGTTGAAAATTACGGAATTGAAAAGCTTGCAGGCTTTGTTCCTCTCCCACAATAATCTTTCTGGGGAAATTCCTGCTCGAGTTGGAAATTTGACTTACCTTCAAGTCATTGATCTCTCACACAACTCTTTGTCCGGCACCATTCCGCTAAATATTGTTGGATGCTTTCAGCTGCTTGCCTTAATACTTAACAACAACAACCTCTCTGGTGCAATTCAACCCGAATTTGATGCATTGGATAGCTTGAAGATATTGGATATAAGCAACAATGGGTTTTCCGGTGAGATCCCCCTCACTCTGGCGGGCTGTAAATCTCTGGAGATTGTAGATTTTAGTTCCAACTATCTTTCTGGATCCTTGAATGATGCAATAACCAAATGGACGAACCTCAGGTATCTTTCTCTGGCTCAGAATAGATTCAGTGGAAATCTGCCTAGTTGGTTGTTCACCTTCACAGAAATAGAAATGTTGGATTTCTCTGGCAACAAATTCTCCGGCTTCATCCCTGATATTAATTTTAAGGGTGGCTTATTGTTTAACAAGACAGGCATCCCCGTTAGGGAGCCACTGGGTGCATCAAGAAATGTGCAACTGAAAATTTCAGTTGTTGTCGCTGATAGCAATCAATCCAGCTTCAAATATATCCTCTCCTCAGTAGTTGGGATTGATCTGTCCCACAATTTGCTTCGCGGAGAGATTCCAAAGGGTTTGTTTGGACTTGCCGCCTTAGAATATCTGAATTTGTCGTACAACTTTCTTGATGGACAGGTCCCAAGTTTGCAGAAAATGCAGAGTATAAGAGCCTTGGATTTGTCACATAATTCCTTGTCTGGTCAGATTCCAGGAAATATTTCCAGCCTTCAAGACCTGACCCTCTTGGATTTTTCTTATAACTGTTTTTCTGGGTATGTCCCACAGAAGCAGGGGTATGGGAAGTTTCCCGGGGCATTTGCTGGAAATCCAGATTTATGCTTGGAATCATCCAGCGGAAGTTGTGATAAAGCAAGAAATGCATCGATCAAAGGGAAGTCTTTTAAGGAGGATATGATGGATGGACCAATATCTGTGGGGATTTTCTTCATAAGCGCCTTTGTTAGTTTCGATTTTGGTGTTGTTGCTCTCTTCTGTTCACCTCGAGCAAGAAATTACATCCTCCAGATCAAAGTTTGATGTAATGCCCGTTAGTTACTCACGATGATACCGCATTTTCACCTGTAAATTCTATCTCTTCTTTCCTGTATTATTTGGGAGCGTTTTCTAACTGAAAAGACTACCATTGAATTTAGAGCTGCTCAAACTTTCTGGAGTAATTCAGGATGTAGGACGGGACAGGTCTCAAATATAGCTCTTAGGATTTCTGTCTGGTGTCGAATATTTTTTTTTAAAATAAAAAATATTTTTATTTTATTTATTTTTTTATAAAAAATAGAAATAAAAAATAGTATTTATATATTTTATATTATATTATTTATTATATAATTGTATTTTTCTCTTCTTTACATGTATTTATGTGGTGAAGTGAAAAAATAAAAAAATAATAATATTTATAGTATAATTAATGATATTTATTGTTTTAAGTTAGGAATTATAATAAAGAGATTTTTTTTATTTTTTATATTTTAATTATATTTTTTTTTATTGCTCATCCGGTTCACCAGAGCTTTGCCCCGACTACATTCAGATCTGACCCGCGTCGCGCACCTGGCTATGGTAGGTGAGTCTCCCAATGGGGATTTTTTGCATACGCCAAGGCTCGAACTGGAGACCTCGCTTAAGTGATACCGAGCCGCTTACCACTCGGACCAACCTCCGTTAGTGATTATATGTTATTGATAGATAGAATGTATATAAAATATCTAGTAGTCTAATTTTTTTAAAAATAGGATTTGAGAATTTATGAACCCGTCTTGAACTAGGACATATTCAGGACGGAATTGGGTTATCTCAGTCTCGTCCCATCCCATACTCATCCTTAATTTTTTTAGTTGCTTATTCGATTTATCAGAGTTTTGCCTCAATTACATCCGGATTCGACCCGTGTCGCCCATCTAGCTATGGTGGGTGAGTCTCGGGGCCAAGGCTCGTCAAACTTGAGACTTTACTTAAACGATAATAAGCCATTTACCACTCGAATTAATCTCTATTGGTATCCCTATTTTTTTTTGTCCATCCGATTCATCGAAACTTTGTCCTGATTACATCTTGCTTTGACCTGTGTCACGTACTTGATTATAGTGGGTAAGTATGTCAATGGGGATTTTTTGTATATACTAAGACTCAAATTTAAAATCTTGTTTAAACGATACTGAATCATTTACTATTTGGATCAATCCCATTAGTCTTGGTACCCCTAATTGAATTCATAAGTGCGTTATATCTTCCAACCCATCTCCATGAGGGGAGAATATGGGTTGGGCTCATAGGATTGACCCGTTTCCCCCATATTTTATTAAGGGTTGGGCTTTAGTAATCAGCTCAAAACTTATATAGCGCTTTGGGGCTTGTTCGTCTCATTAGGGCCTTGTCATGAAGTACTTAGCCCATTTTTCTTTCCCTCTTTTAATATTAAGTAAATTTATACTAATAGAGATTAATTTGAATGGTAAACGGCACGATATCATTTGAATGAGGTCTTGAATTTAAGCCTTGGCATATGCAGAAAATCTTTATTGAAAGACTCGTCTACTATAGTTAGGTGCGCGACACAGGTTAGATCAGGATGTAGTCAAAGTAAAGCTCTGGTGAATCGGATGGGTAATAAAAAAAATATTAAGTAAATTTATTTTAATCTTGTGGCAAAAAAAAAAATATTTTAATCATGAGGCTTAGCACAATTACCACTGGATTTTTTAAATATTTAGCTAGAGGTTGTGTACCTGACCATATGTATGGAGAGAACCCTTTTGGGAAGTCTACAATATAATAAAGTTAGTCACTGCTTCCTTAAGTTTATCTAAAAAAGATAAATTTATTTTCTTAAAAAGTATTATTAAAGTTGGTGCCATAAGTTTGTGGTCTAATTTTGTGATGTAACTTTAATATTTTTTTTTAAAAAATATAAGTTTATTTATTTTATTTTATTATTCTTTCTTAAGTTTTTACATGACAACAAGAATTTAAATTTGAATTGTCAAATTTTATTTGGTCAAAAGAAATTTGTCAAATTTTAGAATATTTTTATTGATTTGTATTTTAATCTATTATTACAAAACTTTACAATTTAGGTTTTAGGTGTTATAATTCATGACGCATATCTATGAAACTGCTATAAAATCTTTACCGCAGAAAAACTAGCACACGGGAGACGCATGTAATTTGGCATAACGCTATTATGAATTAAATTAAATCAATACATTGTAATGAGATGTTCCTTGTAACCTACCGCTTCTACCCCTAAAACCGAATTCAGATGAGGTCTATCAGTGTCAAGTGCTTCTAAGGTTAGGGCCAACGAGCTATAATTATAACCCTTAGTAAAATGTAATAGCAAGTGCCCGAATTCAATATGTGGAATGAAGTCAAAAAGGCTGTCCATGCGTTGCTCATCGCTAAATCTGTAGCAGTAGCATGCTCTATCATGGCTATCCTCACAGCTCCATTTTACCGATATCCTAATATTTGATGGGACCATCCAGGCTACCAGATGCAAACTGCCACCTCACAAGTAAAAAAGAAAATGACACTTTGTGTGAACCAAAAGAAACGGTAATAAAACAAAGCCTACTTTGCTCCTAAATTCCGACTAAAGAGTCCTTTACCTGCATTTACACCACGACAGTTAATCTCCATAATATAACAACTTCGAAAGATCCCGTCTCTTGTTCTTTAAGCCAACACACTCCAAAAATAAAAAACTAACCTGTTGGACAATCGCATTAGTCGATGTAGTAAATTCATGCGTCATTCCTTCCCAGACAATCTTACCCTTGTGTAAAAATAATAACCTGTATCCATGCAGTCACTTCTTAGGAATAGGGTGCATCAAGAGACAGTCCAAGTAACCTGCCAAAATAAAAATACCCTTTTACCTGTCAATAGCTCTTTTAATGGTACTATGTTGGTGGGTGACAACTACATAAGATGCAATCTTCCCTGGTTTTCCAAGAGCATCACGTCCTTTTATGTGAACAGAGCGGATGAGATCCTCAACTACAGTAGAAGCTATGGGATCCAGTCCAGCAGTTGGTTCATCATACAAAAGCACCTGTACAGTAGTGCAGAAAAGTCATTTACCAATAAACGCTAGTTAAATTTACAGTATCTAATAATCAACAAGAGAAGCAACAGTAACTAGGAAACTCAGCATCTTCATTTTAGCTGTAGACACCGTCAACATTCTTCATGCCAAAACTAACAGCAAGAACTACAGGCGGTTTAAGGAAGATAATTTAGACAAGCAAGCCATCTAATGCGGTAAAAGCACACAGTTTTTAAGCCTCTAACAACAAACATAGGAATACAGTTTGTTGAAAAAAATAACTTTCCAATGAAATTGATGATATTAATATTAAGTTTGTTCCTGGGTGCATATACCTTCTTCGTTGTCTGCAGCGATCGAGGGAGTATTTACCTGAGTTTGGAGTGTTGTACTATTTTGTCTTAACGAAAGTAATTATGTTCCATTTTCCATACCAGTAGCCTCTTATATTCCATGTGCTATTCTTGTGATATTATCTAGGGCTAATGTTAGACTTTTAAGGGCATGCTTGGTTTAATTCTGTAAAGCCCATTTCCTATTAATTATGATTCAATTCCCACATATAGTCCATTCGGTTTGTCTCTTTTAGTCCGAATGCTGATTCTCGTGGAAAAGCCTATTGCCACTTTTCATGGAATGAGGACTTCTCAATAAAGCCTATGCAATGCCCATTTTAGTTGTCTGAATCAACATGTTAACAACTGTACTCGCTTCTCTCTTTCTCTCCCACTCTCCCTTTTGACTTCCTTAGTCTTCTCCTATGTCAGTCTCCTTTTCCACAATCAGCAGCATCATTATCGCCCTCATCTCCTCCACCACCTTCAACCTCATTGTGCGCCCGCATCCTCTTCTTTGGCATTTCCAGATTTGTTTTGAATTCCAGATCTGCTTCTTTGGAGTTCCACACAGCCGATCCACTTCTCCAATGTTGGAATGCAGCCATCATTGAAAGAATACATGATCTCCACTCCCTTATTAGTTCAACAAAACAATCAATGATGGTGGTGAAGAAGAAAGATGAAGCCAACAATTTGAACTTGACAGTGCCCGCATTCAAGGAAGAAGATGATGTGTCCTACATGGTCTGCAACGTTGCCTGAAATCCAGTTCTTCGACACAACCAAGTATGATGGTTCAAGGAAGAAAACAGTTTCGCTGAATGTGTGTCTTCTTCATTTTGTTGATTTGATTCATTCGATCTAGGTCGAATTTGATTTCTGATTTCGTATTTGCATTTGCTTGATTCTTAAATGCTTCTGATTCTATGAGACCAGCAGTGATGAAGAAAGGAGATGACTGGAGGGGTGGGGAAAATATTTTTCCGGACTGAGGCATTTTTTTATTTTTACTTTTATTTCGATTTAATTAAAAATAAAAAAAATCCAATATCGTGCCAAACATGTTAACAATAATGGTCATTCTATTCCCGCTCTTTCTATAAATCAAACTGGCCCTGAGGTGAACAAAATTTTAGAAGTCAACATACCTCTGGTTCTATTGAATCATTTGTAGTGTCATAAATAATGGACCGAGCTAAGGCAACTCGTTTTTTCATCCCCCCAGACAACTCCGAAGGCAGCCGATCATCAACACCCTGTAAAACAATTATTGACAAATTAGTCTATATGCTAGAGACAGAATGGCAATGCAGCAATTGTCAAAGAAAACTGGAGGAGTGTGAATTAAATAGTCTAGCAACATGTCTGAAAACCCTTCTAATTTTCAGAAATTGTAATCTTCTTAACCCAGCTACTTGACAATGCCTAGATCACGTAATGGTTGCAACAAGTATTAACACATATAGTCTGACCTGTTCAGATGGGAAAAAAAAAAAGATATACCTATAGTTGGACAGAAAATTGCATGTATACCTTTAATCCAACAGCTGCCAAGCTTTCCTTGACAAGCTCTGAAATTTGATCCTCAGACATGCTTGAGTGTTCATACCTGATCAAATAACAAAGCTGGTGCTATTAAATAAAAGAATATGCAACACAGCAAAATAAATTAATTTTTTAATTTTGTCACCCCAATATTAAGACCACATCTTACAGGAGAAAACCAACATTTTCACGTACAGTCAAAGAATCAAAAAGAGCTGCACTTTGGAACACCTACAGACAAACAAATAAAATCACAATGAAAAAGTAATAGCACTGAAGAACAAGCATAATGCATATAACTCTAAAACTTACTAATCCAATCTGAAGACCAGATATCTCTTCATCGCTTATCAAACCAGCCCTCTTTTTACCTCGAATGTAAACCTCTCCCTACTCATTTGACATAGTTAATATGCAAGAAATAAAATTAGAATTAGTTTTAAAACAATTTTGTTTAAATTAATGTCACTGGCCCATTCTGAATGTAACTGCATATTTACCTTGTCCGGAGCAAGCAATCCTGCAATAATCTTCAAAACAGTAGATTTGCCAGTCCCAGAGGGACCAATTATCCCAACAGATTCACCATGTCTGATCTATTCATAATGCAGAGGAAGAAATGAAGTAAAGATACTCAATAAGCTCCCTAAAGCGCATATTGATATCAGTAAGACCTCCATTTTTATTAATATAGCAGTCATACTGATTATCACACCTTGGCATTTTTTGTTAATTTTTTCTTATTTCATACAAGCATGCGCAGAATCCACAAATAAAAAAATAAAAAAAGAATAAGCGAAAGGATAATTACCTTGAAGCTCACACCATTTAGGATTTTCTTTTCCCCAAAAGCCTTGTATACTTCTTTACACTCAATAAGAACATCAGAATCGTCCTCAGGATCCCCTATTGTGTTTAAGTGTTCTGATTTAGAAGAATCCTGCAGATATGCTTGTTATCAGCTAATCAAAGAGGAGAATAAAATGTAAATTTCTCATAAACCAGGGATATTCAACTCCCAGAAGCTAAGATACGAGATAAAACTTGGGGAAAACGAATGATCAACAAAACAGAGACACAAGTGGGTTCATCAAAGGATAACCTCTGCATTTGCACGGGGAATCAAATGGCTCCAATTGGGTAAACTGACACCCTATGTTGCGACGAATACACAGAAAACAGCCAACAGGGCATGAACAAATGGTAATAGTGAACAGGTAAAATTGAGGATTGCACGGCGCAAAGCGAAAGACTAGTAATTACATGCAGACAACAGTGCTAGGCAGCTAGCACTGGCAAAACCACAGCGACGGCGCCAACCAGTAGGGTAATTAGGCTCGCAAGAAGCGGTCAAAAATCGAGAGAAGAGCCATCAATTAAACTGTGCTTAGAAACAAAATACTACAGAATTACATTAAATTTAATCGCCGATGACTCGTCGCCCATCAAGTTCCGCGGAGAAGCCACACAAGCACAAACAGCCTTCCTATGCTCGTTGCTTTGCCTAGCATAGAATGAACTTATCGCCCTTGCATCTGCAGCCGCGAATTTAGTCGATCGAGAGACACCATGCTGTGTGGACGGAGGAAATAGTGAAACGCTTAATAAGGAAACCATTTTGCTTGGGAGCAATGGGTTTTTTTATTAGAGAATCAGGGATCTTGGTTTAGATAGACCAGAACCAGAAAAGGCTCTAAAGCCTTGAGAAATTGCATGGACGTGTGGGGGATGAAATTGAGTGATATGGAAGCAAGCAGGTAGGGACTAGTGAGCGGGGTAGCCCTGCAGCAGAGGGATTTGTGGGGGGGTACACGAATCAAATTGCAGGTAATAAAACCCCCAATGAACGCAGGCAAGCGGATCAATGTCGGGCAAAAGTAGAAATGCCGCGGGTGGGACTGGAAGTTAATGAGGGAATTGATCTGCGAATTAATTGCTTCTGCTTCTGCTTCTGCTTCTGCTTCGTATATTACTAGTACCAATCTCCCAAAACCCAGTTCCAGCCTCCGACTTATAAAACGTGTACTGTAGGATATGCCTACGACCTACAGCACCCTCTTCTTGTATTCGACGAATAATCATCCAATGCCAATGCTCACTCAACTAATTTTATACTTCTTCCCGGCCTTGCCCTCTGTGGTGATGTGGGGTTTTTCGTACATTTGTCGTTAAATTTTGAAAGATTAAATTATCATCCCTATAATGTACACCTTTTTCCCAATAGGTCCGTACGTTGAAAACCTTACGAACCCCTCTCGACCCGCTTATGCCATTAGTCCCTAGCATTTGGTACAGCTCATTCCCCACCATCCACGTGCCTCCTCGAGGAAGTGAAAAAAATAGGGAGCTAGCTAATATATATATTAGCATTAACTCAAGCATAACAGAAAAAAATATGACGTCTCACATAATTTACGAATTGTTTTGCAAGTCCATCAGTCATTTAAACACGCTTAACAAATAGAATACAGGTCGTGGTAAATAGGGCTTAGATTGCCTTTTGTCATCTCTTGAACTTTATTGATCAATTTACAAATTTTAAAATTTTGAGGGTTAGATAATAATATTTTTAGTAATCTTTTTACTCAATCATCTCAAGTCTCATATAGTGCCCATTTTTGTTTGTTTTCAATTTCTGTATAGTCCAACATGTGTAGCTTTTGGAGACGGAAGGTGTTATGATTATACTGCAATTTGGAGAAATTTCATGTCATAATTTAGGTGAGGGGCCCTTTTGGATATGTATATAGAGAGATGTTTATGAAAAAAATAATTTTTAAATAATCTCTTTTTATTAAAAAAATATTTTAAATAAATAAATATTTAGATAGTTATTATGATAATAATTTTTATTATTAATAAATTATTAAAAAATAAATAAGAAGAAAAAAATTTATTTATTATTATTTACTATGATCTCTATGTGCACTGTTCATATTTTTTTTTTATATATTTTTTCCTCATCTATCCCTCAGACAAAATAATGACTTTTAACAACTTTAAATTTAGATGATATCTCCTCTATCTCTCCTCAACAGTTGACCATTAAAGAGAGTAGTAATGGTTGACAAAAGTAAAGATTGACAAAGTATTTTTCCTAAATCACGTCATCTCATCATTGATGGCTAGTGAAGTAGCAATTCCGTATGCGACACTAGAAGTGAAGATGATAAATGTAACAACATAATGACGGCGATAAGAAGGTGACAAATAAGAGAAGAGAGTGTGTGTTAAAAAAAATAGAGATAAAATAATAATTAGATAGTATATAAATTTTTTTTATTATAAAAATTATTTTCAATAGTTTATTTAAAACTATAATTTAATTTATAAGTTTTTTTAAATAAATATAAATATTTATTTTAAAAAAATTATTAAACTAAATTTGAGTTAAAAACTTTTTTAAAACTTCTATTTAGAATAAATCCAAACACACATGAAAAAGAAAATCATAACTTAAGCACTCTAATGAATTTTGATCTAAATTAAGTTTCATGATAAAGTTTGAGAAATAGTAATTTTAGATTTTTTTTCTTGGGCATAACTGAATACAACCCATGGCTAGTTTTTAAACCTCAAATTCATTCAAAGCTTGAATTTAAAGCTAGGTTTTTGAGGAAAAAAAAGTGATACTATGGCCGATTTTTCAACTAAATTATTAAGGTAATGTGAATTTCTACAATATAATTTTTTTCCCAACAATATCGTTTATTTGTGGCATGGGTTGGCCGCACTCTCACCTCATCACCCCAGCCGAATTAAATGTTGACGCACGCGAAGGAAGCCAGCCACTAGCCGAACGGGGAACAGGGGAGATGGGGACCGCGTCGTAGCTGAAACGAGTAAAATCCAGATTAGTATAAAAGCCACTCAGTAGGTTGACCATAATCCCCGAATCTCTGTAATATGGCGGTGGTCTTCTCGTTGCGAGCACCCTCAATCTGCTTTCATCCAAGACTCTCTCTCTACCAAACTTCATTCTTGAACCCGAACTCACAAAAAATGGCCAAAATCGGAGGTCTTTCATCAATTGCCACTCCCAACACTGAAAGAAAACTGCCCATACTTCTATTCGATATGATGGACACTGTTGTTCGTGATCCATTTTACCACGACGTCCCGGCCTTCTTCGGGTACATCAACCGTTACTCCCATTTAAACTCCAACCTTTTTTATCTGGCTTGTTGAAAGTTTTCCTCGATCGCGATGGCAATGACATTCGTTTTTCCAACATATTTTACTGAATCATAATTTCATCAGTAATAAGTAGACATTTTATAGCTGCTTGATGCTTAATCTACTCGCTTGATTATAATCGATATCCGCACGACTGACTTTTCGAAACTTCAATGTGTGGTGTTGACTATCCTGCTGTGCGAAACTTAGTTTGGATTGATAAAATTTGCTATAGAGACACCCACCCACTTAACAATGCACTTTTCCTCTCCACTCAATATCACGTCTTTCGAAAATAGAAGCGAACGTGCCTGTTGTCCCTTTAAGTTAACAGAAGGACAGCTAAGTTCATCTTTTTACGGGTCCATACCTTGCAACTGGGATTGGAACATTATCTTTGCTCCAGTCTTTATTAATGTTAGGACTTAGGAGTTCCACAATGCTACTTTTTGTCTTATGGAACCCTGATATGTAAGGGTCTTTTGTGCATGTATCAGTCTTAAACACTATATTGCTTCCTCATTTCATCTGCAAAGAGTATCCTTTGTAGAATTGTTCAGGTGATCATATCTTGTTTTAACTTCATTTGCAACCTTCAAGATTTTGTTTTGTATTTTAAACAGTCTGGGTAATCACACAGTTATTTCATGTTCAGAATGACTTTGGAGGAACTAATAGAATGCAAACACCCAACTGCGTGGTTGGAGTTCGAAAAGGGAATAATTGATGAGGTAAAACTCAAATTCAGAGGAAAAGAATACATAAGAGTGCAGCCATGAATTAAATTATCAGTATTGGACATCTTTCACATGATGCTGTGTTCAAACTTGGAAGAAAAGTTGAATTAGAACAGTGCAACTTGTGATGAGCATAAGCTTTTACTCCCTTTATACAACAGTTCACGGGTGGCTTACTTCCTTCATTTTTCTTAAAGAGCGTATGGGCTATGCTTTTGGTTTCTTGAAGATCCTCCATTGCTTTGGTAATTGGAAATGTTCAAATCCATCAATCACGCGTGATTTTCTCTCTCTCCATATGTAGCCATATCTTGAGTAAAAGTGATTCCAGGATGGGATTATTTGGACTTTGAATTCTCCTATGTCCTTGTAAATTCCAAAACAGGGAAAAATTGTCTCTGTAGATTAGTATTCTCAGCAAATATATATATATGGATCTTATGTTCAAGTCTTTAATGAGTTGCAATGTACTTCCTCTAGTGCACTATACAATCGATGTCTTATATTTATGACTAGTGGGAGTATTTAGTTAGTCCTAGTTTGTCTTGTTCAAAACCAGAAACATCTTACTCTTCCTGTTTCCGGTTTAGTTAGACCTAGTGTTTCCTTTAAAGTTTGAGTTTTGTCTTGTTCAAGTGAATCCTACCACCACTTATAATTCTTTTGAGTTTTGAGGGATGCTGAACAGGTTTTATCATTGTTGTCTGTCATTTTATCATGACCTATTATCAGATCTTCTATACGTAATGATATGAAAGTTTGTTTTTTCACTGCCTTTTTCTTAGCAAAATGTGTCATTTTCTTCCAGATGGAACTGGCAAGCAAATTTTTCAAAGATGGAAGGCCTTTTGATTTAGAAGGTTGGTCCTAAATTCTTGTGTCTAAAGCCTGATCTTTTAATTTTTTTAGTAGACTCAAAATCACATTTTTATGGGGAAGTTTTTGCATATATGCATTTGCTGGGTTGTATAGGCGCAATTTAATATTGAAGATCAAGTTGACTCAGAAGAGCTGCAAATTGGCTTCCATGAGTACTAGCATATCATATATACTCCAGAATCCATAACATCTTAACTTTCTTCAGATATTTTTTTTCTCTAACAAGTGTTTTGCAAGTTGTAACAGCTATCTCTCTCCTAGAATGCTGAAGCAGGTTATTGAGCACTGACTAATAATTCATGAAAGCTGGGACTGGATGTAAAAGTATTGCTTATGTTAATCCAAGACAAATTGCTGACTTATTTTAATTTCCTGATAATTTATTTGCTGTCTGCTCTGCCTATTATCCCTATAGTTCTCCTTGTGGGCGTATTATATGAATCTAATTTGATCAGGTGTGAATTCACTTTTTATATGCTAGTGGAGATTTAGTTTTCAACATTGCAATTCAACACTTCTGAAATGTGTTTGATGTATCTTGCTTTAGTAGTCAATGCAAATCCCATCCCCAAACCTGCTTAGAAATTACCAAAGCCGCTGATGTGCGTGTGGATGTCTCTGGCAGGCCTCAAATCTTGTATGAGAAGCGGATATTCCTATATTGAAGGCATTGAAGAATTGCTTCTTGCCTTGAAGCAAAATAACTATGAGATGCATGCATTTACAAACTATCCCATATGGTAAGAGATTTTTATTGTGATTTATTATTTGCTTTTGATTTCTATTATCAGAATATTTCCTCTTGTAGGTACCAGTTGATTGAAGACAAGCTGAAACTATCCAAATATTTATCTTGGACATTTTGTTCGTGTGCAAATGGTATTTTACGAAGTCTGGCTTTTGTTAGACTTTCCTCTCTCCTACTCACTCTGTGCCCTTTATGTCGATCATCTTTTTCATTTGATGTTGTCTAGAGAGAATTGAGGGTCTTATGGCTACCATTTTCTTGTTGATCTCATTGCTTGATTAGGGAATATTAAGTTTGGGACATAAATTCAAGTTATTTTGTCATGCAAACCTCTTACACAGTAGAATATATTGTGTTTTCAGGAAAGAGAAAGCCCGATCCAGAATTCTATATGGAAGTTTTGAGACATCTTAGAGCTGATCCATCAAATTGTATTTTTATGGATGACAGGTTCTTCCACTCTCCAAAACTGGATCGTTATTAAATTTTAACCTTAACCAGATTACTGGATCCACGCACTACCGCATGGGGAAAAGGGAAAAAGTTAAAAGTTGCATGTAAATTGAAAAATTGGATCAATAGCTATGTAAGTAGTAGACTTTATTTTAATTATATATATATTTATTTTTTTTCTGATAAAGGTGTCCAATTATCACGTCCTTGGAATAAAATCAAGGTTAAAATTGAGTTGAAGGTATAGGTCCTGGGCTAGGGAATCTGTGTGATACAACTACGAAGGGGGATCTTTAAAAGCAAAGCATCCTGGCCAGTTGTTTATTTCCCCATCCTACAGTTCTCTTCTTTTCGGTTTTATTCTGGCAAAAATGATTTTTGGAAAGGGAAATGCTACAAATTTTGGCGACCTTTTGCTGCGTTGTTGTGCAACAAGTGAATATCGTTTACTTGATGCTAACATGTGTATTATTCATACGATTCGGTTGCAGGATAAAAAATGTGGAGGCAGCCACTGAACTTGGCATCAAGGGTATACATTTCAAGAATGCTAATGCGCTGCGTGAAGGACTGTACCTGATGGGGATTGACGTTACAACAAGTGGGGATCATGAGCTCATCTGACACCAAAGCTTATATTCTTCTCATTTTTATTTGTGGAAAAGGGATATGCAAAGCCATAGATTGTTTCTTCAATTGAATATTGAGCTGAATCTAGGGCTGTATTTGGGTAGGAAGAAGTCATTTTTTAGGGATGGGAGAAAGGAGAGTGAATGGGTTTTCATGGAAGGCTGTTTTTGGGCTTAAAATGTGTCTAGTATGCAGAACTGAGATGGAGGAAATAAAAGAGTAATGGTTGGTTCCCAGTATATTAAAACATAATTTAATATGTGCATTTATATGTAGTTGAATGAGTGAAAATAATGATGTGATGTGAAGGAGAATATTATGAATGGCTTCAATGATTGTATGATCTATTTTTTTTTTTATATTTATCATTGTTAATAGATTAATTGAATATAATAGAATAGGTAATCCTCTTCAGTCCTAGTTCCTAGATCTCTCTAAATCCAAATGTTAAAACCAGGCTGTACCCTTTTTATTTCTCCGCGATGATGATTGATGACTATGGGTGGCACTGGTCTGGAAAGAGATTCAATTTTATCTTCTTTGCAGGTCTGAGTTCGTTCATTAAATCGGCGGCGGCGCTAGTTCTTAACGGAGGTGGAAAAACCTCTGGAGCTGGAGGAATTGAAGGCTGTTCTTCAGGAAGATGCTCGTAAGGACATGTCGTTGTTAGATTAGTGTTTCTAATCTTCTTTATGAGTGCTAAAGGCTTAAAGCCGTTCCATCGGGGAAGATAATGTTTATCGCAAATTTAAATGGTTAAGATTTAATTTATTCTTATACGTGTTTTTAAATAAAAAAAATTAGATCCCTTCAAATATAACAATGTGAATCTATATATCATGTGGAAATGACACTTTAGGATCAATATATCAATCTAATTTCAATTTGAGACAAGGAAAATTCAAAATTTTAGTAGAAGACCTTTAGACTTGTATAATTATATGTAAATTACAAATTATTATATAGTTAACAATAAATTACAAAAGACAAGTGACATATTTTTACAACATGTATTTTCAATATTTATTAAAAGTTGGAAGTTTAGTTATAAATTTTTTTATATATTAATGTTAAATTTTAAATTTTGGAATTGTTCTTTCAGATTTTAATAGAAAATATTTTAGATTTTATTTTAGTGGCTGATTGGTAATCCTAAATTTAATTTTTAAAAGTGCGTATGTGTCAAACTTTAGTTTGAAAAAATTTTAAAATAAATAGTTATATTTATTCAAAAGAGTTTATAAACTAAATTATAATTTAAAATTATGATTTTGAATAAGCTCTTGGAACAATAAAATAATTTATAAACTATTCAATTATTATTTTACCCTAATTTTTTCGAACACTCTCTCATATATTTTCTTCCCTTTCTCCTCTCTTTGGGCCATTGGTGTCTTCTCTCCATCATCATTTCTATCGTTGCCATTATTAGGAGGGAGGAGAGCATGTGTCATCTGGGCATTGTCACCAGAGAAGGAAGCAACAGATGTCACTGGTTTGTCGTCAAGAATAAAGAGTAAGAAGAGGTCTATCTTGTCTGGTGGTTAGCCATGTCTTGCCATCTTCTGTGCTTTCTGTCGTGGTTGGTGCTTCCCTTCGTAGCTAGTCACTAGTCGGAAGAAGAGGGGAAGAAGATGAACAAGAAAAGCGGGATTGATAGTGATAATTTTTTTTATCTCATATATTTTTTTATAATTTATAAATTAAATTTTTTTAATAATAACAATTTAAACGTTCATTTTATTTAAAACTACTTATTTTTTTTAGAAATACTTTTTTTAGAAGTTATTAAAAAATTATTTTCTAAAAATCAATCTAAATTATAATTAAAATTTGTTTATCCAAGTGTATTTTTTCCATCTATATAAAGGTATGCGGAAAGAGCAGATAAACGAGCTAGGAAGAGACGAGAGGAGGGGGCGAGCGAGTGAGAGGAAAGAAGGATGTCTTGTGGTTGTGGTGTGAAGGGCTTCCATTTTCAGGTGCAGCTTCACACATGTTCCTTGCGCCCTCTTCGTTCCCCAACATCCCAAATACTCTCTTCTCTCTCCCTCCCTTCTACGTCTAAGCTCCTCTTCCCCCACACACCCCAACCCAAGCCCAAACTCACAGCCACGTCCCTTCGTTGCTGCTCTGGTACTCTCCCAATTCTCAATTTACTCTTATTTCTTGATTTGATTTTTCTCCCCCCACGTCCACACCCTTGCCCTTGATTTTTTAATGATTAGGATTAATTGCTGTCTCTCTCATGAGTTAGTATGTCACGGCTCTTCCTGTTTTCTGTTTTCAGCGTTAGCTCCTGAACTCAAGTCCACCTTGGATGAAGTCATTACTTCCAACAAAGTGGTTCTATTTATGAAAGGGACTAAAGACTTCCCGCAGTGTGGATTTTCGAACACGGTGGTGCAAATATTGAAATCTTTCAATGTGCCTTTTGAGACTATAAATGTCCTGGAAAATGACTTGTTACGCCAAGCTCTCAAGGAGTATTCCAACTGGCCAACCTTTCCTCAACTATACTTAGACGGAGAGTTCTTTGGTGGCTGTGATATTACTGTTGGTATGCCATGTTTATTTATTTCCACCTGATTTCTTTTTTCTTTTCCCTTGCTTTGCTTAATTCTGCCCCAATCATGTTTCGCAATTCGAATGCTCAAGTAACGACTTAGACATACGTGCTAATGATTTCAAGCTTTTAAGAATTTGACACCCAATGTCTCGATGCTTTTGTTGATTTTTTTTTTGAGGGGTGTGTGTGTGTGTTAAAAGAAGGTAGCTTTTGCTTCCATGATCAACCGCCACCTGCTTTTCAGGAGGCGGTACGTGATGATGGAACTTAGGCTTGCTATACTTTTTGTTGTTTTACTCTGTTGAGTTATGGTACTTCAGGATGTCATTCAAAGAAGAAAAAAACAAAGAAAACAAGAAGAAGGCGTCAAACACCCAAAAAAAAAAAACACCAACAAATACAGAACTACAGCACGCGTGCGGCAAACACCCGCAATGCTTTTATTGAGTTAGCTTGTGTATTCTCCAATGCTATCCCGCGGGTGGAATAATTAAAACAAGACCAGTGGGCATAGTAATTGTTATTGGCTAATCCAGAGCGAAACTGTGATGAACTTAATGTTTTATACTTGACGTGGGAAAATGAAAATCAATTTGATAGTATCAGTATAATCTTGTATGGATTCCTTTCTGGGAGGGCAGATTTTGTTTGTATAATTTTTGGAATCTCTTCACCTTGATAGTTGGCATCTTATATCAAAGGGAAATATCATTATTCGGTTAGAAGTTGGGATACAATTTACCGTTCAATCTATAGTCTGGAGTGTGGAGAAGCCGAAAAAATGAGGAAGATTTGTGTGCGTGTCGTTTTTTGAAGTAAAAATGTGAAATGTTGACGGGTATGGTGACTAAAGCCTTGCATCATTAACCGTTGTCAAAGTTATAGCCACACGAGAGCTCTTGTGGATTGCATCATTATGTGTTCAATCTGCTGTGTGATTGCATTCGTTACTTGTTTGTGTACAGAGGCATATCAGAGCGGAGAATTGCAGGAAGTGCTGGAGAGGACAATGTGCTCCTGAAGCATCCTTTAGATCAGTTCATTCATGCTGTCCGCACTCCACAGCTGGGTGTTTGAGTGAATTCCAGTGAAGGTGAGGTATGAGAATCAACAAGACGGTGTGCTTTGAATGAAAGACACGCATCAGTTTTCCTTTTTGCTGCATTGGAGTACAAAGCTGTAATATTGTTGCAACTTGTCATCCCATACATCATCAAATAAATTTAGTAGTGAATATTTAAATAGTATTAAATTCTTGCACTAAAAAATGGCCTTACGAAATCCAGTTCAAAACATCATGACCCTTTTTTGGATTGCAATTCCATCAACTCAGCGTTTCTTTATTAATTAAATTTATGTCAAATATATACTATCTCATGAACTTTATGTTATATGTGAATAACTATCCTAATCTTTAAAACTTTATAATAAACCTTTCTGAACTTTTACATTTAAGCATGTAACTTGTAATATTCATTATTTATCCATAATTCCATATAAAACTTAAAATTTGACAGGGTTAATGCATATATAAAAATAAAGTTTAAACGACATAAAATTGATAGTTTAAATTATCCGTATATATGTAAAAATTTTAAAAAGTTTGTTGTGAAGTTTTAAATGTTGGAGAGATTATTTACATATGACAAAAGTTTTGTAATAATTTAGCTTTTAAGTTTAATATTAGTTGTTTCCTATATATGCGAGCACGTATGTTTGAAGGTAAAAAGCAAATTATTAATAAATTAATTATCAAAAAGCAAATCAATAAATTATGTATATGCATAAATTAGTTTTTTCTTTTCAATCCGTCGTCTCTGATAGACTGGATTTCTTGGGCCAAATTCTTCTTCACATGTTTCCACACATATTTGAATTAAAGGAAGTTCCATGACTTCGAAAACAAAATATCTCCCAGAGTTAAGTCTAACAAAATTTTTTATAATATAATAAATTAATATTCAAATTGTTATTATGACACCTATATTTAAAAAAAAAAATCTCCTTGCCCTCAAAAAACACACCTAGTTATAATTTATAAACGAAAAAGAAGACTTGGATTAAGATTAGATATATCCTAAAAGATTGGAGCTAAACAAATATAGAATTTATAATAATTTATTCGGTAATTTCAAATTTATAATTAGTTGTATAATGAATTATATGTTTTCCCCTCAAAATTTTGCATGGGAGATCATCTATCCCCTCTAAAATAAAATAATAAAAGGAGCACAGGATTGTTTCTTTGCAAGTCACCAAACCAGAGCTGGACTAGCTGTCGAAGCTTCGATACTGTTTGGAAAGATGAATTTTTGAAGAATGCAAAAGAAAATGAATAAACTGCGGCGGGTGTTGCGCTGGCCTACTGGGAGGGAGAGGCGTGTTTCAGAGTAACCCTGTTTGGCTGTCGAAGCTCTCAGACAAAGCCAAAGCATAATTGCAAAAGGAGGCAACAAAGTTTGGCAAAAAGAAGAAGAAAGGAAATCAACATCACTCTCGTGTGCTGGCTAGCTAGCAAGCTTCAGGTGGCAACATTCCTTTCTTAATTCTCCATCCTTCCCCTCTCTTGCAGCTACGCATCGAGGGTTGGAGCACGGAACCCAGTTCCCTCGCTTCCCTGTTGATGTAGCTCACATACAAGCACGATCCATCCATCCTAAAGTGAGATCTTTTCTTGATGGCTTGCCCTCTAAATTCCATCCGCTTTAATGGCTGCCTCTGCGCCTGCCCACCTGGCTACCTCCTTATTCGCCCATCCAACAACTGCTCCCTCTTCACCGCTAACTCCTCCATTACTACTGAATCTGGAGTCGACTACTATGCCCTCAGCTTCCCGGAGACCATCTTTTCCTTTGATTCCATCAAGAAGTTCACGCAGTCCCAGGCTGTGTTCTTGGAGACCACCCTCGTTATGCTCCTCTCTTGGCTTCTCCTCTGCTTTTTCTTGAGGTTTACGAGCCTTGGTGATGGCTCTACTATATGGTTTAAACATCAGATGGTGGATTAGTCATTTGGATATTTGTTTTGCCACCAGGCATTTGCTGGTTAGTTCCCCCCTTCTTTATTCATCATCTCTTCTCCTGTTTCATTCATCTGCTCTATCTCTAATCCTACCTTCATTCTCACTCATTTGTTTCCTTCTTCCTTCTGTTTCTTTTCCCCATGTAAACTACCCTTCACCTTGGCTGCTGTCAACTCTCAACTATAGGGATACCAATAAAAGATTAAGGAATTGAGGCTCCGCTTTGCCTCCCATTTTTCTTGTAACTAGTCACTTATTGGGGCCTATTTCATGTACTTATATTCGGGATGCGCGAAGCTCCTTGATTTCACCTTCCTTAGACAATGCAGCTTTCAGATATTCTTGAATCAACATTATAACTTAGGCTAGCCAGAGGACTTTAGGTTCTCCTGTGTTCGTATCTGTTGCTCCCCGTATCATTTTCACTTCATTCTCCATGCCAAACGCATACAAACAACTGCAATCTTGTTCTTCATTACAAAAATTTCACATCTCACCGTATTCTTGACTGGTTCACGTGGTTACATCTCTATTCAAGTTGAAATACCCGTCACTTGACGTGGACCTGCAAGAAATTTGAGTTGTTTTTAAATATAATGCAACGCCTACTTCATCATCCTATTATTGGTCTGCTTGTTAAATTTATATGAGAAGAATACTTTATCTGTAACTGCTATTTTTCATATAGGACGATCAGAAGGTAGTTAAAAAGCGCAAAACAGAACTTGGCGGAACTTTCTCCATAGCAAGTTGGATACTTTTTATTGGTTTATTTGCTGCGTGAGTATCTGATAGCTTTTGTATTTAAGGAATTAATTTTAAGGACATCTATTTTTTTGGGGCTGTATCTACCCTTGGTTTCTTTTTTGCCAAATCCCTTCATTTTTGAGTCGACCTATCATCAGGTTGCTGTACCAGATCATATCAAAAAGAACAATTGAGGTGCATAATGTAAGAGCTACAAGCAGACCAGAATTAAATTCATTTATGAATGACATGGAGTTCAACATCACCACTATTTCTACTATGAGCTGTTCACATCTACGTGATCTGGGTAGCTTAGTTACTGGAAATCCTGGATTTATTGATGAAAGAGTTGCTTCTCTATCAACTTTGGCAAACTACTCCTGCCACAACACAAGCAAGGGCCCAACCATAACACTAAAGTGTAAAAACTGCAAGCTGGTTCATGATAACATGTACATTTCTTGGCATTTTGCTGATCTCCCCAATAATCCTGCCACTGCCGTTGGGTTTGAGTTCAATCTCTCTGCAACGGATAATTTAAACAAGTACGTGAGTTTTGTTAGTGGAACTCTAAAAAATGGAAGTGCTTTTGATGATAGACCAGTTACATCCAGAGGGAGGGAATAAAATATTTTAAAATTTAATTTTTTACCTCGAATATACCATAGTTTACATGATTTGAAGCTAATCCAACCTTTGTTTCATGAGTTCCTGCCTGGCTCGATTTATCATGACACAAATCAACTGCAGGCATCCCTTGAAAGTTCTGTTGATGGACTATTAAGTACCACATTGTACATCAATTTTCTGTCTGCTTATATTGTGGAAATCGACAAGGAGAGTATCATGGGTCCTGGTAAATATCTTTTGCCAACTTGTATATGTACTTGTCTGTAAATCTGCAATTTTTTTGTTCTAAATGAATTTCAGGTTCACAGAAGCACTTTCTTCGCAATAACTGTCTTGTTTTGTAGTTTTTGCAATCTTAGCTACTCTTTTGATGTTGTTGCCATTGCACACCTCATCATGTGAATATCCTCAGACCTGCCACATTTCCTCATTTTCTTACAAAATACTACTGGCTCCTCGCCTTCAAGTCGATCTGGCTAATCCTATGATCTCTAATTTTTACCCACACACACTCTCACACACACCCATCCTTGCATACATATACATAAGTATGAGGTTTTATAATTTGAGCAAGTAGGGTGCTTACATTATTAGTCTTATGGTCCTAGGTTAGATTTGCTTGTTGGGCCTGGGGTTAGGTTATCCAATAGCTTTTCCTTGAAGTATACGTGTTTAGTTGTTTATTGTTCTGACCCGTTGATTGTTGGAATGTTGAGTTGATATGAATCTTGAGAACTTGGTTCCTTTCCCCTTGATCCCCTTTTCTGTCTTGCATCAGGATGTCTTGTCAAACTAACATGCTGTATTTGTTGTACTAATTTGGGAATTTTTATAATAAGCGGATCAAACAGACCAGATCAAATGGTCATAAGTAATTAAGGTTAATAGATGGAGGCATTGGTTGTTTTTCTTTGCTAGGATGCTGCTTCTGTGTGAAATTTTAACTGTCTCAGAAATTTTGTATTTCTGATTAAATAGTATATCGTCATATCCTTTGTACAAATATACTTATATATCAAATATCGCTTCATACTGACATCAATCATTGCATGCTTTTCGGTTTTGATGTGCAGTGAGCTTTCTTGCAGATCTTGGTGGCCTGTATTGCATTAGCATAGGCTTTTTTTTCTACCTGTTGATACAAGTATGATTTCGGTTCCTTTATTCTTTCATAGTATTATTATACCTATGATTTCTTAATATTAAAAAATTAACATGATGGAAGATAATAAAATGCAGACATTCAACCTTTTGTATTTTATAACTGTCTGTCAAATGAGACAAGTAAGTAGTTCGACCGTTTATTAAGTAGTTCATAACAAAAAAAGAAAGAGACTCCAGTGCAGATCTTTGGCCATATACTACCTACATATCCCCAACATCAGAAACAATAATTGGTTTATGACAAATGCCAGAACATGCATTGTGGTGGAAATTGTAAAGGAATAGAGTTTTCTGGTTTTGTATAAAATGGATTAGTTAATATTTTTAAAATATCCATTCATTATATGATTTTCAATGTCACTATCTTTTAATTAGATGCATACTATATTAGATGATGATGAATGGCTCGGAGCAATCATAATTCTCTTATTATCCATGTGGTCCTGACTTTGTTAAATTGTAGTGTGAGTACAGGATAAATAAACTCCGAAATGAGGATAGTATTTTGCGGAGATTTAGAAATCAGCGCAAAGCTAGAGAGCATTGGGACAAAGTAATTTCTTTCTTGACTGATTAAAACATCTCGTATATTTCATACTATTAACTGTTGACTGATCATATATCTTGAATTGTTGGATTGGATTACTGATAATGTCCACTTTTAATTAGTTGAGAAAATATGTAATGTGACGTATGGCTATAACACTGGAGACGACATTTACAAGAACTATAAAATGGAATTAAGTTGCAGTGGGCTTATGTTGCAATCAATTAATGGAAGTGGGTCATCACGTAAGCAAAGGCAACAAAGTAGAACAGATTCAATTAGTTTTTACAGGAAAGCTAGTGGAACTGCAATAAAGAAGGTAAAGCTTTTATTCTATTCATTCTAAAACTAAGTTAATTTAGCTGTTGCATTTTGGATCTCTCTCTTTCCACTTTTCTTGGGGTTACTTTGTATGACATGGGTCACTAAGCAAAATAGCTAAAAATGGTACATCTATATGTACTACAAGGTAGGCATAATCATAAAATTGAATACTTTCATTTGCAAACCCAAATAAACCTACGCCGCACATGATGAGCAACCTCAAGATGCAAGTTTCAATATAAATTGGCCGTAAGCTTTTAATGTATGTAGTATCATTTTTGTAATCAGCAGTATGTGTGTAGTTTTCCTTTCAAAACTAAGTGAGAATTGACGCTGCACTATCCCAAGAAATTGTTTATATTCATCTTTCAATGCTTTTTCTTCCAGTCATTGAGCTGCAAACCACTACTTGAATCCACACATGATCAGAAAAAGCATTCAGAAAATGCGTCAAAGCAGCAGAGTGTTGGTTCAAGCAAAGAAATGGTCCAGTGTCAACCTCAAGAATCTTCTTTCATTGATAACTTCATTCCACTACCACCTTCACTTGGTAGAATTAGTTTCTGTTTGGGTTAGCATACTTATTATCGTGAACATTTTTCCCCACGATCATTCACAAAACCCTTTATTGGAATATATTTTCTAATTAAAAACTCTGCAGATTGTTACTTTGCTGAATCTCTTAAACTGAAACCGTCGATCCTGTATTTACTTACTATCATAATGTTTTTCCATGGTTTTACAAATTCTCTTGCCTGTGATCTCTCATTCTACATCTGTTACTCTAAGATCATATGTCATGGCATGACTACTGGTTCATTTTCTTACATATTTCTATGTTGTTTGGTTATGTATTTTCTGCAATTTTGCAAATCTTTTTGCTTTCTAATTTTTTAATGTGGTTGTACAAAACTTTTTAAAATATTATTGAATGCTCTTGATACCTCTCACACATTTAACTTATCATTTGGATGGCAGAATTTAAGAGTGATTCTGAAATGGACATGTCTGATGTCAAGAGGAATCTAAAACGTTTACATGAGTATAATGTAATGCTCAGGGAGAAATTGGTGGCTGGGCAGTCTATACTCCATTCTACATGATCTAGGCATTCATCTCAAGTAAATAATAATGAAGATAAAGTTTAATCAAGTTTTTCTTTGGAGAGTAATGAAGATGAATTCAGAGTAGATATTGGTAAAGGGAATCATCATCATTGCGTGGATTTAATTCTGATGTGGGAGTTGGTCCTTGATCGAAACAGAAGTTGGAAGTAATGATCAGTGACTATTCTATATGAACCTCTGTAAACTTGTAGCATTCCAGGCTAAGTCCTGCTGCATTCAAAGCTGCTGGATGGATAGAGTATGGTGATCAAAATTTGCATGATTTCGTCCGGTATTCTTTTATGTTCTTGTCAAATTGATCTTTGTCATGGATGTAGATGTACTGTTTGCCATGAAACCATTTGTCAATAGGCCTTTGTTGTGTCAATAATATGTGCAGATAGGGGAAGGTTTTCCTAGCCTGATGTTGTTGGCATGATGTCTGGTATTCTCAAATACTGGTGGAGCTACTTGCATGTCTATTCTTGCAAATTAATTAGTTAGCCAGCCATCGAAACATCTATTGGTGCATGCTTGACCATATCAATTAGGTTAGAAGTAGGTTTGGTGATGTTGGCGATATAATTGTATTGATCCTGGAGCGTAAAAAAGTTTTGGCACAAATCTCTATTTAGGTCTCCATGTGGCTTTTTTCTTTTAGGTGGATAAATGTGTATTTTACTGGTATTTTTCAAAAGTAATCACCAAACACGCATCATCTAAAACTAGGCAGCCGCCCCTAACAGAGTCATATTGTTTGTTAACTTGGAAATATTATTTTGCTTATTATAAATTTTATAATGTCTTGTATTGACATTGTAAGATACCAATCTGATTCTATTTACTTTTTGGTAGTCTTCTCAAGTCTGAAAAGCAAGCATTTGATGCATGTATAATTCTTGAGTCCCAACCGTGGAAACTTGTTGTCCCAGCCATATTCGGTGGGTCGGGTGGGAAGAGAGCTTATACATATTAAGGGAGTAGTTCCATTTGGAAAGCATATGGATACCCTCAACCAATTTAGGATCTCTTCATAGCCTTTACATAATATAAATCCTGACGATATTATCACTTTGTGCCTGCCAAAGAGCCGCATTGCATTTTCAACGTGGAACAATCTGATTGAGTTGTCGGAAGCAGAGCAGGACTAAAACCAATTCCCAAGCACTCCCATTCCCTTCAATAATTTCTTTTCTCCCTCTTATGCACCAATCCAATTCAATTTGTTTTTTTGACGGTAGGGTCGTGCCGTATCCAAGCTATAAACTAATTTTTATTGTAGAGATTATTGAAATAAGTTTTATTTCTTTTAACAAAACTTTTTCTATATATACATGCATGAGGTTCAAAGGACACAATCATTTATCAATTGTGTTGACCTTTGTTAGTTTTTAACTCAATTTTTTTTTGTCAGTGTTTGTTCTTAGACCAAAACTATGTACCCTTGTTAATTAAAACATATTCCGTTCGATCCATTTTATAAACAATATTATCTCTCATAATAATAGTCTTATATATAAGTAATAATTTATAGTTGTCTAAAAATTTAATGTATTTTTTTCATCTTTATCCTTCAATTATTGTCTCTCTTCAGCTCATTCTCTCTCATATCCCTTTTCATTCATTATCTCTCTTACTCATTATCCTCATAAATAAGAGTATATTTAAAAAACAAATTACATTTTTTATACATTTATTATTTTTAATTAATTTTAACTAATATTTTAATTTGTGTTATTTAAGTTATTGTTGCTTATAAAGTGCCTATTTGGGTTTTATTAAAATCTAAATTTTAAAAGGTCTTTTAACCCAAATCTTAATTTAGAAAAATTTTAAAATAGTCATATCTGTTCAAATAGGCTTTTGGACTAAATTATAATTTAAAACTAAAGTTTTACATAAACTACTAAGAATAATTTCTAGAACAGTAAAAAAGGTTATGGATTACCCAATTATTATTTTACATACTTTTTCTTATATCCTCTCTCTTTTCTCCTATCTCTCCATCCTCTCCCTCATAGTTTTAATAAAAATATTACCCTTTTAGGTAATTTATCAATCACAAAAATCTTTCTATTAATAACTATCTTAATAATTAATTATTCAGAACTATTTTTTTCTATAAACTCTTCTTTAAAAATTTTTTTCTAAAAATTATCTAATTTTTTTTATAAACTATTTTTTACACTCCAATCCAAAAAGAGGAAGATGGAGTATAAGCTATACTATATTTTCTGTGTTTTGACTCGTACCACTTCTAGAGATGCCTGTATAGCTGGGCCAGCTGCCTCTCACCCTGAATAAGAAGGATGTATCTTGTTCTGTTAAATCTGATTAGAAAGCCAACATTTCCCTAAGCCAATCTTCATTGGTCCTCTTTCATCTCCTTCAACGTGGCCCTTTGATGGAATTCGGAAGATCCGTATGCATATACTTGTGACTTACGCTCCAAAACGAACTTCATAAACTCTTGAATTTCTGTGTAATACGCCGGTAGTGTGGTAGGTATGGGCAAATAGAATGCATCTCTATCGACGTAATGCTAATGAAATTACAGAGCCTCCCCCGCGTCCTAGTACAGGCAATGAGGAGTTGGTTTCATGATTTTTCGCAATTCTATGTTTTCATAATATTTTTATAAAATAGTATTATAATATGAACGGTCCAAAAATTTAATCATGATTGAAACGTATAGTAGAGAGAGTAAAGGGATAAGTAAATAATAAAAGCCAACTCCAAACAATAATAGGTCTCTTACCATGGTGTGAATAAATGTGATTACACATCGTAAACAGAAGAACCTGAATTAGAATTTTCCCAAACATGATAAAGTAATATGTTACATTAAAAATACATACAACCCCCTCCATGTGAAGAAATGACTTCAAGAAAACCTAGACATTAACGGAACACATCTACAATGAAGACGTGACTGCAAGGGTTACGTAGTTTGGAAGGCTAAACACCATGCAACCAACTCGGTTTCATGTGCCCAAGCAGGTCGTCATGATACTATTCCTTCTACCTCTTTGAGAATACCTTTGAACTGGATTGCTTCTCAACTTGCTACATCACATTCAGTAATAGCTGAGAAACCATCATAATGCCACGATAATCTTTCGCCTGAATATCCCCAAAAAACATCAGGAATTTTAAGTAAAATGTGATCATTATTCATTCTTCTCATCACAACTGAAACCTGGCCGCAGCCCTGCGGATGTTCATTGAGAGCAGTAGTATATATAATTCATCGGCCTTATTCTGCGTTACTCTTTTTCAATTCTCTACCACTTCTAGAAGCAGAAGCCGCATCCTTCCCAGAGTGCAACCCCAAAGCATGGCCAAAGATTCTTCTCGCAGCACCTAAATGATCCATTTTCATGCAGTCTTTATTTGCCCTATTACCATGTTTTACATGTTGAGAGACTTGTGGTTTGTCAGCATTTCTTTCGTTGAATGAGGATGAATTGGAATTGCTATCATTTCTTATACTGCTTTTTGAGTTCCTTTTTGGGTGTATAGACTCTTCAGAATGTTTCACAAGGTTGGACTCTTCGCTGTTCTTATCTTGATCATCTGATACGTCAGCACATATTCTATCCTTCATGTTATTGTTGGGCGAACCATTCTGATTGTTCAAATGGATGCTTTGACCTAGTGCATGAGCAATCATTCGGCGGGCAACCACAGGGACACTTCGGGGCTTCTGTCCACCAGACCCTTTCATATCATCCAACTTCATGGAAAAAATTCGCTCACGAGCAATCAAATAAGCTTCTTTTCTCTTCTCTAGTGACTGTTGAAAGGGTGCTGTAGTTGTCTGAGAGGCTGAAAAAAGCAGTAGAAATATGAAGGCCCACTCAAGTGAGTTTGGTACACTAAATTTCCCAAGGGAAAAACGTGTTGCATAGAAGCAAACTAATATGTTACTCATTTCTTAACCATGGAAGATTCTACAGTTAAGAGCAATATAGTGCAGAACATACTACAGTAATGGAAGGCAAGAAGAATAAATGGTGGCATGTATTACCTGGGATGGTTTCTTTTCTCCTTAATATTTGGTGTGACGAAATCAGATATTGAGGCTCATCATACTCCCAGAGGATATCGCTAACCAGGATGGGAGGTCTGCAATCCATCCATATACACAGATTATTCAAAAGAGACCTCATAAACATTGTTGATTTCTTCAAATGTAGAGGGACTGGTTAGATAAAATAATATAATTGGCGATTCATCTAAAAAGGTGAAAAGGAAGGGGGCCCTTTTGTTTCACATACATAGATGTCTCTGGACACCTCATCAGAATCAAATGGCGATCATCTCCTTCACCAACAGATTCATGGGCAAATCTGACACCAATTATGAAACTATCAATTTAAAAAAAAAAAGAAAGAAAGAAAGAAAGAAAAGGAAAACAACAATAAAGAAACCAAATTGGAAATTAGAGTCAAGTTGCAGATCTAAATTTATAAAATGAGTACCCAAATATCTCTGCAAGACGATGTAAGAGAAGACGACTGTAAGAGGTCATTGGCTCCAATTCCAAGACCCCACCTGAACTACAATTCAAGAAAAACAAAGATCAAGAAATAGATATGATACTAGGGGGGAAAGGTTAGTAAACTATGTCTTAAATGCAGGATGCACACAGTGAACTAGCACAAAAACCACCTACAATGAGATGCTACAAAAGACCAACAAAACAAAATGTTCATCTCCCACAAACTCCCTTCTTTTATCTATGAATTAAAGCACAAACTTAAAACAATTCAATTTGATGTAAATGTGAGTAAGAGATGCACCGGTCTGGTTTTCAAATTAATAAGAAACGTAGAACAACATAAATTTTTATATATCATCCCCCAGTGGGGGTCCGAATGCAACAAATAAACAAAGGAGGAAAAAATATAGAGTATGATCCGTTGGGACACATATTTGTCTATCCCCATGCTCAAGACAAAATTATTAGCTTCATCAAAACCTTACTTTCCTATCACTAATGCAATAGAAATGGCTTGGACTAAATCTCAGCTTCAACACCAGTCAAAAGATATCTCATAAATTGTTACCCTGCGTTGTCATCCTGAAGGAAGTTAACTAGGGTTTCTTCCATAGTAAGAACTAGATGCTTGCAAGGAAGATTGTCCTTGACAAGAAAAGCCAATTCCTCAACCTGCTAACAACATATAAGTTTAAGCATATACCTCGGGGAAAATCCTTCCAAAGAGATGTGTCCAAAGTACAAGTTCAAAAAATTTTACAGTGACGTCAAAGCAAAGAAAAGTCAACAACACAGAATGGAAAATATATTTCTCCCTTGAGATTTCAACCAATTCCATTATCATGGCAGAATTCAGAAAAGATTAAAGATCCTGCCTTATGTTCTTACTTGTTCAAAGTAAATCCTACTCAAAGCTGGCCTTGTATAACCTTAAGGAAAGCTAATCTGAGGAACGGACACCATACAAACAAATTGTATTGTAGGGCAAAACTAGAAGTTGATCGACAACTTTGACATTAAATATTCTTCAGAAAAGAGAATAGTAATTGAGGAACATAGAACTTTGTTAATATGCTGGCAGCTACTGAGCTACAGATATGGGGAGACGAACAGGTAAAACAAATGCTGTAAGAGAGAATTATGCCAACACTGAAATACAAACTACAATAAAATCATTGTCAGACAAATGCTTTGATGAACAGACATGCTTTATCTAACCAGGAATGAACACCAAAAGTTAACTTTGAATCAAAACATTGAATTTCAGCCTGCAGATATTTGTCCTAGTTCATCAAGCTTCAGCCAAAATCCAATTAATTTTTAGCCCAAGCATACATGAAATAACTAGCGGTGTCGTTACAGCATACAGAAGGAGGGTGAGGAGAAGAACAATGAGGTGCGATTGTATAACTTCCTGATATATTGTGAATCCCTTTCACAAATTTCGTGAATAAATGGGTTCATCCCCTTTCAACTCCATCTCAAGAATTCAAGGTAAGTAAGGATGAATATTTCAGGTGTTAATTTTCTCCTTTCAAAGGCAGTTTTGCTTGGACCATTGATTCGACACACGCGCCAATTTCACTCATGCCGCGCAAGCTAGTAGTCCACTGGCAAGTTTCCAAAATTTAATTAATATTTGCGTTGTTATATTTCAACATAAATTCCGCGTGAGATACGCATATTATGCTATCAATTGGTCACCAGATGCTAGGTAAAATTGTATTCCTCATATACAATATCTGATAGAAAAAGATACTTTTGCTTTGCTATGAGCAGTGGGATGGGAAATAATTTAATGAGAGGAACGCGGTTCAGCGCTAAACGCAGTGGATTTTGTGACCGCCAAATAAGAATTGCTCGAGTAATATTTGGAAGAACTAGGAACTTAGTGTTACCAAAGAGGCCAGTAAACTGATAAAAGCCAAACGACGAAATTGGAGAGAAACCAAGGCAGGGAACAAGTACAAGTAGATATAAACAAACATACCATGGAGAATTGGGTCAAACTCATACTAAAGGAGTTGTGCCAAAGGTTCAAGGCTTCTCGGGCTTCCCGGCAGACACAGAAAAAAAGACGCTCGCAGCAGAAGAAAACGTTGCCCCTATTGACATCTTGTGGCTTGTGGCCGTGGCTCTATATTTGTCCCAAAGTTCAAACGCTGCGTTCTGATTCACCTATCATTTTTTTTTCTTTTCTCTTTTAATATTTTTATAATATATTTTTTTTGGTTTTAATCATTTTATATGTTTATATATATGTTATTTTTATTATTAATAAAACTTAAAAATTATATACATGTGAATTTTTATTATTAAAAAAATCATGTGCTGAGATTTGATTTGGTAATTAAATTTAATAAATATAAGAAAATAGTGTAAATTTTATCCCTGAATATATGCTTATAAGGTAAGGTTTAGAAAAAAAATACGAAGAAAATTAGGGGGAAAGCCCCTATTTAGAAATTTAGTTAGTGAGAATCACGTAAACTAGAGTGCCCAAAAAAATTTATTAAATATAATGCATGAAAAATTGCGGTAGCGATAGGCACGGGGTGCATGGGATCCGAGGAGCCCAAGAAAAGAAAAGGGGAAAAGAATGCGTGGAGAAGAGAGGAGACCGGGGCGATGAGGTTATATAAAACCCGAGATACATGAGAATAATAACGAGAGAGAGAAGAAAATGAGGAAGTTGATGATGAGGAATCTGGTAACGAGGAGCTGGAATGGCAGCACGGGCGGAGCGTGTGCAGTGAGGCATATCCACCAAGTACGTAGATGAGTGAATTGAATCCAGTAAATTGTATTAGTAACGCATGATTTAATGAATTGGAATACTTGAGACAGGTAGGGAGCGAGGGCGGGGATGGAGGAGCTGGAGCCAAAACGACGACGACGACAGAGGAAGTAGGGAAGGGATCAGAAGTGCAGCAGGAGAAGGCCTACTCCTCATCCCCACAGGATCAACACTCACAGAAAGGGATGCGAGCAGTGATGAGGACAAACCTCAGCCATCCGTTCGCTTTGTGAAGCAAAATGCGGAGCGCGTCAAGGCCAGCATGAACACCAAGAATGTCTAGCCATCAAAGTAATTAGGATTCATCCATAAATTTATATGTTGGTGGATCATCCTATGTATAAAATCAGCCCTCTGCCCATTTTATTTGATTGCTGTAATACTTTCTCATTCCCAAAAGAATGAGATGGCTGAATTATATTACTCGCAATACTACATGTGAATCCTCCCTCTCCTACGTTTAAAATTCTTGGCCACCATTTTCTCTTCTTCAACAATTAGCCACTGATGTTGGCGTTCCTTCTATTAAAAGCAGTTTTTACGATGAGGGTATCTTTGTTTTGGCATAACGAGGATATCAAATAGGAGAGAGAAGAGGATAAAAAGAATTATAAAATCAATGAAGATATGCTCTATAAAAAGTATTAAATAATAAAGTCAAAATGGAAGGAAGTATTTATCATCCATGCATGAATTAAGCATTACACTTGTTTATTTAAAAGTACTGTTAATGCTGTCAAAAAGTTTAGTTATTTATTACTCGAGACTTTTCTATAATATTTCAACCCATTGTCACGCCGGCTCTACCAGCTAATATTGTTATTTTATAAAAATAGCTGGAGAAAAAAAGGGTTAAATATGGCGGGCAATACTGCAAGGGGTGAAGGGGAACCGTTTCAATGCTCATCATTTTCATGTACAAAGTAAGCTCATCAGATCTAGATATCTAGATCTAGACTAAGCAAATTTGATATATCCGAGGGGAGGGGTGGCGGTATCGAGAAATGCTGTAGGAGGAGACTCCATGGGTGTATTTTAGCGGCAGCAAGTTGTGCTATTAACGCCATCTGTCATCCGTAATACTCGTCTCATATCATCCCTTGACTCTGGATTACTTTCTCACTTCACTCGTCATCGTCATCGTCAGCAATGGCTCCTCACTTTGCTCTTCTTCCTCTCTCTCCTTCCCCCCACCGCCACCTCTATCCTTATTTCAACCCTCCCTCCGCCTCCACAACTCCCAGAGGTATATTAATCGTTCCCTTCTTCATCTCCTCCAATTATCTTTCCCCTCCTCATTTACTTTCCCCCCTCTTTCACAGGATTCTCCCGATTTTCGGTAATCGCCTCTTCCTCTTCTAATGGCAGAGACACGGATGGTGTCAAGAGCGGTGACCGCCTTCGTGACCAAAAACGACGAGCTGAGTTGTCCTCTCGCATTGCCTCCGGAGAATTTACCGTGCTGCAGTCCGGGTATGTCTTCTCATCCACATCTCTTTCTAGCTGTAGTACCATCTTTCCCTTCGCCTTTATAAGTAATCATAACACGACCCCGGGTCGTACCCTGCCACAGTATCACTCGGCTCACTTTGCCTATCCTGGAATTCGTCTCCTGTTCACTCGCACTTTCAATAGCAAACTTATTGTAGACATTTCTGCCTTCACACGCTGCCCTGTCTTTTCCGAGCTTAAGTTGTAATATACATCTTAATTTCTTTCGGCTTTAAACTAGATTCCCGTCTGTATTAAAGAAGAGTTTGTCAAAGTTGGGCATGCCCGAGGAGGTTCTGGATTTTTTGTTTGGAAGAATGGATGGGCTTCATGAAAATCTCATAATTCCCGAGGCGAAAGGGTCAATTAAAGCCATTCGAAGTGAGGCCTTTTTCATTCCGTTGTACGAACTTTACCTCACATACGGTGGGATTTTCAGACTGACTTTTGGACCAAAGGTTGGTTTCGTTCTCTTATGCTTATATCCGCTGACATGTTGATGTTCTTAGTAACTTTGTGTCAACAACACCATATGACTACTATTCGGTTGTTTCTCACAACCCCACTTGATTATCATGCAGTCTTTTCTGATCGTATCTGATCCATCCATTGCAAAACAAATCTTGAGAGACAATTCAAAGGCATATTCAAAGGTAATTAAATTAATAATGACTGCCAAACCTTTGCGTATCGCAGTCCCTCATGATATCGTTACCCCTCCACATGCAGGGCATCTTGGCTGAGATCCTGGACTTTGTAATGGGAAAAGGGCTCATCCCTGCTGATGGCGAACTATGGCGTGTTAGACGACGTGCTATAGTCCCAGCATTGCATCAGAAGGTTATCTAGTATCTTTGGACTGATGTATTGGAAGTCTATGCCGCAAAATATCGTAGATTTACCTGAAAATTTATTGATTGCAACTTGCCATGGTTACTATTCGAAGTTTTCCACTCTAATATTGGAAGAGATGATTAACTTGTCATTGTTACTTAATAAACATTCATCACCAGATTGTTTTTTATGACATAGAAATGCATAGAGCATCATCTTTTCATTCAATTGTACTTAGCCTAGGGATATTCCAAACCCTTTCTCTTCTACTCATGTTTTCTTGAAACATCTCCATGATTACCCTTTTGTGATATTGATTTGTTTCTTGATTGTAACTGCAGTATGTAACGGCTATGATTAACGTTTTTGGACAAGCTACAGAGAGACTCTGCAAGAAATTAGATGCTGCAGCATCTGATGGGGAAGATGTTGAGATGGAGTCACTTTTCTCCCGTTTGACTTTGGATATCATTGGCAAGGCAGTATTCAATTATGATTTTGATTCTTTAACGAATGACACTGGTATAGTTGAGGTATATTTTTTCCACATTCCCCTTCCCTTTCATCATTTGATGTTGATGTTTTCAGTTTTTTTCCTTGCTTATTCTCAATTTAGCTACTTTAGATTCAAGCTTCATATATTGGCGCTTTATTTGATTAGATCAGGCTGTTTATACTGTACTGAGAGAAGCAGAAGATAGAAGTGTTGCTCCAATTCCTTTCTGGGACATCCCCATATGGAAAGACATTTCCCCACGTCAAAGGAAGGTTGCTTCAGCTCTCAAATTAGTCAATGACACGCTTGATAATCTGATAGCAATATGCAAGGTAAAGTTGCCTATGGAGAAACCCAAGATTCTACTCTTTTGCAGATAACATATGATTACCCATGCGACACTTCAACAGAAAGGAACTTGCACATATTGGTGAACTGTCAAGGCTCCATAATTGTCAGGTTTATGATGGAGTATACTGATGATTTTGATAGTGTCTCACAGTGCATGAATCTCTTACTTGGTCTCCTACATTAAGAAACTATGATTCATGGTCATTGAAGCACCCAATGTGAGATTATTTTGGTTGCTGACATGATATTTACAAATTAAATTAGACAAACTTTTAAAAGTGGATATGCTTATATGTCTTGCTTCGAACACACTTTTAGCATAGTGCAATGGCTTCTTCTTTTTACTTAATAATTTTCTAAAAATACCCGCAAACATTATGTGTCTGTTGACGTGCTTGTTTCTGAAATAAATGTTGGGTTGAATAGTCACGGAAATTTGTTCTTCCATTAGTTTCTTTCACCAGAATGAAGTTCAATGATTCTTAAAATATTGATTCTGGCTCCTGAAAACAATTTTTCCTACTAAATTCAGCTGGCATTTCATCAATAATGTTCCTTTTGCAGAGAATGGTTGATGAAGAAGAGTTACAGTTTCATGAAGAGTACATGAATGAAAAAGACCCTAGTATCCTGCACTTCTTGTTAGCATCGGGAGATGATGTATGTTCGCTGTCTGTCAAAGCTTGTCTTAATTGATGTCAAACTGGCTTAGTACAATATAATGACTGTTTGTGTAGGTATCAAGTAAGCAACTTCGTGATGATTTAATGACGATGCTTATTGCTGGACATGAAACATCAGCTGCTGTCTTAACTTGGACCTTTTATCTTCTGGCAAAGGTAATATGTCGCTGAACTTCCATGAAAGACAGGATTATAATTGTTGTCTGTGTTGCTTATCCTATCCTTGATTTACTGCAAATCTTTGTTATTTAGCTGGGTTGGAAAATTTGAACATTTGTACTTAATTTTTCTTGATTAATTTAAATTCCAGATATACTTCTTTGAACTTGCCTGACAAAAAATGTCACTGACTAGAGAGGTTATTATATTATGGAAATTGCAGTTATTTGTCCACTTCACCTACTGAAAGAGATGATTATGATAATATTGTTGTACCATTAGTAGTTGATCTATGAGTGCACTAACATATTTATCCTACTGCAACGATTCATTTGAGAATCTTTTCTTCCGTTCTGTTGGCTGCAGGAGCCTAGTATCATGTCCAAGCTTCAGGAAGAGGTATCAATTTTCTAAGCTTCCAAATTAGTATCAACGTGAGCATTTAGCTTCATACATTTCTGACAATATAATAGTCATTGCTTGTTATTGATGTATTTATTGAAGGTTGACTCTGTCCTCGGAGATCGGTTTCCATCTATTGATGATATGAAGAAACTCAAATATACAACTCGAGTGATCAATGAGGTATGTTGATGACATGTTGGGAATTGTGCTGAGTCTGCCTCTTCCATGGCAAGCAGTTGACTTATTTTTAATTAAACGTATATTCAATTTTTAGTCATTGAGGCTCTACCCACAACCACCTGTGCTAATTCGCCGGTCTCTTGAAAATGATGTTCTGGGAGGGTATCCTATAAAAAGGTAATCTTGATAATTCACCACCGTTGATATTCTTGTGAAAAGTAATTATATTTCTCCGTACCAGCTGCAAGAGGTATGTCAATTTTACCGTTTTACCTGATGAATATGCTTTGAGAGTCTAACTTTTGTTCAATGGTAAGTTTTACTGTTCTTTATTTTCAGGGGTGAAGATATCTTTATCTCTGTTTGGAACTTACATCGGAGTCCAGAACTTTGGGAAGATGCGGATAAATTTATTCCTGACAGATGGGCCTTAGATGGACCTAATCCTAATGAGACAAATCAAAACTTCAAGTATATAACTTCTGTTGATTGCTTGCTCTCTTCTCCCTCTCCTATTAAAAGGGATGATGTCCTACTTGAGTATCTCCACACTGAATTGTAAATGCAAGGAATAATAATGTTCTACTTTTTTTCAGATATCTTCCATTTGGTGGAGGACCACGAAAATGTGTTGGCGATATGTTTGCTTCATATGAAGTAAGTTTGGTGCTAAGACATTTCTGTGTGGTTAGATTATTTGTTAATGGGCATTTTTAATGAGCCAATTGGGATTACCTTCGAAAATGTGAATGGATTCAATTTTCTCATTACTAATATTATTTTATCCATACTAATGACAAACTTTTACTTGTATGATTTGTGATGATGATCGGCTAGACTGTATTGGCACTTGCAATGCTTGTTAGGAGGTTCAACTTCCACATGGCCCTTGGAGCTCCACAAGTAAGTTTGTTTAATACTTCTAGTTTTCATGTCAAATACATGGAACTAGGTTTGATAAAATGACAACAATCTCCTGTGCTGTTTTCAAATTCCAGAAATCTTAAGGTTCTTTTGACATTTACCTAACTAGAAATGGTTGTTTAAATGTGTTTAAACTAAGAAGCTGGTCGTTTAAATTTCCGAAACTAAGAAATTGGCAAAGAGGATCTGATGGACAGACGGTGCTCTCATAGGTTGAAATGACTACGGGGGCAACAATTCATACAACGGAAGGGTTGAAGATGACTGTAACACGCAGAATGAAACCTCCCATTGTGCCCTCCTTGCAAATGTCGAATTTTGATGCGAATCCATCCTTAAGCATCTCATATAAGGACGCAGTAAGTCAGAAAAAGTGAAGTTCTGCGATCGTTGGTGAAACGCAGCATAAACCATTCAATGGAAGGGAATAGTACTAGATGTTGGAATCATGTATATTTAGTGAAGGTCAAGTCATTATTTATGCAGCGAGGTGAGACTTACCCCGGCATTCGTGAACACCCCCCTCTCCCTTTTCGTCAAAATCTACATCTTTCTCATGTAATGTAAAGTCATTTTGATAATACTCGGCTTCATTTAGCGGATAAAAGTAATGAGAAAACAAAAAAGAAAAAGTAAGACAATTACTAATATTAACTGTATAAAGATAAGGAAAAATCATACTTCCCCTCAATTTTTATTTTTATTTTGGTAGTTATATTTTTTTTTATTGTTAAATTCTTCAATTTGATTGTGTTGGTACCATTAATTTTTATAATCTTATTTTGTTAGCAATCTATGTACATAAATTAATTATATTAATATGGTAAAGTTAAATAGTTTAATAAAAAGAGAAAAATGATACATACCAAATTAAAAATTTAAGGTAAAAAGTAGAATAAATTTAATTGTAAATTGAAATATGGGATAATTACGTTAGTGAAGTTCTTATTATATTAATGCGTGATAAAACTTTCTTCCTTAGCTTTATCGTGAGTCATCCGTTAATGAACCAAAATATGAAAGCATATTATTCATATCAAAATTATTATACACCATATCAGCGAGCTACCATTGCCTACGTGAGTGGATCAAAAAAGAGTTTAAATGGTAAAATGATTAAATGAGTATAGTCACGGATTTATTTGGAAGATTTAGCAACCGAAGCATCTACGAAAGGAAATAGTTTAGTGGAAGTGTTATGCGACTACAGTTCGGCCTCAAATACGCGACGAGGAAAATGTTTATAGAATGCTTCTTCTTTTTTTAATTTATATGAGGGGGTTATAATTTAAAAGTAAAAAAAATTAGACTAAAAGAAATTTAATCTTAAACACTTTAAAGCTAGTAAATACTACACTGTAAAAGAATACGTGACAAATATCATAGATCTAAAAAGACTTTTTTTATAAACATATCTATAACTATATTAGTTTGTCTTAAAATAAATTATAGTTTTAAATCCTATTATTTACGTATGAAATCTTATTATTAGATTCAAATAAATTATTCAAGGCACAAAACTTTGATTCATTGTTTTTTTGGCCAAAATTTATTGGTTTGGTGTGCTTCAGTTTAGCGTGGTTGATTTAATTTAGTTTTGAAGACGGGCATTATGATTACAAAATACGGCTAAAAGTATCACCTGAGGATGGAGCATGAAGCGAATAGCAGAAACCAGCTTCTCAAGTGAAAACTCATCGACTGGGATGGGCGCAGGGCGGCCTACTACTTGGGCTTGTACTCGGTCCCCACAAAAACGCTGGTCGCCAAAGAATGGCACCACAGTTGTTGGACACTGAAAAGTGGGGAAAAAGAGACTTCCTTGTGATCTGCTGATGTGATCGGAGTTACAAAATTTCACGACAGACAATACATTACCGCAGCCCTCAGGCCAGCAGCAGTTGTCCCAGCACGTCCATGATGTACCTTGTAAGTTGTAAATCAAACTTCAATTTACATATAAAACAGTTATCGTACGTCTACTGAGAAAAATTATTCAGTTACCACAGCAGAGCATCGTGGAAACAGCCAATCATGCGGACAGTTGTCCAACAAGTACACAGACTTGAAGGACTCACAACTCCCGAGACCAAGACCACCCCTGCTTTTGTTGTCACGCCTCTTTGTCCTGTTATATCCAGATCCTGAACTATAATTTCTGTCATCTTCTTTGGTTCCTGTACAGGCTGTTCCAAGACTCAAACAAGAAAAATCACTTTAAAGTTTGCGAAGGACATGTTAAAGTTTGTAAAGGACATGATGATTCTGCAATTGTGATCTACTACTTACTAGTGCAATCAATGATCGGCAAAATATAGAATCATGTAAATCAAGACCATAGCCCCTCTAGAGAGTCGAGACAAATCCTCGACCACCTCAGTTTGATGGAAAGATAACACTGCTATCGGTTTACCATATCATATTTTTTAACCTAGGAACTAAGATTCATGCTTAAACTGCCAACTTCATCAGTTCTTTTCCATTAAAGAGGGGCTTGTACCTCCGCTGTTACATTTCTCTGCTTCGGTGAATTCTTAGTGGAATAAAATGTTTATGTTACAACAGCCGCTTCCGAGGACTTTTTTGGTTTTATTTTCAGCATAGAAAATTTTCCTAACACCATCATTTTACTAGATAAGGCCACTACTCTACTGCCAGATGATTTAGGTTCTGAATATGATGGAGCCAACCCCTATGTAACTGTGTTGATTACATAATCTTTATTATTGTACATGAATATTTGATAGATGTAACCTAGAAGTATAGGTAAAGCGGTCGATGGGCATGTTACTGATGAAAATGATATTATATTTCGAGTGGATCCTTTGACTTCATCGGAGTAGTCAGACAATCTAAACGTGTGAATATAAAAACTCACAAGGCTACCAAATCCAACATAAATAGGTTTCTTGCCAGCTTCAAGCCACTCCCCAAGTGATGCCGGAGGTTCACAATTTGAAGCAAGGTCAAAGAAACAAAATCCAACAACATCAATTTTAGGGCCCCAATCTGCAGAACAAAAGCTCATGAGTGATGCTAGAACACCATTCTCATGAGACCCAGAGTATCAACCACTCGACATTAAAAACACATCTATACTTGAAACAGAGCTATAAATGCATACTTCACCTTTTGGTTTAGGGACCAGTTGAGGACTCCATATATAGCCATAGGGCAAATCCTGAGGGTTATTATAAGATCCACTTAGGTAAGTAACAGGCCTTAGCTTCAGTTTCTTCTTCCTAAATTCATTTATGACATCTTGTATCCCAAGCCAGATTAAAGCATCGACTATTGGATATGACAGATGAAAGATGAAAATTAAATCATGCCATTAAAATTTATTGGCAGTGATCTCCACAAAAAAAAAATGACTCTGCTAAGTTATGGATTATCAGACATGCAAAAGGACTCACTCTGTATCCACTTTGCATCTTGACACGGGAAAGAGAATGGGGGAATTCACTTGTAGGCCTGCAAATATAGTCAAACATCAACTAGTGCAAGAAATATATAAAAGCATCCCTGAGTTTGAAGTTACCAATGTGTTGCTTATGCTAATGAAGAAATCAATAATAAGAAAGGAGACAAATTTATCGTACACATTGAAAAACTATCCAAAGTCAATGAAAGGTACACATGTAGGAAAACAGGTTAATAAATGCAGGATTGTCTATCTCACCAAACAAGACTTACGTCCATGGCAGAGTGAAAAACATGTGAAGCGCGACTCCTAGTGCCTCAGCAACGTAGAAGTTTATGGACATGTTAAAGTCTGTATGAAACTCTCATTATAAGCAATATCAGATTTTTGGAGTGTACTCTTCTCTCTCTCTTCCATTAATGAACTTCTTTCCTTGTTAGAGTCAAATATGTCCCAAAGAACTAAGGCATTCTTGGTCCCCCACTATGACCGGTTATTGCTCACACAAACAGTCCCCTAATTTTTTCCTCTCCAACGGTATAGCCATAATATAAAGTTTTCTAACGAATTAGTTTAACTTAAAAAATTGCAGCAGCCAAGAAACACTTGCCACCTCTCTCACAAGCTTGTCCACTCTTGTATGTGTCTAAAATTTCAAACTTCAAAATACTAATTTGGAAATCTGAAACCTGCTAAAGAAGACATGTTGCCTGATAAGTCCTTCACCCATATCACAAGCTGCTGGACCACCACTTCAGAACAAAAGAGTTTCCAACAAATGTTTTTTCTCAATCTTTAATCCTAACATCCAAGGGCCAACCAAGTTGAAATTAACAAATACAGTTTCACTTTTAGAACAAAGTTTAACTAATCTGCTTCAATCTTGATCCTTTGGCATATAATAAATGAACGTTTTAAAATGAATGCATGATTCACTACAGGGAGGGCATTTACTATTCATACCACTTATCAATGTGTGAGGGCTATTTTTTTGGGGGAAGAATATGGTTAATTATGTTACGCTTTTGGGTGAGGCTACTACTGAAATAATTAGTAACTAAGATCCTATATTCCTCAGAAATTTCTGGAATAATTTCTCAAATTATTACGGGTACAACAGAGATTAACTTCTGCGTATCACCCACAAATAGATGGGCAAGCCGAAGTTCTCAATTTTGTTTGGAGAATTAGTTGAGGCGCATGACTTGGTAAAACCCTAAAAAATAGCATAGATGGCTTTCATAGGTTGAATGGTGGTATAACACCACTTTTCATATCGCAGCTACGTCCCATGAAATCTTGTATGGCCAGAAGCCTCCAGTTCATGTTCCTTATTTGGCAGCTGCAACATCAACAGAGGCAGTGCGCAGGACATTCGAGGCTGGAGAAGAGGTGCTGACCATTATGAAGCATCATTTACTTGGGGAAGCAAACCGAATGAAGCAGCAGGCAGATAAATGAAAGAATGAGAGGGAATATAAGGTGGGAGATTGGGAATTTGCGGAGTTAAAAGTGTCAAGAATTTAGAGAAGATTTATAGATTAAAGAAAATAGATACTTGTAATGCTCCCAGAATAGGGATATAAGTGTTTTTGTGTGATAACAGTAAAAAGACTTTGCTGTCAGTTTTCATTTTAGTTATATATTACTGCAAGGTATTATAATAATGACTGGTTCAAACCAAAAGCTAACGTTAAATAGTGAAGTCTTAAGTATCTAACCATATGAGGGAGAGTTGGCAATTATTGCATCTGCTTTAAAGGGAATTTTAGAATCAGGGTCAGGATCTTTGCATGCAGGAAGCAGAGAGTAAACAATATCCTTTATTTGTTTTCTTTGAAGGGTATTGCTAAAGGTCCTGATGGCAAGAAGCCTTTATGCTTGACCATATCTGCAGAGAACATTAGGAGATATATGAAATCTACGAGTAATTTCAAAGCAGTAGAAAATCTATCTATTCTTCCCTCCATCTCTCTATAGACACACACATTCATACTTAAAATATGTCCCTGATAATATAAAAATCCTTCTCCTAAATCACATATAAAGCTCAGTTGGAAAGCTCTCAATAGTTAAGTTTAATAAGGCAATCATATTTCTTGAATTGCCGTTGGTTCACCCATTCACCTTCTATTAAAGCAGATTAAAATATTTGAACATCTCGATTTAATATTGGCTCAGTTTGAGCTTTAAGTGGCATATTCTTCATTTTATTTTTTCAAGACAAAGTTTAGGCCATAAGAGCATCTACTTGTTGAAGGGGGGAGGGTGTACTCAAACTATCTATAAAGGGAGAAAGCTGTTCCTGCAATCTACAATTCCAGTCGGACGAACATGCAAACACCATAGAAGATCATTTTAGTTCAAGCTGTTACCAGGTGCTGTTGCACATTAAGTATAGAACCATCAAAACAAACAATCTAGCGACAGTGTATTTAAATAAGAGATTAAACACTTACAACCAGCAAGAATTTTGGGATCTCCTGCAAACAAAACTTTGGCAATGAACAATTTATATTGCATAAAATTAAAATTGACCTATGAAGTTGTCAAGGCATCAAGGTCTAGAGAACAACAAGCACAGGAACATAAGAGCAGCTGACAGTTTCATGAGAAGAAATGACTGGATGTTTAGGACCAGCTATTATGAAATTATTATAGCTTGTCCTAAACAATAGTATTAACCCTAATTTCTATGTATTCAGATTAAATTACGTAAGAAAGAAAGAAAACAGACGTTCTGACGTTGTGAGGGTTGGAAGTGGTGAGGGGAGTGCATGAGAAAATCATCTAGAGCAAATTAGCACCGGCATCAAAAGCTAGTCCAAATAAATCATTCACTTAATGAACAACGACGACACTTTATCTATTTTACAAAAAAAGATGTCAACAAAGACTTCAAAAAAAAATAGGTTTTATTGAATGTATGCTTTATGTCAAATTTCTGTGTTCGAGATGTGACACGGACGCAAAACACACGCCGAGAATTACAATGCCATGCAAGGATTCACGTTCTAGGAAGTTCTTATGATGTGGCTCCAATATGAGACCAGACAAGACTGATAATAAGTCTCCAGAGTGTCTCATTTCAAACAGTAGTTCCTGTTGTGCCACTCTGCTGGCATCAGTTAATGCACTTCAAAATCCCAATTGTACGTCTTTCCTCAAGCAAGCCAGAAAAGCAATTATATGCAATACATGTAATTTACTCGAATGATTATCTCTTGAAAACTACAATTCAAAGACATAGTAATGCGAGAAAAAAAACTGTAAACGCTTCCCAATGGCAACAAATGGCTGAACATCTCCCTGTGTGCCAACAATAAGCATTAAAATCTGAAGTGGTGGAATATTTTGAACGCTGTTGGCTCACCAGATTCTTCATTATACATAACAGTAGTTCCGAAGTCAAGATACTGTGGCTTAATGTCTACTGGAACTTGAACTGCGACAGTAGCATCATCCTTAACTATAGCAACTTGCTTTAGCCACTTCATCTGGAATGTTGTAACAAGTTCTTGAGGATACAAAAAATAAAGCAAACAGAGAACTTAAGTGCATTGCGGAGATAATTCATAATCAAATTTAGCAGATACAACGCATTTGAAATTAATTTCATCAAATGCAGTAAATTATATTATATTGCTATAACAAAGAAATAGATCAATCGCACTGATCTCACGAAATTACAAATATATTTCTGAGATAAATCAATTATTAACCGCCAGTGTCTTGATCCATTGAAAAGTAGCTACTACAAATTTTAATACAGTAAGTTCAGTCCAATATCAATATTACTCCTTGATTTTATTATAAAGAAAAGAAGAGAAAGGAGCTCGAAGACAGTAATGTGGCAAACCTTTTTCCTCAGAGGAACTTTTTCATCGAAAAAGTTAGCGGCCATTGCACAAAATCTATGATTTCGTTTGACGTATCCAGCACTACTACATTGACTCTGACCCATTTCTCCCTGTTCAAGAAAGGCGTAATTATTTCCCACTGCATATTTGTAATTGAATTGCAGTCTATATGAAACATCAATCTTACATACTGAAGTCCTTCTTATCTCAAAACCGCAAAATAATGACGATGACGATGACGATTGTTATACTTACTAAGACCAAAAAATTTGCAACAAACATAGGTGGTCGCCAAACACGGTAAAACTACTGGACGGCAGGTTCAGAGCTAGAAAGACGCGCAACACACATATTAGGATAAAAAAAAATCTTGTGGTATACAAACTTATAGCGTATCACTAGAAAGTAGAAATAGTACAATTCCGTGCTCCTGTTGCTATGCACATGAAACACAAGACCCTGAAGAGACCTTTGAATATACGAAAGAAGTTTGAAAATAAAGACATTTGATCAAATCATATATACTGTACAACACATTTGAATAGAGAGTACAGTAGTAGACAGTAATAGAGTCAAGAGTCAACAATCAGAAATACAGAGTGAGTACAAAATGAAGAAGTCAAGCGGGCGGGAAAACGATTACACAAGAGTATGTGCCTGTGATTACCGCGAGGGAGAAAATATGATGCATAAAATTTTATTCCGAACACAGGTTTTTTCCCAAAAAAAAAAACAATAAGAGGTTGGATGGGGGATTGTGTAACCCTGGTCTGACCATAAATAGTATGTATAACTTGGAGACACAGCCCACAGGGAGTTGCGCTTCAGAAGAGAAAGGCGTCAATATTCCTTTGGAAGAGGAAGAGAGTCGAGTGCTGCGGCATGCGCATTACAATTATGGTATAGAATCGCTGAGAAAGTGAGTGCCAGAAGTATTAACACAAAAAATATAATAATACCAGAAGTAGTGGCATTAACGCTCATGGCGATGCTCTCGACATCCAAAGATAATGAAATGTCGCTGGACGACTCGGAAAGGGGAGGTAGGGGAGAATTCGCCATGTATTGAATAGAGAAAGAGTAATTCCGATAGAGACGACAAAAATTAATGACGAGCGTAGGATGAAGGAGGTGGGTAAGGTATATTCCTTTCAATTGCTGCTTCTTTCCTTTCCGGAAAAGATAAAGAAGATGAAGGAATGCAAAGCGTGAGAGAGAATGCAGTTATCGGATATGCAGGTGGACGTGGAGGAATGCCTCGTTCTTCCGGGAGGCCTCTGCTTCTTCGTCAGCTTAGGGCCAAGTTCCCGTTAGCTCCCAAGTCGGTGGTGGATATTTTTTCCTTTCCCGCTTAAAATCCTTTTTTCTTTTCCCCAACCTTTCCCGCTTGAAATCAGATTAAGTCCATCGTTGAATTCATGTTATTTAATTAAAATTCATTCTTCTAATCCATAAACTATTTTCTAAATGTTCAACTGATAAAAAAAAAAGTAAGGTATATGATTATTTATTTAATTATTAAAAAATATTATTTTATTATAATTTCAACTATAGTATTTAGAAAGATATTTTAACTCTTGAGTTACCTGAAAGTAATAGACGATTTATCTTATTAAATATTAATATTATCTAAAAAAATTATATTATGGATGAATTGAATTCTTTTCTAAAACTTTTTATAAAAAAAAATGCATTGTTCTATCACCTATCAATATATAAGCATGTGATATAAAATTGAGAGCATTCAATATATAATATAATAAATAATCAATATCAAATCTAGTATAAAGTTAGGATGAAGACATATTATTCAGGGGATAGTGTAATATATAAAACTGAGAGGATTGAATATAAAAGAAAAAAATTAATATATAAATGTATTTACTTCAATTTTTTATTTTAATTAAATCGTGTGATTCGTCATAAACACCTATTATTGAATTAAAAACTAATTTACCATTGTTAATTTTAATCATAAAATTTCATGAATTTTATGAAATCGCCGTCATTTTATTTAACACTATTTTAATTCCCACACATTTCTATATAAATGAAATTTCATAAAGTTCATGCAATAAAATTAATCAATCATGTTATAAAAAATTAAGGATATAATTTAAACAAAATAAATTATAGTGCCCCATTTAAAATTGAGATAAATTATATTGGAGGTGAATTAATTGATGTAAAGTCCTTTAGGACTTTTCCCTAATTAGTGAAATTAGGGAGACCTGATTGCCATTAAATTCTTTATATGGAAATTAAATGTCATGTTTCCCCTTTTTTTCTTTTAAATTTGGTTTATTGTTTTTGGGATTTTCTCCCTCGCTCCCCCTCTCTCTCCGGAGTAGTAAGATGCAATGCACATGCCGGGTGTGAGTCAAAACTACAAGGCAAATGTTGGATACCATCCATGAATAGCCACCCTGGCTCTGCAACACGTTCATCATATTCCACAATTTTTGGTATCCATCTAAAGCATCCCCCAACCCTCTCCCCTCAAATCTCCCACCTCTCTCTCTCAGCTCTCACGAAGCCTCTCCATTTTTCACCCCCCCCCAGGGAGCACATCGCCTTCTTCTTCATCAACATCGTCATCTTCTTCTTCTTCTTCTTCTCGTGGTAATGTTAATTTCCTGGCTGTCCTTATATCCCCTGCTCCTCTCCATCGGGTTCCTTCAACGTTATTTGGAGGACGCTTCGCCCTTTGATTTTGCGACTTCGTGTTAGTGCCATGAATTGCTTCCCCTGTTTCTCCTCTTGCAAAAGTAAGAAAAGCCATAACAAGATGGAGCATGGTTCCCCACCGCACGAAAACATTCCGTCTACACCGCCCGGTTAGTTCCTATTACTCCTTTGTTTATGAGCATCTCTGCTAAACCATCAATGATAAATAATAATACTAACAACAAAATAACAACAAGAATAATTAGTTTTCTAGCATTTGATTGAGCCACAAAAGAATTCACACGTCAATCTCAAGATAGAAGGAGGAGATGAAACAGAATAAATGGACGTATAGGGCTTGAAAGGCGTAAATTTGATTGAGAGTAGGGTGGTTGTTGACAAGCAGATGTGAAGAAACAACAGCAAGAAAATCCAGGCCAAGTTGATCCGGCAAGTATAAAAGCGCAAACTTTCACTTTCCGGGAGCTAGCAACCGCCACAAAGAATTTTCGTCGTGAATGCCTACTGGGTGAAGGCAGCTTTGGCAGAGTGTATAAGGGCACGCTTCCCGCAACCGGCCAGGTCTGGTCTAGCGAATATAATACCCAATAATGCCGGTCGCTTCCTTTCGGTTTTATAAGTCTCGAGTTTTTCAGGTGGTGGCCGTGAAGCAACTCGACAGAAATGGGGTGCAGGGTAACAATAAGGAGTTTCTGGTGGAGGTTTTGATGCTAAGTCTCTTGCATCACGAAAATCTAGTGAATCTCATCGGTTATTGTGCCGACGGGGAGCAACGCCTTTTGGTTTACGAATTTGTGAAAGGGAGTTCCCTGGAAGAACATCTTCTCGGTATTCTCATTTATTTCCCGTTTGAATTGCAGGCCGATGATCTTAATTCACATTGGCATATTTACGTAGGTTTTGTATTGGGTGGGTGCAGAGGATGGAGCAAATAAGCGCCCATTGAATTGGATGAGTAGGATCAAGATAGCGTATAATGCGGCGAGAGGACTGGAGTACTTGCACGACAAGGCCAACCCCCCGGTCATATATCGGGACTTGAAATCCTCAAATATACTGCTGGACGATGGTTTTAATCCCAAACTCTCTGATTTCGGGCTGTTCAAGCTCGCCGGCGTACATAAGGCCGGCCCCGCACCTTCTATAGTCATGGGTACCAACGGATACTCCGCTCCGGAATGTTCAACAACAGGTAATGTCACCTTCAAGTCGGATGTCTACAGTTTTGGAGTTATCTTGCTGGAGCTCATTACGGGACGGAGGGCCGTCGACACCACGAGGCCAAACCATGAACAAAACATAGTCTCGTGGGTACGTAAAGAAATCATTTTCTCTCTAATGTGTTAATGGGTAAATCGAATAATTTGTCTCTATGTGTCTCACAGGCTCAACCGTTTTTCAAAGACCCAAAAAGATTCCCGGATATGGCGGATCCGGATCTGGGGAGACGTTTTCCAGAGAAGGACCTGAACCAAGCTGTGGCAATAGCGGCCATGTGCCTGCAGGAGGAAGCGGGAGCGCGCCCTTTGATGAGCGACGTGGTAACTGCTCTCAGTTTCCTAACAATGGGAAGGGGGGAAGGGTAATGGGGAGGATGAAGAATGTTGGCAACGAAGAGATGGCGTCAATAATATAATGAGGATGCAAAATGGAATAAATGAAAGGGAAAAAAGCGATGGATGACGGCATGCGTGATGTAAAGGGTACGTACGTACGTAGTGTTAATAAGATATGTATGTATGTATGAGAGGGAAAAGAGCAGAATTCAGAATATACGTAACGTAAATGAACAAGTGGCGCAAATTAAAAGGCACAGCAAGAGGGGAGGGGAGGGGAGGGAAGGATGAGCAGAAAGGCGATGCTGAATTTGAATGGATAAGGAGAGCAACCCGGCCCCTGTATAATTAATTTCACCATTCTTGTACTTGTGTTTGTGTGATGTGAGTCGGTACTATTGTCATTTGCCTTTTTGGTTGGTTTCAATTTCCACTGTATATATCCTTCAAATTTAGTGATCAGTGCTCATTCTGATGCTTTCATTACATTAAATAGAGCAGACATTGACTAGTTATCTTTTTTTTGTCTTTTTAGTTTTTCAACGAACCAATATATGATACTCAGGACACACTCATGGTGGTTCTTAATACTTCCCACGGATAAAACTTGACATTGATATATTGCCGATGATGGGGTTATGTTTGAGGTTAGAACTCTGAATTCAATGAGAGGTGTATTTAATAAAAGACCGTAGCAGTACTTTAATATTGTGTCTTCGCAACCTATAATTAAGAATTAATAGCATGGCTAGCCGCTATGGCGTGCCGTTTAGCGTTTGAGAAAATCCCTCCCGCCCTCTATTAACTACCCTTCTCTCCGCCCCTAAACCATCTCTCACTCACACCTTTCGTCTGTATTTGCTATTTGTAGGTTTTGGGTGTATTTATAATCCTTGTTTAACTTACTGAACACCCACATAAAACTAGAGTACTTTAGACAAACTTACAATCACGTTTACATAACAAATATACAGGAAAAAATAGAGCAGAGCGTCAGACACTGGAAAGGGATATGTAGAGCGCCTCAAGAATGATAAATCGCACCACTCTTTTCTTCTGTCTATATGTATGTATGCGTGCACATGAACCAAGAGGAAAAATAGGATTAAAAAAACATAACTTCCCACACTCCTATATATCCAGTGGCCATATCTTTTTATATAGGGTATATTACACATATATCTCACTCTCTCCCTTATTTTCACAATAGTCCCAGTATCTATTGGGTTTGAGTCTAATCCACTAAAGGTATATCAACCCACTTTTTAACACTATTTAGGCTCATCAACTTGTACATAAATATATATATATATATATATCGCCACATCCTCTCAATAAACTAATAGATAACAAGAGGCGCGATCATGACATGTCGACGTCACTCGGACGCTTTACTAGCTTTGTTTTGATATGGGAATTAGCTGCTTGCGTTCAAATATTAAAAAAGAGAGAGGCAAAGTGGAACAAGGAGAAATTATGAAGCGTGTAATGATAATTTATTTCTCATACTAGGGGATGTGTGCGTGCGTGTGTATGAAAAGAAAAAAGAGAAAGGGAGATGGAGATGGAGATGGAGATGGAGAGATCAGACGACGTCGTGGAGCTGAGGCTGCTCTGGTTTATGATCACAGTCGCATGGCTGCATCTGCGTGCATTTGGATTGGGCGTCCTTGTATATCGTGTATAACCCCATTTGAGCCCCTCCAAACATAAATCCCACCATATTCGGCACCTGAACATTCATTCATATATTACGCTTCATCAATTATTTCTACTACACAATGCATACATAAGGACAGAGTAAACGGCATGTACTCCACGCTCTTGGTTTTGTACAGTGTGCGTGCACGAATTAAAGAGGACAAGCTGGACGAGACGAGTTATAAATGCAAGTGATGATTGCGTGCGTGCACGCCACAATTTCATGCAAAGAACTGAAGTTATATTATCAACATATCTGCAGGGTGCTGGGTTAGTGGCATAGGCGGCATAGCCCTGCTGCGGGGGGACGTGGCTACGTACGTGTCATTACACCTGCAAATACTCCATAATATATCAATGTAGACACCGCAACTTTTTTTGAAAATATCATGGCATTGAAGGAGGGAATGAACGAGTTTGATAGGGCGACGCAAGTCACAAGAGAATAGGAACCACACATTGTTGGATGTTTAGTTGGCTGCAGAAATGGGGAAGGGATACAAGATAGGGGGAGCAGTTGAGCAGTGTTTGTGTCTATTTCTCACAAACTTCTTATCACATTCCTTCGTTTTATCTGGGACTCCTTCATCTGACTCTCTCTCTCTCATTAATTCCCCTCTTTTATTTTCTTTTTTTGTTGAAAATTAATTCCCTCTATATATTTGTGACTCACGCTGTACGTTTAATTTGCCCAATTACTATAGCCAACCCTAGTATACATACTATTCATTCCCACTTCATTTATATCTATCAATATTTAATTCTTATAATTGGCCCCGGATAATTCAGAGGGTCATTTCTTGCCACCTCCCGCCCTCTCATCTTCATGCCATGGTCCCTTCCCACTTCCTTCCACAAACACGCATCCACCTGTTTATAACGCTTCCTTTAATAATATTGGCATTACTTTGTAATTGTAATGATTATTTAATATTTAATTGAAACAGAGATTTCCTTATATGTGTCAAACCAAAAACGACATCTTCGTCTTTTTATTTTAATGCTGCTGAAAGATAATGTGAGAAGGCAGAGTACATTGTTTTTAGTATCAAAATAAAATTTCGAACTAATTTAGTCCGTTGAATCATAACATCATAGCGAAAAACGCAAGTGATATTTCTTAAAAAAATAATATTATAATGAAGAAAGGAAAAGATTACTCGAAGGTCCCGTCCAACGCCCAAAAAACTCCAATGTCCCCTTAAAATCATCAAATTATTGTAGAATCTCACAGGCTTTAATGGTAATTAAGTTTTGATGTGCGTTTACGCGAAATGTGTACCCTTAATTAAAAGAGCATTGTGACTTTGACGATCGCTGGCAGATAATTTATTTCTAAAAAAATTAGACGTATTTTAATAAATGTATACTAAAATTTATTTATAATTAATGTCCATAAAAATCTACAATAATTTGATATTTTCAAAATATTTTAAGTGCAAACAAATTTATGGGGACACTTCAATTAATAAAAGGAAATATTCAAGATGAATGGCGGTGGTCATGATAGGAATGAGAAAAGCAAAGCACGAAAGAATCAATAATGAGAAAAATTGGGGACGTCACAGGAAGGGCATGGGCAAGTGAGGGTATCATGTCATCCATCATTCACAAAAATCTAATTGTTGCCTCTCACAACCCAAAATTTATTTTTATCGTGCTGGAGCATCATCCAAAAAAAATTATTTTTATTTTGATAAATATGAAATTGTCACTTTAAGTTTAAACTTAAACAGTCTAGATTTCATCTTGATAGTAAGCGTCACGTATTGAAAAATATTTAGGCTGAGAATTGAAGGCAATCGCTAACAGACCTGATGGCGAGTGAAATGTCAATGAGGAAGTGAACAATAATGCTATGGAGCTAAAAGATTTTAGTTTTATATTTGATTATATTCTCCTGTATATTTGCCTTCAAGTTTTCTAACAGGCACATAGAATCGCCATATAGAATAGAATGTAACGAACACAAACCGTTACTTCCACGATCTAATCGTAAAAACTCACTGAGTGTAGATTCTGTTTTTGTTTGCCGTGGTTATAGTTTATTTTAAAAATGGAAACCATGCTTCATGCTTACGAATTATGATCAGCATGAGGCGCTCATCATAACCATCCCAATATTAAATTCTGATCGTCCAAATTAACTTATATTTTTAATAATATTTTTTTTCTGAAATTTCAACCATCACTTTTTAAAAAGAATTCTATCATTTTAAAAATTTTAAATCTGAAGAATCCAAATAAGACTTATACCCCGTGCAAACCTTTCCACAAAAGTTGCGTGGAAGGATGCTATTAGTAACTTGCCCACAACAAACAACTTCTAAAATCTAATATGTTCACATATAGTAAGCTTGCTTCCAACCAAATCCTGGCGTTGGCAAAAAGCGATGGGCATATCATTCATTCACACCATGAAATATCTTAAAGTGTATGCATACACATTTTGACAAGAGGCAACTGAGCCTTGAGTAAGCCTTTGGTGGTTGTCGTCTCTCCCATGGAGGCAATCATCGTGAATTAATCTCCCATCCAAGATCCAGTGACCCCGCATTTTATCCTATTATACAAACAGTAACACGAGCTCCATTTCCGGCCGTCTACAACAAACTAAACAATTGACCAAGTCAACTCAAAGGAAAGATTTTCTGTAGCTCTCAAGGTACAATGGCGAACATAAACCAGAGTTAACCAGGTAAGCAATTGAAAGATTCTCCTGTATCTTGCAAGTCAGACATCAATTTGCACGCATCAAGTATTCAAATTGCAAGCCAAGACCATGTGATATGGAAGGTAAAATGCCAGCAAGCTAATGTTCAGAAGTAAATATGCGAGAAATGGCAAGTACAAATTATTTACAATCATTGGTCGTTAAGACCCCTGAAATATGATTAGATTATGATATATTTTACAGGTTCCCACTACTGCTGTTGCATATCAATATCTATAGCAACATCACGAGGAACACGCGTCCTTGCTCTCTCAGGAGTTCAGTTCAATATCTAAAGCAAAGCATATCAGCGCCCAAAAAACCGCACAACTTCTAACTAACATGATTCGATTCATAAAAGAGAATACATAACTGATTCTTTTTTAGTGTTAAGGTGAAAGTAAACCACCGTTTTTACATTTTTGAATGTAGATTTATTTCATCATGATAGATTGTTGCTGTAATTGCCATTTTTCATTGCTTTCCTCTAAGAGAAAAAAATGACAAAAATAATGAACAAAGCCATAAGCCAAAGCAAAATTTGCTTAAATGAACAAAATTCACAGTTAAGGATACAAAGGAGGATACAGTCATATGCTGAGGCCAGATAACTTCTTACTGCAAAGTTATTCACATAACTGCATCAAAAAGCACAGCTTTTTGGAATCTATATAAAGTTAAAGCCAGATAGTATATATAACCCAAAAAAAAAAAAAAAAAATCTTACCTCCTCCAGATGCTGTCCCTTCAGAGTTCCCGTAAAGGCATCGTAAATGATGGCCGTCACCAGAGTTTATCATTTAGTACCAGAGGAGAAATCATCTTTACAGACATCAAGGGATTCTGAAGGGTCATATCGATCTTCAAATGCACTTTCCAATGGAGAATCATAATCATGATTCCGGTGTGAGTTCCTTTGCCACCTATCTCTGGATCTTGACTTCTGATCATACTTTTTTCTACTTGAATAATCATGTTTTCTATGACGACTGATACTGTAATTTGATGGGCTATATCTTTTGGGTCCTTCAGGGCTTCTAGAAGCATGTTTTCTCCCATAGCGTGTATCAACAGTATTCCAATGATCTTCTATACATCCATGTTTTCTGGAATGTCCTTGTCTAGGTTGTTCATAATCTCTAGGAGAGGCATCCTCTAGGACCTCAACAGCTTTGCTTTTGTTACGATAGTTAGTTTGTGATTTATTCTCATAATGACTTGGATTACAAGCTGTTACTGCAGATGACTTATGACCACCTTTTCTTAAAATCTTTGCCTCAATATCTATGTCATGGCGAGAAAGAGATTTTGATGGCAACATCCCATTCTCATCAGATTCCTTCATAGGGCTCCCAACAACTCCCGCCTGCTTGATTTGTTCCATGTATTCCTCTATTATATCCCTCATCACCTTCAAAAAGAACAGAATTGAATATAAAGCTTACTGAATAGCTTGTATTAAAATTTTCATAGTGAAATTACGCAAGAAATGGAGTGTCATTGTACTATTTAGTTATGCTTTTAGAAAAAGATTTTATCTGATTCTGACCTGCACAGTTGATCTCTTTATCTTCTTGCCACGATAAGACATCCTTCTACGTTTGTAGTCTCTCTCTTCAGCTAGTAACTCCTCCCATGTCTTCACTCCAGTTGTTCCCTGTATCCAACAGAAAATATATATATCAAGTACTTGTAGTGGGGAGTAATATTACATTTACTCCTATGCAACGGATTCCCAACATTAAAAATAGCATCAAGAAACATTTAGAATAAGTTTTGGCTAATGTTATTGACATTTTGTGCCACTCCGTAAGGAAGGCAGTTAGTAAACGTATCATAGCAGTCCTCTGATGAGATTTAGACTAAGAGTAAGGGCCCAACATATCATCGAAGCAAACTAGATCATCTCAGTCATTTTTACTTTCGGTGCTCTAAACAAGGCCAAAAAAATGTAAAAACTCCTCTGATTATGCATAAAACATGATTTAATCAAATGTAGCTCAGAAAACTCTGCTGCTCATTCGCATATAATTAAATTTACCATGTTAGATGATTGGTGCCGAGGAAGCCCATCATAATCAATTACAGCTCTATAATCAGGCCTCTTCTTCCTCTCCTCATTTGCTTTCTCAGTCAAATAACAATGCTCAGCAACCCTAGATGGAAGAAGATAAAATATAAAAGATCTATTTTTGGACATAGTATTCACAGTAGCATAGTTGATAAAGATCAGGGGCAAATCAAACATGATGTTCGCTAGTGTCTGGTCAATAACATTTCTTAACTATTTATATAAAAACACAACATGCAGAAAAAGAAAAGTGAAAAGTGCAACATGCGTGCGCACATGGTAGCCAACTGGTGAAAAAGAAAAACTCGGAATGCTAAAAAATAGATGTACAGTTCTACGATGAAAATATGTAATCTGTAACAAAATTTCATCTATCCCTAATAGTGTAAGGTAAGGTCTATTTGGCATGAGATTATCAATTGATGACTCGAATTTGCATAATCATAAATTATGAATCTTTTTCCAAATTCCGTGAATTCAGAACATTTGGTATGTGTATCATGCCCACGAACTTTTATGGGAAGCTAAATACAAATATATTAAATCTCTTTTGTACTACCCAGTAATTTTTAAATCCTGTAACTCGAGATCTTTCTACGTTAGGTTTTTTTTTGGAGGGGGTGGGGAGTAAAATGTGCAAGCAACGTACAGCTGAAATTTGTTTGGTTGCTGAGAGAACCACAGTCTCCTAATTCTATCTTCAAGCAAAGATCGCTCATGCAATGCTGCAATAGCTGCTGCAACTTGGGACACGGAGACTTTACAGCAACAAACAGTTCCACCCATAACGTTGATCTGCCTACAGTGCTTATTTCCTCCTTGCAGAATGTCAAATTTTGCGTCCTTCAAGTCCATGCTGGCAATATTTTCATTCTGGAACTTCTCTTTTAATGGGGGACCTTCAATGTCATCTTTCCCAAAGGAAAACAATAAGAGGGATGATGCACCGTCTAAAATACATATCTTAAACAAATCAAGAACAAATAGCTTTCCCTTTGTTGAACCATACAAAATTGAAATTTGTGATGTTAACCATGTCAATGACCGAACCAAAATGGGACACTCAGAGCTCATACTCGCCCAATTTAACTCCAAAAACTGATTGTTCAACACACCCAATGTATGTAAAGCTTCTCTGAGAATCGACTTCAAACATAGACTGAACAGTAAAAATATATGTTGTAGCATAGCCATATCAATCACAACACCATATCTGGGCGAATTTGCCAGTATCCATCTCATGAAATCACATTCCTTAGTAATTCCTATACCTACAGTCGCACGAAGAACATCATACGAGTACGTAGTAGGATAATCATTCCAAGCTTCAACCTCTTTCTTGATAGTCCAATACTCGGAGGGAAGAATTCTCGAGTACTGTCGCTCAGAATACTTAATCTCTATATCACTAGCCCCAACAAAATCAACGCATTCCATCGATAATACACCAGGAAGCGTAAAGGTTCTCTTCATAGCATCCACATCGGACAAAGTAATCACAGCAGGGCAATCACGGTAAAAGAAGTTAAAAGCAAAGTCGACGTAATCCTCCAGAGAGAATAAGAGTTCAGTGCGAGGATCGTGCAGAGTTAGTTGGAAGCGGTTGTCCTGGCGGTAGTGATAATTGGAATCGAGGGTCTTGGGGTAAGAGAGAGAACGAAGGAGGTCATCGGTACTGGGAAGAGGGCGAGGAGAGGAAGGGCAACGAAGGTAGTGAAGAAAAAGGAACTCAGGAGGCATGAGATGGTGATGATTGAATGGGCACGGTATGAGATCGGGGTTAGGGTCTTGAGAGTGCGGTCGCAAGAGAGTGGGGAGAGAGTGAAAGGTGCGGTGCGAGAGATGAACGAGGTTGTTGAGGGATGAGAGAGCTGTGGAGAGGTCGGGTAGCGGATTGCAGGGAGGATTGGGTATATTGGGGTTAGGGTTTATGGTAGAAGAGGTAGCAGAAGAATTCATCGTTCGTTCATCACCGTTTCGTAACTTCAGATTCAGGTGAGGCAGCCGCCAGCCAGTAAACCCGCTTGGCCGAGGGAGGAGAGCTTTTAAGACTGATCTTCCTCCCCTCGCCCTTTCCAGTTTCCCCTCCAAATTGCGGACTTTGGACAGTTCATATTTGATGGATTTATTATATTATAATAAATGTAAAATACAACGAAATTAAACTCGACATTTGAGGACGTTTTAAATGCTAAGTTAATTATAGTCAAATTGAAAATTTCTTAAACTTATCACTCGTATTTTCTCTCTATAAAAATAACTCCAATTGAGTTACCTATTTTTCAGAATTAGAAAACTACCTGTGACTTTTTAATACTTCCCTTTTTATTAAAGTTTTTTTAATTACTTATTTAATTTATTAAAATTTTATTCTAATTATATTTAAATTTAATTCATATCACACATCTAATTATATTGAGTAAATCTTTTAATAAATTTAAATTCAAAACTTTACTTAAATAATATTAAATAATTCCATTAATAACTTTTTATAAAGTTACATTTTTTTAAATTTATGACTCGTATTTTCTCTCTATAAAAATAACTCTAATTGAGTTATCTATTTTTCAGAATTGGAAAACTACCTGTAACTTTTTAATACTTCCCTTTTTATTAAAAGTTTTTTTTTCTAGTTACTTGTTTAATTTATTAAAATTTTATTCTAATTATATTTAAATTTAATTCATATCACACATCTAACTATTTAAAATAAATTTTTTAATAAATTTAAATTTAAAACTTTACTTAAATAATATTGAATAACGACTTTTCATAAAGTTAAATTTTAAGGCGAGGCGCCTTGCTTATACCTAAATATCAGAGGCAATTAAGAAACACCATCTGAAGTATCTTTAAATTTTGTAAATACTTGTATTTTCGATTCACAAATTCCCAATGAATACCAAACGAATTCCAATAGTTTCTGAAAATTTCACATCAAAGTTGCTGCAAAATTTGAATAATAAAATAAGTTCAATATTAAAAAATTAAGAGTTAGAAGTAGATCAACACTGGCTAGCGGCGAGGAAGCCCGTGAGTGGTGGCTCCTTTGCACAGGACTATGGAAGCCAGAGACCACCATAAAAATTTATGCGAGGAGCCGGACCCATCCAATCCAAGGCCTCCATTGCTACAGGGGACTAGGCTTAAATGTAATCGATTTTATTTTTTCGCGTAAATAGTCATACAATACAAGCAACACGTCTGAAAGTCGCCAGCCCACAAGTAAATCAAGTTCCAACTCTTTTTGGAAGAGTAAACACAGCAGATTCGATAGTTATAACGATGAAGGCAAATATTTCCTTTAATATATGAGAAGTCCGTCACAACATATATATCATATCCGAATTACTACGGCACCCACCAATAATTCAAGATAACCACTACTTTCTCTTGATTTTCTTATCTACATTCCCGTCTAATTTTCTATATCCTATCTATCATATAGGGGCATTCCATATCATTCTCGGTGACCTTGAAATGTTGCGGACGCTGACCAGAGCAATGCAAATTCCACATTTTAAAATATCCCCTTTCGAGATTCGTCACCTGCAAAATTCAACATGGCTTCAGAAAGAATTACACCACGACAGCCAACAATGGAAGAATGAATATCATATCCAAGAAACTCACCCAGCGGGCTGTGTCGAATAGAGGGCAAGTCATACGGACAGCTTTGAGCCTGTTAGTAAGGGCCTGAAGCCTTGGACGACTCAAAGCCAGTGATACCGCTCTCTCCTCATACTCTTTCATGCTATAGCAGACACATTGGAAGTATAGTTCATCAAAATTGTCATGTTCAATGACACATTTTATCCGCAAAAGATGCAATAAAGAAAACCATATCAGGGGCAAAAACATCCCAAATGAATATAGAAATAATTGAGCACCATAATTAAAAAGCAAAGGATATTAGGATAGCAATTTATTTAAACACCAACTTACCCCTAACTCCATCCCCAGGGACTCGACAATACTATATATAAAACACATTTTTGTAAGAAAAAAAAAATTACCTGCTCACAATCATCTCATCCCCCAGTTCAGTGGCAAGACAAAGGGACCCAGCAACTCTCGTAGCCATTTTCTCAAGAGGCAAAGTAATCATGGGCAAGCCGGCCCATAATATGTCCGTTCCCGTGGTATGCGCATTGCATAAAGGCCTAAAACAATAATATAACCACCTCAATAGACGCCAAATACAAAACAGCTTCACTGAAATAGAAGCAACTAGAACAGGAAGAGGGCAAGAGTAAATCACAGCCAAAAATGAAAGTGCATAATAACAAACGGGAAATTACGTGTCAAGGAATAAGTCTGCTAGAGCACTGCGCCTGATGTGTTCATTCTTCATTGCAACGTCTGTGAAAATGATTTGATCTGGCTGGACCCCTTGTGCTGCAGCATCTGAAAAAAGCCCAGAAATCGTAAATCATGACAAGAAAATAAATATCGTACAAGTATTACACTACAAATGCAGAGCAACCTATGGGCAAGGAATAACCCATTTTCTCAATCAGACAATAAACATTTTAAAGCATCATTAAGCACACATACATGCCCTCAGTCTCATTTCACCAGCAGCAGGGAATCTCAGGAGCCAGAGTACACTGTCTGGCACACGTTTAAGAATATTGCACCTGGAATAAAAAAGGCAGACATATGAGCAATACTTCAAGATAAAATTTTGCACATTAAAGGAGAATTAGAAAGTAGCTGTATTTCATCAAAATAAACAATACAAAGCAAACCCATTTAGTATAAACTGCCAAATTTTGATAATAATGTTGACAAAATCAAAAGATAATTATTCAACCAAACAACTAATGAAGAACATCCAATGTTACCATGTATTAAAAATCTCAGGATCCATCTTGTACAATTGATTGAAGCATGCAAATATAAATTTATTCTCTGGAAGACCATAATCCGATCGTTTGTGCTGGCACTTCGGATCCAACACATCCTGATTTTTCTGAAAAAAATAGAAAAGCAGAGACATTCAATGACATGTATCTATGTACACAAAACCACACACGTTGGAATGGGACTCAGTTTTAAATTTTACAGTCCACAAGTCTAACCTGTTTATAATCATTTACAAAGTAACAGTGGGGGAGATGGACCAGCTTTTCAGAATAGATATGTGCATACTGCAGTGGTGAAACAAACTGAACGAAATTTTAAGCAGCAAACGAAAAATCTGTCAGATGAGTCGATACCCAAAAAAACTACTGACTCGTTCAAATCTGCAAGTGATCCAACCTCATCAGTGACCAAGTAGTCAATGTAAGTAGCCCCAGTAGTTCCAGGGAATCCCATGTATGAAACTTGAATAGGAGCAGGCTGCATAGCAAATATCTCATTTCTGGCGCCCTGCATCATAAAATGGACAATTAACACTGGAGTAATCAAATGTAACGCAAAGTATTAAATCACGTAATCAGAATTTCAAGATTCACCTTCTTCCAAACTAGGGTATAACTAAAATTTCATCCAACAAAACAACCGAAAAAATAAATTGCCGCCTAACAGATAACAGGAACATCTAATATCCACCAAAAAGATATCATGGATGAATGACTACAGAAGGGGGGGAGGGGAACAGCTACCTTCGTATAACCATTAAGGTTGACAAGAATTTGTATCTTATCCTCATTAATCAGTTTAGCAATCATATCAGATGACATGGCAGATACATCTACAAAGTACTCTGCTTCGGACTGAATGCGTTGTCTCCATTCACTACCATCATTTGAACTTAAAGCGTAGCAGAACACCTACATAGAGAACATCACTTGACACACCAAGAACAGGAAGAAATTCCAGAAATCATACATAAGTTATAGAAGTTAAATACCTCAACATTCTTCCTGTTGTGCATGCCAAAAACAGATCCCATGAGATGAGACAAGGGGTGATTACCAAAATCACTACTCACATACCTACAATCCAAAAGAATCCCAAAGTTAAATACAATAACAAGGCCTTGTGAGGTTGGAAGAATAAAAAAAATAAGGATATTTAATCAAAACATACCCAATTCTTAGTCTCTCAAAGCCTCCTTCACGCTTGATTGGAATAGGAACAGGATGGTTAAATGGAGGAAGAGAAAATCGAGAAGCTATTAAGGAGCAGTGTGCAGCATATTTACGGCTGAAAAAGTGATGAACAAACATTATCAATTAGCAATATAGCTTTAAAAGGAACTATATAACACTTCCAGTCAAGAGAAGTCATAGAAAACCCCATACCTAATTTCCAGAGCAAGCATTGGATCAAGAGGGTATGCTATTGCATGGAAAGGCTGGACACTAGGAAGAACAGACATCTGAAGAGCAGAAAATCACAAAAATTAAACCATAATCAACAAGAGGCGTACATGTCATACACTTAATATAACGATAATGTTGATCCTGACATTGATCTGCCGCCTGATAATCCCTTCAACTTCCTTGAACATTTTATCACGATCTTCCCAACTGCAGACACACTACAATATGACAAAATTTATTAGGTCCAGAACAAATATATGAAGTTACAGCTCTTGCAAAGATGGATTGGCTTTCCAAGTTAACCAAAGTGATTTAAAAAGCACCCACAGATTTAATAACAAATATACATACACTTTGTGTGGCCACAAAGCCGGCCACAAACGACCAAGGATGAGAGTATATATATGTGCTCAAGAAGAGAATCAAACCAGAATGAGTTTTAATCACGATACTCCAGTATAGTCAATACCAACACACGCATGCATAAGTTAAATAGAGGAGACATATAGAAAGCAAAATATTCTCAAAAATTCCATCGGCACCTCATATGCTTGAGCAATTAGACATAATAAGTTTACAGATTAAAAGGTTCCTTTCATAAATACTGGAGGAGAATACATCATTACAATACCTGAAGTGTGTGTAGAAGATTGCAAGTAGCTTCTGGAAAGTCAGGACGAAGAATCAATGCTTGGCTATAGCTCTTTATCGCAGCCTCTACGTGTCCACTGCACAAGTAAAATACAGATGTCGAGAGATCAATTGAGAGATAAAATCCACATGGTACAAAGAGAAGATCCTACTAAAGATGTAATAAGGTCACAATTGAAGAATTGAGTCCTAAGACTGGACCAGGTACCAAAAGATCCTATTTAATATATATAACAATTAAAAATATAAACATAAGGTGCCAAAAAGCATGTAAACTCACAGTTATGTACCAGAAAATTGAATAATATATAATTTAAATATGAACCAAAACATTAATAGGATATCAGTCAAAGCTTGCTGACATTAGCTTCATTGCCATGAGGAGAAATTTGAAAGACATCTTACCTATCTTTGTAAGCTGAAGCTAAATTAGCATGGGCCTCAGCCATTGTAGGCCTGACAGATATTGCTCGTATATAATCCTGGATAGCATCACTAACTCTACCAATCTCCTTATATGTATTACCCCGGTTTACAAGCCCATCAGCTGCCAAAGGATCAATGCGGAGAACTTCATTGTAGCATGATATGGCATCTGCAAAGTTCCCCTGCAATAATGCGACAAAAAAAATTCATAAATGATATCATAAGCAGTATTATGATTGATGGTGACACTTTGTGTTATACATCTGATCCTCACAGTTCTCCGACACCCTAAACCCATAATTCATTAACACTAACTAGGACCAGACCGACACCTCATGTCCACTGAGAAAAATACATTATGATAGGTATTACTACCTGCTGCTTATAGATTATGGCAAGATTGTTGAAAGGAGCAGATAGTCCAGTAGTCACGCTCAATGTAGCCTTGTAATATGAAGCAGCTGCAGCAACCATATTCCTGAACAACAATTTCGACCAGGGAAACTCATATTTTGTACAATTACTAATGAGAAGATTCAAAATGTAGCTACACAAATACATACCATTCCATGTATATATTTCCAAGGTTGGTGAGTGCTTGCGGATGGTTAGGTTGTAATGAAAGGCATTGCTTCACACCAAGAAAAAAGTTTAGTAATAGGTCCAATATTTTAGCCATTAATTGACCTTGACCAAATAAAAACCAAGCTTAATAAGAGAAAAAGCATACATTGTAGCACTGGATTGCTTCCTCTACTCTGCCAACATCTTTAAGTGCATTGCCCTACAGAAGAAATTCAAAGAACATTATGCTATTAAACATAAAATTAGCATATCTGGCATATGTTAAAATCAAACTGACACAACAAAAGAATCTACCAAGTTGTTATAGGCCTCCAAAAATCTGGGATCGCATGCAACAGCTTGCTTGTAATGTAAAATTGCCATGTCTAGTTGACCTTGCTCATAATATGTACTGGCCAAATTACCTGAGCCAGAATTGGTACATAAAGTCTAAGTGATTACAAATAACGAACCGCAAAAACTAAGCAAGCAAATAAACATAAAGTCAAACTCCCAACTCTCGGGACCATGTTCTGTCCTGAAAATCTACCATCAAATTAGAAACTCAGAGCTATAGCTAGACTTTCGAAAGAAGGAAAAACAACGCAAGTATGCACCAAAATCGCACCATCCTATTCTGTCATTTTTTCTCTCTCATGCTCCACAAAGCAATCAAAAGTATAAGTGAAGATAGTTATAACCATAAACCAGTGCAACTCACCATAAGCCATAGCATAATTTGGTCGAGTTTGTAGGGCGCGTTGATAACACGCAATAGCCTCTTGAGGCATCCCTAAAGCCTAGCAAAGTAAAACCACCATTGTTTCATTCAATAACAATAACAATTCAGGTAATGTACGGAAGTAAGTAATTTAATCCAGCCAATCATACTAACATGACGTTTGAACTAACCTTGTATACATTCCCAAGGTTCAGATATGCATCAGGAAAGGAAGGTTTGAGTTTCACAGCTTCCTGAGTTTTTTGGGTTAGGAAAAATAAGCAGAGTCAGAATATCATCCCGAGGATGTGAGAAGTATCATCGAAAGGATGTTCTCTTATCATATCAGAAGAAAGGAATAGAGAGATTTCAGAAGACATAATCACAGCGCACTTATATATAGAGCACGTTGCAAGTTGCTGCTATTGCAGTCTAGGTTCAATTTGAAAAACGAGAATAACAAATTAGGAATAGAAATAATACTAGACAACCAAGTGCGGTCACCCCATTGAAGTCCAAGAGTATGAATACAGTATACACAGGAGATACCTTGTAATACTGAAGGGCTCGGTTGAAATCGCCAGATTCCATAAACAGACCAGCAAGATTTGACCATGCAATAGCAAAAGTGGGTTGAATGCGCAACGCCTCAAGATAGCAACTGTATGCCTGCACAAAATGTTAGATTCTGACTATTTGCAGTCTTGGAGAAGTTACAACAAGACCAACCATCATCTGAGCCCTGGCTTGAAGACAAGAACTTGACATCTGTACCGAACTGTGAATTTTGACACAGTTCCACGCACGAATCATTTAAATCAGTAACTAAAATGTAAACAAGAGACGTAGGGTACAAAATACTAAGCATGAAGGAGCTTCCAAGCTTCTAGGCCAGCACACAGCGAACTACAATTGAGCCATAAAAACATGAAAAGAGTGTGCCAGCATAATGAAAGTGGGACCGTACTGGGGAATCCAGTAGAACGTAGCTAAAACTGGGGAGCCAATTCACTGTTCAGAAACAGTATCAATTCTTCTAGCAGCTGGAAGTGTTATAATAATATCCAGTGGCGGATATGTGGGTTGAGACAGAAGAGTCATAGAAAAGCATAGATTTGTCCCCTTAAGGAAAGCTATAAAATAATGCAAAGGGGACATCCACTTAATCAATGAAATTCGATAAGTGAGGACTTACTTCTTGCACCAACCCTTGAGCTTTCATTAAATTCCCCAAGTTGCTATGGGCGTCAACCTGTATTACAGATACATGTCATAAACATCAATAAATCACAGCATATACAATAATCAACCAATTATCACATATAAGAAGATAAAACTTCATATAATCTCAATTCCTTCTGTTAATGTCCAGTTAATTTGAGCAATAACTGTTTAACAAGAATATATAAGCCAGAATGACAGAGAATACCATTAGAGGATTAATGGATAGAGCTTGACGACAACACTGTGCTGCTTCATTAAGTCTTCCTTTGCGCATGTACGCACTAGCTAAGTTTGACCATGCATCAGCAAAATTGGGCCGAAGCTACAGCAGCAGAAGAGAAACATAAATATGTAAACTAGCAAACGATCAAAGAAATACAAGAGAAAACTTAAGTAAAAAAAAGCGTGAAACAGCAGCTTTGATGAAGGAGGAAATGGGAAATAAAACAGCAGCTTTAAGACAGGCAGAAGATCACTAAAAAAATACACAAAAATATAAAAAGGAAAAAACTATTAGTAGTTAATGGTTAGCATACCTCAATGGCTATCAAGTAGTAGCGAATAGCAAGGTCAATATTGCCTTTCTCCTGCGCAAAGGATTATTTTATTAATAGTAGAAGTTCCAGATAATTTAATAGCTATGTATAAATATGCAGAACAAGTCATTTCCAGTCATAGCAAGTTCACCTACCTTCCATGCATTTGCCATGTTTCCATAACACTCTGCAAATTGAGGTTCAATACGAAGTGCTTCTTCATTTTTGGCAATACACATGCCAAAATCATGCAACTACAGACAAACAGGGTCGCATAGTCAAATGCAAGGTAAGTGAACAAGAAGTAGATGCTAAGGATGATATAGTCATCAAAGAAATGGCATAATAGTAGAAAAGAAAGAAACCTGGTAATAAATTGCGCCCAGTAGTAGTAAATTGTCAGTGCGGAGTGGATTTCTCTCATAAACAGTATTGCTATGCTCTAGTGCTTGTTTATAATTCCCAGTCTTGTACATTTGGTGTGCAAGAGTTATATGCAAATCTTCATCAACTGTATTAAGGAGAAAACCAGGGGTTTAAATTAGTTGGCACGATTGTTGAGACATGAAATATTTAGTGTACATAAGCATTCTCTGAAATGAGTAGTAGTCCGTGAAGCATATAAACTCCAGTAAGCTAGTGATCAAGCGTCTGGGTCGATAGCAAAAGTTTAAAGATGCTAAACTTCTTATGTGTTCACTTAAGGAGAAGGGGACGACTCTATAAACCATGACGTTAAGCATTTACTGTTCACCAAATCAGCCTTAAGGATACAGAGTTAGCATGCACAGAGGGAAGGGGAAATTTGAAATTTTTAAAACATTACTCAATAAAGCCCAATCTACAAAAAACGAGAACATGTGATTTGAGAAAATCAACCAATAACAAGTTTATTTCCACAAAAATCTGAATAGCAATATCAACAAAATCCACAACACAAATGCAGAGAGCTGATAATAAGTGCCGAGAGAAAGGTAATTTAGGGAAATAAAAGGAGTAGGGCATCCCAAATTTCCTCATACATACTCATACGTACATCAACGTTTGAACTAGATTAGATGCTAAGCAAGAGAAAAGCACACCTTCATTAGAATCATGACGATGCAACGGCAGTAGAGTAAGTGACGAAGGCTCGGGCTTGACGGAGAATGATTCGACCCGATCAGCAGGGAATGAAGGACGAGTTATGCTGCCAGAACCAGTGAGCTGGGGGTGGAGATGATGGTGGCGATGGTCGCCCTGGACAGAGATCATGGTGATCTCAAGGCAGAGTAAGAGAGGGAGGATGGATCACCTGAATCGAGGGCGAGAGAGGATCATAAAGGGAGGATCGCCGGAAAGAAGAGAGAGATCGTGGGCCGGGAAATCCAAACCCTAAAGGGGAAATTTTCGAGGGTGTTTGGGAATGAAGAAAGAGGGAGACGGACGAGTGGAGGTGAAGGGGATTTTATATGTACGGTAGAGAAGAGATCGAGACCGTTGATAATGGAGAAGGAAAGTGATGTTGGGTGGAGGACTGACACGTAAGTAGACTTCTTTTTCACGATGGAAGACGCGTAAATAGATCTTCAAATCAGATACTTCAGGTCAAAATAAAAAATCAGATACTTCAGCTCGCAAGAATTTTTCCTCCAGAAACACAAAAGAAAAGGGATGACATGTGTCCTAGAGAGCTTTTTATTTTGTGGCCTGTAGGCTCCTGGCACAATAGAGCTAATCATCTTGTTTAGGGTCTTTTAGCCGTCAGGTTGTGAATTTAATCTTTCGTAAGTTCGATGCGTGTGTAAATTCTCTCTCCCGAGTGAAAGATAGTAAAAAAAAAAAGTTTTTCTTTACAAGATTTTTTTTCCTCACAGAATATGGTGGAAGCACCCACAGGGTGTTGAGGATTTCTCCTTCTTGTTTTTTTTGGTTATATATTTGGAAGCGAAATTCGTAGACTAGTTTACTCTGATCGTCCAATCATCTTGCCCTGTCAATTAACTTAGCTTAACGCCGTCCGCCCGTCCGCCTATGGGAGAAGAAGGAAAATGATGTCTTGCAATACAATGCCATGGCCTTGTCCTTCTCTCTCACGAGGCTAGAGCGGAAAAAGGGAATGAAAATAGAAGCAAAAGAAAAACGAGTTGAATTGATTTTAAAAGTACGAGTAGCATATTAAGAAAGTGCCAATTGGCTTTTAGTCTGATTTAGTATGTGTATTCTAATACCAAACCGTAAGATTTAATATTAAAAGACCAAAATAACCCATTTTATATCGCCATTGAAAAAATAAAAAGAAATTAAACTTTGATAGATTTCGATTCAGGGGAGGAGAAGCAAATAATGCCTGATGGTTGGCGGGCGACAATGAGAATTCCATAGTGGAGAAAAGCTACTTCTGATTCCATCGAAGGAGAACTAGCTTCATTAGATACGTTAAAGAATGAGGCGCAAGGGTCGGCATTGAAGTTGGAATTGCATTCGCAGATATGGATCCAAAGCTCCTCCGTTGCTATGTCGAAGCGGACGATGGCTAAGGTTAAAAAATTGGCTTTGAAAGCGGGGCTTCTCAGAAAAACCAAAAATTGCATCACCTGCCTTCCCTAGGACTAGGAAGCCCATCTCCGACTATGAACTTCAATTTTCAATAATTTTTAATTTTAGGGACATTCATAGCTTTTGACCTCTCAAGTATTTAATATTCACTCAAACTTAATATCAGAACTGATGCGCAATACTGTACATCGGGCCAAGCTCAATTTTTAGCAAGGTGCAACGTTCATATTTGAACTACAGCAATAGACTTATGATGATTCAGCACCACCATCATTTGAAGTGTTGTCAACCATCTGTTTAGCTGATATCACCCTGTCCAATGTCTCATCCGAGACTACGATCCCTGTCGTCTCCAAGTCGGCAACTACTGCTACAGCTGCGTCTAGCTCCCCGAGATCAAGGCACACTGAGATGATCTCATCATAAAGCGGTCTGAAATTTGGTATTAAAAAGGAAACTATAAGCAGCCAACATGGGAAGAAGGAAACTGGTAAAAATATTGCACCATCTAACATAACCCAAAAGGCCGACAGCCATTAATGCCGTCAATGACCAGACGAAACAAAGAAAAAAAAAAACGAGGTGAAACTTGCTATGAAGTTATTTAGAGCTTTCGTATTTAAGAAAGCATCAGAATGAGTTTCAAAATTTTCGTTCATAGGTAGACCAATGCAGATTTATTACAAGAGCATTGCCATTAAAAAGAAAATAGAATTACCTCCCAAATTTATAACCAAGACTATGAGTTGTCTGCAATATCGTCAAGAAAGATGAAGGCAAAGGTGCTTTTAAGGCAGCACGCAAGATCATAGCACAATCGCCAATAGTTGGTGTTCCTCCCAATTCCATAACCTGAATTATACACAACCCAACATCTCATTCAGCATTTAGTTTTACATCTTCAGAGTACGGGTGGCAATCAAGAAATCAGTATGCATGTGTTAGCTATGGCTCCTAATATCATGCAGAACTTCTAACTACGCCAGAGGAAATCTCGTAGAAAGTTACAAGAGTGGCAGATGGATATATATGTGTTTGAACTAGTAGGTACTAAGAAATATATGTTTGTATGCCATCAGTACTGAAAATGGTTAACCAATATCATTATTCAGGTCAAGATATGAGTAGTTGTTCGTCAATACAACAACAAAAAAACACTGTCAAGATACGAAGTTTGGTGCTTTTCTGCACCAATGAAAATTTAACTCTCTCAGCCGGAGTTACAAAAAATTGGGGGCAGAAATGGATGTGAGATCAAACAAAAATTATATGCATGAAGAAGCAAAAATTCTTGTGAGAATGTCAAAATGGATGTGAGATCAAACAATAAAAGACAAGATTTGCAATGATTGTATACAAAGAAAAGTTGGTGTGACATCTGTCAGAGAAAATGATAAAAAATTATTTAAGATAGTTCAAACATGTGCAAAGGCCACTAGAGGAACAAGTGAAAAGAGTTGAGCAGATGGCATAGTCTTAAGAAAAGATTTAGTGCTATATTTTGGTATCATGGAAGTTTGAGCATAGAAGTGGAAATGAGGGTGGAAGTCACCAAAATGCTTGTTTGGTAGATTGGAAGCTGGAAATTTTCCATTTCCATCAAATGGGCAGAAGTGTTTCCAATGACTATACAAATGGGCGGAGTTCCATGGAAGTGTATTCTTAAAACCATCTTGCCCTTAATCATTTATCTTAATTAACAACTTTACCCTTCCACCATTTTTACTCTCGTCCACCATACCGGACGCTTAGTGGCAGCAATGATTTTTGGTAGATGCATCAACACCCCCTTGCCCCGTAGTCTCCATCTTCAGCAAGCTCTTTACCACGGTCTCCATTTTTGGTGAAATCTGGTTCTCTTTCTCAGTAACTCCCACCCCAACTCCATTTTTGTATACATGACCCTGCCATCTTTGACACTGTCTCAACCTCCTCCATCAACGGCAACAGCTAAGCTCAAAGGGTGGTTGGCAAATACGGGTTTGACAGTGGGTGGGTGGTTTTGACGTCGAACCATGTGATCCACATTCCATATGTGGCTCGCTTTGATGATGATAAACGGCAGTCTCAATGGTTTCTGATCTATGCAAAACTTTCTGTTTCAGATCCTCTTGCCCAGTTTTTCAGATTTTATATCAAATATATGCTTCTTGTTCTGGTAAATGAATCTTGTTTATTCTGGTTTGAATGGGTTCTTAAAGTGGGTGTTGATGGAGGTACCCGATGGTGACAATGGGTGTTCATAGCTGGACATGGTGGTTACTGTGAGTGTTGGTGGTGGTACACAGTTCTTCATGGTGGACCAATTTCCATAGGTTTAAAAGAAAAACAACTATCCAAAGCATTATGGTTTTTCAATATTATAAACACATATAGTTTTAAATTCAGTTACTTCTTCTTCCACTTATAGTTCCAGATACCAAACAGGGCACAGAGGAAGACCAAGAAAGACACTTATGGCATTGTTTAGTTGAGAGTTTTTGGAAGGGAAGGTAGGGTAAGAGAGGGAAAATCATGTTTGGTTCAAAAAATGGAGAGGAGGGGAAATATTTCGTCTTCTGCTCCCCTCCCCCACTCTCTCACACCTTCAAAATCGGGGGGGTTTTGGAGGGGTGAAGAATTTTTGACAAAATTACCCACAATAACTTCTAAATATTACAGTGTTACCCCTGTGTTCATTTTTCGTTCAGACAACACATGGCAGCAACACACACCACGGGCCTCACCCTAACCTTTAGCGACGCTCTCCGCTCATACTCCTACTGTCACGAATCTCTCTCTCTCCCCCCCTTACTCAGAAAAGCTTAGTCCTTATTTTCCTTTTCCAGAAAAGCTTCCACACACTTCAACTCCCTCAGATTCATAGCCTCAATTGCTCTCGAATGAAAATACAAGAACAATACAACAAAATAAAGAAAGCAAACAAAAAATGAAGACGAGAGTACCTAGTTTCTGTAGAGACAACAGAAATGGCTCTATGGAAAGGTTTTTTTGGGCCGTAGAAGTGAATAGAAATGGGGTTCCTGAAGAATAAGGAAGCATTGGGGAGTGGAGTTTTATGACAATGATGAAGGAATCAGAATGGCTTCCAGGAAGGGTGGATCTGGGGAGAAGAAGAGTAGTGGAAGGAAAGGAGACAATCCATGAATGTTCAAAGAGAGAAACAATAGTTGAGTCTCGGAGTCTGTGTGTAATAATGAAGCCTTGGAGAACAGGAGATGGCGGGGGCTTTCTTCAGTTCTCTTCCTCTTGGAGTGTGTAATAATGAAGCCTAGAGAAACAAAGCTGATGCGTGTAATATTTTTTTTTTGGGATGAAATTTCAAGAATTAGCAAAATCATTCATGCCTACAGCATCAAAAATGGAATTGGGTCAAAATAATAAAGAAAAAATTTAAATAAAATAATAAGGGTATATTTATAAATTTATAAACCAAACAAAGCCTAAGGAGAGAGATCGTTGAATAGAACCTCTTGGTTAATAAATATATCAGGTGTTTTGCAATCCATACAGCTAACTTCACTTATTTGGATAAGACTTGATGTTATTGAAGGAGCAAAAATTCTGATGTCTACATGAAACCAAGTTAACTAGTAGCTGAAACCAATTTAAGAAACAACAAAGACCATACATATAACAGCAAAAAATAAGATTCACATAAACATGTAATAAAGGTGTGGTAACTTGCCTTCTGCATAACTTTAATCGCTAACTCAACTTCCCATTCCTGAGACCACCTACGCGGACATTTGTTCTTCAATTCTTTCTCCCATGTCCACCCCCAAGCATCAGCTATGGTATACATGTCTGATACATCAAACACTTTCCGTTTTCTTAACTCCTTAAATGCCTCAAATATATCCTCAGGAAACCAATCATCATCATCATCATCCTGCATGGAAATTCTTTATGTCCCAAAAGTACATTAACAAGTTCAAAATGCAGAAATAAAAGATTGTGGAATTGACAGAAAATATGCCACATGCACATGGTACACGAGACTATCAGGAAAAATACTCAAAAAAGGGGGTAAAGGTCACCATGTGACTTCATACCTCAACCTGCAACTTAGATACTTTTTTTGATTTTTTTGATGTGGGGTTAGGTTGATCAGAATCTTTCAACAATTGAATTCCAATCATTTGAAGAGGCTTTTTAGCTTCAACTTCATTGTCCTTTACTCTGTCTACATCTTGGTTGTCTGCTGGTTCTGCTTCTTCAGGCTGTTCTGCTTCCTCCTCCTCCTCCTCGTCAGCTTCATCTTCTTCAACTTCTTTTGTGGCATCTTCCACAGCTTCAACATCATTCAAAATTTCAGGAGGCTCAGGTTTACCAGTATCCATTGGCTTTTCATGATTATTAGTCATGGCTTCTCCCAAGAAGCGACGCTTCCAAAATTCTGTGTCTCCTTCATACAGCTTTATTCTTGAAATTAATGCATCCAGCTCTTCATCCACCTAGAAAATAAACCTCATTCAATTTTACAGATATGCTGGTGATCAATGTAGGAATAAATTAAAAGGCAATTTTTTAATATGTGTGTACATGAATACTGGATAAAGGATTTACCTCTTCTTCCTCCTCCTCCACAGGAGGAACCCAAAGGGGCCGGCCACGAGATCGATTTATTCTCCTTGCTTTCTGTACGCGCTGGTAAAGAACATTTCTAGTTCCATCAGTTGGAAGACCTTGTGCCTCCAGTTCTTCCTTCAATTCTGACACTATCATCTTACTAGCAGCCTTGGGCTTTAAAACATTCTGCTCAGGACCCTTTATAATTTTCTTTAACCTCTCCTCCACTTTAATGTAATCAAATTCAGATGCACCGTCACCTAAAGTTGAAAGTCCTTCATTTTGCAAGGTCTTTAGAAGTTTTCGATGGTGAAGTTTCCACTCCTCAAGACATCTTTGTTTAAAGGAGGTTTCTATAGGGTTGGAATATATAAATCCTGCAGCATCAGGGTCTAGAGGCGTTTTTCCTCTTTGAGGAACCCATCGCTTGCGCTCTCCAGTAAGGCCACCCTCTGCAATATACCTGTTAATGGAATAGGAAGAATGCTTTTGATTATTGCTGGCACCTGCCTTAAATAGAGGGGAAAAGAAAAAAGGAAACCAGAAAAAATACGCTAAACAGCAGTACAAGAAGCAAGAAACCTGGTGCAGAGAACCAAAGAATTCACTAATCATCAAGCTCAGTACCATCATTACAAGATTCCCTCTTTTATCCACTCTCTCCCCAACTAACTACCTGCAGCTCATTCCATGTAATCCCAAACATACCCCTCCAACAGACTCTATTACTAAAAAAATATACTAGGCCCTCTTTACTACATAACCACGTATCAAAAAGTTATTTGACTATAGGAATTAGGAGTTACTTGTAACCAATATTTAGAATCTGATCAGCCTACTTTGCAGGTATACTGTATTAAAGATGTAAAATATAGAAACACACAGTTCATCCCCATAAGATCAAATGACATATACTTAATCTGCAAACTCCTCACTCGCAGAATCTAAAAAATTTTGAAAAAAGATGTAATTTAAATTCAAACTAAAAGTTCATAATCATAACAGTCTCAATTAGGGATTCAGTGCCCAAGTCAAGGATAGACACTATCTCACACACACATTAAAACTAGGAATGTAGAAAAGGCATTGCAACAGAAACAATTAGTATCGGTAAAATGGGCCAGCCTGCCACCTTTTTTTTAATTTTTTTCATATTTTTAAAAAGTTATTTTTAAACTTTTAAAATACTAATAAAAATTTCTAATATTATATTAATATAATAAAAACATTGCTAATATTTTCCTATTTTTTATAAAAAAATCTCAAATTTTATAACTATAAATCTAAATAAATATTAATATAATATTAATCAATTATAATATGTCAACATATATTAACAAACAAGTAATCATCTTTACTAGTTTTCGATAATAGGAGTATTCAAAATAATATTTGAGTAAAATAAATAATAATAATTTAAAAAAAAAAAAAGCAAGTTGGCGGGCTGAGGGGGTCATTGGGAGATAAAATGGGCTCAGCTAATGTAATCAATCCCATAACCAAGTTCAGCATCCTCTTGCAAAGGTTCAATCCATTACCAAGTACAGTCTCAATTAGGGATTCAGTGCCCAAGTCAAGGATAGACACTGTCTCAGACGCACATTAAAACTAGGAATGGAGAAAAAGCATTGCGGCAGAAACAATACCTAGCAATGTAATCAATCTCATAACCAAGTTCAGCCTCCTCTTGCAAAGGTTCAATCCATGAGCTGACCAATGTCCGGTATTTTCTGCTCAATATCATTGCTCGAGGTGGAATTACTTGTTTATCTTTGGCCATAGCTTCTAAAGCTTCAAGCATTTCAACAATCCTTCCTGAATTTAAAAATGACTACAAGCTGAGGCCATCATTTGAAACAGTTGTAAGAAAATTCAGGCTAGAAATCCTTCCAAAATTAAATTTCAACTCTCCCTCCTCAGTAAACCTTAATACTTTGGAACAACCAATATAAATTTATATAAGATGGGTACATAATTAATTTATATAAATCATAATTCAAATCCATCACTTTTTTCAACACATGATAAGAGAGGTTTTCCAAATGACTGACATCAAGTTTCTTATTTGATAGATAATTTTTCTCCAATAACTGCAAGTACTTTAAAATTCAAATGGATGGGCACCAACTGACAGCAGAGACATCAGATACAATATGAGGTTTGATTTGATTCTTTAGTCAGCATAACTACCTGTATCACACAATAAAGGGATTCAACACTGTATTTTCTTAAACGCTAGTTTGTAACAAGGAATAAAAAGTACATTTAATGGTACTAAACAGTTTTCAACTTTTCATTTGTTAATTGTTATAGCAAATAAATACACTGAAATGAGGATGACATAGGAGAAATAAAAGAATGGAGGATTACCAAAAAGGGTACGGACAGGAAATTGAACTATGTTATACAGAAAATAGAATGAAATTTCAAACTCTAAGAATAAAGATAACATCATTAAAATTGAGAAAACTGCATTTTTAAGGAATATAGTCATACCTTCTCGACACAAAGCCCGTAGATACAATGAAAGTGGATCTCCATAGTTCCCTTCATTATGAAGCAAAATTGTGCCACCTTCAAAGTTTTTAAGGGCACGAAAATGCCTGCTAGCTTCTCGTACTACACAGTACTTGGTAAAACATTCCACTAGAAGCCTGAAAAAAAGGTGGTTAATCAGGCTAGAAGAAAAGGTGTGACAAAATATAGAGACCCACTACCAAAGTGAAGTAAATTAGCAGCTCAGCTAATTCATACATCCCCATAGACTATGAGTCATTATTCAGTTTTCTAGAGAGAACATAAAACTTGAGAGGAACTAAAATTAATGCATAGCTTAACAGTCTATCCTCAAAGTGACAAAATTTATCATGGCTACGTTATCATTTGTGCAGCATTTAGTATAACAGAAAGTCAAGTTTAAAAAAGAAATATGAAGATAATATGTCTTACGCATGGGTCTTAGCATTTGGTTGTATGCGCTTGTGATCTTCAACCATCATGCCAAGTAGCTCAGCAACATCTTGCATTCTATATATCATACAAAAACAGGGTGATAGAATCAAACAAACAATACTACTCGATCTATGGGGAAGACTTAACATTATTCTGCATAAAACTGAAAGAGGTAAAATGTGAATAAATTAGCACATATTAAAAAGAAAATTAAAGGCATTAAAGTCCCTTATATCTTAGAATATAGATCAAAGGGAAGGAATGGTGTTAAATGATAAGTCTATACAATTCATATTAGTAAATTTGCTTATACTTTGAGAACCATGCAGGTTGGTTGAGAAACAATTTCAAGCCATTGAGAACATAGGACTATCATGAAATAATAATGCTATTTGAAAATGGTGTGCATGGCATGCACAAGCAATGAACTAACCTGTCATAAGATTCAGCTCTAGTATATGCTTGAATAACCCAATTGTAGGTCTCTGTGTCAGGCTTCATATAATCTGTTGCACAAAGATAATCCATTTCACATGGAAAAATATTTGAGAAAAATGTTGGATAAAATTGTTGTATCATTTGAAACTTGAGAATGACCACAGCTTTTGAACACAAGCAACACACACTGTGAAACCAAGCCTATACTGAAATGGTTAACAGAATTAATATCAGTAAGGAAATATAAGCACCAGAAAAGGGGTGTGGAAGAAGTAAAAGAAGATATTGACCTTCTCCATATTCCATATTCTCAAATGTAGCAAAAGCTATTTCAGGTATCCCGCAGGTAGCCTAATTCAGTTAAAGCAAGAGAGATGACATAAGTTTGGTGCAATATTCATTAATCGTAATGTGAAGTAGCCAGGAAAAAACAGCCTCAATCTGTTTTTCATAGTTGACTACAAATTTATTTTTTACAAAAAAATAGCAATTGTTTGTGCAAAACATGTGAAAATAGTGTACCACGGCCCCATCTCATCAAAAGAACCACATTAATTGCCTTCACGAAAACTTATAATAAAAAATGATAACCACGAATTACAACGCAAGGATTTGATTGGTGCACTCAGGAACAGGATAAATAAATTACTATGGTCCATGAACCAAGTTCCAGAATAATCACCAAACGAATAATACCTAAGAAGAAAGAACTGCTTGTGCAGCCTACAGCTGTCAAAGTATCCTGACATCTATGACGTACTCAATCTCATCAATGCAAAAAAGGCGGAAAAAACAGATCAGAACAATAACCACAATCAGGAAGGGCACCTGCACACTTAGCAAACAATTGAAATGAAATGTCGTTGCCATCCTCCCTGCCGCCTCCATCTCATATGCAATTTCTAAGGCATTGGAATGATCCCCCACTTTGCAGTCTTCTTCAATTAGAAGATCATAAACCTTATCAGTAGCTCTCAGGCCTCCTTTGGCACCTTCAAAGAACACTTGGTTGGCATCTTCCAAATGATTGTTCCTAACAAGTTCCTCTGCATGAGGTGATAAGGGTCACAAATACCGAGTTCAAAATCATAAATTAAAGAGGCTGTGTGAATAACTACATCGAATAAGTAATTAAGAGGGCTTTTACCAATAAGCACTATCCATGCTTGACGTATATCATAATTTAGATTTTCCATAGCCGCAAGTGTTTCTAGACCTCTGGCGGCACGCCCTTTGCACCCAAATAATCTAATCAAGGCCAGAAATGTCTCGTGAACAGGGCGAAGCCCTGCACTCAACTCTCTTCTCAGCGACTGCATCTGCATATGCGTAAGGAAGTACGTTTTAGTTTCCAAAAGGCCCTGGGTTTGACTTCAAACACGAAATACGCCCCCCCCCCCCCAAATTTTTTATTGCCTTGTTTAGCCTTATTATTTTGCATTTCTATTGTTAAGTCCGTGAAAAAGCACACGTTCCAGCCACAGACAATATTTACAAAAATGTTATTGAGGACGATGTTTTGCAAGCAGGAATTTGTTTTAACACGCGCATTGCAGGAATTGTGTGCAGTCAAATGATAAAAGAAGGAATACCGCGGCTTCTTCATCGCCGTTGAGGACATGGGAGACTATCAAGCCATGAAAGGACCTAGGACCAGGGCTGAGACCAGCAGCAATCATGTCGTAGATAACCTCGGATACACCGACGGAGTCGTGGTTCCGGGCTCGGTCCATGAGCTCCTCCATGAAAGTGAAGCGAAGCCCATTCTCGAGGGCAGTGTCATCATCCTTTGGCTGCCTCTTCCTTCTCGTTCGCTTCTCTGGAGCTGAAACCGCAGCGCGAACAACGCTTCGACGAGATAGGCGACTCAAATTGAATGGGAAAGATGTGCAAGGCAAGAGAACAGCAGACATGGGGATAAGAAAGGAAGAGAGTCGGAGGAAGTGGACCGTGAAGCACGGCAAAGGCAATTGCTGAACCGGGATAATTCTGATGAGGCAAACAGCGAATCCGATGTTCACAATCTGATTCCGACGACGAGTCGTTTATGTTGTTAAAAATTTAAGGGGAAATTAATGTTTTAGTAATTTAAATTTCAACTCACTCGTAACCTACATCAATCTTTCACTCCCATTCTATTAGCCTAAAACTCAATTCTTTATTTTTTTTCATTTTTTATATTATTATTCTTACCATTCCTGCGTGGCAAAAAATAGGCAATAATACTCTTAAAATTATTTTTGAGGCCTCTTTTTAATAACTTTTTTTTTAAAAAAAGAAATTGTCTTCACAATATATAATTGTTTGAATAGATTTTTAAAAAATGATTTATAGAAAAAAAATAACTTCTGGATAAGCTCTTTTAGAAAAAGAATTATGAAAAAAATGATTATAAATGAATGAGTATTTAGATAATTATTATTAAAAAAAATTATAATTGATAAATTATTAAAAAGTATATGAGATAAAAAAATAATTATCATCACCGGCTCATCTCTCTCTCATTTTTCTCAAAGTGATAAGAAAAATGACAACTAATACTAATATCAACGAGTGGTGAGCGGTAGGGTGTTAGAGAAGATAAACAATAGAGCAATAGAGAAATTACAGTGAGAGATATGTAATGTGGACGAGCAACAAGAGAGAAAAAAGATAAAGACTAATAACAGTGATAGAGCTATTCCTACAATGATGACCTAGTACTATCAGTTTAATAAATGGTGAAGGCACTGGAGAACAGCGAGAGACCAAGGGAGGAAGGAGAATAAGGTAAAAAATAAAGATAAAATAATAATTATATAATCCATAAATTTTTTTATTATTATAAAAATTATTATCAAGAGCTTATTTAAAATTATAATTTGATCTATAAACTCTTTTAGATAAATATAATTATTTATTTTAAAATTTATATAAATTAAAGTTTTGACAATCAGCCATTTTCAAAACTTTAGTTTTGAATGGGAGGAAAGAGTAAGACATATATTTAATTTGTAAAGTAATCGGTGGGTTTGGCCCTATTTTCCTTTCTTTTTTAAAATTTTGAACTTAGTCACATTTACTTAAGTTTGTGAAGTCATTCCTAAAATATATATATATATATTATAATGTTATTTTATGGTAATTACAAACAAAATTATCGTGATAAAGTCAATAGTATTTTTATAAATAAATTTTATTTTAAAATATATTTTAAGGTGTTTTTTATCAAAATTGTCATAAAGTATACTTTTAACAGTGATTATATAAAAAATTATAATAAAAAGTATTTTTAAAAAGTAAAAGTAATGAAAATAAGGGATTTTTAACAAAATGCCAAAAGTTGAACTTCTCTTTCTCTCATTCTCATGTATCTCACTACCTCATCACTCACTTCGCTTTTAAGTGTCTTCTCTCTTTCCCGTCAACGACCTTCCTTTCCTTTCACTCACTTCACCCTCTCTCTCTCTCCTTCTCAAGTGACTTCACTCTAACGACCTTCCTTTCCTTTCACTCACTTCACCCTCTCTCTCTCCTTCTCAAGTGACTTCACTCTCTTTCTCCCTCTTCATGTCACCCACGCCACCTTCATTCACTTCACCATCTCTCTTTCTCCCTCTCACGTCACCTAAGCCACATCATCTTTCCCTTCAATCCCTTTGCTCTCTCTCTCATGCTTCCTCATCCCTTGTATTCCTCTTTCTTTCTTTAATTGAACAGTAAAATTAGACTTGGTCACTTTTAATATCAGTTAAAAATTTTCTAAAACTTTTAAAATGGACTACTTTCACATTTTTGTAGTCATATGAATCTCGTTCATTTACCCCACCACAGTAAGCTTTGACAAAAGTTATTTTTTAACATTTTTTTCTTATTTTCAATTATTATTTCTATCAATTTCCATAATTTTCATCATCATCCTCTATTATAAAAGTAGTAAGTCACCATTTAATTTTATTATTTACTCTTTTTTCTTACTATTTTAGTTGTGTATTATTTATTTATAAACTCTAATACATCATATATATATATATATATAAGCTATTATCATTGTATTAAATACTTATAAAATTTATTTTTTATTCATCATCTTTCTAAATCTTCAATTTTTTTGCCAAACTTTTTCTCTAGATCTGATCCAATACTTTTAGTGAGGCTGACCATAGTAGCTAACAGTAAGTCATAATAGATGAATCTTGTTAAAAGGAACTTGAAGAGTTTTAATGGAAGAAGTTTCTGGGTCTTCATTTCTTCACTAGATTTTTGACTTATTCTCTTTAGATCTGGATGATACTCTTGATGAGTGTGACTGAGGTGGTTGATTGTGGGTATAAGGCAAGGAAAGCTAAAAAAATAAAAGAAAAATTATAGCTTTACACGGTAATTTTAGCTATAATCGCTATGGAAAAAAGGCATATTTCATAACAATTACAAAATTACCATTAAAATATAAACTTATAACTGTAATATAATTCACGCTGCTCTCAAAATTGTTGTAAAAAGACACTTTTAATGGCCGTTAAAAGTCTCTAGCTTGTGAGTTGTTAAACATGATTAATATATCGCTGTGTTGGAGGCATTATATGAAATGAAGTTAATAGGATTTTTAAATTTAGGCGGGCGCTGCTTATAAAAGTAATTAGTGTGTCGTAAATTATATTATTTGAGTGAAGTAGGATGTGTGCAATTGTGAGCGTAAAATAAATAAATAGGAATGACATCAGGGGATTGCATCCAAAGCCAAGACGGTGGTGAGGTTGAAAGGGTTCATGTATCTGCTAGAACCGGTCATGATCTGTTGCACAATGAGTTTGTTGGCCTTCTCTGAGGGATGGAACGGATCCCAAAACTCATACAAGCTTCGGTCGGGGGACAAGTTAGAGAGTGTCGTGCACAACCCCAACCCGTTGTAGGGTCCTTGACCACATCAAGCTACTTTAGAGGTGGAAAAACCCTATACACGCCCAACCAAAATCAACTAATTAGTTAACGGAATATGCATGAATTAAAGGCAAGATAAAGGAACATGCCACTACCAAATGCTGCAGGGTTGGAAACGAAGTCGTTGTGCATTTGAGCCGTATTTGCTGCGATGAAGACGTGTCTTCGAAGCTTGTTATTGAGTCCCTGGAGCATATGCTCAAGCTGGGGGTTGTATAATGCAGCAGCTCGTTGCAGTTCCACAGAACAACCCCCATTGGTCGATCGCATCGCCAGTTCTGCGGGAACGCAACCCAGAGGTCCGGTGCCCGTCACTAAAACCCTACGTGCTCCCAGCTCATAAAGCCTCTGATCCATTAATCCATCAATTGTTAATATAATAAACAGGTCGCGGATTGAGATGCATAGGCATAGCCTAATTCAACTGCAGTTACCTCTAGAAGTTTGCGAAACTCCACGATGAGAAACTTGACATAATTAAGCAAAGAATACTGGCGGGACCTGGCGGAATAAGGCCCCAAGTAGTAGTTGTTGACAAAATCATTGCCGCCGACGAGCACCAGTGCTTGGTTCACCAGCGTTCTTGCTCTCGCCGCTCCAATCAACGCGCTCAATCGTCCTTGGTACTCTTGGAAGTAGTCCAGCTGTCTCTACATTCTTATTACGTTCAGCTGCCAATTGATATTCTTTAAAAATAATACGAGAGAATACAATGCATGATTGAATTCAAGTAGTATTGAAATAAATACACCAAAGACACGTACAAACTGAACACCAGTGTCGTTAAGGATGCCGATTCCAGCAGAAGCAAAGTTGGCGCCTACCAGGAGTTTGTCCCCTCTCAGCTCGGGGCTCAAGTAAGGCAGAGCTGACTCGGCGCCCAGCTGCTCGCCGGGTTCATTAAAATTGAGAATAGATGTAACTTGTTAGGGGAAGAATTAATAATGGTGAGAGTGGAAAGGAAACGAGAGGGTGGGGGTGCGGAGTCAAACTGATGAGATCGGGGATGTTGAAGCCGTTAGAGAAACGGCCAGTGGGCCTGCGAGTGGGATTGTCGATTCCATAGGGAGGGGAGTCAGCACGTGCAGAGGTGGCCAGGTAATTGTTGTTGCCGCTGTCAACCAGTGAATCTCCAATCACGAAGAACGCCCGAGGCCTTTGCCTGGTTCTGGGCCTGCCCACGGCTGTCCCCAACGCCAAGAACATCAACAGACACATCAAATTCAAACTTGACCTCTTCATTCCCTTGGACGACGTACGCGCCTGTCACTGCTCTCACTTGTTGTAATATTGTATCGTATCTGGGCGTATGCTCCTGCATTGCTGCCAGCTTTTTATGTCGCCCAGATCATCATTCCACTAATCTCGCCCCCTCACTTTTAGGTGCTCACTTTTATTTGGAACATATATTACGACGGACCAATCTTCATTTGGCCACACATGTGATGCTCGAAAATGAGATGGGTCGCTTTAATTTGATATTCGATATTATCTTCGTGAAGCTTGCACCGCATCTTTTATTAACCCTCCCCCCTAATTCCAAAGGGAGAACAAACAGGTTGTAAAGACCTCCCCAAACTACGCATATATATAACAAATTAAATCCTCCCTTATTCACCACCTAAGAATTTATGACTGACCCTCACTTATTTCTTTCGCTACTCGACGCCACAGTAGGGTGTGATCATTATTCTATGGAAAGGTACTGAGCTAAGTCTGCGGTGCAATGCTCCTCCCTCCTTGATTCAATCTATTCTCTTGTTCTCCTTCTGCTCATTATTAGGAGTACTAATTATCCATAAATTAAATATCACGGGCTTGACTCCAAACTAAAGCCGACGACTACGTCCGCGCGCTCTCCCTAGATCACAGCCTCTTTTTGGCTTCATTTCCAAATGCAGGTATATATCTTGTCGAAATCATTGTCATGGAAGCGTAATAATCTTTCAAGCTTGAACAATAAGATTCTTATACGTCCAGGTCTATATAAAACTCTGATATTGGGATCAGGTGCTGCACAATTGACTGCTTTGAAAACAACTAGCTCAAGTTATTTTCAGATCCAACACTTCAGAACAGAGTTGCTTCCAGATTGTACACATATCTGGGATTCAGCTGCTTCCTGGATAATGAAGAATAACAGTAGTAATTTTCAAATTATAAACACGATATAGTATGAGTTGGCAAATACAAAAAAAATTACTTCTCGTCCAACAAAAAATTTTCACATTTTCATTTAAATGCATGTACTTAACCTTTTATTCTGAAAAAAAAAAAATCAGACCTCTTAATTTATTCGTTCAGTTTAGTATTTCTTAATACAAAATTTAAGTGAGTGGATCATACAAGCTCACAAAAAATATAACGGGCAAGCCTTACATTTTGAAGAGTATATTTGCTGGAGGGAATACTGTTTTAGATTGCTATCAAACATTAAATGAATATACATTTCTTATCAAATCTTACTTCATTATATTGTGATAAATTAAGTAACTCTTATTCTGTTAAACTTAATCCCATGATGGATGTAATGGCTTTGGAATTTTTAGATCTATTTGACAAAGGACAAATACATTTGCATTTCAGAGAATGTCAATGAGGAGGTATTAGCTAAGTGGTCAAGTGGCAGAGGAACGGGTAGGGCGAGCTATGTTCAATTCTGGGAGAGTGTTGGGGGAGTTTATTTTTCTTTTCTTTGGCATGCGAAATTACAACATTACCTTTCCCCTATTTCCTTCAGAAATCGTACCCCACTGCCTTCATTTTCTTTTTCTCTGATTTCCTTTGGCGGCTACGCAGAAGGAAGCAGCAGTAGCGCAGAGCAGAAATCCTCGAGCCATCGATGCCGTGTACTCAAGCTTTGCTTCTGCCAGTGTCTTTGTCGTGTGATTCCATCAATGCCGACCGTCATCATTCCTCCTTGGCACTATATTAGGTCCCATTTTGGTTTCACTTGAAGGAAGATCGGAGAGAGTGAAAACCAGAGAAATTGTGAGGTGAGGTTTTGCGTCAATTGGTTTTAGCTATGTATTGGTCGTCGTTCCCTTGTTATCTAAGCTATTACCGCCGGCGCTTGCTTGCTCTATCGTCGTTGTGGCTGTGTGTTTCTTCTCTGTTAGCGAGAAGCAATGTGAGAGTAAGAGTGCATCAAAAGAGAAGAGGAATCCGAGCTCGTGATGTCAGAGACTAAGCTGCAGAGTCATCAGTCGTCGGTTGTAAGTTCTCCGACTCTATTTCCATTCTCTGTTGCTGTTATTTTGAAATTATGGGGTTGGGTTTATTTTCAATGGTTATTGCATGTTCTTTCTTTGCTTGATCCAGTGAGCTTGCCAAAAGGAACATTGATAATGCTCATTCTGTTCTACGTCTGTAAGGGTCTATGCGTGTGAGTTAGTTCTGTTGTGTGTTTTCACCGAAAAGATGTTGAATTTGGCTTGAGATTTAATTTCTGATTAAGTAAGGATTGAAGTTCAATGACATAGAATCAAGCTTTAGTTTTAAAGTGTGTTGCTTCTTTGGGATTGTTTGAATCTCTTCTTCCTTCTCTGTTTTCCTTTTCATATCTTCGCTATTTCTCCTTATTTTACCAGAATGTGTGGTGCCCTCACTGTTTTGTTTGGTGGGTGAATTTAGGATGGTGATGTTGTACAGGTTGATGTCGGGTATATATATACATTTATGTTGTTGGGGCTGTTGTGGTGAATGATTGTATATATTAATACTCTATGCTCGCGGGTTCTATGAAGATACGCACGAGTGTGTGCGCTGTGATGCTAGTTGGTGGTTCTGGGGCACTGGTTAGGGAGATTGGTATTTGCATACATATGTATGCATATGCATATATATATATATATATATTTGTGTAAGGCATGGCTATTTTGGCTGAATCTGAGTGGAATATGCATACATATATATGTACATATAAGATTTGCTTGCGCTGTGAAGTAATATAAGAGAATGAGCTAGTACTGTTAAAATGAAAGAGGAAATAAAAGCTTGTGGTTGTGTGATCATTGCTGCTAAGTGGGTGTACCTATGGGTTGATATTGGTTATATGCATATCTGTGTTTGGGGTATTAAGTTTGAAGAATTGGGTAATGATGTGATATATATATATATAATATTATAGCATGTATGTCTGGTAGAGTTAGTAGAATTAGAGAAGAGGATGTTGGAACTGTTGTTTTAATCACTGTTTAGCATAGGACATATATTTAGATAAATTGCTGCTGCCATGAGGAATTGGACTATGAGTATGCATAAAGTTAAGCGCCGTCAAAGCTTTTGAAAATGGTTAAGGAAAAACTAAAATATATTTGTTAAGAAGCAAGTGTTTCAATTATGACCAAAGGATGGAATTTTGAATGTTAATAGTTAAAGAATTGGTTAGGTAACCTATCCTTGAATGGTTAGTTTGTGTTTGGAGTTGTAAATCATTAAAGTATATTATGGGGTTCAAGTAATGTTCAATTAGGGGTTGTTTAAGCTTAAATTTTGATGCAATGAATGATTTTTAATATAAATCAAGTGTTAGAGGGGTGAAGTCATGGTTAAGGTCAAGTAAAACCTTTAGGATCATATGGATTTCGAATGTTAAGAATAAAGGAAGATGGAAATTTATTTGGTGTGTGTGTAAATGAATTGGTAAGCTAATGGAAGTTAATGAATATGTAAATAACTTGCAATGACGGTATTAGATCAAAAGTACTTGGTATAGAAGAGGTGGATTATATATCTTTTTGGAATAAGGAGTTTGAGAAGAATGATGAATTTAATTGTCTGTGGATGTTCATTAAGTGTGGTAGAAGAATGGAAAGTGGCAAATAGACATAATTGGCTCAAGATTTGTCAAATTTAATGTGATTGAAAGGTTTGAAAATTTTCATAGTCAGAGGTGGTGGTTTTTCATATTTTAATAGTTACATAAAGAAAATAGTCTTTGATACTAAAGAGATGAATAGTAATCATCGATGGAATATTTTTAGAAAATTGGGGAATATTTGGTCGAAGAAATGTTCTAAGACATTCTTTTTCTAAAAGTAATTATGACCATGGGTAATGCTTGTTATATGGGGAGGTTAGAAGTCTGTACAGTATGATTGTATGATTGAATCGATGTCAGAAGGTGATGATTAGAAGCATGAAATGAAAGGAAATATTAGGTTAAAGATGATTTATTTTTGTTGCAATGTTGATTAGAATATTAATATATTATTTCGGGATATCAGGGAATTGAGAAGTGAAATAATCGAAAGTGATTGGCTGAAATGGGTAAAGGTTTTGGAGCGTGACAGGTGAGTGAATAACGTTCCCTAAAATTTACATTTTCAAATACATTGTTATTTCAAATGTTTAATTTCAAATATAAATTTCGAAAAGCAAATTTTATGAAAGTATGGTTTAGATCGTTAGAAATAATTTTCTTTCGATTGGTTTACAAATGAATTATGATTAAGTATGAAAATGGATGAATAAATTTTTGAAAAGAGTTTGGCAAAAGTTGCATTGAACTGATGTTATTCATGAAATATTTTTCTATGTGAATTTCATATGTTTTCACAGTAATTTGATTTCAAATGTACATACTGGGGTTTTGAAAAGTTAAAGTGATTTTACCAATGGTTATGGCATTGAAACGATTGAGATTATTTCATGTGAAATAAACCCCACGCATGATGGAAATGTTTTAGGATGGAATACAGAACGCTGGTTGCTAACAGCAGTACTGTTAGCCCTTGGTGCACCTTGGTTACTCGAGCTCGACAGTTAGTGGCAGAGCCACCAGAATTATTTCGTGAGATTTATTCTCGTGACCGTTTGTGGCCTTGAGCCACCAGAATTATTTCGTGGGATTCATTCTCACGACAGTTTGTGGCCTTGAGCCACCAGAATTATTTTGTGGGATTAATTCTCACGACAGTTAGTGGCTTCGAGCCATCAGAATGGTTAGTTACCCTCGTAGACTGTGTGTCTACGTCTGTTTTTATTCTGTTGAAGTCCTACAGAAAGATTATGGTTTTGAAAAGATTTATTGTTAAACTATTGATTCAAAATGGTTGTTTCAGATTGATTTGAAATGGTTATTTTAAATTATTTTGTCTGAAAAATAAATGTTTACGGAAATGTTTGCATTAATTTATGAAATGTTATGAAATACATTTTCAGCATGATTATGCATTGTTGCTTTTCGCATTTTTAATCATGTTTTTTAGACGTTATTCACGAGTAGATTATTTGGCTTCAGATAGTGCAGGTGACCTAATCCTCCTCCTGAGCAATAAAGAGCCTTGTTACAAAGCCGAAGTGTCATTTTTTATAAAACTACTTTTGATATAATTATCATTTAGAAAGTGCATGTATTATTTTGAAAGAAGGTAAATGTTCCACATAGTCCTTAGAAAAGATTCTGTTTATTTTGAAAAATATTATGAAAAGTTTGAATGTTCTGTTTAAAGTATTAGGCTTTCAGAATATGAAATTATTCAAATTCTGTGCCGGTCACGGTCCAAATTTGATGACGTGACAATGGATTAATACCATTAGTAGTTAAGTGTCTATTAGTTGAAGTACTCTTTCGTTTCTTAGTATAAAATCTAATTGAGTAGTTAATTTTAATTTTAAATATAATATATATTTTTTATATTTATTAAATTTTTTAAAATTATCTCTATTATACTCTTTCAACAATAATTAAGTAAAAAAATGGGAAAATTAATTGAAGGAGAATATTAGGGTATTTTAAAAAACATATCTCATATTAACTAATTTAACTAATTCCTTAATATAATCAAATTATATAAATATATCATTTATTAAAAATCAGAACATTATCAATTACTAGGTCAATATTAATTGGTTGACAAGTCAGCATTTTCCGCTCAATGTATTATATCAGAATTGATCTACTATATATTCGTGCTTGGGCCGAATGTTCTTGGAGTTCGGAGTTCAGACTACTGGCAGCCGCCATTGAAGAGATTATTTTTGTCACCATATATATTTATTGTTTGTCTGATCATTTACTCACATCTCACTCCGTTTTGATCATCTAGTCCAACTTTAACAGGCTTGTTTATATATTTCTTCGTTATACATGGTCAATTATAACTAAATTTGAGTCTAAAAAGTTGTAGGATACATTATACATACAGCCCCAACACCAATTTAGAAGTACAGGAACATTTTGAGAACCGTCACGGGGACATCCAGAACGTGGTTTTAATGTTGCTCAAGGGGGTTAAAACCACGTTTTGGACGGGCCATGTGCATCTTGACTCTGCTCATTAGTATGAAAAGTTTGATTTCATTGATTATCAAAAAACATTTGAATTATTAGGCTGCATTTGGATTCTCTTCTTAACGTACGTGTTGATTTCAGATTAAATCATGGGCAGTAGAGGCGGTTGTGGAGGGAGTAGATTTGAACAGCGTAGGATAAGACAAGTTTTAAGTCTTAATTGAAGAAAAGATTGACAGTCGGAAGGGAACGTTGACACACACATGCACGCAGATCTTGATATATAGAATACGGCCATACATGCATACTTGGCGCCAGGATATTTTAAAGATAAATATATCATCCCACGCTTTTCACATATATCTGGGAAGAAGGTGGCTCGCTTACTGCGTGGAATTCCCAGTGAGCGGTACTAACGAAGAACAAAAAATGGGGAAAAAATAGTGTAATGATTTATTTGGCAGCTTGAAAATGGTTGTTGAGGATAGAGAGGAATACAACAAGATCGAGAGAGATCACGCATATTGCAGTACATATATATGTGTGTGCGGCGGGTAATTAAATAAGGTAAAATGAAGATATATAATAATGAAATTGGAATCTGATTAATTGAGGGAGGAACCGAGGGCACGATCCAAGGCGAAGGCGGTGCTGAGGTTCATGGGGTACATATACTTGGTGGTGCCGCTCATAATCTGCTGCACAATGAAGCCGTTGGCCCTCTCGGAGGGGTGGAAGGGGTCCCAGAAGGCGTAGACGTCCCTGTTGGGGCACAGATTGGATGCCACCGTGCACAGTCCCAGCCCATTATTGGGCCCCTGGCCGCAGCACGCCACTTTCGATGTTATAAATCCTGCACCGAACCAACATCCATCTCCTCATATATAAACCCTTTCATTTCATCTCAACTATTAATTAATTCTTATTACCTAGGTGCTCTGCTTTCTCCTTCTCCATTCATTAATATTCTCAACTCCCCTCCCCTCTCTATTAATCAAGCTGATCCTTAGCTAATAGCTACCCTATATATCTGCATTGATCCTGCCTATATAATTCCTTTCATTTTCAAACTTTATCCACCGTGTTATCATGCCCTTGTTTCTCAACCCACTTACTTTACGCGGAACCATGCTGTAATTAATATTAAAATCCAATCCAACTAAGTTAAGAGATTTTTTTTGGTGGTGGTGGTGGGGGGTGGGGGGGGTTAATATTCCATGTATATCCACGCTACAATTAAGACGTTCATCATGACGTGGCATGCACATCGTGGTGAGTAATATTACCGTAGGCTCCGGGATTACTGATGAAGTCATTGCTCATTTGTTGGGTGTTAGCACCTATGAAGACGTCGGAACCGATTTCGCTGTTGAGTTGAGCCAGCATCTGAACAAGTTGAGGGTTGAATAGTGACGCCGCCCTCTGCAGCTCCTCGGAGCATTCCCCATTCCTGCTTCGCAACGCCAGTTCCGCCGGAACACACCCCAACGGCCCCGTCCCCGTCACCAGCACCCTCCGCGCTCCCAGATCATGTAGCCTCTGCACTCCCCATTTTTGTTTTTTGTTTAAGACACAGTACTTCAAGTTTCTTTAATATTTCACGCCTTTTAGTCATCTTAATTGATTAATTCATTTTGTGTATGTCTCTGTGTACTTCAACTAGATCAGATTATCCATACGTTAAACAAAATACGCAAATCGAACCATACACGCAGTAGTAAAAAAATATCATAATATTGTTCTAATATATATACATATATAATGATACAAGTCCTACCATACCATTTATAAATAATAAATAATGTAATTCAATTTTCAAAACTTATATATTGTACTATAAAAGTGTTTTATATAATTAAATATATAATTAGTTGCTTGATTCACAAATAAATAATGAGGGGTGCATATTTCAAAATATAAAAAAAAAACTTTTGAGTTATTGATTAATAGGGCACATGATTGAGGAGACATGCATGAATAGTAGATTAGGAAGAAAACAAACCCTGAGTATCTTTTTGTATTCAGAGATTAAATACTTGACGTAGTTGGGTAGAGCGAACTGGCGGGATCTGGCAGAGAAAGGGACCAAATAGTAGTTATTCACAAAATCGTTGCCTCCCAGAGTGATGAGCACCAGCGCTCCACTCACTAAACGCTGCGCCTGCTCCTCTCCGACTAGGGCGCCCAGCCTCTGCTGGTACTCTTGGAAGTACTCCAGCTGTCTGTATATTCTTATTATGTTCACCTGCACCCACTCATTAATTAAGTGCCACGACATACACGCACGTGAACTTAAACTCATATATTCTCATTCACTGCTACTCACAAACTGTATTCCAGTGTCGTTGAGAATGCCGATTCCGGCAGAAGCAAAGTTGGCGCCCACCAGCAATCTTTCTCCGGTGAGCTCCGGGCTCAAATACGGCAACGTGGATTCTGCTCCAAGTTCCTGACCTGCAAGCATGCACCTGATTGATGAATACCAAGTAATTAACAGGGTAAGCATGAATGCAAAAAGACAACGACTGATATAGATATAACCCAACTGATGAAGTCAGGAATGTTGTAGCCGTTAGAGAAACGGCCAGTGGGTCGGCGGGTGGGATAATCAATGCCGTAAGGAGGAGAGTCGGCTCGAGCCGTGGTGGCCAAGTAGTTGTTGTTGCCATTGTCCACCAGCGAATCCCCGAACACGAAGAATGCTCGGGCAGCATCTGCCCCTCTCATCCCACTCGCCGCCACTATTAGCATCACTAGACTCAGCACACTAGTGTAACTCCACCACCTCCCCACCATTGAACTGCCCATCGCTATTTGGATATTATTATTATTATGACGAAAAGCTAAAGTGGTATGACCTCCCAACTCAGCAAAAATCAGCTTTAATTTGATGCCTCACTGCACGCATAGCAACAAGCCTTATATATAGTTCCCACAAATGCGAATGGCCCACGTCGCAAAAGCAGATTAGTACTGGGGTGGTTGCATATATTGGAAATAAAGGTCCCCACGTCTTATCCCGTCATTTCACTCCTTCAGCTTATTATTCATCGGTTGGTTGATTCTTGCAATTTCTTCCCCCATCTGCATGTAATTTTATAATATTCAACTAGCAGCAGGGTGGCATTTTGTTCCGCGCTTGTGATTCTGAATCCACGTTTTACTCTTTATGAACCAAGCATTCATTTCAACCCCATCTCCATTAATATTTTGCCTGTGTAATTTTTACCAGGATATCTCTGCCTATTGCCTATAGCAAGGACTCCGGGTTTGACGATCCAGAAGTACCACATCATTTGAGTGCTTGAGAAGAAACTGTTTGCAATTATTTGCAGCGGTAGTTGATGTGCAGTTAATTGGTTCAAATGAACACCCCCCCCCCCACAAAAATATATATATATTATCTGGCAGAATGAATTATGTCGGTCGTCACATCTTTTATTTCTATAATTCAAAACTGAGCGAGTACTGTATCAAATATACAATTTCAATCTCGCTTTATCATATACATACATATGCATGTACGTAAGACGCGCGTGTGTATAATTTTCCCAACGGAGCCGTTTAATTAGTGCATGGTCTGGCTAAAAGAAGTATATGCTGGATGTATATATATTGAAGCCGTAAAATTGTAACTGTGATATAATGACAGAACTGTTATCTTGTTTCATTTATCCTTCAGTTCAATTTAAGACAATGTTGCGCTCTTAACTCTTTTGCTTCGTCAACATTATATTGATGCGAAGACTGTAGATTGCTTGCCCACATGGATCCCCTTATCTTACTGATGGGACTTTTAGAGAAATGTGGAAGTTGGTTAGATTTCATGGTTTATGTTTTTGGATTAATTCGCAGACCAAGGTTGCACGTGGCTGGTGAATTTTTTTTTTCTTTAATGAGAATTTGACAGAGTGTGTAATTGTTATATTAGAAGTTTATATACTTGTATGGGCGGAATGTTTAGTGGCCTTAATATTAAGAGCTGGATTTTTTCACGGCCCCATGTATCACCAACCTAAAATTAATTGGGGCATGTGACAGTCGCGTAATTATTAATGCTAGCTGACCCAGCTAATGAAATGTCCAATGGAAGCTATTCATCTCAATCTATCTATCTAGTATATACTATATACAAAAAGCCATCGCTGACACCAGGTTGAGGTTAACCGGTCAATTTTTTTCTAAAATAAATTTACGGGTAGATGCAATCGAAGTAGCCAAGAGAATAGAGATGTATACATTTAAAAGAAAAAATTTGAACTTAATATATGGATAAACCTTGTGATGCAAAAAAAAAAAAAAGAGCTTAATTTTAGATGTAAAATACAGCGTTAAATTCGCTTATATATATGTGGCCAGAGAGTTATATGTCAGGAAGCGGCTTGCAATGCCACGTCCCGTTCATGGCTACAGTCACTACTAGTAATAATGGAGGTGAAAGAGAAGCAAACAATAAATTGATGATTTCTTCGTTCGTATATATGTTTAGTCCCTCTGCAACTAGCTTGTCCGACGAATTCTTCTATATGTCCGTGTTTTTTGCCCCTTCTTTTTTCACGTTAAACAAGAAAAAGGAACTGTGGTGTTATCAGCAGACATGGAGGAGGGGTAACTTATCTAAATTTTGGATTTAGAATTTTTAACTTGCAGGGGATCCAGATAGCGAAGTCGTCAATAATTGGAGTACACTGACAAAAAAGAAAGAAATGAAAAGAATGCATGCATGGGGCCATTTTGTATGGTAATAGTGGATCAGAGAAAAGTAACACACAGTTGTGTAGATTTAATAACACCAACCACTCTACACCTATTTCATTGTCACAATATAAATCATTTGGCGGTGGGAATGGTTCAACAAACTAACACACAAAGTGCTGGCTTGATCCCACTCTTTACTTCGACCTACCTGTGAGGCTATTCAATTCCCGACGAGCTTGCAAGTTTACTTGAGCTTGAAATCACCCCCTCTCTAACACACACACTCACAGTTCCCTATTCGCCGTGGAAAAACACGGAGGAAAAAGAAATTACAAATAAGAAAGGCCACAGTAGTTTAATATAATTATTGATCAAGGTTAAATTGGTGGATGACAGCAAGGAATTAATGGAGGGAGCATGAGGGATTATATGTTTAGGAGGAGATTAATGGGAGGAGGAGGAGTAGATGAGGAATGGAGGGAGCAACACATTTGGAGGCCGAGTTAATGCGATGGAGAGAATTAATGGGCGAATTGTGGCGCCTCCTAAATCTGGTTCGCTCTTTAATGCTCTCCCCCGGACTTTCCTTGGTATCTTCTTCTACCTTTGGATACTAGCCATCTCTATACCATATCCCTCTTTTACACGTACTATAATTTCAATTCTTTAATTATTCTCTCCCACATTATTCCATCAGTTTGTGTTTTCTAATTTGGAGTTTGCATTCCCTCCTTTTAAAATAATTATGGCATTCAGTGTTTCAATGTTTCACGCTAGCTAGCTAACGTTGTTGCTATAAATTATTTAATTTCCCCCCTATCTTGGGATATATATTCACTGCCACAACAACGAATTCATTTGCATCCTGTTGGATCCTCCAAACAACTTGTACGAAATTAAAAGATGCATGTAAATCCCACGTTCCAAGTGCTTCGAAAGGATATAACATTATCGTGTTTATATATGGTATAGCACAAGACACGGAAGGAAAAGGGGACCGATGACCCAGTAGTTTGCAGTCCAAAACAACACCGCTTCTTGTTGGTCTTGCCGAGGATCCCAAAACCACCCCTCTCACAAATCCTATATGGTGTTTCGAGACCCACCGCTTCAGTGACGACGGAGGAGCAATGACTTCCCCCTTGGTGACTCACAGCCAGAAGATGACGAAGGAGCAATGACGATAGAGGCCCACAGAAGAGAGGAGAGATAGAAAAAATAGTAAAAAAAAATATTAGATTATAGTTTAGATAAAATAGTAATTGAGATTCATAAACTTTTTTAGTATTCTAAAAATTATTTCTATGAATTTATCCAAAATTATAATTTAAAACTATAATTTAGTTTATAAATCAGATAAATATAACTATTTTAAAATTTTTCTAAGAGGTGTATAATTTTTTTTTAGTTGCTCACTCAGTTTATCAAAATTTTATCCTAATTATATTTAAATTTAATATATATTATATATTTAATTATAGTGGGCGAGTCTCACACTAGAATTAAATAATAAGAAGTGCATAATTATAAATCTTTTCATTTGAAGGAATATTCCCATGGACCGGCGTCATAATTTATTTGGATAAACAGGCCACAAGAATTTTGGATCCAAACAGGGTTCTAGAATAAACTTCCAACTTGGGGCAGTCCTGTCCAGGCCTCTTAAGGACTCACAAGCCCATTGAACTAACTGGCGCCCAAACTGTCCCTTCACCTCGACCTTCCCCTCTCCATCGGCTTATACGTGGAAAAAAACATTCAACATTTTCAGTCCGGGGCTCAGTTGGCCAGCAGCTTCTACTAAAACCCTAATCATCCCTCTGATTAACTGAATTAATGTACATGAGGAGTTCCCTGCTTTACTCTCTGATCAACGCATCCACTGGTATGTCCATATCCTCCCATTTTATCATGGCGGACTCATTAGATGCTCTAATTTCCATTGCCGAATTTGTTTCAACTGCGTCCACCACCAAACGGGTTCGGATATTCCGTGATGAAATCCCATCGATTTTGAATAACTTAGGTTAGTGATCACGTCCGTACATCTGACGTGCCATTTGCAGTGTCAAGTGAAGTATTTTCTGTATCATTTCGGACATCCTGGAATAAACTTCTTTGTACGGGCTCCCAATCTAGTTTTCTTTTAAACTTGTCTGACTTAAATTAACAAAACAGCCACCAGTGTGCATCTTGAATTTAGTTGGGCTTGCTGGAGTGTCTCCTTTTGTACTTTTAATCTATCGTAAGAAACCCTAACTTTGATCTGTTAGAATATTCGTGTCACAGCTATCCAAGTGTTTCCTAGTTTAGAATTCATGAATGCTGTAGAAACCCTTAAGAATTGTGATGGTGGGGAATGGTGATATCTTGTTCATGCTGATTTCCAGGTTCAGAAAATGTTCGAGCAGCACAGAAATATATCACTGGCTTGGATGCTAGACGGCTGTCAAAGCTTTCTGAATATAGGTATGTATGGTTAGATTTACGTTTCCGTAGCATCTTAGTTTCAGACTGGTGCACTGCAATTATTGTCAAGAGTTGAGAATCTTAGGTCCGTCATCACATCACAATCAGTTTTCTGCAGATATCATATTTTTATGTGTGAAAATATCTAGGAATGGAGCAAAATTGAGGATCCCCATCTAAGGATGTTAAATGAGAAAATTGTATAATTTTGCCATTAAAAAGTTAAGTAAACAAAGTAATGGAAGAATTCTTGGAAAACTTAATTGAATGGCATGTGACAAAATTTGTAGGTTAATATTTTAATCTGGTGAGTTCAATGCTGTACCTGTAATCTTCCTTGAGTTTGAATACGATACCTAAATAGCTCGTGCATGTGTTGAAGGCTAATGTTGATGATAAATTTGTATGATGTCGATGTAGTGAAGACAGTGAAGAAGACATGTCAAGTAGTTGAGAAGGTTTGCTTTTCTATATTGCATTCTTTCGTATCTGTTGTGTTTCTTACCAAGAATAGGAAAACAAGACGAAGGGAAAGGAGAAACAGAAGAGAAAAGGGAAAGAGAAAGAACAGAGAGGATCACGGTCAGAAAAGAGACAGGAGGAAACTGTAAGGCACGTGTTTTATTCAACTCTTATTCTGCTTTCTCCCATCCAATCAGATCCTATTTATACACTCCAGTCCTGTTAACTAACTACACTTACAGTAACGGTCACAGTAAAACAGTAAAAGTAATTGCTAACAGTAATTTTCATAACAATACCCCCCTCTGAAAACAACCCTTGCCCTCAAGGGTTGGGCACTTGAAATTCAGGGAACTGTTGCTGTAAATGGTAAAGAGTAACCCAAGAAGCTTCTTCTTCTGGATATCCCTTCCACTGTATCAGAACTTCAGTAATGATGCGTTTCCTCTTCCTTCCTATTCTAGTAGCCAATACCTTCTCAGGATATTGGGAGTGAGGAACATCAGGATAATCAATAGGAGGATGTCTTTGTTTAACCCCTGGATCTGGACATAGTTTCAATAAGGACACATGGAATGTAGGGTGAATTCTGGACTCAGGAGGCAATTCTAATCTGTAAGCCACTGATCCTACTCTTCCTATCACCTTATATGGTCCATAGAATCTGGGAGCCAACTTCTGGGAACTTCTGGTTGCTGCAGAAACCTGCCTATACGGTTGTAGCTTGAGAAAAACCCATTGACCCACCTGAAACTCACGATCTGTTCGTTTAGCATCCGCCTTCTGCTTCATAGTATTGATTGATTTATATAGATGGTGTTTAAGGACAGCCAACATTCTTTCCCTAGCTGCAAAACTTCTATCCACACTTTCAATAATAACTGATCTAGGGATGTAGGGGGAATAAACTGGAGGTTTCTGACCATATAACAACTCATAGGGAGTTGCCTTAGTAGATGTGTGAAAAGTGGTATTATACCACCATTCAGCTAATGACACCCAGGAATTCCATTCCTTAGGATTCTCCCAACACATGCATCGCAGATATGATTCCAAACAGCGATTCAAGACCTCGGTCTGACCATCGCTCTGAGGATGGTATGCTGATGACAGTTTTTGCTCAATCCTTAAAACTTTGACAAACTCCTTCCAAAAGTTACTGACAAAAATAGGATCCCTATCACTCACTATTTCTACTGGCGCTCCATGAAGCCTATAAATCTGATCAAGAAAAATCTGTGCAAGGGAGGATGCTGTAAATGGATGAGCCAACGAAATAAAATGAGCATACTTGCTCATGCGGTCAATTATGACCCAAATAACCTCCTTCCCATTAGATTTAGGAAGTCCCTCTATAAAATCCATGGATACACTTTCCCAAACCTTGCTCGGAATGGGAAGAGGCTGCAGTAATCCTGGTAAAGCTACAGTCTCATATTTACACCTAGCACATGTGTCACACCCTTTTACAAATTCTTCCACCTCCTTATGCAGATTCTTCCACCAAAATAACCCACGAACCTTCTGATATGTGGCGTTAATCCCTGAATGACCTCCTTGAGCACTAGAGTGAAGCCATTCGAGAATCTGCTGCCTCACAATCACAGCACTCCCCACTGCAATCTTACCATCCCTACGCAAAACAGATCCATCCCAAGAAAACTTCCCAGAAATCCCATCAGCTCGTTGCTTAAGATCTGCAAGTATGGCCGCCAATCCTGTATCTGTTTCCCAGGAACTTTTGATCAATTCCAACAACTCAGAAGAAGCAGTATCAAGTGTCATGTGTAAGATCTGAGAACCATGCAGCCTGGAAAGGGCATCAGCTACACAATTATCAGTTCCTTTCTTATATAGGATTTCATAATCATACCCCATTAGCTTAGCTAACCAGTACATCTGAAAGGGTGTTTTGAGTTTTTGTCCTAACAAATATTTAAGACTTTGCTGATCAGTCTTAATGCTGAAACAGGATCTCTCTAAGTATTGATGCCAATTTTCCACTGCAAGAACCACAGCTAGTAGCTCTTTTTCATATATTGATAGCTTAGCATGTTGAGGCGCCAAAGCTTTACTAAAAAATGCAATTGGCTGTCCCTCTTGCATGAGAACAGCTCCAACTCCTGCCCCACACGCATCTGCCTCCACCACAAACTTTTTAGAAAAATTAGGCAAAGCAAGGACAGGAGCTGATACTAGAGTATCCTTTAAATGCTGAAAAGAATTGCTAGCTTCTTCAGACCATTTGAAGGCATCCTTACGCGTAAGGAGAGTCAAGGGACGAGCCAATCCTCCATAGCCTTTGATAAACCTCCTATAATAGCCAGCCAACCCAAGAAACCCCCTCAACTGCTTCACAGTCCGGGGCTCTGGCCACCCTACTACATCCTGAATCTTCTTGGGATCTGTGGAGACCTTTCCATCTGAAATGATATGCCCCAAATACTCCACATTTTGAGCAGCGAAGGAACACTTACTCTTCTTAACAAAGTATTGATGGTCACGAAGAGTTTTCAACACTATTTTCAAATGTAAACTATGTTCTGCCAGTGAGGAACTGTAAATGAGGATATCATCAAAAAATACTAACACAAACTTACGGAGATAAGGTCTAAAAATGTCATTCATAGCCCCTTGGAATGTGGCTGGAGCATTGGTCAGACCAAAGGGCATAACCAACCACTCAAAATGCCCTGAGTGAGTCTTAAAAGCTGTCTTATAACAATCTCCCGGTACCATCCTTATCTGATGATAACCAGCTCTCAGATCCAGTTTGGTAAACCATTTAGCAGAATGTAACTCATCCAGTAAGTCTTCCACCAAAGGAATTGGATATTGATTCTTTATGGTATGCTTATTTAACTCCCGGTAGTCAATACACATCCTCCATGTCCCATCCTTCTTTTTAACCAGCACAATAGGAGCAGAAAAAGGCGAACAGCTCTCTTGCAAAACCCCATTTTTCAGCAGATCTCTAATCTGCTGCTCAATAACATTCTTTTGTTCAGAAGAATAACGATAAGGCTTGATATTAATTGGATTTGTCCCTTCTTGAAGAACAATAGGGTGATTGTGGCCAGGTCTCAAGGGCGGGAGGCTCTGTGGCTCCCTGAAAACATCCTCAAACTCAGTTAGGATTCCCTGCACCTCCTCAGGATACACAACTGCCTCCCTCTGTATTGCAAACAACTGAACCACTTCCCCCATCTGAGACCCTATAAGCTGTATCAGGAACATATGCTGATTACTCATACCATGAGAGTTCCATTTGTTAGCGACTACTACATCCAAAGTTTTAGGACCCGCCGCTTGCAACGTACACATTCGCCCCTTATACCAAAAATGCATCGCCATACGATCATACTCCCAATAGGCATTTTTGATAGATCTCAACCACTCCAACCCAAGCACCATATCATAAGTGTGCAAGTCAATAACCCTGACAGTAGCTTCAAATTCCATCCCCTGCATTCGCCACTTAAATTCCTTCCATACTCCATGAACCTTGAGTTTCCTTCCCCCTGCCACTTGCACCAGAGCTACGTCCTCATTCTGCCCTTTCCACCCGAGCTTCCGTGCCAAGTTTTGATCAAGGAAATTGTGTGTACTACCATTATCAATCAGGACCTGCACCCCCCTCTTGCCGACACTTCCTGCAATCTTCATACATTCAGCAGTTTCTTGGCCACGGATAGCATGCAAGGATAGCAACGGAACAGAGTCATCAACGGCCTCTCCACAACCGTTAGACCCAACAAGAACCTCGCTGTCCTCTTCAAAGCTAATGAAATGTAGCTGCATCCTTGTTTTTTCTGGGCAACGGTGATCACGAGAGAACTTCTCATGACAGTAAAAACATAAATTCTTGGCGCGATGTTCTGCTTCCTCCTCTGCCGTCAGCATCTTGATTGGCCGTATAAATCTTGTCGACAGCTTGGGCCCCACAACTGGTTCTTTTGTCACTAACGGCACCTCACTTGTCCGCGAGGATGGCCCACTCTTCAGCAACGCATTCTTGTAAGGGTTCAACGAAAGTACCGGTGTTGAGACCCCCGACATTTGTTTCCCCCCTTTTTCGTTGACAGATTTTGCACCCTGATGATTCACGGCAATTTCTTGAATCCGTGCCAGTCGTCGAGCCTCTACCAGCGTCTGGGGGTCAAACATTAAAACAGAGTTTGCTATTTCATCCTTCAACGCCCCCACATAAACATCAACCAAGTAAGCCTCGGAGAGATCCAACCTTGCGGTAATAGTATCAAACCTGACATTAAATTCTGCTAACGAGCCCGTCTGCCTGAGATGGGTCAATTCAGTCATGGGTTTCTCATATGGGGGTCCGAATGTCTTCTTTAGCAACTCCGTGTATTCCTCCCACGTGGGCCGATAGTTTCCCCACCGCCGCTCAGTGGCCAACTGCCACTCGAACGAGTCACCGTCAAGGTTCACCGCCGCGACATCCACCTTCCCTTCTTCTGGGATATCTTCAACCCGGAAATACCGCTCACACTTCAATATCCAAGAGTGGATGTTCTTACCGTCATACTTCGGGAAGTCCATTCTTGGTAAGCGAGTCCTTCGTCGGTCATCCCCCCGATCATTACCTCTCTGGTTGCCGTAACGATGGGGCGCGCCTTGAACGATATCACGCAATTCTTGCGTCGTGGTCTGCAATTCTTGCCGGAACACTCGTCCCATCATCTGCATTTCTTCCCGGAAACCCAAGACAGTTTCCTGCAAGTCATCCACCTTCAGCAATCGTTCCTCAACGCTCTGCAACCTATCGTCCATTACCTTTGCGTTTTCTTGAAGTCGCGTCGTAACCATTCAGTGACCGCACAGTCGAGGTCCGAGGAAAACCTGGCTCTGATACCACTGTTGTGTTTCTTACCAAGAATAGGAAAACAAGACGAAGGGAAAGGAGAAACAGAAGAGAAAAGGGAAAGAGAAAGAACAGAGAGGATCACGGTCAGAAAAGAGACAGGAGGAAACTGTAAGGCACGTGTTTTATTCAACTCTTATTCTGCTTTCTCCCATCCAATCAGATCCTATTTATACACTCCAGTCCTGTTAACTAACTACACTTACAGTAACGGTCACAGTAAAACAGTAAAAGTAATTGCTAACAGTAATTTTCATAACAGTATCATTAGGACGACAGACACACACAACAGATGAGCGATCCAATTTTTGTGCGCCTGTTGCTATAGTGGGCAATAATAGATGAATTATACACCACAGTTGAGGCTTGATACCCAATTTTGCCGTGGGGGGTGCTGCTTGTCTACATAATTGTAAATTAGATGAGTCCTACGTTGCGTAGCTAATTGTTTGATATTGTGATAATATGCAATGTTTTATTGGTATCAATGCAAACAATGCTCCTTATTTGTTATTTTTGGAAATTTGAAATAAGCCTCTCCTTTTCATTTTGGGCCCAGTTTACTGTCACCGCCTTTCCTTTTTTATTTTTTCATGTTGTGTTTTGCTGTATAGTTTTTATTTTTGGTGTTGGACTATGTACTGGGCCCTCTTCTTTTATATTGAGCAAGGGTTGTTTTTTTTTGTTTTTTGATACAAGAGAGGGCTATAGCCCAAAAGTAAAATGAGTTACACTACGTAGGAATTAAATCCTAAACAATCTGCATCCACTAAATCCTTTAATTTTATATGACACTTCTCATATGTAATAGAACAAGAAAGGCCTTCTTTTGCGAGGGCATCCGCCACCTGGTTAGCTTGTCTCGATATAAACCGCAATTGTAATTTCCAAGGTCTGCACATGAAATCCACAATTTGCACAACTAACAAGCTTTCTTGTTGCCGAGTATTATCATCTGCCAACATATCAATGAGGAATTTTGCATCTGATTTCAGAATAACCCTCTTATACCCCTTATCCCATACACTCTGGAGCCCTTTAACCACTGCCCATTCCTCCGCATCTGCCGCACTACAACTTCCAATGAAATGTGTGAATCCAAAAATCCACTTACCATGATTATCTCTTAACACCCCACCACATCCAGCTTTATTATTGGACACTGCCATAGCCCCATTTACATTTAGTTTAACCCACCCCATGGGTGGTGGATGCCAGGTCATATCATCTATAAGGGACATCTGATGTGAATGATCATAATCACTCCCTTGTACATACTTTCTCCAGCCTTGTAAGATAACCATTTCTGGTTGTTCAGGTCTTGTGATGTCTGGATTAAATATAACCATATTCCTCCATAGCCAGAGCTTCCAAATTGCTACTCCCCAAATAAGGTTCCAAGAGTCCCCCATATTCCCCAATTGTCTCTTTAGATTTAAAGAAAACCAATCAGTAATAGATACAACAAAGAAAGGCAAGCGATGTTGAGGTGCTAATAACTTCAACCATATACGCTTTGCATACACACAATCTCTCAAGATATGTAAAGTATCCTCCCTGGCCAAGTTACAGCTAGGGCAAACAGCAGAAGTAGAAGACCATTTGCTTCTCCACACATTAGTTGGTAGTCTATTACTAACAGCTATCCACATAAACACCCTAATTCTCTCTGCACCTCGTCACTTCCAAATTGCTTTATAAACCGGACTATGAGAAGGCCGCCTTCTTTCCTGTAATAGATAATAGGCACTCTTTATAGTAAAAGCCCCATGTGCATTTGCATTCCAAGAGCAAGGGTTGTTTTTTATATTGACGGGCAGGCAGTTCTTGCAGAAAGATCCCAAAAGACCTATCGTCCATAATTTCAGTTGATGAAGAGATAAGACATACAACTATTTGAAACGTGTTCGAATCCTGGGGAGTACCACTTTGTTGTGATTCCATTCGTGGCGTTTGGGGAGGCATTTTAGCTTCTGGATGCCTAGGTTTACATCTGAGGGTAATAGATGGCTCGCCCTGCTTGACATTAGTATCGCCTAGGAGGAAGGAAAATTTTGCCCTGCTCTTGGATCGTGGGTGAACCTAATCCCTTTTTAAAAATTTTTGTACAAAAAAAAATAGAAAGATCCCAAAAGAAAAGATGGCCATTATGAACTAGTCAATGTGTCAGATTGGATTAGTAGTGAACAACTATAATTTTAGAATGATTGTGATTTTTATAAGTGACAAATTATTATTATTAAATATAATTTAATAAACTGTATGAATATTTAAATATAATTTTATTTTTAATAATATTTATTATTAAAATTATTATTATTATTATTACAAGAAAGGAGTATGAGGGTAAATAGAACAAAACAATTATTGCTAAAATCAATCTGGGTTATTCTAAACATCTAAGCAATCCTCTTGTCATTTATGCTAAAAATACGATGTAATATTGAAATCATAATTCAAACATGTTTATTTGACCTCCCACCACTAAACCAAACTAACTCCATGTCACCCATCATCTTCGGGTTGAATTTGCTAATGGTAAAATATACAATTATTTTAGAACGTGTTTGATTTTTAAAGAGTATTATTTTATTATAATTTCAATCATGATATTTAGAAAAATATTTTAATTTTTGGGTCCTTAAGTTTAAACCTGAAAGTAATAGATAATTCGTTTTACTTAATATTAATATCATATATGAGGAAGAAAGATTTTGTTCTGCTTTTAGATCATATGTAAGCCTAATTATTTTTAAAAAATTTTATGAGTTAGTTAACTAATTTAAATAAATTAATTATTAATTTATTTAAATTAGTCAACTAACTCTTATAATAATTATAATTAACTGTTTTATCTAATTTTTTAATATATTTAAATTAATAAATTAACTGTTATATTAATAACTAAAAGAAATATTATATGTGGATGTTGGGTTTCTCCTAAAAAGAAGGGTTTCAACAGGGAGGTTTGGGCCAAAAGTTAAATAACTAACCTTCAAAATTTCACAAGTATTTATAGATCAAAAGTTAATTTAAAATTTAAGTTTTAAATAAATTGATGAGAATAACTTTGAGACATAGACAGAAAAAAAATTTATAAACAATCTAATTAACATTTTATCTCTATTTTTTTTTCACTCTCTCTCCCCCCTCTTCTCTTATCATCGCTTCTTCTCTACTCACTTCCATGGTCACTTTTGTATCGTCACTTGCTAACTTCCGTCCGTCCGTTCTTTCTCCCCACTATCCTCCCTACTGTTGGTGGTCTCTGTCCTTCCGATCTGCAAAGGAGTGGCAAATCTGCAAAGGTGGTCTCCGTCCTCTGATAGTCACCATCGGTAGAAGAGGTGCTTTAGCGTCTTCTTCTCGTCGTTGGTACAAGCCCTTTTAATTTGTTGATCTAATATGCTTTAGCCTGTGGTTTGAACAGCATGGGCCCACAAAAGATTCAAAACCTACTCGAGACGTTGAACAGGATCGATGACCTTCACTCTCCAGTATCCACCTCACCAGAAATCAAATTCTCTCGCAGATGTACCAAAAAAAAAAAATTCTCTCGCAGATTGTACCAAAAAGAAAAGAAGAAAAATTCCCTCGCAGATTCAATCCAAACAAGAAACGACTCGCACGGAGATTAATGAATGAATAAATGGGTAATGAGCGACATAGAGATTGAAAAGAGAGTAACTAGTCCTATCTTTTTTTTCTTTTTGGCCACGAAATATTTCCATATCATCAACGCAACCATCAACCGTGTACAAGATGCCTATATTAAAGCATCAAGGGCCACAAAACCATGGTCATCAGCCATTCACACGAGAAAATACGCTACTTGTCTCTATTCTTCACAGATCAGGAAAACAAAATTAAACTGGTTAACAACATTGATCATAGGCTTCCACATTACATCGCCTTATCATTTGTTTTAAAGATAACAAGTTACGTTCTCCTGTTCCTAACATCGCATGGAATTCGGTAACAGAAAGCCAACCTTTGGCAAGCAACCCGGCCCTCAAAATGAAAATCATAACAAATATATTGGCGAAGCCGTACAAAGGAGGATACACTTCATTTTGTAATTCACTTTGCCCACTCCAAGTCTAGAACTTGCGGCTCCACCTTTGATTGATGACCATGCATTTCTCTGGACTGATCATGAGTCAGACGATCCCAACCCATAATGTGCGGCAATGCAAACTGCATCCAAGAGCAATATATGGTAGAATGTATGACTAAATCAGATAAAGAAAATCTTGATCCCCCCTAATAAAAAGCCTAGGCATTGAATACTTGCATCGATCTGTAAGTCCAACATATCAAGTAACCAAGTGATCAATTAGGCGACTATGCAACATTTCAACATTATAAGTATGAGCAAGAAAAGAAGGGAATCTGCTGGAGCTTAAAAAATTTATTCAGTACATAAGTGCAACACATATAAACCAAAAAAATGCATTCACAACATATCACTGAATTGGGCAATCCATTTATATTTGGCCAATAAAATGTTGAACCAAGATACAAGGCATCTCTAGATTGCATAAATTAAGGTTACAAAATGATAAATGAGATTGACTAATAGGTAGATCAAAAGGCAAGGTATCCATTTTGCTAAGAAGATCCTCGCTAATGAAATAAAATATTAAATAACCTCCCCATTCTAACTCAATGCACATGATAGCAGAATAGCATGTAACTCGCAACAGCTATAATGTGATTGGCATGATTATGGTAAATTTAATAACAATGATAAAAGGAGCATACACTGCAAGCAGTCTTCATCACAGCAAACTCAGCAGTTGTGACTGGAACGGACAAGTATTCTTTGGTTTTTAAAATGTTGTTGACAACAGCTGCCAAAAGAGGTTGATGCACTGGTAAGCGTATGAAATGCATTACATGAGCATCAAAGCCAACAATATAGAGCCTTACACAAAGACATAAAGTAGCCAGAGCTGTCTGCATGTGGCTTAATTGATAAGCTTTTCCTGATTTGACCAGCATTACTGCAGCATACAGTGTTTCCATCAAGAATTAATTTCCAAAGCTCAAACTGTACAAAACAATAAATACAACGTACAATTAATAGGTTCATGCTATGTGAGTTCCTTCATTCCCCACAACATTTCTCTAAGCTATGATGATTTGGTATCAAAAGCTAATCCTAAAGATTACAATACAAAGGCCTACTTCAGACCAATTTCCAACAGAAACCAACCTTGATAACATTCCAGGGTCATGAAAGAATTCACAGGAATCTGTGGGGCCTATGCTTATCAAAGAACCAACCTCCGTAGCTGAGAGAGCAAATCTCTACAAAAAGGCAATCACTGATAAGTTGTGACAGAGAGTACGTATGATGCACAAAAATATTTCACATTAGTTCCTTCTTGTAGGTATTTATTATGGCAAATAGACAAAATATCAGTGACATGTTGGATACTCTTGAACGCAATAGATTTAGCTTGGAAGGCTGAGCTTCAAACAACAAGGTCCACGAAAAAGATAAAGAGAAACAAGGGGAGAAAACAAAGATGAAAATATTATTCACCTGTTTCTTCTCCCAGTCATATTTGCGCTCACCAAGAGCAGATACAAAAGTCATCATCATTGAACCACGACGACCAATTACAATGGTCCCAGACTTTGAAAGCAGAATTCAGAAACAAGAAATTTTGATTAAGACCACAAAAGAGGCACTCAATAAATTGTAACAAAGAAACTACAAGCTTACATCCAACTTGGTGAAAGTTGGAAGTCGGGGGCTCAGAGAGAGTGCAGCTTTTCCTTTGAAAACAGAATATGGAACAAATATTTGACTTGAATTATATCCTGCAGGATAGCAAGTTGAAAACAGATGCAGGGTCTCAATTAAGTTAGCAAAAAAAAAAAAAACAAATCCAAAAAATGCTAGTTTAGAGAATGCCTTTAGCAGAATAATTATTGGTAGCAGTAGAAATGCCAGCTGAATGGGTAGTAGAACCACACAGAAGCCATAGACTGGCTATAAGATCAGCTTTCTGAGATAGCAATGTTTCTGATACCTGATGCCTATTTAACAATAACAATTCAAAAATCAATAAAACTACACATTCTTGCTTAAAACATATCGATTGTAATAATTTTATATCCCCGAAGGAACTTTCATAGTTCCACACTTCCACCATAAGTAAACATAGGGCATGAGGGGCAAGGCAACAGCCCCCAAAAATTATGTTGTATTCAATGAACAAATGTGTAGTGGCATAAATCTGGGAATGAACTGAACCCTGATAATTTAGATAAACCTGAACTTTTTTCCTAACCTTGTTTATATTAGCATATATCTGGGAAGACGCCAACTATCCCATATAGGTTTTAAACCAACTTGCGGTCAAACTCCCGATGAACCGTTTAATAAGCAGAAGAACAACAGATGGGAGAGAGCATCAAGAGTAGCCCGCAACAACACAATGGCGAAATAGGTGGAATTTTTGAAGAGAACCTTAACAAAAAAAAGCACGGTGTACCAAAATGAATCGAATACTTAATTTCACGTGTACATTCAACAGTACTCAGTATTCGGGGTGGCCATGGGAAGTATTAAAATATGTTTGTCGCTGAAAGAGGGGGGGGTTACACTAGGGCAAGAAAAGTACAAAATAAGAGAGGTAAAGACAGTAATAGTATAAACAGAGCATAGGTGATACAGAATGAGAGGGAAGGGAGCCTTCGAGGAAACAGAGTTGAGTACCTGGAAGCGAGCATGCGAGACAGCTTCAACATTTTCGGACAAGCGAGGCAGCGGCAGACCAGGGACTTTGAAGGGAATTTATTTTTCGCGGATAAAATAAAAAATTCGTATACTGATCCGACTGCATCGTGCGGGTCTGAAGCTTGACCCGACAGTATGTATGACAAATATTTTCAAGAACAGCTTTTTTTGGTATATTTTTGGGTGCATGACATCAGATGATTAGAGGGGAGTTTTAAAGCATAGCAGAATTTCAGCCGTTTGTGCCCATGTATGTAATCTCCACCGTCCAATGGGATCAAATCCTTTATCGACATAAAGCCGTTCCTCCACCGTCAAGGGATTCCCCTGACTGATGCTGATTCCAGAGGGAAACATGTCAAATTTCACCAGGTCGGCATCTAACATAATTTTGTTGTTGTTGAATCTCTTGTGAATATGAATAACGCTTGGTGACATGGCACTTATTATTTTGTTGTAGACACGATTACAGAGTTAATATATTCTTCCCATTAACATTCCCCATTCAAATTCAAATTTGATGATAAAACACTATAGAACCATAATTTATTGACATATTGATGGACTGACAATAAGTCCAGTTTATTCTTGGTTTAATAATCTCTTAACTCCTAAAGAGTCAATGGAATGGAGTACTTTAATTTGACATTTCTAAGAATGCTAACACACCATGCTTAAAAATTAGAAAAATAAAAAGGCTCTTACAAGAACAAAATTAGCATACTACTCACGAGGACTGCCAAGTTATTATTTACTTTATAAGTATATTTATAATTTATCGATTGTTGTTTTCTTGTTCTGAATCCAGCGCGATTCTAACAATATTCTAAATCGCCGTATGAATATGCACCGTCGAGGAGGAAGGTGAAGGAAAATGTATTTCCTTGGAAATGATGTGTATATACATGCATCCACGAGAAAACACACGAGGAATACCAATAAATTATTCAGGCGAATACTTCAGGTTCATGGCATGGGGGGCAGGCACAGAACTGCAGGACTCTAGGTTCGCTTCATATAAATCTGTGTGGGCCCTATTCCCATAGCTCCGCCCCGCTTGCCACACGCACGCCTCTCTATAAACTCCGAGACATCGGCGGATTTAAATATTTCTCCTCTTTTCTGTAGTAGTTTTTATGCCTTTTCTATTGATTCAGTCCATACTCTGTCGGTTTAATTTTCCTTAGAAATCCTTGGTAAGTGTTCGCGATGAAGTATTTATTGATTTAAAGATCATAAGGATTGAAATCTGTTCTCTTTACGCATCACTCCACCGTGTGACTGTGTGGTCTTCCTACCTCCCGAATGAACAAGGTGATTCGGGTCTTCCCATTTCATTTCTTGGTATAATCGCAGCTTTCTTTGATCATCCAGAGGTTTTTCATCTTTGAAATTATTTACTTCCCAAAAATAGAAAGAGTATGGGGAGTTAGGGCAGATGCGAAATGTTAGATCTCGAGTCTTGAATACGGCAGATTATGCGTCAACATCTTACGGAGTCAAGCTGGTGGGCGAGGCTTCCTTTACCTTGCTACAAAAAAGATTTGGAATATGATATTTTTTACGGATGATATTCAAACTCACTAACCAGCTGAGGCGCCATGGAAAAAGCATCAGCCTTTCTTTTGTTGGCTTCTTACATCGTCGTCTCCGTTTCTGCTATCGATAGTGACTATGCGCAGTGCAATTGTGACGAAGAAGGGCTTTGGAGCATACATAACATTCTAGAGAGCCAAAGAGTTAGTGATTTCTTTATTGCCATAGCATACTTTTCGATCCCCGTAGAACTCCTCTACTTCGTTAGTCGCTCCAACCTTCCCTTCAAGTGGGTGTTCCTTCAATTCATTGCATTCATAGTTCTTTGTGGCTTGACGCATTTACTTAATGCATATACTTATTACGGACCTCATTCCTTCCAGTTGCTGCTCTCCCTTACAATTGCTAAACTCCTCACAGCCCTGGTCTCTTGTGCAACTGCAATTACCCTTTTTACTCTGATTCCTCTTCTTCTCAAAATCAAAGTGAGGGAGCTCTTTTTGAAGCAGAACGTGTTGGAATTGGACCAGGAGATTGGAATGATCAAAAGACAAAAAGAAGCAAGCTGGCATGTTCGGATGCTAACACGGGAAATTAGGAAGTCTCTGGATAAGCATACAATCTTGTACGCTACCCTTGTTGAGCTTTCTAAATCATTGGACTTGCTAAACTGCGCTGTTTGGATGCCAAATGAGGATGGGCGGGAAATGTACTTAACCCATGAGTTGAAAACAAGCTCCCCCGATATTTTTCGCTATTCTATTCCCATAAACGACCCAGATGTCTTAGAGATAAGAAAAAGTAAAGGGGTTAGGATTTTGAGACCTGAATCAGCACTAGGAGCTGCAAGTAAGGGGGGATCTGGGGAGTCAGGTGCTGTTGTAGCTATTCGTATGCCGATGCTTCATGTCTCAAATTTTAAAGGAGGAACACCTGAGTTAGTTGATACATCCTATGCTATTCTGGTTTTGGTTCTTCCAAATTCAAACTCCAGGGCTTGGAGCCACCAAGAGATGGAGATAGTGGAGGTAGTTGCTGATCAGGTCGCTGTAGCCCTGTCTCATGCGTCTGTTCTTGAAGAGTCTCAGCTCATGAGACAGAAACTGGCAGAGCAAAACCGAGCTTTGCAACAGGCTAAAAAGAATGCAATGATGGCTAGTCAGGCAAGGAAATCATTTCAGAAAGTGATGAGTCATGGTATGCGCAGGCCTATGCATTCAATCCTGGGCTTGCTTTCAATGTTTCAAGAGGACAATTTGAGATCTGAGCAAAAGGTTATAGTTGACACAATGATCAAAGTTGGCCATGTTCTCTCTAGTTTGATTAATGATGTAATGGAGATTTCCGTAGATGATAAAGGAAGCTTCCAGTTGGAGATGAAACCTTTCAATTTACATTTGATGATGAGAGAAGCTGCTTGTATTGCTAAGTGTTTGTGTGTATATAAAGGCTTTGGTTTTAAAATTGAAGTCCAGAAGTCATTGCCCGATTTGGTGATAGGGGATCAGGCAAGGGCCTTTCAAGTAATTTTGCATATGACTGACTATTTATTGAACATATATGATGGAGAACGGACTTTCATTTTTCAAGTTTATCTTGAAAATGATAATGGGGATAAGGACGATAATTTTTTGGGAATATGGAGATCAGGCATGCAAAATGATAATGTATATATAAAATTTGATTTTCGGATAACTGGTACAAGTTCACGGTCAGATGAATTAACTTCAACAAGACACTATGCTGGTGGAAGGCATTACGGCACTGAACCTAATGAGGGCCTAAGCTTCAGAATGTGTAAAACGCTGGCACAGGTATGCACATCATCCTTTTTATTTATAATATATGGTATGAATTATTGTATCCTCTTGATATAGTCATATGATGTCTCCTGAGTTGATTTTTGAAATTGTAGGTTACAAGATGCATTTTCCTGCTTTGAAATTTCTCGCCTTAATTTAAAATTTGTAGGTAATTGGCAGTGTGCAGCTTAGGATACTTGTTTGAAACAGCGTATGCAAAAGTTGATGCTTGAATTGATAAATTTACCGCAATACTGGGAAATTTAATAATAAAGTTGTCAGATTTAACAGTAAGAAAAGATCAGGAAGTGACTTACACTCTAAAAGACGTTTAAAAAACAATGAAAAAAAGATGTTATGTTAGTCTATGATGTATCAAGTCTTGTGTTGGGTGGGAGCCTTGGGGACCAATCCTGCATGGTAACTAAACAATAGTTTTGGTTTGGAAATTCGATTGCTTGATTTCTGGTTTAGCTTTAATGGAGAAAAATAAAGTGGATGAGTTGAATGCCTCTTCTTATATTTTGGGGCATATCTTGACATATACATTAAAGGAGGAGCTTGGCGTAACCCCAAAAAAATGGAGGAAGGGGTTGAAAGGTAATTATTGGCATTTAGAGCCATATATATGTAATGGCTAGTTTGTTGTTTGGGGTGTAGCAGAGGAATTCCTTGAATTGCTCTCTTTATGTGGTCTCATGTAAAGCTGAAGAAACAGTGTCAGCTTATGGTTCTTGAAGATCGTTTGTTTCAAATTGGATGACGCATTGCTCTGCCACTTTCCAAAGTCACTTTTTCTTTATCATCCAATGATTGAAAGTACCTAAGTTTTTCATTGCAATTCATTTACGGTCAAAATGTGGATAACTTTTCTGATGATATAGCGAGTACTACGCCAACACTGTAGTATTGGCTTGGATGGTTGGTAGACTCATTTCATGGCCTTATAGATTTATCAGCTTTTGCCAAGTGGCAACTTTAGTGAAAGAGGATGCCTTTCTTCTTGTAATTTATTGAGAAAGTCTAATTCTGTGTGATCTGTTGGTCCATAACACTAATCAGTACTTGACATTCGATTTTGGTTGAACAGGCTGTTTGAAAAGTACTAGCATGGCTTTTCTGTTATGACCTGTTAATCTAATTCCTATCGTAATTCAGTTTAAGATATTGGTTGCTTTTTCATTTTAGTTTAATGACATTGCGCATATGCTTCGTTTCCCCAATATCGGGAGAATTGTTTATTACTATCAAAATATTGTGATTTTAATCTCATAGGCATGATCAAGAAAATATTGTGATATCAGAATCCTAGTAATATGAGCCACTTTGTTCAAGGAAACAAAGAGGATGGTGGGTTTGAACTTATATGAACTGCCCTATGGTAGGTATGAGCCATTTTTGAGATCATTGGATTTTCATTTGAGGTTGATCAGTTAGATCAGGAAACCAATTGACAATGGCCGACTTGCATTCATATTTTTGAGCAGTGAAAGGGGATGGTGAAAAATTATGTGCCTTGGAAGATCGGTAAAGTGGGATCATGCTCTCTGCGAAAGAAAATGGGAACTTGTTTTCTTTTTAAATATTTTGAGTCTGGTAGATATTGATATGATCTTGTTTAATAATTATGACTTTACACTGGAATAATTTGCAGATGATGCAAGGCAATATCTGGTTATCACCAAACGCTCTAGGTTTGGCAGAGAGCTTGACACTTGCTCTCAAGTTTGAGATAGGGGGGCCATCTCACCGAAGATCCATTTTAGCACCTAAAGATTCTCTGGACTGTCGGTTCAGAGGCCTCAAGGTTGTGTTAACGGACGATGATGATATAAACAGGACAGTGACGAAGAAACTTCTTGAGAAGTTGGGTTGTCAAGTAACTGCTGTTTCATCAGGGTTCGAATGCCTGGGCGCAATAAGTGCATCCGGTAACACATTCAAGGTCATCCTTATGGATCTGCACATGCCTGAGATGGATGGTTTTGATGTGGCGATGAGGATACGGAAGTTCCGCAGCCGCAACTGGCCCTTGATTATAGCTCTTACGGCGAGTGCAGAAGAAGATGTGATGGATAGATGCCTACGGGTTGGGATGAATGGATTAATTCGAAAACCTATTCTTCTGCAAGAGATAGCAGATGAACTTAGAAGAGTCCTGCAACGCGCAGGCGAAAATTTGTGAGAACTGAGATTTGTGAATAATATCTGAATGATGCCAAAATATCTCATTAGTTATAACCTAGGCATTATGACAAGGGAGACATTAATCTAGATTTTTTTAACAAATAAATTTAGGGGCTTCCCGACCAGCACTTTTCCCGCCAAAGAATGGGTTGTGGATTCTAAGCCCCTTATATTAGGGTGTGCCTGATATTATGGTGCAGATATTTGTGGGTAAAACGATCTTGGCATTTTGGAATACACACACACATATTACATTATAAATAGTACAGTTAATTTTTCAATTTCAGGTAAAACATAAGATTTACGTTCTAATTGGTTAAATCTATCAACTAGGTTGATGTGCGAATAACTGGTCCACGCAATTTCACAAGTGTTGTTTTGATATAAAATCGAATACCAGTAAAAAAAAAAACATTCGAATACAAGTACTTAATTTCATTGTGTTATCTCTGATTATTCTTATACCAGTTTTAAGTAGATGTCATTGTAGTTGTTGGAGGGAATAATGGGCGGATGTAATGTTAATATCTTCTTAAAGAACTGGTAAAGTGGGTTGACCCGTCAAAAATGGGCTGGTTCACTTTAGGGGACGAGCTGTGCGGGCTGCCCCAAAACCTGTTCCCTTTTAGGGGTGGGTCAGCGACCCGCCCCTCTTTTTTTTTTAATTTTTAATATTTTTTAAAAATTATTTCTAAACTTTTAGAATACTAATAAAAATTTTCTAATATTATATTAGTATAACTAAAATATAGTTAATGTTATACTCTTAAAATTCTTTATTTTTTATAAAAAATATCAAATTTTATAATTATAAATCTAAATAAACATTAACATAATATTAATCAATTATAATATGTCAACATATATTAATAAATAGGTAATTATTTTTACTAGTATTCAATAATAAAAGTATTCAAAGTAATATTTGGGTAAAATAAATAATAATATTAAAAATTAAAAAAAAAACGGGCTGACGGGCTGGCCTGCTTAAAAATAGGCCAGCTCGCCAATGGGAGGGGGCAGGCTATGGGCTGGTATTTTGCCAGCCTGAGTGCACCCCCTTTTGAGAAAAAATGGGCCCAGCTTCATTTTCCCAGCTTTATTTCTTATACTAGTTTTAAATATCTTTTGTTTTTATTTTAATATTTTCATAATAATATATAACAAAAGTTTCTCATGGATCGTGGGGATGATCGACGCGGTCCCGCGGGGTTTAGTTGGGACCCGCGCGCGCGTCAGATTCAGAGGATGAGCTGCGAAGCAGAGTGCTTCTCGAAGGACTTTGGGTGGGAAGAATTAAGGGCGGGGATCGAAGCAAACCCTTGTTTTAGTTACCACTTACTCCCATTTGAGCCGTCGTCTTCTTTGAGACAAGCAGAAACCGAAGTGAATGCTTAGGAGCAATTTCACAGCCGTCATTCCTCCGGAAAATTCTTTAAGGTTTTTCCGCTGCTAGATTTCTTTATTGTACATTTATTTTAAATTGTATTTGTTTTAAACTATGCGTAAATTTTGATTCAGGAGAGACGATATTTGGGGAAGGAATTCCCTGAACTGCTTTCCTGTGGAGAAAACGTAGTTTTGGAAGCAGGTTGTGGCAATGGAAGTACTGCTCTTCCAATTTTACGGTAATTGTCTTCACGGGAATGGGTTGGAGACAATCCCGTGGTAATCTAATCTTTTATATGAATTTAAAATAACATTAGTGGATCGAATCCTAAACCCTGATTAGTGATTACTTTTAATTCGTAATACCATTCTGTTTGGTTAGGCCTATTTTAAAACCCTTTTTTCACATTGAGGATCGACAGATCAACAAAAGAATCGATATTTGCAAAACATCCGCGGGATAATACCAGTACAAATTTGTCCCCCAAACCTTTCGATGGTCCTACGCTGATAGTAGCTATTCACCGTCTAGACTGTGGACAATATACGTGAAGGAATCTTCTTTGAGCGGCCTGACTTACTTGAGGTCGATTGCTTATCTAATGTTGATGGCTTAATGATCCTTTATCACCATTTTATACTTTAGCTTTGAGAGAATTTGATTGGTTTAAAATGGTGGGTGATAGTTTGGATCTGATAAGACCCCAAACAACCCTTTGTTGACCGGTTCAAGGAAGGGTAATCGGGCCAGAGAAGAATCAGAAAATAGCGACTAGTCAGTTGTTCATTTATGTTTTATTGGTTTGAAGATTAAAATAATTTACTTTCCTTTAGTCAGTTTGTTTATTTGCTATTGGTTTTGGATCTTGAAGTTTCTACCCTTAACAAAATTTTCCTGTTCTAGAGGCAACAAAGATGTTATTGTTTATGCATGCGACTGTAGTGGCAAGAGTTTAGAAAGGCCCAAGAAGTTATAGGTTCTGCTACAATTGGCTCTTTCGAAGATTGTTTTCGCACATTCTGTTGTGATGTTTCCACTGATGGATTTCCCCAGTGGTTGGCATGCAATTCTTGTCGAAATAATTTTTTACAAAAGCAGTCAAACTGCATGTCAGGTTTCTGCTTGATCTTTATGGTACTGGCGTGTTCTAATTTGCTTTATTATTGGATAAGTGAGATTTAGTTATATTGCTTTTCTCCAGAGTCCAAGGAGGGCGATTAACCACGTTTTACCATTGCATGTTCATCAGAAGAATGCGATGGTTGTATTGGTGGAGTAGATTTTGTAACTTTGGTAAGACCTTTTCCTTCTAAGTTATCATACGTTTACTTTTGTGATATTTCCAGACCACGAGTGTATATGAGACCAAAACTAGTTCTTATAGTTATTATAACAATCTTATGTTACTCTATATGTTTCTCTTTAAAGTCGATATCTCTTGTCATAGAAGTGTCATGCAAACAAGTTGCTCCTTCATCACATGCATAACCCATCTTTTGTTTATGTGCTTTTCAATTTTATTCTGAAGGATACATGCAGTTATGCTCTCATCTTGTGGCTCTGATGTCCCTATGACCTTTGCTTTTTTAATGTCTAGGTAATAGTATGGTCTAAGATTGTTTGGCCTCAAGGGATGCTATATCTTTCTTGTCATGTGTCTGGATTTTTCCACTTGCACTGCAGTCTTGTGTCTAAAACTAAAACATGTTTTGATGACATCATAACGTATTAGTTTCTTGCTTTGATGGATAATTTATCAGATATTTACTCTATCAGCAGTACCACTGGAAAGAATGTTGAGGTCCATCAAGGAGTGTTTTGCTGTGTTGAAGCCTGGAGGAATGGTATTTTTCAGCGACTATGGTAATAAACTAACGATCAATTTTATATGGAATCTGAAAAATCATATGATTTTGTAGCGCAATATTGAATGCTTCTTATCACAATATTTTCTAACCAAAATACAAATCATAATATTTCTTATGAACCCTAAACTGCTAAGAATGATTGAACTTCATGATATCAGGTCTGTATGATATGACAATGCTTCGATTTGAGTAAGCTAAGAGTTGGATTCAGGGAAAATACAGGCGGTCAGATGGCGCCCATTCGTATTTCTTCTGTTTAGATACTGTCAGAGACACATTTGAGGGTGCAGGCTTCACTGAGGTATCGTGTTTTTCCCTCCAAGATTGGAGTTGCTTATTTTATTAATTGGAGAGTGGACTTCTGGGGATCATGCAAGTGATGAATACTTCATGTTAAAGAAGCACCAGAATGATCCTGCATTAAATTGCAGACTTAATTTGCGTGCTTTTTGATGTGAACTGAGCTTAGCATCAGTTAATAGCGTAGTGGTTGTTCAATATGCAGTCCACACATCGTAGAACCTTCCACCTGTCAACCTTGTATAGTTTGTGTCTCATGCGGTTTCTGCAGTGTTTTTGAAATATGATTGCCGTCCGCCATTTAATTCTATGTCTATGAACCTTGCAGCTCGAGCTTCATTATTGTTGTGTCAAGTCTATGAATCGCCAGCAAGGGAAGAGCACACGAAGGGTGTGGGTTCATGTGAAGTTCCAAAAGCCTTCGTTGGTTCATAGTTGTTGTCAAGAATATTTGTTGAAGATACAAGTTCTAGAGAACGTATCTGCCCTTTATTTAACCTTTTTGGTTGTATTGTATACGAAACAAATTTTATAGCAAATTGTACTGGGTACAATATAATTGAGAAACCATATCTAATTTTATTATAACTCCTCCAAACAATTAATATAAATTTAATAATATATACATTTAAAATTAAAATGTTAAATTCAACGCCAAAGTTGTACAAATTATAAGAGAGAGAGAGAGAGCAAATCATAGTGAACAATTTATTAAAAGAAATTAACATATCCACTTCTAATCTAAATGAACTAAATTATAGCTTGTATAAAGTTAGAACAGAATAAATAAATGTAAATCATCGATAAGTTTCAAAGTCGTCCAAGAGTCACCAAATCTCGTAGCATGCAGTTGGCTCGGTTTCTTTATCAGATCCAGCAGAATAGACCAGAGGCTAATATGAAACAAGGGAACGGGAAGGGGCTAGTTGATCAATCGCAAATTGACAACTCCGATTCCACATATATGCTATTTCATATTCTTCTCCAACGTTAAACCGAGCATGCATTCCATTACTTTAAATCTACCGTGCACATTATCTAAACAAGTAAACAAGCTTCTATCACTCTAATGACACAACAGAACAAGAAGCTGAGCTCTATCCAATTAGATATTTGGAAGCCACACACAGAAGTAAGTCCTGAAATTATCCGCTTCCAAGCTTAATTTCAGGCTCTGACTCCGAGCTCCACTTCCATCTCTGCGCGACACATCATATCCAGAGATCATGGCTTCAGGCTTCTGACTGCTGCAGCAAAAATCTAACAACGAAGCAGTCAGCAATAGGAGTAGGAGTAGGACCACTAAATCTTCTATCTTTTACTTGGTAGCAATATATCATTAAAATATGGGCAGAGGCTGAAATTCAGGAAAGAGAAAATGTTGCATATTCCTCAGAGCATGCTAAGGATCATGGATGCACATATGCAAGTGCCCAACTTCACCTTTCTTCCCCTTTTACAGCCCAACTTGGCTTTGACCACCGCATGATATGCATCCACATCAGATATAATTTCGTGCAAAAAGTTTTGACATGAATGAAGCGACTTAATTAGCTTTTTTTTTTGGATTGCTACAGTAGAGCCACTGCTATGCTAAACACAGACCAGACTGATTTCATGTCATTAACTATCACCTAATTAAACTAAAATTAAAAATAAATTAATAACCTGATCTAGGATCAGAATCAAGTTCACAATGTTGAAAGCAGATTCCAAGAACAAATCAGCCATAAAAAAACATTAGAAAAAAAAATCTGACAGAGCCATGCATGTCAATATTGGACAACTATACGAACTGCCTTTTAATTTGGGGAAGGGAGTAATGCAATCCAAGTCCGTTCTACAAAAGATGATCGTCACCAGATCCCCATTTTGCTTCCTTTAGTTGCATAACTATATAAAAAAGCTACGATTTCCACAGGGAATTACCAAAAATATATAACGACATCAGTTATACAGAGGAGACATCAAACCTTAGATGGAGGCTGCGTATTCGGACTCAACGCTGCACCAGGAGATTGAATTTGACTACTGCTTCCTTCATACCTTTCACCTCTGCTTTTCTCCTCCTTCTTTGATACCATAGACCCCTGCCCAAGTTCCACATAAAAATGACAGACTTTACACAAGGAGAACGCCTATACACTAGCAACAATTACCAAGGGTAAGAAAATACAAACCTTAGCTGGTTGTTGAAGAGGTTTTCTCTCACCAGCACCATGATATTGATTGTACCAACTGCTTCCCTCATACTGGCTATGGCTCCTTTTATCCTCATGGTGTAATGGCAAAGTCCCATCATCAAATGTCTCCCTGAAGTTAGTGGATGATGTTTTATCTTTTTCCCTAGATCTTCTCAGTGATAGTAAATTATAAGATTTCACGGTTTCTGTCTCTTCATAACTTGCATTTGTTTTATAAGGTAAATTGTTCTGAACAATAGCTCGAGAATTCTGATCCTTATTTGAGAACTGCATAGCTGCCTCTTGTGCGCCAGCTATGGCCAGAGTCAGGGTTGATGATCTGCCCGCTTCAGAAGATGCTTTCAAATTAGGAGAAGACGCAGAGATGCAGCCTGGCTGCAATGAAAATGAATCATGTGGATCTGGAAGTGGAAACTTCACTGGCAGCGGACTTGCAACAGGAGACAGACCTCTAACTGCAGCTTCATATATCTTAAGATAGGTAGGGCAATCAGCCTTTGCACAAAAGATATACCAGGAGGAAGATGGAAATGCGAAACCATATTACCTTCTTTTCCAAGTTATAAACACCTTGATATCCTCTCATCTCGAATGGGATCAACAATTTCTGGATAAAGTATGGAAAAAACACCTCATCAATCATCATATACATGCATAAAGTTGTTACGCCTTACAGTCAAAAAAGAATTGAATAACAGTTGCCAGACACAGACCTGTGGATGTTCACATAGCCAGCAATAATTAGTTTGAGATTCCAGCCTAACCTGAGAGCACAAGGTACTTAATCTAATCAAGTCTGGATAAACATGAAATGACATCAATTCAAGTTTAAAATTGAAAGAGGTGAGATATCAGCTTCCCACGCTTTCAGGGACCATCTCCCAGCAGGCTAGCTCTTCCTGTCTCAAGCAGCCAACAACCTCAACACGACCTGTAGGATGAAAGAATCCATGTTCTGTATTCTAGGAGGGGAAATATGGACAAACCGCAGTGAAGCAATATAGAGTTTGTGCTTTTTTATTCAAATGAAGAAATATATAGTACGTTAAGATGATGGATGAATAATCATTTCACATAAAGTCATCCTTACAATGCATCTATCAAATGACTTGAAGTGTTAGCAAACGGTAATCAATGTTTGACAATCAGGTAAAAGGAATAACAAAGAAAAAAGAAGAGACGCAGGGCCAATGCTAGTTTACTCATATGCAGCACCAAACATGTTCCAAAAAGAAGTACTATAAAACATCACTAGAAAGAGAGTTTTAAAATGTACATCAATAATATGAAAAGGACAAATTGAGCTTTTCTGAATTTCAAAAGGGACAAGGAAGAAAAACATGATAAAAAAAACAGTATAAAGAAAAAAAAATCTAGATTTAAGGAAGAAATTAACAACAAAAAAGAATAAGTTCAGGAAGTTAACCCATCAAGATGAGGGGAAGTGGTAGAATGCAGGACCATAACTAATTTAAACTAGAGAACATTAACCACTGGCTAACATGGAGAACTTTTTGACGCAAGAATTAAAGAAACTCTTAATTAAAAAGAACGAAATTCTGTATACCCAAAAGCCTTGAAGTTGGATAATGCTCTGGAAATTTAATATCAGTTATTCCATTGACTGCATGAATCTCCCTGTAGAAGTACTCCATTGCCTTGATAGTAGACTCATCAGGAACTTTACTGGCAGCATGAATCCAAAGACGGCCTTAATAGACAAAATTTTATACAATAAGAAACCATTTTGTAGAGACAAAAGAAATCATCCAAACTATATGATAGATGGAAAGGAAAACAGTAAGGCTCGAAAGGTGAGCGCCTTAGTGAAGGCAATGCCTCTCCCAAGGTGAAAGGCGCTAGAAGCGTATGGCGCCTCGCCTAAGCGCCTTTAACTGACGTTCCCAGATTTTCCCTTCAGCTAGACTTGTTTACATATTTCCCGACTCCCAAGTCCCAACCCGCAGCGAGTAAAAGGTTCTACTCTACTACCCATATCATGCGAATCGCAGTTTTACTCTGATGAACCATCAAAATGCTTATACGACTTGCAAGTTATGACTAACAATCCTACCTAAGAGCTTCACGAGCTAAAAGGGCTTGGGCTTATTTAGTCGTCACTGATACTGAATATGAAACTCCCTGGGAGTATCCTGGTCAGTGAGATAGGCATGTAAGAGGAAGAAGGTTTAAATATTGGCAAAATCCAGGGCAAGGATCCGTATTAGAAACATAATTCGTGGCAAACAAACATAGAAATACATAGCGGGAGGAAAAGGAATTTGCCACCAAAAATACCTCTGATGGGAGCTGGCCATGACCTGCCCTCAATGCGCTTGATCCCGTAAACGAGCAGAGAAGCCCAGGGTTGATGCATAGTCAGACATGGGTTCTTATAATTCTCAGAATTATTACCTGTCATCGTTCGCGACTCTACACTCGAATCTCTAAGCAGCACAAGTTTAATTCTGAAGAGATAAATAAAGGAGTACTAGGCAAATAGCGGACGATTATGGTACCAGGGATCAGAGGCTCGTTTTCTTTGGCCTTCGGAATTAAAAAGTGACCAGAGTTTTGCGATGAGTTGCGTGCACAGTTACTGTAAAGAGCAGTCGCTGCCGTTGATACGCCGGTCAGAAATTGGCCTCTGAGTAACTTTTCCCATCGCCGATACTGTGATAAAAAACAGTGTTAATTGAAAGCTGACGTGGCAAGTTGAACGCTGATTAGAATGCCATCTCAGCATGTGACATAGTTGAAGATATTTATATTCCATATTTTCTTTTTTATTTTATTATATGAATTTTTAATATAGTTAAATATTTGATCAGAGCGTTGATGGTTTTTTATCCGCAAAATTAATTCATTGAAGCACTGTACCAAGAAAAGGGGAAAAATCACTGAAGTAAAATTAATTCACCCAAAAAGAATGAACTCAAGAAACCCTGATTAGCAGTTTTCACCTTTTTAAATTTAGATACTGATTAAACTCTGCAATGTTATTGGGCTGTGTTACTGATTTTTGGCCTTTTAATGCTTTCTTATCTTTAATGACATCTCCATCTTGTATACTTTCTTATGTTTAATGATATGTTCCTGACTGGGGGAAAATTGTTTAGTATTTGCTCCTTTAGGGGATACTGATAACCATATCTCTCTCACTCCTCAATGTCCCATTCCTTCTCTCTCTTACCCATTAATGCGTTCATGCGGTCCACGATCAGAAAATGGAATTACTATCACCCATTCTCTCAAAAGAAAAGGATGTCCAAAATTCTAACTGATCCTCAAACGACACCTCTAGGCAGCAAAACGACGTGAAACCGTCACTCCTCAGTCTCACCAAGCCACCGAGGCATGCTATTCGTACACTCCCTCTTTTCTTCATCCTCTACTTCCCCGTCTGCGGATTTTAGGCCTTCGCATCATATCCAATAAAGACGTTGACTTTCGGTCTCCTGAGGAGGAGAAATGGATCAATCAGTTCTTGATGACATCATCAATCGTCTGCTTGAAGTTCGTGGTCGACCGGGTAAGCAGGTTCAGTTATCGGAGTCAGAGATCCGCCATCTATGTGTAGCGTCTAAAGAAATTTTCTTGCAGCAGCCTAATTTGTTGGAGCTTGAAGCACCCATTAAGATTTGTGGTATTTTAATCGTTCTTTTTTCTTCGTATTATTCTGTCTGAGGATTCTGCCCTTCATCTTTTGGAAGGGGATTAATATTCAACATTTTCAACTGAGAATTGTAATTCGAGGAATAATCTATGCTTTTTACCTGATACCCACAATTCCTCCATGTTGTTGGGCGATTTTGCATTTCAACATACGAAGATCCGTAGCAGGATGTGGCATCTCCCTGTTCAGAAGAGTAATGGTTTCAAATTTGAGATTTGGATGTGAACCAAGTGTTTTTCTTATCATTTTGACATTGTAGATGATCCCTTGATAAGACGTCGACCTAGACACCGTGAACTCAAAACACCCCCCCCCCCCTTTAAAGGGGGCGATTTAACACTAGTCTGCTATTGGTTTCAAATTGCATGTATCTCTATGCAAACTTGTCTGTGCACTGTGAACTTGGATCAGTCCCGAACCCTATCTATTTATGGGATGTGTTTATATATTTGATAGCAATTTATCTACTGTCTTCCCATTCCCATGACAATCTGTCCATACGTGTGAATAAAATGCTTTCCCAGCGGCAAAATGGAGCAGTTAACATTGCTCCACACGAGCTCTGTGGTCTTGGTCATTACTAACTGCGGTCATATATATGAATGCAGCTTGATGTCCACAAATTCTAGAATAGGTTTTAGTGTTTTGCCATATTATCCGACCACATTTTGCATTCCTAGTTTTATTAAATACTGCTTACCTGCTAACAGGCATTAAATTGTTTCATATAATTCAGAAATTGCTTTCCGCTCATAATTTAACCTCTCTGACATTGAATGCTCACCACTCTCTCATGTAGGATTTGAAAGTGGTACAAAGATAGCATTCTTGCCAAAACTTTGTGAAGTGATGTCATAATCTGCTGTTACTCTAAGACGAGTTGCATTGCTAGTGCAAGACAAAAGAATCGAAATTTTTCATTTTTTTAATCCTTAAATATAGATTGGGATGTATAAATTCAGAATTTTTTATCATATTTCTGGTCCTTGTTTCTTTCATAATAATAAGCTGCAATATTGTCTCTTTGTTAACTTGAGTTTCACATTACTTAAGTTGCAATGGTGGTAGATTCATTGAACGATGTTGGTGTTTCCAAATGAAAAGTTAAGAAATCTAGTATTTTCTTGTTTGCATCTTAACTGACTATGATAGGCACCCAAGCAAGTGGGGAACGTCACACCTACTAAAATACCTCAATGACTAGACCATACTAACTGCCAGCTACCAGCTATGATGCCAAATGGTAGGTACTCAATCAGGTGAGGAACTCTGCCAAAATCTAGTTGTCAAGATGAGAGAACCATTTACTTTAGTACTCCATTAAGTGCCTATGAGACTGAGGTGTCTATATTACTTTAATCCTTGTCAGGCTATCGATGGAAATATTTGTGCTTCAGGAAGAAGGATTTTTAGAAATCTATAGATCATGCAACTTGATAGATTGCTAAATTTAGCTGTTACATTGCCTCTATCAATACGAATGTTAGATGTACTATTAATCGTATTTTCTTAAAGATACAACAAGTAACTAATGCAGAGACTGCATTCCACCTTTTAGCGTATATAGATTATAAGCAATAGATGAAGTAATGAATTCAATTTACTAAAACTTAGTGCTGTTAAAAGTGGATGAGGCATTTACTTAAAAGAAACAAGAAAAAAGAGGTTGGTCGATGCCATAGACCCAGCCCAGTGCTTCAGGTTGCCCAAGGCAGAACTCATTGCGCCTCTAGGTACCTCATCAGGATGTGGCTATGTTAGCCGTGCCACATTTTTCCTGAAACCATGATACTGCTGCCCTTCTCCTTTTTTTTTTAAGTTAACTACTGACCCTGTACTTATGTCAAGCTTCTTGTTCAGCTTACTCACAGCTTTGATTTTAGATTTTTATGTCCTTGATACTTTGTATTGAATTATCTGCATTAAAATCTTTTTTTTTGGGGGGGATTTAGCTATACCCATTATTCATTCTGATCACCTTTCATAGTTGACGGTCCCACCCCAACTCAGCTTACATTAAGCCACCTTATGCTTCCTGACAACACTGATTGAAACTTGAAGCAAATTATCAGTAATTTAGCCTCAAATTGACACATATTTGCGATAGCCTAAGAGGATACTATAGAGAATCCTATAGCAGGCTATGCTGATTGAAACACAGATGAGGAAGTTGATCTCTATTTCACTTGGTTATTACTTTTTCTAGTTGATGTAGTTAGAGCTTAAAATCCTCCAAGATATAGTTTGAGTCCACTACGAGATCTTAATTTAAAGTTATAGAATAAAATATTCTAAATTCATTTATTATTTTACTTGCTGCTGAAAAGAGTAGGCCAAAGTTAAAACTAAGAAATGTGGTATTCATAAAACAGAGTTCTCTAATATAATAATTTGCATTATATGATTTTGACCATTTTATTACATCATGTATGCAAAACCAAGAAAAGGTCAGTCTCAACTATGCCAAAGACTCAAACTATATCTCACCTATGGGATAGTTGAACACTGAAATGTCATGCTAGTGACAATCATTGTTACTTTGTTGGAAACCCTCATGAACCTAATTTGAAATCTGAAGTGCTCAAGGGTGCAGAGATCCTCGAATTATGTGGATGGAATCCATCTATTGCAAAAAGAAAAATTCCTTGTCTTTAAATGATCTCTTAATTTCCTTATCTTGTTTTTTCAGGTGATGTGCATGGTCAATATTCTGATCTTTTGAGACTTTTCGAGTATGGTGGATTACCCCCTCATGCCAATTATTTGTTTTTGGGGGATTATGTGGATAGGGGGAAACAGAGTTTGGAAACAATATGCCTTCTCCTGGCTTATAAAATAAAATATCCTGAGAACTTTTTCCTTTTGAGAGGGAACCATGAATGTGCTTCTATAAATCGAATATATGGATTTTATGATGAGTGTAAGAGAAGATTCAATGTAAGGTTGTGGAAGACATTTACAGATTGCTTCAACTGCCTGCCAGTAGCAGCCCTTATTGATGAAAAGATTCTGTGTATGCATGGGGGACTTTCACCTGATTTGCATAATTTGGATCAAATAAGAAATCTACAGCGACCCACTGATGTGCCAGATACAGGTTTGCTTTGTGATCTACTTTGGTCGGACCCAAGCAAAGATGTCCAAGGCTGGGGAATGAATGACAGGGGAGTTTCATATACGTTTGGTGCTGATAAGGTGTCAGAGTTTCTTCAGAAGCATGATCTAGACCTTATATGCCGTGCTCATCAGGTTGAACTCCTTCTTTTGTTGTTCAATATTATGAAGTTTTCAGGATTGAATTTGGATCCCTTTTGTTTGGCAAAAGGAGGACTATGTAATCTATTGCCAGCAAATCCTAATCTCTGTCAGGACTATGACGGATACTTTATTTTACGTGGTTCTGGACTTTCTGCTTGCAAATTACATACAAATCACCTGAAGCAATCACTCTTTACAATTTTATGTTCGGATGAGGGATATTAAGTTTCCGGCTAACCATGCCTTCAATTTAAACTGGTTTTGTTTCCTGTATGTTTTTGGCAGGTTGTAGAGGATGGATATGAGTTCTTTGCTAACCGACAGCTTGTAACAATATTTTCAGCTCCTAATTATTGCGGGGAGTTTGACAATGCCGGTGCCATGATGAGTGTGGATGAGACGTTAATGTGCTCTTTCCAAATATTAAAGCCTGCTGATAAAAAACCAAAGCTCAATTTTGGAAGTACGACAACTGCTAAGCCTGGAAACTCTCCAGCTGGTGTCAAGGTATGATGATATGTTCAAATTTGCCGATTTGTGTTATTTTGTTTTCCGTTTTTGGGGTTGTTCACACTTGATGACATGGTATATGTTCTTTCTTGCCCCTCGTCTTCACCATGCCTTGCAGTCCTTCCTGGGTAAAGTTTGAAATCGATTTTGGTGGAAGATTAGCCGGTTCAACAGGTCAGCTTGGCCTTTAGCATGTAATAGCTTCAAGAAAAGGAAACTTGAGTTCAATTTGGTCTACTATGATATGTTGGAATTGTTAAAAAAAAAACAGAGAGAGGAAGGGTAACACCATGAACTAATGTAAACCATTGCTGCTACTGGTACAAAGATGGGGTCATAATCTCTTCGTTGTACGCTAGTAGCAGGTATATGTTGTTCTGGAAATTGTAAGCTTCTCAGTTCTCCACGGAAGATGGATTCAGCAGCATTTGTTGGTGAGAACCATTTAAAAATGCTCATGCAACTGGCATTATTGATGGTAGTTCAAGCTGGCAAAACAATTTGGTAGTTTCCGTTTCTTTTCTGTTTTTTTGGTTCTTTTCTTTTTATGGGTTGCATCTTTGTTTTTTGTGGAATTTACTTTGGAACCTGCGGAAATTGATTTGGAGGCACTGAAGTTTACTTAATCCGAGACAAAAAGGTTCTGGCTTCTGGCAATTTTGCGGTGTCTCTGCTATGACACCTGTAAAGATGTTTCCTAGGTGGAAGTGGGGTTCTCAGAAGGAGCATGAGTGGAGACGCCTAAGACAACAACAGACTTGAGGGTATACTTTCCCAGCCCTGCAGTCAACCCGGAGATGCTGCTTAATTTCATGGAACAGGATACAGAGGTGGAGAATTAGAAGCAGTTTCTGTTTAGTTTTAGCAAATTACGTAGTCGACCCATAATTCCGTTGTCATGTGCGGGAATTGTGGTGCCTCCCACTGGATTCCACGGCTACTTTAACCCGTTTGGTTTTACATTTTCTAAATCTGTACCTGATGATGGCGATTCGTGCTCGCTCAAACGCTCAACAATGGATCTCACGTACGTCATGGGGTTTTTGTTGGGTCGACTCATATTAACCTTTTACCCATCAACAAATAGTTCCCTCGCCGATTTTGAGATTGAAATGGTTGGCCATTGTTCTCCCATACTACTCGCACACGGCTAGGCCTAGTGTGTGTTTGGGATTATGATTTGAAAAAGTTTTTTTTGGGTAAAATTTTAGTTTAAAATTTTTTTAAATAAATAGCCATATTTATTTAGAAGTAATTTTGGTTAAAATTATAGTTTTAAATAAGTTACTAAAACTAGTTTTTAAAACAATAAAAAAATTTATGGACTATCTAATTATTATTTTATTTTTATTTTTTTATACCTTATTTCCTCTCATATATCTCTTCTCTATCCTCTCTTATCTCTTTTCTCCATATTATCACCTATCTCTTCTTTACACTCTTATCTCTTCTATTTCTTCTCTACCTTCTCTCATCTCTTATTTTTAATCAAATTATATTTTTTTTAATAATTTACCAATATGAAAAATGATTATACGACTAATTATCTAAATATCTTTCTTTTTAAAATCTATTCTTTCTAAAATTTATTTTTTTTAAAATTTATTCTCTAAAATATATTCTTCTCATGATATATTATACTGTAAAGCTAATCTAAATATGCCCCAAATAACGTTAAAAAATAAGTAGCAAGAAATCATAATTACGCGATTGGGTATATGTTGAACAGTCGGGAAGGTTGACATGATTTTTACCATATTTGTTTTTTGTTATATAAATTTTTATAAAAGAGTTGAGCTTATTTACTATTCAATAGTAAGTTGAAGTTTTCTTTTCTCTTAAGTGATACTACTATTAGGTAGGGTAAGCTGTTAATTACTCTTAGACATTAATTTAGATACTCAAAAGTTAGGATGTCTCTTCTCAAATACTATAATTATAATTATAATAAAATAATATTCTCTAAAAATTAAATATATATATATATATATATATATATGATAATATGTCTCAGCTTTTTAGCAGTTAGACCCAACCATACTTAATAAAAGGAATACCATTGAACCTCTATCATTTAACAAAGAAGCTCTGGATGGGCTGGCCCTGATGTTGGGTATGGTATTAAAAGGGCAATTGAGAAGGAGCCACGTCCAAAGTGTTGTGGGGGAAACAAAGCATAAAAGACAGAAAGAGGGGTGTGCTGGCTACATGATTAAGGTAAGGATCAACAAACAAACAATGGATTGTAACAAGCCTATCCCCTTGGCTGGGATTAAGGGGAGACAATCGAATTGGGGGTGGGACCGGCAAAGGGACATGTGGTAAGTTCAGGATTTGGCTCTTTGCCCCCAACACTTAATATTCCAACCACCCCCGCTTCTCCACTGGCCTTGTTTCTTTTATCAACAGAACTCGTTAGTTTTGAGCTACACTTGTGTAAGTTACTGACTAAAACGTTTTCAAGAGCCCTACTTTGACTTTAGAAAGAAAGGCCAATTTGAGGTTTAGGACCTCGGTCCCCTTTTGCTTTTGGCTACATTAGGCTACGGTGAGAAGAGATGGATGTTGAATTTGCGAGGGCATTGAGAGGAAAAGGTGAAAAACTATGTAACTTGGGAAACTGTGGTAGCCGAACAGCATGTGCTGTCCCGGCAAGGTTGTGCTTTATATTAATTAATCAAAGATGAAGATTAAGAATTCAACTTGATGGATAAGAAATATGGTCGGGAGCAGGATAGTGTGTGTTCGGGTTTATCTATTTACGCATATAACTGAATTAGGAGGGATTCATGAAAAGGGGAATGAATCAGGGGCCACGTGATGGGTCCCGCGGCACGTCCCGATAGCTTATCGTCTCAAGTACTATAAGACCCATGACTTTTTTTCTTTTTTTCAATTCTTAAAAATCAAAATAAAAGGAGATGCTCACAATGTCCCAGTAAGTTGTTGGGAAACTATTGCCAGTCCAAGTCCATGTTAGAGGGAGAACTCAAATTTGGAATTTAATACAGTAAATGGAAAACGAGAGGTGGATCAGCATATCCAGATACCTCCATTCCATACACCATTGGAATTAGCCTCTTCTTTTTTCCCTAATCACTTGAAGTTACTCTTCGGTTTTTTAGGGCGGCTTCATAATTCTGTACTCTCCACGTTTCCTCGACACGTGTCCCACCGCGCATTCTGGAAGGAATCCTCCCCCTCCAAAACTTGCGAGCACGCATTCCCATTATCATCGATTGGGCCAGCCCCATGTGCCCGTGGTCCCCACCCGCTCTGTCTCCGCTGAATAAATAGTCGACTTCCACGTAACCACACATTCCTATGTATTCCTACTAGTACTATTCTTCTTAGTGCCTGTTTGGAAGGTGACAAACCTTAGTTTTAAACTAAGGTTTGGCTCAAAATTTAGATTTGGAGAAATTTTAAAATAAACAGTCATATTTGTTTAAACGGGCTTTTAAACTAAACTATAGTTTAAAACTAAGGTTTCAGATAAGCTGGTCAGAGTAGCTTCTGGAACAGTAAACCACGTTTGAACTAACCAATTACTATATTACCCCTACTTTTTCTTACACCATCTCTCCTACTTTTTCTTACACCCTCTCTCCTCTCTCCTACTTTTTCTCTATTTTCTTTCTTACACCCTCTCTCCTCTCTCCTCTTATCTCTTATCTCTCCTCATTTAATACCCATACCCTTTTTCGTAATTTACCAATAATAAAACCCCTTCTATAAATAACTATCCAAACACTCATTTATTCAAAACCACTTTTTTTCATAATCTCTTCTCCAAAAGCCCTTTTCTATAATCTGTTTAAAAGCCCTTTTTTTTCATAAGCCCGTTTTTAAAATTCTATCCAAACGGGCCCTTAGAATTCCTATTCTTTGCATCCTATCTAAAAATATTTTCACAACTTTAGAATAAGAATTTTTAAAAAAATTATAAATAAATAATTATAAATAAATATTTAAATAATTATTACTAAAAAAATTTATAATTAAAAAATTATTAAAAAATATATAATTTTATTAAATATAAAATATATAAGAGATGAGAGAAGATAGAGGGTATAGAAGAGATATGAGAGAAAGTATAAAAAAATATAAATAAAATAATAATTAATTAGTTTATAAATTTTTTTACTGTTTTATAAATTAGTCTCAGTAATTTATCTAAATTTTTAATTTTAAATTATAATTTAATTTAAAAATTCTTTTAAAAAAATATAAATATTTATTTTAAAATTTTTTTAAATTAAAATTTTATCTAAAAATCTTTTAAAACTAAACTTGTCTATTTTACCAAACACACTTAAAGATAGTGTCCTACTAGTAAAGACCTTTTTTTTCCTCTCCCACGACTCCACACGCAACGCCACTACAGTCTTCGTCTCATGGAATAAAATGTCAACAAAGGGTACAGAGGAAAAATTCGGCCTCCAAATATGCCCCCGAATATTCCTCCCACTCCATAATAATCTACCGCCTTTGCGTTGTCACCATATAAATAAAATAGAATACTTTAGGGTGTATTTGGAAAAAAAATTTCAAACTAACTTATGAAAAAAATAGAATTATAAATAGCTTGTGAAAAAGGGCTTTTTTAGAAGAACTTATAGAAAAAAAGTAATTTTGGATAAATGAGTGTTTGGATAGTTATTTGTAGAAAGGGTTTTATGAGTGGTAAATTACGAAAAAGGGTATGAGTATTAAATGAGAAGAGATAAGAGATAAGAAGAGAGAAGAGAGAGGGTGTAAGAAAGAAAAGAGAGAAAAAGTAGGAGAGAGGAGAGAGGGTGTAAGAAAAAATAAGAGTAATATAGTAATTGGTTAGTTCATAAACTCTTTTACTGTTTTATAAGCTGCTTTGACCAGCTTATCTGAAACCTTGGTTTTAAACTATGGTTTAGTTCAAAAGCCCGTTTGAACAAAAATTGTTGTTTGGTAAAAAATTTCTCTAAACTGAAGTTTGGAGTTAAAAATCTTTTTTAAACTATGATTTAGGTGTTTCTAACACACCCTTAATCCTATGATTCTAGATATTGCGAGCAAAATATAATACTAGTATATACTCATAATAAAACGTGGCGTTTAAAAAGAAATATAGGAAAATAACTCAAACAACTTATCGGTCGTCGAGTTGAATCCAACTTCCAAAAATCGGGGTTTCTCTCTCTCTTCCGTGCATGTGACCGCGGAACAGTTCAAGTCAACCCAACATTGCAAATGGTCAAAGCTTGACTGTCGCCGCCCCCCCCCCCCCCAATCTCTTGCCCTTTCTGAATTCTGATCAGCGCGCTGCATTTTCTGTATTTATTCTTTTTACAAATTAAAAACATGATCAAGTAAATCTAAAGTACCAGCCTTCGTTGCAATTCCCCCCGAATGGGCCCACGCTTCTTTTTTCTCAAAAAGAATATTAGCCGCCGGTCATTTACGTCGTTTCCTAACTATTTTCATGTTTTCACTCGATTTTAAAAGGTTTATTATTAATTTATAAAAATAAAATTAGATTTTATTATTATATAAAAACCATGTCACTTTTCCCGAATACTATTTTCTGATAAAGGTATTAATATAGGGGAGAGAGAGAGAGTAAAAAATATGAAAAGAATGGTTGATGAGAAAGATCAACTCACATAGAAATGTGTATAGATAGAATTGGGTAAGACAATTCTCTATTTAGTGTCCTATCTAAAAAATATATGAGTTATATTTTATAGTCTGATATCTAGTCCTACCTGATAAAAACCCCAATAATTTTGGGTTGTGTATGAGCGAATTGGGCATGAGAGGGTTGGCATACTAAGTCGTGATGTCATGCTCATGTTGTGAAAAAAATCTGCAATTATGAACTTATAAAATAATACTATATTCATGTGTCTTTAATAGTTAAATAATATATATAATTCACTAAGAATAAGATAACAAATATAATAATTAAAATCTTGAGATCTATTACATATAAAAAATAAGCTTTGAAATCTAAATAGTTTATAATTATAACTTTGTATCAATCTCCCCAATATTAATAATTATAAAAAATAAGCGTTGAAATCTAAGTAATTTATAATTATAATTTTGTATCAATCTTCCCAATATTAATAAAGATAAAATATCTAAAAAAATAAAAAAAATAATTATAATTTTTAATGTAATCATATAATAATTAACAAAGTTAAAAAATAAGAAAAAATTAGTATAATTATAAATATTAAAAGATATAACTTACCTACTTAATTACTTATATTTCTAAAATTACCTTATAGTCACCAGTAACTATCATATTCTCCCTTTTAAGATAAAAAAAATAAAAATAAAATAAAAGAATGGGTACTCATAGGCAGAGTAGGGCAGCCCTTATGCCCAGTGTTCAGCCCGAAAAATATATGTGCTATATTTTATAACTCGATGCCAAACCTTGTCTTGTATTTATTGGGCTAGACAGAGCATTTTTCTTACGGACTAGGCAGGATATAGCTGGCTACAAACTTTGTGCATAACCCTAAACTCACATATTTGACTTCTCTTATTTTCCCATCTTCCTATCCTCTACTACTCTTGTTCCCTCATCCTCTCTCTACAATTTTTATATTAAAATCTCAATGATCCATATTAACATTTTTTTAAAATATTTTTTATAACCTATATATAAATAAATCTATACTGTTGAAATTGTATCTTGTCAGATAGCAACTGTAGTGAAAAAATCTACTCCAGTGGTGAACTATTCAAATAAGCTTTTTACCCAGTAAATTTATTTCTATATTTTTTATAACAAATTATAAAAATATCAATCTTGATAAAACATTAAATATGGAGTGTTGAGTTTTTAATGTAAGGTTATACAGAGAAGATGAGGGAAGAGGGGAAGAAGAGGATGGGGGAGGGAAGCCAAGTGCCCAAGTCCTCAACCCACACGCACCCATAATTAGGTCATGTATTTTTACATTGGGAGAAGTGTGTCACGAGAAATCATGAGAATTCAATGAACTCTGCCTCTTCTTTATCCAAAGAGCGGACAAAATGAGATTCAAATGTGTAATTAATCGTGAAACGGAAACACGATGGGTAGGCGGGAGGCTTGGTCCTCCCGAGTTAGTAGACTTCAAAATTAAGATAAAGCCTCCTGTGATTCACATTATATTTCAACGCAAATAATAAAATATATACTTAGTTATAAATTTGGCCAAGAAATTATACTCTATCTTATCCTAGTTATAGGGCATAAAGATTTTTTTTTTTGGTTCTATTTATAAATCAGATAATTAAATTTTTTTATGTAAGTATATAATTTTATTATTTATTTATTCTTTTAACTTTTTTATGGAATGTATTATATATAAAAAAGATTTTAATATTATTAAATTTTAAGATAGAGTTAATTAAATTTAAATTTTTTTTAACAAGTGACTTGTCAATTGAATAAGGTAAGAGGGGTGCTTAGTTATAAAGTGTGCAGATCAGGAATCCTTCAAATGTAACGGCGGGATTAACGGCATGACTCTCGTGATTTGAGGATCCTGCGGATTTGGCTTATGACCCACAATAAGAGGTCTGTTCATAATTAATGGCCACATATATAATAATAAGGCAAAAAATTCACCCATTCTTATTATTAAATATAGATAAATTTAAAATTTTATTTTATTCTCAGGTCAAGTTAATGACTTAACTATCCTTATTTTTTTCAACTTATTTCTATCAAGAGTGTTTTAGAATCTAGAGAAAACAATAGTAGTATTTATTAAGAATGCTTTTTGATATATACGAAGCTAAATTGGAGAGACTGGGAGGTTAACCTAACCATCTTCCATTCCATCTACAAACGCCACGCGTGACGACACCATGTTCAACCTTTGAACCGCCTGATATTTGATAAGCAGTAGTAAATTACTAGTACTACCCCTCATCTTCTTCGGCACTGAAAGCGAGTCCTTCATATCTTATCATATTATTTACTGTCCAGCGCAGAGATAAATGGATACGGCGATGATGAGAATTACAGCATAAAAAAGCATTCACATTCCAAACCGCACCCATTACAGGAAAAACGAGAACTAGAAACATGGCTTCACGCTCCTGTGTGCCTTTTCCTTCTTCAGAGGGGGATAGGACATGCCCCTGCTTCCTCACTTCCTATTAGTTTTTTACAACGCAAAACAAATTACAAAACCCAGAAAGCAGGTTGCTCTGCCCGCGTGTATCTACAGCTCAGGCTCAGATACTCTACTCTACATCCCCAGAAATTTCACATTTCAAAAACAAACACGCGGAGCTTGTTCTCTTTGGAATCTACAAGGCTCAAGGATCTCTGCTCGTCGTTTTCCGGACATAGATTCTAGCGGAAGACTGCACCACTGTGGATCTTATTGGAACTTTCCTCGATTTTCAAGTCAGATCGATGGCCTCTCCTCCACTCAGGATCCAAGGGTGCCCTGCAAACGGACCCTTCCGCTTATCAGCACTCAAATCCCGAAACCCCCTAAATGCATCTAGTTTCATAATAAACCCCCAATTCATTATCCCCCAAATCACCCGATTAACTAACTCTATGAGAAGTATACTTGAAACAAAAGGAAAGAGAGAGATATGAAACATACTCAGGGCTTGCTCTGCAGATAATCGCCTGGATGCATCCCTGCACATCATCTTCCTCATTAGATCCTTAGCAGCGGAAGACACGGACCTGAAAACCCTAGACGGAAACCTCAGATTAGCCCTCAGTACGGCCTCAAAGATCTCTTCGGCCGATTCTCCGTAAAAGGGCGGAATCCCGGACAGCATTATGTACAATATCGCTCCGCTGCTCCACACATCTACCTTCTCGCTGTAGGGTCTCCCCAACAGCACCTCCGGAGCCACATAATGCGGCGTCCCCACCACCCCGCTCATGGTCCCTCCGTCGCCGAACCACTCCGCCGACCCAAAGTCCGCGACCTTGAGATTGTTGTGGGAATCGAACAAAATATTGTCGGGTTTGATGTCTCTGTGGGCTATGCCGAGACGATGGCAGTGAGCGATTGCTTCGAGGAGCTGCTTCATGACGGAAGCGGCCTCAGTCTCGAGCAGGGGGCGATCGATGATGCGGTCGAGGAGGGTGAGGGGCTCGCAGAGCTCGAGGACGACGGAGAGGAAATCATCGTTCTCGAAGACGTCAAAAATCTGAAGAATATGGGGGTGGGGGGAGAGGAGGGCCATGTACTTGGGTTCATTCTCGAGGCAGTCGCGATCGAGGGAATCGGTGAGGAGGCGCTTGTCGATGACTTTGCAGGCGAAGAGGTCGTTGGAAGCGGGGTTGAAGCAGCGGAAGACGGTGCCGAACCGACCGCGACCGATCTGTTGGCACAACTGGTACTGTCCTTTGAGCTGCTCACACATTATATGGTTCTGCGAAGCGGATATGGGGAGTGTGGGGGGTGGGACGCATTTATTTATAGGGAGGGAAGGGAGAAAATAGGTTTGTTTGGAGCGGGAGATGCTGTGGAATATTCGGTGGGCACAGGCAGGTTGGTTTGTTGAGAAATGAAGCTTGAAACACACGGCATGGCCACACCATCTTTGTTGTTACTACTGTTAATTTGGGAGTAATTAGGAGAATCAAGATATGGAAATACGAGTGCATGGGTTTATTTGAATTAAAAACATTTAATTGCACAAAACAAAATGCTATGGAATGGGAATCTCTCTATGCAGTGCACTTTTTTGCGAGTACCGAAAAAGCGTGGAGATGGCGCAATCGGGGGCATGTCCCCAGCGTATTCAAGGCTCTACTATGACGCGGCATCTTCCAACACGTGCCGTGTCATCTCCTATCAGGCCACTTCGCGCTGGTGGAATTTTATATACTTTAAACAAATTAATAGTAAGGAGGAACGTTTAAATGCCGCGGGGCGCATGGAGTCACGTTGTAATTATTTATATTATTGGATTAGATAAAAAAAACAAAGATTCAAGAATGATGTTGCTGTTGATCAAATTGCCTGGAACATGGCGGTGCTTGTTAGCTGCCTAATTCATAAATCATGGAACTGAAATGTACTACGTTGGATTAACGAAACCACCAAACGACTTGGAATCTAGCTCACTATCATTAAGCCTTTAATATAATCCCGGACTTGCTGACTCATCGAGACTAACATGTAGAATAATCACCACCGTGGGGGGGAGAAAGGAGAGAATAATATGCCGCCCGTTGTTTAATTCTTAGGAACAACAAGGCTCCATTGAAGTGATCATGCAGGCCTCCTACCTTTTTTGTGGCATGCGGGAAGGCTATTAAAGTTGTACCGTCACTCTTGATCATAATATCATTAAAAAAAATCAGAATTAGTTTTCGTTTTTGTTCCTTCCATTATGTATTTATTCAATGTTCTGAACTAAAGAGAGATCCTTGCCTCTTTTTTTCCCCTCCCTCTCTAGATAATAAGAATCCATAATTCCATCATCAAAGTCCACCTGTGATCTTATATAGGAATTAGTATAGGCCATAGGTGTAATAATTACTTCCTCTACCATTTTAAGTGAAAGCTATCAATAAAATCTGGATTTGTTAAAACAAATAAAAACCTTCATTAGCATCACGCCAGACAGACATGATCAGGATAAGGCCGAAGTCTTGTACAAATATAAAGTTTCTTCCGTTTTTTCAAAATAAGAATCCATACTTATAAATCCATTTCCAGTTAGTGCTAGTCTAGTAGTCACTCACGTTTGAGTGAGTGAGGGTATGGCATCATACCCACTAGCTCATTCTTTACAAAAAAAAAAAAAGAAAAAGAAAAAAGTATTCATATAATGGTTGATTGCTCATGTTTTCACCATCATTAAATTTCAAGCCAAACTATTTTATTATAAAATAAGTTTGGTCCCTGGCATCTGGCATGCAACTTGCCACCTACCTTTTTCTTTTCTTATTTTATTTGATATTTGCCACAATTAATTTAAATTTAAGTACCGTCAACTTTAAACAGAAATATCTCTTTTAACATGCTCTCTCTCTCTCTCTCTCTCTCTCACCCATTAGTTTAAATTCGTTAATGTTAGTTAAGAGTTATTGAGTCTCCCTCACATTATCAGTTGCGACTAATTTTTGCATTCATGATCCTAGCCTCCTAGGCTCCTGCCTAATCCAACTACCTGATGGGAATGGAATCTCCTGTAATTCGCTAATTCTATACAATGCATCAATTACTGTATTAGAAAGAATACGGCAAACCGCGTGACTCAAATATATTACCATGTTCAAAGGAATGAGTGTATGATAATATATACGTTAAATTGTACAATAATCGTAGTAAATAATAAAATAATTATTGTGTAAAATAATAAAATATTCATTTTTTCACTCGTTTTATATTTTCTAATAGCATAGATAAATTATATTAATCAAACAAATAATATTAATATAATGAAAAAATATTACAATTTTTATATATATTTAATTTGAAAAATAATGTTTTCCAAGTCAAGAATAAAAAACAGATATTTCATTTCTAGTTTTATGCAGTTGAAGTCCCTTATGTGTCTGTGACACCAAATATAGAAAAGCCATCATGACGAGGGGTAGCCGTTGAAGTTGAGGCGAGAATCTCATTTAAAGCTATCGACCCTTTGCTTTTCCTAAATGTGTGGCGGGGACAGTGAGAGGTACGGGTGTACGATTATAACTCGGGATATTTCTTGTACCAAAAACAAAAAAAATAATAACTCGAGATATTTCATCAGGCCTTCCTGTGTACGGCCCCCCATGCTTGCGCTTTAGCTTCTCTTTTATTTTCTTCGTCTTCTTTTTGAAGCCTCTTACACCTTCACGAAATCCACACCTTAGGAAGAGTAGCTCAGATGCCCATATTGTCCTGGAAGACTGAAACATATTATTAATCACAAAATATCCACTTCGCAAAAGTTCAACAACGTATCATTGACTCTGCCTTTCTATAAGATTCGTACTCATAAGCTCTAATTCCCCAGTTACCCTCTCCATGGGAAGCGGAAAGCCGCATTGCTGCCAAAGCTGGAAAGGACTCCAGGGTCCTTTCCACTTATCCTTGTTAATTAGAAACTATAAAAAATATATATAGAATATCCTATACAATGTATATCAAATTAAAAGTTTACAACTATGACCAATTTATCAGTTTTATGATCTAATCAGCCGGTTCAATATAATTTCTTCCAGCATGATATAATATCAACATTTACCGTGAAGTATATGCGTGATATGGAAGTGACACGATAAATTGAGCCCTCCAAATTTCATAGGACTAAAGAAAAATTACGTCTCGCAGTAAATAACAAGAAACACAAAATGGAAAAATAAACCAGCTCTCGACGAATCAGAGAGACAAGTGTCCCAATACCATGGAACCAAACCACTCACCCACCTTCAAAATTAACTTTGCTACATGTGTTCATTAATTTAGGAGCCCCAACTAACCAGCTTATTCAATGAGGTCAATTAATTCAACCTAGCACCTCTCCACGATCATCCTCACTCTGCACGGTCATAGCAACAACGCAACAAAACTTCCCCAATAATGGCCCCAATACTTGTCACTACCAGCGAAAGCTCCGAATATTGTCGCTGCTTGGCCAATGCCCATCAAAAACACATTAGAGGTGAAGCTCGGAATTTCCCTATCTTAGGGTTGAGTTGGCACCATCCACTTAAAAGCCGATCCTCAATACAGAGTGTCTGAACAATAGCCAGTCCATCAGTTCGGGGACGTTCATCTTTCTTCATCCCTGTATTAATAGATATGCACACGATTAATTGAAACCAGTTTCCTAAGCGCAAGTTGATTGCAGAAAAAAGAATGTAGTCGTAACATTTTGTCTAAATGCACAAATTCACGACTCAAACTTTCCATAAGTCACCGAAGATGTGCCGAGTCATACAAATTGTACCCCAGTTTGCACGCCATAACCGAATCAAGACACAGTGCATTGTCAGCTGATAGCCACACACCATGCTACCATCATAATTTCAACATAAGCACTTACACAATAAATCTTAAAAGGGGGCCTCCAGTGATTCGTCCCACACTTCTGCACTCCCATTAGAGGCCTCCTCTACATCTTCTTCCATTGAAAGCCTAATATATTCTCTATGAGCAAAGCGATCCCACTCTGTCCACGTTGGATTTTCACGTTCCTATTCACACATAACAGATACGTTTAGGAAAATATCAACCATGGCCAAACTTACCAACTTCACGTTTCTATTACGTGTATATGATATTTCATGCACCTGACGAATCAAAAATGGGTCATGAGTTTCGAAGGCCATGAACTTGTTTAGATTGAACAGGATATTAAAAACACTTCCAGAGAGTTTACTGCCTTTCAGATCTCGCAGAGTTATATAGCTCTCATTCTGCACAATGAACAATTTATTTTGGTACAAAAAACGTTACAGTATGCAGGACACGTAAAAAGTTATATCGATCAAAGATAAAGACTAAAGAGGAACGGGTAAAACGCAGGGCAAGACTGCACAAAATAAGTCATGATATGCCCATCTTCCTGGACGGTGAAACTTAGGGATTTCACACAACACAGGAATGGAAAATCAACCAGTAGGAGAGGTCAGGGCAAACCTCAGGTCTAATCATGTCAATTATCTGGCACAAGATATCCTCAAAAAGCACAGGCTCTTGAGCCATACACTCCATCCGGTGCAATTGCTCCTCATAAAAAAATTGCAGCTCATTCCGTGTCACAACTCCATTGGCATCCAAATCAATGCACCTGAACCTAATTATGACAATTCAAAGTCAGCTCAAGCAGCAAGTCAATGACAGGTAAAAGTCAATATTTAAGTTTGCTTAAGTTTTCTGCTTAAAAGAAACTGGATCAATGACCTAAATTTGTCCAACGGTCATGTTCGCAAGAGAGATCGACAAAGGAGAGGGGAGTGAAAATGTAAAAGAATCTAATTTTCATTCCTTGGTACTCGGCTCAGATATAAGGGGGAAAATACCAATACTCAAGACTAGGCTCGGACGATTTATCCTCTTCTGACAGTATAAAGTAAACAAAATCTTCATATCCCATCTTTCTCTCAACCTTGCTCATAAACTTTCTGGGAACCTGTGATTATATTGAAGCAAGTCAAAATCATATAATTTAAAAGGCGCAGGGGTTGCCCCTGACGGCAGTAGAAATCTATTCTCAAGATAAATGCAATATCTAATCCACAAGAACCTGAGAAAATATTCTATCAACAATTCGATAGGTAAGCGCATGGTTGCCATATCTAGTAAGATTCTCTTTGTCTATCAAGAAATCGTGATCCGTATCCAGCTCCCAAAACTTGCAGTATATAACATAGAAATGCTCATAAGAGAAGTACCTGCGTAGGGGTATAAAAAAGGGCAGAAAAATACTAAGGCCATATACTACCATATTTGATCAGGTAGCAACGGACAGTTTTTTAAAAAAATAAAAAGACAGATGTTTTGGATGAAGTTAATTTTATGTTGTATTCCCACATGTCTACCTCAAAACCTTGTTAATGTCTTCTTCTTCGTCAGCATGTTGCATTGCATCAATTATGTTTCCACGCTTCAGCTCCCTCAGGGTAAGACGACCATTACCAGATCTATTTATGTAGTAATATATTCTGTATATTACAGTTTCAGCTGGGTCATTGGAAAGACAAGTTAAAAAAATATTGCACCCGGGGGAAAAATATCATTACACCAATAATCATGACAAGAAGACCAGTATATGCCTAGACATCAAAAATCAACTTTTAAGTAAACTTTCCAACTAGTTCTCCTACCAGGTACTCAAGACAGATAAAGTAATACTTTTTCAAAAAATGTATATGAATTAATATTAGCAGTGCAAGAATCAAAAAAAGCATAAATAAAATGAAAGCCAAAATGGGATACACGGGATACTTGTTACATAATTATTTGTTCGCTAGTAATCCATTGACAACTTCACCCCAAGAACAATTAAAAGAAAATGAAAAATGAGACCTGATGCATATTTGTTGCAAGGCATGCCTAATGGCCTAGTTGCTGCTATAGAGAATTGTGTTACCACACAAACGGAAGATAAAAAACCAAAGATTAGTTTTATGGTGAGACTAATTTCAACTCAGCCTTGTTGGAACTTGACAGATCTCCTAGGAAAATCTGTGATCAGCAATCAGCATGCAGATTTCAAAGGACTCATTAAACTTTTAAGGAGCATAATATCATTTTGCCAATATCCATAGTTAAACGATCGTGTTTATACAACTTTAAAGCGAAGCCTGAAGACAAACCATATCTCTCTTGAAACTCAGGTGTACTCTGGAGGAATTCCAGCCCCGGATGGGTTGCCAAAAGCTCCCTTAGTACAGGTTTAAAATCATCCTGAGATTAAGTAAAGTATCATTATCAAATAGATGAATACAAATATAATTTGTAAGCCAAAAAATGAATACTTGCCTAAAAGAACTCTCCTACACCTTGTTTGATTGGTGCAAGGGAAAGGGATTCCATTTTCCTTGCAACAAAATCAAGGCATATATCCTCCAGTTATAGTTACTAAACAGTATTTGTTTCTTTTTACTACTCCTTTTTTATTAAGGGGCAAAAGAGATATTTTTCATCCATAACATCACTTTGATCATTATATTCTCTTCTCCATTCCATTTCATTTCAAAAAACAAACAGCCATTATTTAGATGGAAGAGTAGAAGGTTAAACAAACTGAAAAGTAGAAAAAAGAAATAGAACCAAAAAACCTGCGTAAGGTACTTGAGATCTGTTTGCTTTAAAATTGTGTATATTTGAGTCGCCATATCCATTGTCAACATGTTGCCGTTAATCCAATAATCAATGAATGCATTCCTACAGTAAAATCAAACCAAAGATTTAAGCATGAGTTTAATAAATAATTTATTACAGGAAGCAAGACCATTTAACTATTATCCCTACACTTTGGAGAGGAGAAAACTGCATAACCCAAGTTCACTAACACAAAAACCCATAATGTCTTCCACACAAGGGATGAATCAGCATAATATCTAGTGTTAAAAGATGCAAGCAATGTCTAGACAAGGGAAAAGTAATCACAAGAAACATTAAATAGTGATGGGTACAACTCTGACTCATCCATAATAGCAACTTGATGAAGGTTTAGTCAATGATTGATTTCACAATGAGAATGGCAATAGCTCTCACTTTAAAGAAGACAAAATGAGTTAAAGTGCAACAAAGTGATTGATAGGAAATTAAAGGGATGTTTGGATCATATCATAGATGGCTAGCAATCATGCTATAGATTGAAAAAACAATAAAAGAGTGGTACGTTATAATTAAGAGGAGTTGCATACAGGAGAATGGGAGGGATAAAACATAATGGCAGTTGTAGGATGTACCTATCTCCATCTCGCAACAACCAGAAAACAAGGATAAGACACTGCTGGTATGCATGTAATTATAATTAGGCAGTTAGGCTCATGGTGAAATATTGCATAAAAGTAAAGTTTCAGAGCCATAATGTACAGCCATAAGTTCTTAATCATCTCACTTATATGAGGTGATAAGACGAGGTAGCAGTGGTAGGAACAATGGTGACAACAACTGTGCTGTGGTAAGGTGGAGGTAGTAAGGGTGAGAGTAGCATTAAAAGTTAGCGATGATGAAAGTAATATGGATGGTAACACCAATAATGATTATACATACAAGTGGCGGTGAAGGCAAGAATGATGATGGCCACAACATATTAGCAACAATATAGTTATTTTAGTAAATGAAGACAAGGGACGTGCCAGCGACAATGCTTGTAATGATAATGATATGACAATAGATTAGCAAATGAAGACAAATATAGTTATTTCCATTAAAAAAAGTCACACAAGATTTCTTATCATTGCATGTTCCTCTCTTTTGGTGTGGATAAAGTCACATGGTTACAACTATAAAAAATGAACTGGCCTAGATAATCCTTTACATTAAAGGGCATATAAACATATATTGTATTAGTTTATCTCCTATCTGATCCAAATTTTATAGGGCCTAAGCAATCTAACAGAACAAGCATTGATGATTGGTAACTCCTTCAAAAACAAATCCGGTTATCAGGTGAAATTTCATTTTAAAAGAAGGAATACTAGGGGGAGCAGACGCATTCAACCAGACAAGTTTCAACAGAGATAATTGTAATCTGCTCCAGCATCTAGATGACAATCTTGTCCAGAAAGGCAAATGCAAGGACTGCCAAAATAAAAATTAAAAGGAGAGGGTGGAACACAAGTTGTGTCAAGAAAAATTGAATTACACACCTTGTCACAAAACCAGTTCCTTTGGTGTCAATCTTTCTGAAAATAGATGTTGAAAAGAAAGATGGCAGCTTGCAGACTTCCTTGGTAACTAATTTGAATTCTGGCATACCAAAGAAATAAGTAGGACATAATTCTTAGAGATGGGTGTTGGGATCAAGGCGTGATTATTTACGAAGCTTAAATTTGAAAATTAATTAAAAATCACTTGTTTTCCTCAGCTGTATCAAACTGGCCCTTCAGGCAACATAGATATATTTGTGATATCTCACCATGCATCTGCAGTCCATCTAAGTGACCATAGAATAACTGATCAACTCTAAACAAGCACTGTTCTTTCAGTTCACTTGGTGCTGGACGCCCATGTAGAAAGTAAAACTGCAAGAATGTAAAAGTATTTATAAAAAAGAATAGCACGAAACCTAAAATTAAAAATTAAAAAAGGGAAAAAGAAAAAAGCATCCCAACACATTTTCAATTGTAAGGCTAGGCACTAAAAATGAGTGTCAACCAGGAAAGACAATAAGAAAACACATCAGACTTGACTAACCTGAGGTATCAATTCTTTGACTGGCTCACTGACAACTTTCAAAGGAGAACTTAAATTAGAAAGGCCAACCCTTTGTTTCACTAGACGAGGGGAACCAGACGTACTTCTCGGTGAAAGAGGAGGTGCAGTCCCTGCAGGAAACATTGAAGGCAGAGAATTGCTTGCTGCATTGGGACTGGAGCATGCACCCGGGACATTCAAAGGAACGCCAGACTTGGCTTCATTAAGCAGAGATGATACCTACAGACATTAGAAGTGAGACACGAGATCAAAATCACAAATGCTCATGTTTTGTATATTATTCAGAGGGGGAAAAAACTTCAGCAAATGAAACACAAAAAAAACAAAAAGGTATCTCCTTGTAAGCAGCATTCCGCACTTTCATTACTATAGGCATTCCTATTTTGGGGGGAATGAGATTAAAAATGGAATTAATTCCCCCTTTTGGCTGAGAACAGGAGCAGATAAGCACCAGGGAAATATATTGAACTTAAATTGGGCGCACTACTCTCCTTTAGCAATGTATTTGGTATTCAAACTTCATGTTATAATGGTGTATCTTGTCTCTCCTTGACCGGATCCCACTAATTTTTTCAAAACTACCGAAATCTGAAAACCAGAAGTCCTGCTATTCCCCTTTTGATATCGTAATTGGTTGCACGATACCTCATTCTTCACTCATGGATATAGTCTACAGGATTCGTGCCCATATAAGAGTACATGTCAAATTCTAAGACGGACCAAAGGCAAGCTAATGAGGCTTAGAAATACAAAATCTAACCACATGCCGATTCCGAAATTATTGAATGAAGCCTACCACTCGATTACTCTCGGGAAGCGATAGCCACTGCTCGAAGAGCTTCTCGACAAAGTTTAGGTTAGACTTGAGGGCTAAAGCAGACAACTCCGGGAGCTGCAATAATTCGACGTCCAACGCCGCCCCGTCACTAACGACTTTCATGTTCATCCAAACCAATCCCTATCTCTCATTCACATAAAAAACCAATGAGCAACATATAGATCCAATCGAATCCTTGATTAATTTTCAAGAGTTGAGCAAGTTAGCTTTCAATGCATTTGAATCGAGAAGCCAAATATCAGTTAGATTATAAAATGAAAAGGGAAAAGTGCGCTTGAGATAGTCAGATTTGGGAGATGCAGATTAATCAGGAACCCTAGATCTTTCAGGGATCGAATTTATTAACAGGTTATGTTGAAGGAAGGGAATGGTGCGGGTGATCCGGTAGAAAAGGATTATAAGCGAATGAGCGGAGATGACAAGAGGAGGATGAAATTATCCTGCGATCCTCGCAGATTTGGAGGGAGAAAGGAGAAATCGATCGGCAGATACATGACAAAGTGATATTTTTTTTAAAATAATAAATAGAACCAGGGAAGAAAAGAAAAAGAAAATAGGAGCACGTGCTGTGAAGGCGAATGAATGTACGATCTCGGGCTAACGGCCATATTTACAGTCCGGCATCCGGCCAGCATGTAAAATAAAGCGACAATTAGACATTCATTCTTATATTTTTAGTATTGTTGAAGCTAGTCCTTAAAGTTTAGAATTTTTTAAAACATAACCTATAATTAAGAAAACTATAAAAACTTAATAAAACATTATAAATTTTCAATAAAAATTAAAAAAATTTAATTAAAATAAATTGAAATTATAAGAACTTACATGTTACTTTCTCTTTTAATTTTTGTGTCAATATAAGAGGGTAATATGTATAAAATTTAAATAAAAAATTTATATTGAGAGAAAAGATGTTTTTTTTTTGTTGAATAATAGGGATATATATTAATAACTTGAAATTATAAGTGAAGTAGAGGAGAATTTTGTAAAATATAAAAATATAGAACTACTCACAATGGCCTTCTTATATACACCAGAAGTAAAAATAGAAAAGAAGCCGTAAGTTTTTCCATGTGCATATAAGAAAGCAAAGCATCGGAAATGATTTTAGAAAATAATTAAGCTAAAAGGGCATTAATTGACCAATCTATTATATATATTTAATCATTAATGTAAAATCTATTTAATAAATTTAATTATATTAAAAAGATAGTTAATATAGTTTTTTTAAAATATTTTAACAATTTTTTAATTTCTCATTTTACTATCTTATTTAATTAGTGTTGAGAGAATATGAATAATTTTAAATAAATAAATATATATATATATATATAATTAATTAATATTAATTCTATAATTAAATTATATTAAAGATAGAAGGAGGATAATTGAGAGAATTAAGAAAAAAAATTATTCTTATAATATTATATTCAGAGAATATGATATTTATTTTTGGTTTGATGTCCAATTTAATTGTTTTAAGACACCAACATTTTTAAGGGAGAAAGGGATACTGATCCCATTAAGATAATTTTATTGTATAATTTTGCAAGTAATAGCAACCAGTGAAACAATATATGTCTGGTAGTATTTAGCATCATTTATCCCCTTTAATATAGATTCTATTATAATAACAATTGTTTTTATATTCATGATTTGTGAAATAATATATCAAAAATAATAAAATAAAAAGGTAGCAACACATGACCAAAATCACAAAAATATTATTTCTTTTCATATTGACATAGTATTTATTAGCATCATTTATTGTCAATAATCTAATTATAGAGCATGTTCCAATATAAACCAAAATATTAGTTTGATCATAATGGGAAGCACAATATAAAGTCAATACTAGTGTTACAGCTATTGCTGAGGCCATATACAAGAGGAATGTTGGATATTAAAATATAATGTATTTGTTCATATAATCCCATAAGTATGCACGCACTTTATAGTGAATATCAATTAGCATATCAATTGAGTATCTAGTTGAGGAATTTGGTTCTTAAGTGTATTCTAACTTGAGTTAATTAGGTGCCCAATTTAATACTTAGATAACTACTGTGACAAAGGAACAAATATCTCTCATGTTGAATTGTTTAAAGCATAATCACCTTCAAGTTTAGAATAATGGCTACCCTCAATGTAACTTAGGCTACGGAATTTCTCGACAATTCGTTCGATGATAGATTTGAGTAAGGTCTGGGTGTCAACCGTGGAGCAAGGGACAAAATATTTAAGAGCTTTAGGTGACTGTAGAACGAGTATTTTAAATATTAAAATATGGAAGAAAAATAAAGACGAAGAAAAAGAAGATTAATGCTATAAAAAGTGTGGGAGTGAGCTACAGAAAGATATTTTATTTTATATAAAAAAATATTATAAGAAAAAGTATTTCAGACGAGGAAGTAGAAGAAGATACTTAACTAATGTAAAAAATATAAGGACAATTATATTCTTTTATAATTAAAAAAATTATCTAAAAGGCTCATAAAACTTAATATTAACTATACAATTTTCTAAAAATTTTTTAACATTTAATTCTTTTTATAGGATTTATATATTTTTTTCCGTACTTATTAGAAAGAGACTATTAGATGGGTAAAAAAATATTTTATTATTATTTATCATTCACGTATACTTTATATCTCTCTATAAAAATATATAGATTCAAGTATACTTTACATCTCTCTATAAAAAGAAATAAATCATAATTTTAAATAAATTTATAAAAAACAATTTATAGCTTGAAAAATTTATGGGTAAAATGAGTTTTTCGGCATCAAATATCTATTGTCTCTATTTTTTTCTGACAAACCCTCTTTTCTCCCGTCTTTGCTTCAACGATCACTCTCTCTCTCCTCCGTCGGAAACAACCTGCTCTGTGCTTCATCGTCGTTCTTCACCGTTGCAGATTGGAGCTTCTTCGAGGCCGTCGTTCGTCTTCCTTGTAGATCAGAGCTTCGCCCACGTTGGCCGCCGTGTCCACTCTCCAGCTCTCACCTCGTGGTCGCCTCTCTCTTCTTCCTTCATCACTATCTGTCTCAATCTAGTCTTTTTTTTGAGTAATCGAAAGTAAACAAGATTATTGATGGTCCTAGGACTTTTTGGTTAGGAATTTCGGTGGAGGAGGCGGAACCATAAGAGATTTTTGTTGTTACCAGGAGGAGCGACACGAAGCCCCGAGGTCTGTTTATGGCTGCCAGAAAACGGTCAAGGAAGAACCTCCGAGGTCCTTCACAAAGTTACATATTCAGACGAAAAGCTTCTGGGATTCGGAGGGATGAAATGGGAAAAATCTATATATCAAAAATAAATTTTAATTTTTTTTATATAATTATCATTTAATTTACTTCTCCTCGGTAATTTATCAACTAAGAAAAATATTTTTATAATTTAAAATTATTTTTTAAACTCTTCTTTATAAATTATTTTTAAAAATTACTTTAAACTTTTTGTTTGAGAAACTGAACCACTCCTCTCTTGGAATTGAAGCACAAGTGAAGGACGTTGCATTCTCTTGCATTCGAAGTCTTCGAATATATTTTTTGAACTTTTCTTACTCTCTTTGGATAATTTATTACCTTGACATCCCTAATATGGTCATTAAGATTTCACCTTTAGGAGCATTTTTAATTTTTAATGACAAAACAAGAAAAATTCATTAAAGTTTAATTGAAAACAAGTTAGAGATCTCAACTCTATAATAATGTATATATATTAACTTTGTATAATTTTTTATTTTATATTCCATAGATCTTACAAACTATAAAAAATATTATAAGAAAATTTACCCAAAAGATTATATCGTTTTTTTGATAGCACGATTTGTCCACATCCAAATAGTTGTATCTCCATTCATAGAGAACACATACGCAGTCTAATTATTTCAAAAAATTACATGCGTTCATACTCAATGCGAGGACACATCGCAACCTCGACCATATATTACATTATTAGATAGTATCTTGTTAATGTAGCTATATTCTAACTCGCGATACCTGTGAATATGCAATAACAATATCAACTCTCGATATCCACTAATCGTCACACGCAATCCAACAGCATGCCTCAGGTATCAATCAGTACTGATGATTTCGTCCTCCTCGTTTTTCAGTGTTTGAACATGATCGGCACAAATTCCAGAGATACAAATATGGGAAGAAGGTAGACCACAATATTTAGGGGATAAATGGAAAAAACAAAACAGTACACCGTGAACCGTGTTTTTTAATTCATTCGGAAGCCTGAATTACATAATCCGGCCTCAGTTACTTGTGCAGGATACCCCTCTTGGGCAATTTGGATTTCTTCTGTGCTTGGTTCTGCCAAATATTATTTAACCAAAAAGGAAAAAGAAATGCTAAGCACAATTTAAAAGTGCAAGCAAGATACATGCTATTCTAAATTCAAAACAGCAAAGCTACCTTCTGTTTTTCCAGGGCCTCAAAGTCTGTCCTGTCCTGCCACTTACTCTTGCGCAGCTTAATTGGTCGATTTCCAACGTATTTACCTGAAATTGTGACGCAAAAGTTGGCATATAGATTTAGCAATAAATTTCAAACGTCATTCTCATTTTGCATCTTCAGGAATACAAAACCAGAGAGCAAATCTGCTCACTGGCCAGTTCCACAGCCAACTTAGATAACAAAAAAACACTACTCTCTCAGCAGCAGCTCATTGGATGACCCAACATGTTTATCCGTTCAAAAAATGCTCAACAGTAAAATACACTACTCTATCAGCAGCAGCTCATTTAGGATGCAATGAACAATTTCCCCCATTCTCCTTTTGATATATGATTCAAACCCTGTTACTGACTTCAATATGCCTTACCTCTCATCCAGAATAGGTGTTTCTTAGCATGTTTGCATCTTGTTTTTTTTTTTTGTTGGGGAGGGAGGAGAACAGATGAAAGTGGGAGAAAAGAGAAGCACAGCTGTAGTTTGCAAATAACTGACCATTCATTTCTTTAAGAGCAGCAGCAAGGTCAGCGGGATTGGCAAAGCTTACAAATCCATAACCCTTCGTTTTTCCAGTCCGCTTGTCTCTGACAACCTACAGAATAATCAAATGAATTTTAGTCGTAGAAACAAATTACTAAGTAAATTTGCCAGCACCGAAACACAAGTTGAGTTTATTGACTTAGAAGAATGATGATCAGAAAATTAGAAACCACAGGCTATCAAGAGCCTAAAGTTGTTAGCATGGCAATTTAAGATTAAAAACTAAAACGACTCAGATAAAGACAATTATATCCTCATTTACAATATATCTTCCACATCTGATATCTTCTGCCCATGTGCAATTTATCATACTCCAACAATTCTTTCAAATTGTGAATAACACCTCTTTCTCCACCCCACTTTTACTCTGTCAGTTTGAAACCCCAAAACAAAGATCTCAAAGGTCTCAATGGCCACCAAACATATCTACTCTTTACTTTTTTAAAAATATATATGGATACAAAATCCGACTAGACAAGGCTGAGTTTGCTAGAGCCAAAGTGAGGGAGACTTTGGGCATAAGAAAATAAATCTAGTCACCCAAAGTATCTTTTCACTGGAGTTCAGGATAGTTGGAAAACCACCTCAGTCAAGGAAATAAATTGAGAGACCAGGAAAAACAGATAGACCTGTTGAAAGATTGTGTGGGTCTGCCAAAAAGATCGGGCCAAGAGTCATATGGAATCTAAAAGACTTAATCACCATATGTTGGCTTTTACTGTCCATAACCAAAATTCAAAAGTCAACCTGATTGGAATCAATTGCAACTAACTTTTAGGATATCCAGTCACAGATAAGACACCAAAATAAACCCCCCAATAATGGACTGATTTCAAATAATAAGTTCTGAAAGTCCAAGCGTAAACAGTGTCTCAATGACACCATCTCAATTGCATTTTAAACCGTTAATGGGCAGCAAGGGAACACCTTAGATGATAAAATAATGCATCAATTTTAATCATAATAACATATCTATCTAAACGTAAGTTCTGCAACAGGGCCTACCTTAAGATTCATACTCTGTTCCTTCAAATAAAATCTGAAGAGGAAACAAAAATTGTTCACATTGACATGATAATTAAAAAAAGTAAAAAATATAGTTAGATGAGAGATCCACTTACTCGGGCCATGTTAAAGGAAGGAAATCGAGAAAATGTTTTTGATAGAACATCATCATTCACCTCATTGCCAAGATCACCACAAAAGAGCCGATAATTATCTGCCAAAACCAATATAATAAGAGACTTTAATTTATGATTTTAACTTTGAGAGAGCAGTATTTGATATCAACATGACGAATTCATCTGCACCAGCAGTCAAAAGGGGAGCGTGAAATTATATGGCAAAATTTGGCAGGATGAGGGAATATATTGCATTCTTAAACCACTAATTGATTAGCCTGGGCCCATTTTAAATGTAGGTATAGGTAATAGAGGCAAAAAAAAAAAAAAAAAAACTTTCTGGCCAATCTGCCAGGGTGGGATCCTGCCATGTTTGGCCAGCAGCTTTGCGAGGAACTGCTTTCTTTTTGGTCACCCCCTTATGCTCAACCTCGCTATTTGCAATGGCCGCCTTGACACTCTCAAGAGCCTCAGGTGTAATTGTCTGTGCATCCCTTTGAAATAGTTGCTGCGCCTGTTGTTAAAAATAATGATGATGAAAAATACAAAGTTCAATCGATGCATGCCGTCTTTTGGTTCTCATATTGTTATTCTCCAAGAGCTCTATACACAAACAAAACGCGCTACGGGAGAATGTTAAAAGGTCACAGTTAAAAACAATGGCCTCCTACCATTCTCGAGTCAGAAAAATGAAAGAGAATTGAAGGCAGCTATCTAATTTTATGCAAAAAGTAAATATAGAAAAATTTAGTAGAGAAGTCATGTGCAGGCATGTATTGAGTGCAACAACATCCACCAACCTGCTGATACTGTGGCAGAGGATACAAACCAGCGACCGGTGCGGGAGAGGGATACAGGGGAGCAGGAGAAATTTGCACTGCGGGCGATGCAGCCACATATGAGGTCGCATACTGCGTCGCTAGGGATTGTTGAAGGTGAAAGGGCAGGGGGAAATATGAAGCGTTGGAGTTGGCGAATTGCGAAGACACGGAAGAAGCGGCAGAGGCTGATGGAGTCGCCATAAATCGCAGATGGAAGGGAGCAATTGGGCTTAGATTCAGCTAATCAACACAATAGGAGATGAGGAATGAGATGGTTTTGACAGTTGGTTGGCTGCAAGCGAGCAGAGTCGCCAGATAGAGGATTCGATGTCTCCAGAAATTTCTTCCTGTTTTCAATTTTTTGGGTTTGCCCCCTCAAGTTCTCGCGCCTTCTGGCACTAACAACAATCCGATATGCGAGTCCGAGTCCGAGTCCGAGTGCGGTTGCGAAGCATTCGGATCCTTGAGTCTTATGGCCCAAATATATGATCCAAGGTTGAAAACATTGGCCCATCTAATTTGGCGCCATATTCCTCCTGGAATTGGAAAATATCATATGCCATGATTATTTTAATCACCCATTTCCAGTTCCCCAAGGAACAGCTATATATTTCCCAGTGGAGTTTAGCTTCATATCGTCATCTTTATTGTATATTGACATAATCACATAGGGCTTTTGTCTTCTTAATACCTCCCAATATTCATTCATTCCTCCAAGGTTCTTATTTTGGAGCCACGTCACCAATATCATATCACTCGTCTTAGAGTTTTTTTTTTTTTTTACATTACTCTTACTAGTTTAATACTCTCTAATTTGGCGAGAATGGTAAATAGTGATTTTTATAATGTACGTTATCCTAAATACAACCCATGCATTCTGAAATCCCTGTCAAAACCAGTGGGAGGAAAACTGAATGGGAGTGAATGAAACCAAAGCAATAACGTGTTCAGCAGCCGCTAATCCTCATTTCATAATGGAGGAGAAAGTGGCCCCCACAAAGAGACCGTGGTATGGGGATCCCCTAATGGCAAAAGATGGCGAGCGACGTCAAATCAAAAGCACTGGATCACTGGACGGCACAGATTGAGACACGTGCCGTCGGGCTCGAGCGTCGAGGTGCAATGCCGACAGTCAGGTGGGAGCAAGCGGTAGGTGGGAGCCACAGAAATGCACCTGCCCAGGTGGACCGTAGATCGCGGGATCTTCGTACGGTCAAATTTCTTTATTAATATTATTATTACAATTTAAAGTTCGCTCGCGCTTCCCTTGCTCTATTTTGCCCGGGAAATTATTGATACCGTAGCATCACAGTCACGCCATTAGCTTACAGGATATCCTTAATCAGCACATCTCGAGTGCCGATTTATGAATGTCTATACTAACGAGTTATTTGTTCCTATCAAAGATTATGATTTCTATGGGAGAGGGGAACATAGGCGGGGTGGGGGTGCAATAAATTTTGAACTGCACACCCTTGTTCATTGGCAACTAGTTTCTGTTTCGTCCGCGAGAGTATATGTGTACACACATAATTGACGTGCATGTATGTATGTGGATATTGAAATTTGTGTTAACTTCATACACGCTGTCCTGCCGTTATAATTTTGTCCCGCCACTTCTGCATGTTGATGTAATTAATTTTAATCTGTCCAGTAATAGACAAGTGATGTATATGAAGCATTTCTGCGGGCCTAAGAAATGCCAGATTAAATAAGAGCTTAGTTTTGGGGCAGATGGAGCAAATTATAATATCCATGCTAGCTGATCCTGGGCAGGGCATTGTTGGGTCATGGTATCTGAAATGGAAACACAGATCATACGTTCACCATCAAGTTTCGCTTCCACTTTTTGTCCACTTTGATTCACTTTCTACTATCCTTCTCACATTTGCAGGTATTGAAGGATCTGCTAATTCATCGAATAGCATTAAAACACGTGTTCCTCTTGCCCTACCTGTACACAACAAATCTAATATGCGATAACAATGACATGCCCGGACGAAGAAGCTACGTCCCACAGACCCATAATTCCCAAGCAATTTCCCCCAGCTGCAAACTTTCTTATCAATTACTATATATGCACAACTACATCAACTTCCCATGATTAAAGGAATTTTTAAACCCACCTGACATTTCTTTCACCAAAAGCGGAAAACATCTTACGCATGCTTATGGCATACATACAATGTCAACTGACAACATTCAAATAACGAATTATATTTATTTTTTGAGCCTTCATCGCACCTGGAATCGGGTAAAGTGCCCATAGCCATCATGATCGGTCAGTCCCTTTCCATGGTAAAGCTTGATTCTCCTGCAAACCATTGTATTATTGGATTATGATATTAAATTATTACAAAAAGCTTTTTGAGAAATTGAATAAAGAGCCTCCCTTTTAACGGAAATGATACCCAGGTAATCCACGGGGAGACAGTCCATCGTCAGCTAACCTAGCTACCACTTTTCATCATGTTTATGGGGTTAGGCAAATAGCTTCCTTCCCCATTGATTGTGGATTCCATATCCATTTCCTTTGGACACATGGCCGTTTTATATCCAGGTTTCGTCTTCCTGTCCCACAAAGATCTCGCCAGATCCTCTTTCAACAACCGCATACAACCTAACCCCACATTTGGATTCTTCATTTCTCCACTAATCTTCTAGTCCAGTGCTAGACCATTATTCTATCTCTATTTCAACCCAATTTAAACACAGATGTTCTCGACACGTTTCCTACTGAGCTCTCTCTCACGAAGTGAAAGACCCACGATCGAGTCAATTTATTTAAACAAAAATTAATTGATAACATAAAATGTAATCCGGCCGAGCTACACCATCCAACTCTAGATGAAGCCACATATGTCGAAAACAAATCCAACAACCAGCAGCTATATATTATATGTAGTTGACTAACTATAATTAAATATAAATGTACAAAAGACATGCATATATATACCGACAGAGTAGTGACATATCTAAATCTCATCCATTGCGAAAATATAATCATTTACAACAAGAACAGCTAGCAATTTATATTAGATAAAGTACAGATTTTAAGTGCATGGCTCACAGATACACTACACATAATGTATATGTATCACGATACTTCAGCTCAAACAGTGATCGCCTCTTCTGCACAATAATTGATTACTTGGAAAAGAGTTCCTGTAGCAATTTCAAGAGGGGCCTCTCAATTCTCGGCGATGTAAATCAAAGACACCTCTTCAAAAAACAAGAAAAAAGCACCTAACTACTTTCAGATCTTGCTAGTTACTTGAGCAACTTAAGTAGAACGATCACGAAGGAAACGGAAAGGGGGAGAGAGAGAGAGAGTACCATATATATATGGTGGATACGAGGATGTTTATCTGTGCTTCTCCATTGATGTTCACTAAAAAGGAGTAGCTGTAGTAGCATTGTTGTTATTTGGGGAAGGCAGCATCTTGGGCTTGGGTCTCTTCCTCTTCTTCTCGTAGCTAACTCCTCTAGCCTTGGACTGGAAGTCACGAACCTCGCGCAGGTAAAGTCTGACGACTCGGGTACCGAAGGGGTTGGACTCCGGAGCGCCACCGTGCTCCTCGTAAGCGGCACGGAGGCGGCCGATGAGGGCGTCGAGGCTACCCCAGGCCTGGCGGAGAGGGCAAGGGCAAGGAGCCGGAGGATTGGGGATACCAAAGAAGGGGCAGCTTGGGTTGTGAACCTTGGTCTTGCCAAACTGATCGAGGTAGCGAAGGAATTCCAGCACATGAGCGCCGCTGCACATGGACAGAGACAGTGGGGGACGGTGGTTTCTGAGGTATTGGCAGAAAGTGTTCCAGTCACGACGCTTTTGGTTCTCGTAACGGCTCGGAGTTGTTGGTGCCGACGATGGAGTGTTGGGGTTGCTGATCACTGGCTCCGTCGTTTCCGAAACCAAATCCATGAGGGAAACGGAGCAGATCTCGAGCTTTTTGGGGAATAGATCTCGTACGTGGAGGCTAGGGTTTCTCTTGTAACTGTGCAGCAGATGGAGAGCTAGAAAAGAATCGGCGAGGACATATGATTGTTGGACGCAAAGATTGGGAAAAGGGAAGGCGCTATATAGTATATATGGACTATAGAGAGGAACTAGAGATGGAAGCTGAAATGATGCATGGTTTGCCCTGGCTAGCTGGTATTACTGATAATTAATTTCTAGAGAGAGGGAGGGAGTAGCAGGCAAGTGTAAATGGGGTTGTGGGGATGGAATTGATGTTTAGCTCTGAGAGGAGAGAAAAGAGGAGGGAAGTGGCAGTTAGAAGGGGAAGAAGAGGCACTGTGCATTGTTTGGTTAGAGAAGCAGGAGAACAAGTTCTGATGCCGGGTTGAGGAAGGAAAATAGGTTAACTGAAGAGAAGGAGCAGAGCAGGACAAAGTTTGGCAGTGGGCATTCATAATGTGACCAAAGGCCATCCCCCATGTACCTTCCTCCCCCGGCGCTTTTCAGTGCGTGTCTGACACGAACCCTTATCCAATAAACGTCTAGCGTTACTTGAATTTGATTGCCCGCGTGCTTAATTGGTTGTTATACAAAATTAATCACTCCCTCTGTTCCTAGCTCCTTAGATTATAAATCAAATTTTTGGAGGGCGTAATATTTTAATATATATATATATATATAACAAAGTTGCAAAATTAGGAGAAATTAATAAATTGTTTTATAAAATACCTCTATTTAGTAAATAAAAAATGTTATATTCATTAATAAGTTATTAGTTAAGTTAGTAAATAATTTTATATAAAAATATAAATTTAAATTATTAAAAAAATATTTATTGGGAAAGGTCAAAACTCTTTACATTTTAAATTTTAAAAAATTTGAGACTATTTACTAAATAAAAAATGACCATACTCTTAGGGAAATTATGAGTATTAATTAAGAATAGAAGTTTGAAAATTTTAAAACATAGATCAGTTAAAGAAGTTTTATTTGTATGTATAAGGTGATTTTATTTCGTATAAAGGAATAGAGAGGGCACGACAATTTCAAGGCAGTAATTTCACAAAATATAAAACTCTCGTTGTTTCGTATAAGTGTGTGTGTGGAGTTGTTTTTATAGGAAATGACACGTGAATATACATTTTTCTAAAAGAGACTTAATCATGTTTAGCCAAATTCAGTCATGTTTTAGAAAATATATAAACTTGATCATGCTATTGGGAGGACAGATGGTAAGCCAACACGAGAACCCCATAAGTTGGAGGATCCCAATTATTGATAATATGGCAGGCTCGGTTTGAATTTTGAGAGTTTACATTGGTTAGGGTAATCGGGGTTGGAATATTGATAGGTGGGAAGTGTTTTGAAGCTTCTAGCCAGCGTGAGGGACCAATGATGATGATATCGTTTTCAAAGTGGGGAAGAGCGCAGGAAGCTATATATATACATATATGTATATATATATATAGGATGCATATAATATGAGCATTACGAATTACGATGGAAAAAGGATGGAAAGGAAGAGCAGGATCCGAGAAAATGATGGTGGGACGAAACAAAAAAGGGGGGGAAACATGGGCAAGTGGGGGGTTCCAGAAAGAGTAAGGGAGGAAGAGGGGTTGGCGCATTTGGAATCTCAAGAAGGCCACAAATAGGGACAGGCCTGCATGGGAATGTTGGGGATGTCGCTTGTATAGCCTGCCGCCACAAGTATGGGTATTGGGGGACGAAAATCAGTCTGTAATAACAAGCCAAGTGAGGCAAAGTGGGAGTGAGCCAAATATAGAACAAAAAATAAAAAGAAAAAGACAAGTCGTCCCATGATTAATTAATGAGCCAGCGGGTCCATGTAATATGAAACTGGCGGCATTTGAGATGCATGGGGGACGGATACGTAGCGCGTGGGGGAGAAGCAGACGGAGAAGAGGAGAAGAAATTCCGAGGAGGAAGAAAGTGGTGAAAATGACTGCTCTCTCTCTCGCTCTCAAAAATAAAGAAAAGAGGAAGTGAAGTGGGATTTGCCCCCTGGATCGAAGCAGGACTCACTTCATTATTACTGTGTCAGTGGGATCTCTCTCTTCCCTTCATCGAATTCAGCTCTATTCCTACAACGCTGCGTACGTGTTTCGGCTTTCCCATGGATGCGCAATGCAACTCGTCGTTTCAAAACCGAGGAGCTCCGGCCGGTGGCAAAATAGAAAAGAGGGAATAATGGCTAACTTCAGAAAAATGTAACGACAGAATATCAGAAAGTTGAGCATTAAAGCCGAGCATGGGGGGCCATGAGTCTTTCAACTTGTCCCATCAGTGCTTTCTTAGGACATGACTTCAACCTAATTCCTCAATTTTTTTCCACTTACAGCCACGATGCCAGTGCCAAAGTGGTTGCGTGAGAGAACAAATCAGTGGTAGGGCTGGGTCAGTGGCTCAACCCGTCGTATGTGTGGTCATATATTTTAAAATTTAATTAGGAAGTGTTGCGTGTTATTATTTTCCAGGAAATGTTACCCAATTCCACTATTCCCCCACGAAGAATGAGGCGCGCGCGTCTATAAAGAAGAGAGCGCTCCTTTTAAGTAGAGACAAAAAAATAAGGCTCAATTAGTAATAGTAATAATAATAATCATGCGGCTGCCTTTTATTTGAAGCTGAAATGATAGCACAAATATGCGTAGTTATCAATCAATTACAGGAGAAAAGGAGGAAAGTAAAAACAATGCTCAGAACAGGAAGTAGGGTAGGCATAGGGAGGACTACTAGGGTAGCTACCTACACGGTGTCCAGTATAATGACTGTATTTTATACCCGGTAACTAGTTCTACATGATATCCTATCTACTTCTGAATTGTGTTTGGGTGGGTTGGATTAAGTAATGATAATTTATTATAAAAATGTATAATTATAAATTTTTAAAATAATATTATATTTATATATTTATAAGAGTTTAATAATATTTATAACATATTAAATATAAAATAATAAAAAGATAATAATTAAAATATTAAAATTTATTATATATATAAATTAAAATTTAAATAATTTTACAATTATAACTTTATATTAATATTTTTAAAGTTAATAAAAATAAAGTATATAAAAAAATAATTATAATTTATAATATAATTATATGATAGTTAATAAAATTAAAAAAGTAAAAAAAATTAACTTAATTATAAATTTTAAAATATATAATTTATATATTTAATTATTTATATTTATAAAATAACTATTATATTTTTCTCTATAAATATAGTATTTAAAGAAAAAAAAATAAAAAAATAGTGTGTATGTGCACAACAGGTCAACTCTCTACGTAGTGTTTAGCTTTAAAAAATAAATAAATTATATTTTATATTTTTAGCCTATCCGTACAATTTTTAGACTGGGTAGAGTTTTTTTTTTTATTATTATTTTGCGGGCTAAAAATAAACGCACCAAACGGTGAGCTTTATGGACACCTGTACCTGTAAGGTGGGCTGCTCAGAGGATAAATTTAATATCATGACAATATCAGGTAATGGATCCATCAATAATATTCCAAGACATTTTATACAAACTTGTTATTAACATTTTTTCTTTGGGTACAATCTTATCAACATCAATGTATGGATTCCGCAATACCTTAAAAAGCTGACTCAAATGTTCGTTCTTCCTCCTCTCTTGCATCTAATCGCACGCACGGGCATTCTTACCCTTCCAAGAATATACTACTACTCAATGTGGAGTCGCTTCTGTTCTCCGCCAATTTCAATTCATGACGCTGGATGACCAATTTTCAAGAGAGTAATTATTATAATGATGATGGCAAAAGAAAGGGAGGGAGTGCTTACAGCTAAAATTATACTATTGTATGAAAGCAGGAACATTGGAATTCTCACGTTTGGCTAAAAACCAGACACGTCGGAGCTCTCACGGCACAGGGAAAGCGGAGAAGCCTTTTGTGTGGGTTTTCTTATTTTAGTTGGATGAATGGATTTCTCCATCTCTGCATCAAAAAGCATTTGCAGTATTCAATTCATAGATAGAGAAGCGAATTCAACAGCAATATATGATTGACAGCGCATTCAAAACCTTCTACAGGTTGAGTTGCCATTATTACTTATTCCTCATCCTGTGTATCCTTTACAGCTAGCTGCAACTTGCACCACAACATTGATGCCGACAATCTATCTAGTTTAATATCTAAAAGAGTACATTCTAATTTAATTTTGAAATTTAAATATCAGTGACCCTTAACAACCTTTGAATTTCATGTCCATTTTCCAGGACAGCGCTCAACCCTCCTCACAATTCACCACCATGTGTGCCCGCGTGTGATGAATTGGGGATTATTCCGGTCAAATCTTATCTACGTTGTTTTCGCACAAATAATACGTGTCATAGTGTAAACCTCCTCTACAAGTTGAGAGATTATTGCAACAAAAAATGGCACTCTAATAATTTGTTCCAAGCCATAAAAATAATAATCGAAAGGATCCTGTTCGTCGTTTTCAACACAAACTTGGAAAAGAGCCTGCCCCCTTCACCAGGCGGACTACAATTTTAAATACTAGGCGGACTAACTAGTTCTGTTGGCGGAGACCTGCGGGTCGCTCAAAATTGAGAGAAACCACAGGTTACCGTCTCAAAATGCTCATACAGTTCATGTTCGATAGCTGATGTTACAAGCTTAATATTCTCCATATTAAAAACATTCCAGGCATCAAGCCTTATTTAGTTGAGATACCCTCCCAAAGGGCGAGGCCTAACGATCCTTGAAAATTGCTCAATTAATCATTCATACGAGTTGGCATCAAGCAAATTCAACACCAGAAATTTCCAAAGCAGCGCCATCTTTCTTGACCTCCTTATCAAGGAACTTTTGCTTCTTGACCCCCTAATCCAGATCAGCGGTTTCTGGTACTTTGCCATGATGTGAGTCTATGGCCTCATTATCTGGATTCTTCAAATCTTGATCCTCCCCATGTCTCTCAATACTTGTATCCTCTGGAGCCCCCTTTTCTAGAGTGGTCTCCCCGTGGGCAATACAACTATCCATGCTCTTACCTGGTACTATAGTTGCACTGACCCCCTCCTCTGCAACGGGTGTCGCATCTTGTAGTTTGACATCAGCATCCCGTGTCATTTGCTCTTTATCAGCATCCACACCCGTATCATTTTTTAGGTCTGATGTGGCCTCGGCTTGCAGCTGTACCAAAGTTTCATCATGCGTTGAATTAACTAACATAGCACTTCCATGCTCATCTGAGTGGGATATACTTTCATGATTCTCTATACCCTGCATGCTCGTTTCATCAGATGTCTCAACTAACTCAAGAGAACGCTTCTTGGCAGCAACTTCTTCCTGGTTAGAATGCACCATGTATTGGTTCATAGTGTTTTGAATCCTTTCCACTTCTGCCAGAAGATCCCCATATCTCTTTTGTAAGGTTTTCTCAAGCTCCTTTTGTTTCTCTACTTCAGCCCATATATTGTTTATCCTATGCGACGCAGCTAGCTGCTCCTGCTTTTTCAAAACTAGAAAGCACTCTAGTTCTGTCGCAGCAGTATCCATCTGCTTGAATGTGGCTTCAATTTGTGGCCAAAGACTTTTCTTTGCCCTCATCTGAAAATTCCAATAGCCAAGTATGGTTATAAAAGTCAATAATCACAGATGATATAAAGATAAGATCCATGATTCTATTGTGGCAAAGACGATCTTCACCCTCATCTCAAAAATGCATTAGCCAAAGAATCTTAATTGAAAGTCATTATGGAAAGCATTTTAGCCCCCTAAAAAGAGACCGGTAAATTTAAAGACTAAAACACCTTTGAAAGGACGATCTTATAGATAACAAGCATTCAGTACTAACTGAGCATTATTTCTTAAGCTTGGCATATGTACTACTGAGACAGTTTTGTATGTACTCAAATAAGTTTTTATTTCAATTCTTTTCTGGGATTAAGCTTTAAAGGTTGAACTGTATTTAACCTCTCCCACCTTGTGTTTTAAACTGGAAATCAGGAAAATAAAATTAGAAGTAAATGTAAAATTTCTGCCAATGCGTAACTTACAAAAACAACTATAAAGAAAACGCTCAAACATAATGAAGCACAGATCTGAATGAAAGTAATACAAGTCAAATCTTGAACACGAGACCATTGACATCCAAGGAACTACACAGGAATAAGTAGTACCATTAACTAAAATAAAAGCAATAAAAGAAACAGAATTATTGTTAGCATAAAGGACAACAATTACATACCTCATAGCCTTGCGTAAGAACCATCACCTTCTTGTCAAGGCGTACCGCCTTCTCCTTGCCATCATCCAACTTTTGTCTCACATTCTCAAATTCATTCTGCAAAGCTGCAAGCTTCTCCATGTTTCCAGCAACACTTGAGAGCCCATAGGCATTACGGGTAGGAAAGTACATAAGATCATTAAGGCAAGTTCTATGTGCTTCAACAAATTCATCAAGGGGTTCACTTTCATGTCCCATTGCTTCACGAAGATACTGAGCCTCCTCCTTTATCAACTGATCAGCCTGCCATATTTGACACACATAAATAGGAGGCAATTTAAGCATGGTTTCCCTAACATAGTAACTCCACAGGCAACACCAAGTTTAGTACGTTATATTAAACAATTTAAACATGAAAAAAAAAACAATGTAAATGCATACATCTTTCATTTCATCTTCCTCAAAATCTTCAATCAGAGGGACAACAGCAGATCCATTTGCAGCACGCTTGACTCCTTTTTTCCTCTCCTTATTCACTTTCTCATCAAGTGGGTACTTGGCATTGTCATGTTCCAGTAAGCTTAGAAGCTCCTTTCGTATCATCTCATCCGCTTGCTCAATAGAAGTAGGAGGAACAAAGGAACTCTTATCCCCATCAGCAATAATCAAAGAATTTCTTATCAGTTCCAATGATGCAGCAGGAGGCCTAGGAAGCTCCCTTTGAAGGACCTTAGATCGTTTTCTAAGTAATGCTTGTTGCCGAGCTTCTTCTTCAGCTTTTTCTCGAGCTATTCTGTCAGACATATCCTCTTCAATCTTTTCCTCAGGTTCTTCAACATCTTCTGGAGCTGGCTGCATAACTATCTGGTACTCATTTTTTGGCTGTGGAAGACTGCTTAAACCAGAGTGCAAGCTTCTTTTGAGATCAGCTTGTCTACGTAGCTCAAGTTTTGTGCTCTCATGCAAATCCATCTCTTCGTTGATATGAAGCTCATCTCTAAGAGGAGTTCCCTTAGGAGTCATACCAAAAGAAAAGCCATCCCTTCCTGGTGTCATACCACTTCTAGGGGTGAGGCCTGCACCTCCAGGCGTCGCAGAGGGAGTCAACATCGGATTTGGAGTCTGAATTTCTTTTTTCTTAGGAGTGACCCCAGAAAAGTCTGAAGGATGCAACTCAGGGTTATCTCCTCCAAACAATGGTGTCTGAGACTCCCTCAACCTTGCCAGATTTTCAGCTTCCATCATGATGGCATCTCCTTTACCAGCAGGCGTTCTCTGAGGAGTTCGCAAAGGAGTCATTCCCTGACTAGGGGTCTGAGCATAATTAGCCAGAAGAGCACGTGTTGCACCACTGCCTTCAGCAATTTCCTCACTCCCCACAAGGTCACTAGCATAACCCATCTTTGCAATTTCTTCTAATTCATGATCAGAAATTTGGGGTGGTGGAAGCATCAATTTTGACCTTTTTCTAACTGTTTCTGGGTCATTGAGCTTGTTGGCATGTAGTATAGCAGAGGGGGCATCTTGCCTTTGTGCAATCTTATTCTTTGCAATGTCTTGTTTTCTTAACTGTGCTTCCACATCAACCCTTCTTTTACCCTCAAGTTCTTCAATTGTGGTAGGGAACTTGGGCTGTTCCACTGGTCTATCTTCATCAGTAACATCAAAATACCCCGGAGGAGGCCTTTTCTCAAATGGGATTTCTGCATTGTAGTCTATTCCTTTCCTTTTCCTCCTCCGCTGCCTGATATCAATTCCAGCAGCCTTCAATTCTCTCTTTTTTTGTAAAGAGGCAAGCCTCCTGGCTTCTTCTAGTTGTTTCTCCCTGGCTTTCCGTTTTGCCTTCTTACCCTTGGTGTTGGCTAACCTAGCTCGTGCTTCAGACAACATTTCCTTCTCATCCTCATCCATATCAACTGGATCTGGTCGTGCAGGCTTTGACTCAGGGTTTGGGTCAATCTCACCAGGTCGCAATTTCCGTGGGTCATCACCAGGTTCATAGTTCTCATCCTTTACACAGGCCGCATCAAGGAGCTTCTCATACCGTTCAAGGCACTGGGAAGGGGTACGGCCTACAATTGGAGCAATTGTTCTCCATTGTGTGGGCATAAGCTTAGCAAGATGAAGAAGTTTTTCATCCTCTTCTCTTGTCCATTCAGTCTACAATGAGCACAAAATCAAGAGACTATTTCATGACACAATCAAGAGGCTTGGATCAACATGACAGAAAGTTGTCATGTTAGAAACAACATAATAATAACATTGTAAAAGCATCATAAAATAAAAAATAGAAGGGAAAAGATAACATTAAATTGATTACTCTAACATGGCAGAAATATTGCACTTCTTAAAGAAAAACTGAAAGACACATTTGAAAAGAAGTATCAAATAATAACATAATTGTGTCATATAATAAAATCAGTCATTATTTTTTCTAGCCCAAAGAAACACATCAATGAAATCTATAACTGGCGGGATAAAAGAACAAATAAAATAGCCTAATCATGCCCAATTGTCCTTCGACCTTCAATTTCCAGCTTTTCTAACCTGATCACATGATAAGATGATACCAATATGTTCCAATTCCACTACTTGAAAAAAACCAAAAAGCACAAGGCTGAAAGCAAACAACTAACAATATGGGTTGGGTCCAGTACTATCCATTTGGACCCCAGTCACTCCAAAGCATAAAATTCAATCAAAATTTATACTCTTCTGGAATCAGTTTCATTCATAGTTCAAAGCATCATTATAGTCAAGAACCACTCAACGTCGCCAATAATTTCATATGAAATTGTAGGGGTGCAAACACCAGCGACGTTGAGTGGTTCAACATCAACCAAACACCCATCAGTTCTCCGTCAACCAAAATAGAACTTCCCAGCGAAGTTACCGTTGCAAGATTACTGTGCTCAAACTTGCCCCGATGTGCTAATAGCCAAAGGGTAAAAGAACAGTACACGATGCTTAAAATATAATCGGAAAGAAGGGGCACCTTTTTAATCGAAGGATCAAGCCACTCGTACCATCGAGCCTTACACTGCTTGGCAGATTTGCGAACCAAAAGCGAAGAGATTCGAGCCCACTGGTTTTTACCGTATTTCATAACAGCCGCTTTGAGGATTTCATCCTCGGTGTTTTTCCAAACACCACCCTTTATCATAATCCTCATCTTGACCCCTTTTAGAGCGCTCCTACTCGCTTCAAGTTCGGATTGTAGGGTTATCCAAGTTCAAGCAAAAATGAAACTCAGCACAAATACAAGACACTTTTTCCGTTCTGAAGATGAATTCTTCTCTAGCTGGTCGGCGCGATTCAGCACCTGTAGGTCTGTCTTTACCCCTCTGCGTCTTGTAACCCTTCCCTCCAACAGAAGATATAAAAAGGAAGAGAAAGGTGGGAAGACGCTGGAGTACAAAAGGAAGGAGACGCCGGAGATGAGGGTCGTGCTGGAAGGCTAAAGCAGAAGAAGACGACGTTGGCTTGAAGAACGAAAGCTAGAGTGTGCGACGACGAGGGTAGCTGAAGAAGATGACAGACAATGGCGACCTTGGGGAAGTGTGCGACGGTGTGGAGGGAGAGCAGAGATGGTGACAGGGGGCGGCGGCGGAGATGATTCCTGAACTGGCGAGGGAACCCGTCGAACCGGATGAAAGCTCTGCGTCTTCTCCGATGAAAATACTCCAGTGTTTCCTTCTATGATTGCCGAGATCACCACTAACACTACCAGGCGTGGATCGGGTTTTAGCAGACCACTATTTTGGTCGGAGTTCAGGCCTACTTTTAGGCTCGGCCTCTTGTCAAAGCCCATTCATACTTTTTTGGGCTAAGGCCCATTCATAACAAATTTATTTATTTATTTTTCTCGTCAAGGCAAAGAATACTTGGATTTTTTAATAAAAACTTAAATTTTCCCTCGTGCTTTAAAAATTTATCTAACGCACTGAGGTTTCATGAATATTGTAATTAAAAATAAATATTCATACTTTCATTATGTCTTGAGCGCATGTAGAAATAAGAAACTGAGCGTGAGTCTCAATTTTGGTATATTTCTGAATTTCGCAATCTGCTCTGCCTTACAGCAATTCATTTGATAATTAATAAATAACGATTGGTTTCAAGGGTTGTTTGTTATTTTGTCTCAAAAACCATAATTTTGAACATAAACCAAGCACACCTAGATTAAACACTGTACAAGATATACGGGGCTTTTCAACTTTTTTTTTTTCTTGGTACAATTTTCCACTTAAAAGTATAGTCCCAATTATCAAAATCACTTAATTATCTAAAAATTCTAATAACAATTAAAGAATTAACAATAACAAATTCTATAGGAAGAACGAAATTTTTAATGATTGAATTATTTCCTAGGATCATATATTAATACCCTTTAAGACAATTGTCACCTCATCTAACAAATTTTTATGAATAATAATTGTATATAGGAAGGTAACAATAATATCAATTCAATTGTACCTGACCTAAGTACAAAGATTTTAAAATATTTAATTTATATTTTAAAAATTGTAATCACGATTATTCCCAAAGACAAATTTTGACAATATATTTAACTATATTTATTCACGAGGCTTAATTCATGACCATATACATACATACTCCTGCAGCGACGGGGAAAAGTCATTTTCGCTTCTCGTGTAGTAGCATAATTTAAAACTATAGTTCATTACAGTGAATGGCTAGCAGCCTACTGTTAATTACAACGATATATGCCGGGCTCCTAACACTAAAGGAAAAGGGGTATGTATATATATATATATATCAAGATACACCTCTGCATGCTGATACGAAATGCATTACTAGCCAAGCCCCTCCTTATTGCCCGTGAGCCCTAGACATCATGAAAGAGTTTCCTTATGTGGGGAATCGTTGCAGGCATCAACGTGATTGGGCAACGCTTATACTGCAGCAAGTCAACACATAGCAAGAGAGAACGTCACTAGTAGAGCACAAGTGCCATGCAAGGTTGATTTAGAAAACTTGTAACACTTCCATACATGGAAAGTCATATCATACTTTTAAGATCATGCTATCTCCTCTTAAAACACACCAAAGATTATAGCTCGGGAGGCCGGTCATCTTACCTGGGTAACGTACTTAAAGATGCAAGCATAGCAGAAAACAAACCCCGAAACTGTAATGACAGATGGATTTACACGCTTCTGTGAGCACAACGGACAAATTGTTCTGTCTGGCGGCAGTGGAATCCCCTCTTTCGCTACCTGTGTATTCCATAAATTAAACTCCCGGATCCTTTAGCAATGAAGCAATATAACTTTTGACTACTGCTAGGTTGACAAGTATAGAGGATGCAAATCGAGGAATACTTGTAGCAAACACAGCTTCTCCCCTTATCAATTCTGTGGGTCCCATATGCCATATCTTTAACTTATTTGATCAAATTGTTTACAGACTTCAGATATTTGCCATGTTCATGTTCTGAACCAGTCAAATCAATAAATAACAGAAAAGGAGATATGGGAGGAAAGCTTGCAAAATGGTTTTTTCACCTTTGGGGGAGGAGGGGGAGGGGGAGGGGGATATACTGTCGGAGCTGACATTCTCTCCTCAGCAGATTGGTACCACCATTCCATCATCTACATATCATTCACAAAAATCAAGTGTTAATGATTATGCTACTCCACAATTTGGATATCAAACTAAATGGTATTAACAAGACGTCGCTGGATGGAATACATATACTCAATGAAACAGAAAGTAGCTTATAATCAACATAAGCACATGGGGAACAGAATGATGCTTAAGCCAACAGAGTCTCTACCAATAACAACCGTCAATACCATGAAACATTATTGTTTCCAAATCTGAAGTAAACTAAGCCAATAATTTATATCAACCTTCAATATTTGAAGATTGAGTTAAATGTCGCTTAGCACTTGAGAATGAAATAAATCAATAAGTCACATTTTACTCACTTTGAAAAAGAACACTGATGCAATCAAACCAGTCTGTGCATAGTCTAGTATAGCGTATGTACAGCTAAGCAGCGCTCCTTGTAATGTCTGTATAAGATACATCACATATCAGCAATGTGTTAGAAATAGAGCGAAAGCATAGTTATTAACACAGCCAACATTGCCATGTATTAACAGATCAGTCTGAGTTTCCAAGAAGAGCTTCCCCATTTACCCAGTAAAGACATCAAAATAAAATTATATAGTAAACAAGACTATTGCAGTGCACTTAAAAACTATGCCCACAAATTGCACCATGTGACAGGCTATACAATTATAAATAAAACCAGCAGATTATGAACTAACCCCTTGAGTTCCTTAATTCATGGAAAATTAAAGTTAGATAAAGCAGATATTATCATCATGCTAATTTAAAAACTCACTGCTTACCTTCAACCATTGAGGACCATGAAGCCTCTCACGTTCATGGCTACGAATCTTTGAAATTCTGGAAGAAGTATCCATCTATCTTGACAATAAGGAGTGCAGAGTCAATCTCATAACAAGAAACTATTTCTAATAAGAGCTCACGTAAAACCAGAGGTGTTGCTAGAATTGTATTAAAGGTGAATTGAGCTCTTAATGTATCGTAAAAACAGAACTACAATTTTCTTATTGATAACATGAAATGAAACTGAAACAAATATTTTAGTTCCTGCTACATACATCAACTCACATGAATTTCATGATACACGTTTGTTAAGTCTCACAACTAAGATATGCATTCTATTAAAGAGATTACTAAATGTAATATGTTAAATATCTACCAACTCTTGTCCTGTAGCACGGCAGACATGAATGCCAAGAACATGCAGAGCTAGTGAGTAGTATCCAGTAGCATCCAACAGGTACAGCAGCTGATAAGCAAATGAAAAGCCTGCATTTGACATATTCTAAGTGAGAAGTTTATGGATATTCAGACTGCAGATAGGAATTATGGCAGATATCCTAGATCATCAAAAAGAAAAAGGATCAGCAAACAAGTTCCCATCGAGATTCCAAGTGGTCCGTTCTCATCAAAATTACAATTTATGCTTATCTGAAAAAGACTTGTGAGAAAAATCATAGAGTGAATGCAGCTTCTAGGTCAACGAAGTGCCTATATAATCCTGATTCTCAAGGCTAACTCCTTCAAATAAAGATGCACAATTGAAGAGTGTTACTTACCCTCGGCAGTGGCATGTAACCAAGGATAGCAAAATCCTACAATTTTCTGAACTCTCTTTCTCATGCGTGCTCTGATGGAGGCTTCAGCATCCAAGGTTCCTCTTGACACCTGAATATCTTCTTCAACGAAGCTCTGGCTGACATCAAATCCTTCACTTTCATCTCCCCAAAGACTAGCTTGAAGCCTAGCTTCTCTTTCTTTATTGTACAATGAATGCAATTTATATTTTAAATATGGCAGCACAACCTAAAAACATAACCAAACTTGTTTATACATTATTTAATAACCTTACAATGGTGCCACATAATAAAGTAAGCATAACATTGTACCAAGAAAACAACTGAAAGAACTTTTTGTCGCTTCTCTAATCCAGAATGAGTGGCATTAGCTGATTTAGGGCTAGCACCATCCTTCTTTGCCCTGATATTTACTGCTCTTCTTCGAAGGCCATATAGAGATTCAGAAAAAGAAGCATCTATTGAAAATGGCAAACAAAATCAGAAATGCAGTTGGAAATTTGGAGATGCAAGAAGAGGAAGATAACGAATATGCAAAGGAACAAACGCTTGTACTCACTATATAGAAATAATTCGTATTTAATCACAGAGATGAATTTACACACTATCTACTTTACATTATATGGGAAAAATCCAAATTATAAGGTGCAATACCACCGGAAATAGAAAGCAAGTGTATGATTTGGTAATTTTTACTTAATGAAGGAGACTCGCAAGAATTTAACGACCCAAAGGTGCTGCATCCATAAAATTCCATCATGCCCATTCAGAAAACGTTGGCTAGAGTGGAAGGAATATGAGAAGGAGAAACCTGTGGTTCGTAAGCTGTGAGTTTCAAGAACAAGCATGAGCAAGGCGAAAAATTCATCTTCATAGTCCAAGACTTTGTGAAGGAATGGTCTTCTTAAGGCCAATACCTGCACAATAGCTCAATCGCATGGTCACAACCAAATGAATTTCGAAAGTGGAAAAGGAGAAGGTAGAGAAAGAAGGGAAGTAAATGCATACGCCAATTGAGTAGGTAAGAGCAGCGCGGAGACTGGCAGGAAGCTGTTGAGCCGCCGCCATCTCGAAGAAGGTGGGACGAGTCCCTTGGCCACCCACCTGAAACAACATTTCTTTCTATTTTCACTTCCTCGCTCTTTCCTTTCCAGCAAAATTCCCGATCACGAAGCCAAAAACAAGTGCACAATCAGCAGTACATGCTAAACCTGCATGCTCCAAACTCGCCGGCTCTCGTTTACAGTCGATTCCTCCGTCTATGAGCTAAAGGGGTAACCGAATAATCATAACCACATCGAAACTTTTTGTCGGGAGTCGGACTTCTTGGCGGAAAGGGGGTGCTGAACTGCGGGCTAAAGCCTGAAACTGCTGAGAGCAGCACTTTCTCATTATAACTCCTCAATAATATTTAAGATAAATGTATAATTTTTACATATAAATAATTTTTTTAATCAATATCCTGTTTAAAAATTTACAAATCTTAATTTAAAACTAAGATTTAGCTTAAAACTTAAGTTTAAAAAATTTTTAAAATAAACAGTTATATTTATTTAAACGGACTTTTAGATTAAACTGGTTTAAAACTAAGATTTTAGATAAACTGGTTAGAGTAGCTTATGGAACAGTAAACCACTTATAAACTAATCAATTACTATATTACCCCTACTTTTTCTTACACAATCTCTTCTCTCTTTTATTTTTTTTTATACTATCTCTCATCTCTCCTACTTTTTCTCTCTTTTCTTTCTTACACCCTCTCTCATCTCTCCTCTAGTCTCTTATCTCTCCTCATTTAATACTCATATCATTTTTCGTACTTTACCAATAATAAAATTATTTTTGGAAATAACTATCCAAATACTTATTTATTCAAAACCACTTTTTTTTTATAATCTCTTCTTCAAAAACTATTTTCTATAAGCTATTTAAAAATCTATTTTTAAAATTCTATCTAAACCGGTCCTATATCTATACTATACATACGGGCTTACGTGTTATATATTTTTTTAAAAGTTTGTAAAACATGTGCAATACTCAATTTAAAAACTAGGCTGGAAAGGTCGGTTTCACTAATATATCTGATAACAAAATTTAATAATCAATGTATAACGATCAACAAAAACAATAGAATTTATAACAAATTATTCATCCAAAAGGATAACTTATTTCTTTTGCTTCCCGTGATGTATAAATTAACACCTGTAATTTTTCTTCAATCTCAAGAGATTGCCCAAAATCACCCTCCTCGATTTAGGAATATTGGGCCCGTTTGGATAGGATTTTAAAAACGGGCTTATGGAAAAAAAGGACTTTTGAACAGCTTATAGAAAAGGGCTTTTGAAGAAGAGATTATGAAAAAAAAGTGGTTTTGAATAAATGAGTGTTTGGATAGTTATTTATAGAAGGGGTTTTATTATTGATAAATTACGAAAAAGGGTATGAGTATTAAATGAGGAGAGATAAGAGATAAGAGGAGAGAGGAGAGATGGTGTAAGAAAGAAAATAGAGAAAAAGTAGGAGAGAGGAGAGAGGGTGTAAGAAAAAGTAGGAAAGAGGGTGTAAAAAAAAGTAGGGGTAATATAGTAATTGGTTAGTTCAAACGTGGTTTACTGTTCCAAAAGCTGCTCTGACCAGCTTATCTGAAACCTTGGTTTTAAACCATAGTTTAGTTCAAAAGCCCGTTTGAACAAATATTGCTGTTTGTTTTGAAATTTCTCTAAACCAAGGTTTTGCCCTAAAAGGGCTTTTAAAACCTTGGTTTCAAAGAAACCAAACAGGCCCATTAACTCGATCAAAACAAGTATCTACGACAGAGCATCTGGCAAAATACGATCAACACCTCTTTCTCTATAATCAGACAACCTTGGATAACGTTCCAGTTACATATATATAGGCAGGTTGGGACATCCCTGCATCCAATCAAACTTCTTTACAAGTCCCACGTTGTCTATGTTGTTCTTGTTCCAGAAAAGTCCTAGAATATACAAGTGTCCCTGAGTAGAATTTGCCGTACCCTAAATCAATGACCACAAAAAATTAATCGATGAAGCCACACTGGTAGCTGCTTAATAATCACAGGGCAAATAAAGAAGCAGCAATCGTGCTGGAGACAATAATTCTCTGCTTTCATCAACTCTTAACACGTTTTGTGGGTGGTCCCTCAAACCGATCTTCTCCCAGCTCCTGTTCAACCATATTGTCATCTGCTTTTAGCCTTGTGCTTCCACCCTGGGAACTTCCTTCGGGCACGGCTTTTGCAGTTCCTGATTTGTCATGTCCCTCATTTGACATTTCTGAATTTTCAACCTTGTTTGATATGGGAGCAGACGGCTCATCCATGGAGGAGGAGCCCTTGAGCTTGCCGTCCTCCATTTCCTTTTGTCTCTCAAACATCATCTGAAGACGCTTGCCTTGGTCTTCAATCTGAATCTGCAATTTTCTTTGAATCTGCATAACAGATATAACATCAGACCGAGCCAACACATGCACATAAAAAGCCGTTTACAGGACTAAAAGTTGAGAAATCTGAAAAAAGAAAAAGCCATTAACAATAAGAAGTAGCTGTATTATATATTTTTAAGACACAGCTGTCCAAATCAATTGTTCAGTTGAACTGTTACTCCTAAAACCATTGGGAAGGCACCGAATCTACGTTAACTTGTGTTTTGAGAGTTCTTACAGAAGTATATCAAAGTAATTTTTAAGTACTGAGCACCTCAAGTTGTTCATGAAGTCGTTTTTGTAATTCCATTTGCAACCGCAGAGTTTCAGTGATCCCCATACTCCTGTAACCAAAGTATAATACATGCTTCTTAGCGTCGATGGTTCAGTTCAATGCTTGCAACAAGAGCAGATACAAAACGAGTCATAAATGTATCAGCGTTATTGATAAAAAAATTTGATCAAGAAATACTAACGTTTTCAAGTCTAGAGATTTCATTGCTTCAATTGATGTCAACTTTTTCTCAGAAGTTCCTGCAGATAGGGAAGAGCAACTATTCACATGACAATTCTCATGTTGAGACAAAAAGTATGTCTGTGTAATTATCCACACTCAAACCCTAGAGAAATAACTTAATAGAAATGTATAATATGAGAAAATAACATTTAACTTAAAAGGGATCACGAGAAAAGATGGGAACAAATGCACTTCCAGTTTAAAACAAAAACATATTTCCCGAGGTTTTGAAAAGGTGAGGAAGCCACGGATGTCAGAAATATGCCAGACATGTAAATATTGATATAATAACATTAGAACTGCTATTTACGCTTTCACATACCTTCGGATGACTCAGGTTTGTATCTGGCAGTTCTATACTTCTGAAATTGAAGGAGTATAAAATTCATTGAAAACCTTAAATTGAATTGACAGGAAAGGGATTCACTTAATGTATCCATTTATACCAATTATAACCTATTGAAGAAGAAAAACCATATATATACCTGTAGGTGGCTTTTGACATGATAGATGGTAAGGCCCTCGATTTTCATCAGGTTCAAGACACCCTTAGGAGTAGCCTCTGCACGATAACATAATGAAATGAAGTGCTGACCTGAAGTAACTCTGCCAGTGTGAAGATCAAGAAGTACAAGAGCACATAGAAGAAAACATGCTCTCACTTCCACCAAGCTGATTAACTGCTTCCACAAAGGACTCATGAAGTTCTGGAGTCCAACGCATTCTTGGCTTAGTTTGTGGTGCCGTTGACACTGAATTAAGAGCACTAATTTCTTCAGATGGTACATGCTGCTGCTGCGAAACCTGGGACTCCTTCATCAAGAGTATATGATATGTTTCCTCATTTTGTACAATTTTTTTAAGTATAATAAAAGAAATTAGAGACCAAAAGTTATGATACGAGATAACGAGATTTCAGACAAGAATTACATATACAAGGGAAAAGGCAAGAAAAGATGAACTGCATACAATACACAAACCCAAGTACCTATGGTGATGAAACAAAATAAAAAGTAGAATCAACAATCAAGCACCGAATGCACCTTACATATCATATCCATCTCTGTTTTCTCTCCCTTCCCCTGAAGTCCCACCCTATTTGTGTGTACGTGTAGTAATTGAGACATTGGAGGGAAGCACAATCCCCATAAGATCTTGCAGATCTAAATGAGTTTGAGAAACAAACCCTTGATTTTGAATCTGTTACATCATCACCACCAAGAAGCTGACTCCAATTTGGGTGTAGAGAATCATCAACCGATATTAACTGATCAACCCATTCCGCTAGATCAGTTTTTTTAGTATTGTCATCAGGTATGTAACAAGAACTATTTTCCAACTGCTCGTTCTGGACAGAAACAATTCCAGGAAAATCAAGAATATCCTGAAGTGGATCTGGTCCCCAGGAAATTTCATCACTTTCCTGGGAATGAGGAAGGAATGTTGTAGAATGCATTTCTCAAAGGGAAAAATGTGTAGGCGGGAAGGACACGTTGCCAGTTGATTTCTGAGAAATGATGGGAGAATCTTGAAACTGTTTATAACGTAGTGAAACAAAGGTAGAGAGATGTCTTCAGGGCATTAAGCTGGAGTTGAGAACATGTGTCCAAGACTTCTGATATTGGAATTTGATGGAGCAGCTTGCATTAAGGCAGGATTTAAAGGTCAGATCTTGGATGGTGGGTAGCTGAGAGAATCTGCGGGTGTCGTATACTTAACTTCAGATGAATATGTAGAACATAAAATGATGAAAGCATGGCTATGGAAGCTCCAACCGACTCAACTGGGTCAAACCTGATCTCAACATGAAAAGTAGGATGTATGTTAGTGACTCGTCCACTAATGCAAATTATCTTTCTCATCTACACAACTGAACAAAATGCACAACTAATTAATTCCATTACCATAAAGCTAAAATGACTAAGTTGACCATTGAAATACCAGAAAACAGATAAAAATGTTCCTAGCAAGTTGAATATAAGCGTAACAGTTCTGGTAACTTGCCAAAAACATGCACTCGGCATACCGGTAAGAAAATATAAACAATAAACAAATTGTTTTTCAAGAGAAACGAAACAAGAATATATGTAAAGTTTTGACTAAACTAACCACGTACCATTTGCCATCAAAAGATCAACAGACCATAAACTGACAAGTGAAGATATCCAGTTGAAAGAAAGAAGGGGTAAACAAAACCTGCTCCATTTGACTCGAAGACCATACACTGATGAACAAAAAAGCATATGCCAATGAACTGAACTCCCAGGGCTACTATTTGATCACATGTTCTTCCCTATAGATTTATGGGTTGTAAACTGAAATAGTTCAAAGTTCAAAGGCTTCAAGCATAAACTTCTACCGCGATGGTCTGGAAGTCAGTGCAAGTAGAAATTAAGAGTGAAAGACCGGAGAGAAGGGGCAGGAGGGAAACACTGACTGATTTCAAGAGTGCCATTAATAAGGAAATTAGAATCCAGCTAACAATAGTTTGGTCGAAGGATACTGTACGGACACAGTCAAGCCCCCATCAATCCCACTAGAAAAAAAAAATGACAACGTCGCTATGGTTCAAATACATGAGAAGTCAGAACCAGCTGACCAAACTCTTCAATCATCAGACCAAAGGAACTCCCCAGCAAGATGCGCTCTTTACGAGCACTATTGCCGATGCGGAACAGATCAAAATTGAGCAGGGGGTAAAATAAGGAGTGAATATGTTAACGATGCATCAAAAACTCAAGTTATCTCGGTTGAAGTCAAATACGCAGTGTCATCCGAAAAGCTTTCAATGTAAGCGTACGGATTGTTACCTATAATTGAGATTAACCAGCAAATGAATCTAAAAAGCTCGGAATCCAACTCAAAGACGGACAGGTGGAGCCTATAAGAATGCAGAGAGAGGCTGGGAACAATAATTTTAATGCAAACGTTTCGGGTTGGTCGTATCGTACCTACAGAAACGCAATCTCAGAAGCGAGACACCGTCTGCCCCGCCCCCTGGTCATGTCATACGAGGCTATTAGCATTTGACTCTTTCTAAGATGAATCGGAAGTGAAATTCTGTATGGACGACAGGGGAAATATCAATCATCAGCGAAGAGCAGAGAAGGATGAATCGGGGCCGTCAGATGAGGATGGATGTTGTGCGATGGTGTTTGCCTGTTTGGAAGACCATTTGCAAGTTGAAGAATTGAGAAGGAAACAAAATAGGATTGAAAAGTGATGTGCATGTTGGCTTATTGTGATTGTGAAAGGCTGCTAGCTAAATCGTAAATGTGACGGGAAAATAAGGCAGCTTCGAAGCCGAAATGCACTAATCATTGTCATTATCCTTATTTCTATCTGGGAAGCTTATAACTTTTTTGTGCCATTTCCTTGTTTACCGCGTCAAATTTTGGCCTCTGGAAGTAACCAAGAATACCTATGGAAACTCCGCCCCTTCCTTCCCCGCGAGTGTTCCTTGATTCCTCATCCCTGCTTCTTTCCTTCATATATACATATAATAAACCCAATTAAATCGAACCTAATAATTCTTGTATCTTGCTCCAAAGTCAAAACACCTTTTTTTTTCAAGGTAAAAAAAAAAACGAGTGAAAACACCTTCCAACGATCGCATAAGCAATTGTTATGTACCATATAGCATAATTAATCAAAACGTTTAATAAAAAAGAATTGCCACCTTGAATTCGCTTGGACAAAGAAATTTTGGAGTCTGTATGCTTGGCCAAACAATTGTTTGTAGTAGTAGTATATACGCAATCCAGTGCCAACTTACACGATAGGAATACGTTAAAAATTTATTTGGCAATTCTCATACAAGAATAAATTGCATTTTTTTATTCAAAAATTAAAAAAGAGTTAAACTCACATGTAATTTAAATATAGGGTAAATTCTCTCTTATTTTTAAATAATACTAATATAAAATAAGGCGAGTCATCAATTATTCTCAAACAGAAATTTAGACATACAAGAGTTAAGATATCTCTCCAAACATAGCGACTAAAACTATAACAAAATAGTACTCCCAATGATTAAATACACTTCAAATAATCACATGTCTTATTCATTCATCGGTTGACTTGTCGATGGGATAAGTTGACGAATGGGTGAAATATGTAACTATTTAAAATGTGTTCAATCCCTAAAAAAATATCATTATATTATGGTTCTAATTGTGTCATTTGGAGAGATATTATAACTGTTAGGTGTCTAGGTTAATATTTGAGGGTAATTGACGATTTATCTTATATGATATTAATATTATCTAGAAAGAAAAGAGATTTTATTCTACTTTAGAATTGTGAGTGAGTCTAATTCTTTTTTAATTTTTTTTTTAAATAGTAGCATCATGATAAAAAATAAATAAAAAAATAAATTCAATTACTGAGATTTCTTTTAATAAATAATCTTATAGATCTCTTATCTCTGAACTCTCAAAATATGCCATAACTTTAATAAAATACTGGTGTTAAACCCCTTAAATTTTTTGTGAACAAATAGTACAGGCAAAACCAACTGCTTGATTGAACACAGCGATGGCTGCAGGAGAATCATCCAGCGAATCCTTGGCAACGGGGGCCGATAAAGCACCGATCACTGCTGAGAGGAATGTCCGCCTCGACTTATTAGACACCCAACTCCCCAAACACTATCTGTAATCTTCTTCTCTTTCAATTTGGTTTCCGACTTGAAAAATTTTGATGATTTTGAACCTTTTACTGCTAGCCTCTCTCTGTACTTGTAGATTTGCCTCGGGCCTTAGTTGCTCCTGATTCAGAGAACGTCAATGGCACCTGGGGCCACAGCCATAATAACATGTCTGTGCTTAAGCAGCATGCCGCCTTCTTGGACCTCGACAATGATGGCATCATCTACCCCTGGGAGACATTCCGAGGTAGCTATGTATGTATCAAGATTCAAGGGGTTCATTTCCGTCTCTTCTCGTCGTTTTAATCCAACCCGAACTTTTTGTCCTGCTCGAATTGGTTGATTTGTTATCATTGGGTGTTTGATTTCTGTCTCTGCTTTGCTTGTTTATTGTTCTTTGTGCAGGACTTTGCTCGGTTGGGTTTAATGTGATTTCGTCCTTCGTACTTACTGTTCTCATACACGCAGCTATGAGTTATTCTACGCTTCCCGTAAGAATCAGTGTTTCTACTCGAATGTTAGCCTATCATGATACGTTTTCAACTCAATTATCGGTATAACACAGACTCAGGCGAGCGTGTTTTGACACAGACATGGCTACCTTCGCCTTTCTTCCCAATTTACGTACAAAACATACACGGGAAAACACGGAGGTGACACGGGGAGTTATGACACGGAGGGAAGGTAAGAAGGACGTTGACATGGGATTTGGCGAGAACAAGGAACTTTATCAAGTTTAGTAACATATATGGATAGTGCAGGTTCATGCCAGCAAATTTCGAGATCATGTTCAGCAAGTATGCACGTAAGGTGCCCGATAAATTGACGCTAAGGGAGATCTGGCATATGACTCAGGCCAACAGTGTCGCGTATGATTTCTTTGGCTGGTGGGTCCATTGCCTGTGTATCTCTAAATGTGATGTTGCGCACACAATTATTAAAGCAGCTGGAATGTGTATTGCAGGACGGCGAGTAAATTGGAGCGGGGAGCTTTGTATATTTTGGCGAGAGATGAAGAAGGGTTCTTCGTCAAAAGAAGCCGTGAGGAGTTGCTTCGATGGCAGCTTATTCGAGTATTGCGCAAGAATGCACAAGGGAGCCTCCGCAAAGACGCTTTGACTGCTCTTTCCCAGTTCCTGTCCTACCACACCATAGTGTTGTTATTTTCACGGATTTGCAATATCATGACACATAGCGAATCACACTGAGACCTGCAATTTAGTTACTATTCCAAATCTAGTAAACTATCTTGCTGTTAACAAATGAGCTAACGAGAGAAAAAGAGCATGGCTGATGAACATTGAGGTTTATTTAACTATGATTATGCCCAAATTATGTGGTTTTAATCCATTCCCAGCATAACTAGTCATGTTGTTAAAAAGAGATGGTGGTTCATAACTTCATATAACCAAGAAAGAGAAATAAATTGTATCAACGTGATTTGGGTCCAGGAGTTCCAAAGGTTGAAACAGCATCGCCTCCCCGACCTTCATGTGTTTAGACCTTCCTCTCGCCTCATGCACCTTCCGCTAATTTTCGCTTCCCTAAAAATCAATCCAAAGCAGAACCCCATCTTAATCAAATTTTGTGGCCATAACATTATCTCTTAACTACCAAGCCACGAATTGGGATTGTAAGAAGACAGACCCCACAGATTAAGATTATTTAACTGACCTTTCCGCTTCTTATAGCGGCAGAATGAGATCCCACAACAACGTCGGAATGCTTTACACGCTTCTTATTGGTGAGAGAAAGTGGAAGACATCAGAAAAAATTGGGATGAAGTGACATGCATGCGGAAACTCAACTTCATTTTCGAGACTAGAAAACTGTATTTCTTACGGAATGTAAAAAAGAAAGAAACTGTCCATTACTTAAACGTTGAGAGAAAAAGTGTACAAGTAATGCTTGCAGGGAAAAGATGCAGATATAATGTCATATATTGCCCACCTACCCACATCAACTCCCCATGAGCCCTCACTTTCCTGCTAGTAAAGAAGGCAAGCTGCATATAACAACAGAAAGTCAACTCTTAATATTGGCAAAACATAATTTCCTTGCTCACCCACCAACTTTTGTAAATTAACTAACTGTTAAGAATCCCCCTTTATAGACTCATAAGAAAAGTAAAACATGAATATGAAATCAATTAAATATGTACATGAGATAATAATGGCGATCTGGAGTCTCCACTTCAACGGGAATGTCAATCAAATTTGCATCTGAACATCTGAAAATGAAGAGCACGGATAATTTTAGGAAATTTAGATGAAAAGAAAAGAAAATTAAAATGATAGGATTTTGTAGATCACCTACGATGGATAAACCTGGCAACATGTCCATTATATGTTGCATCTAGACACAGCGCCTCCTCGTCCTGTAACTCCCTTACTGAGGCCCAGTCTGCATCAAGGGTTGCAGGATATGTATGCCCGTCATTGCCATTTTTGTGCACAATTCTTTCATACAACTGTGTATTGTTCGTTAATATTTCGCCAACATATTCACATATAAAGAACCCCCTAGGCAAATCTTCCAGTGTTCTAAGGCCCCAGTCCTTTCCTTCACCGGTAAAGAACACCTAAGAATTTAAAGACAACAAGGTGGCCATAATAAATAACAAGCTGAAGTAACCCAGGAAAACCAAATTGCCACTAAAAGCATAGTTAGAAAATAATTAAAGAGCAGCTTGCCTGCAATTTGCATCTTAGACCCCGTTGCAGCACTATACTATTTCCACACTCCATGTCGCAACCGCATTTCCTCCAACATTCCTTAATGAACTTCCTGATGAGATGCCCCTTGCATTGCTCAGGCATGCATTCATTCTTAGACCTCTCTAGTGGGCACTCTTGACAGTACACCAATTCATGAGCTTGAGGTTCCTTTTTCATTCACACGCAAGACGTTAGAAATTCGTCTTTCACAAGTTTCCTGAGCACATGCACAAGGTACTGATTGAGAAAGACAGGCTCCTAAACAATTTGAGCAGCAACATTCATCCGCAATACGAGCCAGTGAAATATTCACATTAGCACTCTGATACGTTAGATTGTGTGGTATGTAATTGAACTTTGGCAATTCCCCATTACCATACTCATCTATCAACGATATCTTCACATTTTTCTGAGACTTTTGTTATGTCACTAAGAAACCGAAATGGCTTCCTCTCATCTTGAGCAGCGGCTTGTTGTGGACCATTTGCTAATCTGTTTGCACAGTTAAGCTCGGTATGTGAACGCTTTTGTGAAGAGGCAATGTCAATATTAGCAATGTTGCTTGTGGGGTTGTTATTATGAGCAGAGTCATCAAAAACATTATTCAGATATAGATACAGATGCGAAATTTTCACTTCTCCCGTTGGTGAAGAGGCAATGTCAGTTCTAGCCTTGCTGCTTGTGAGGTTGCTATTATATGCAGAATCATCAATGACACTATTCAGATCAGAGACATGATGATTTCTAGTCAAAAACTCAGGCAGACATGAGAAAAATCGGCAAAAGATTATATCCCTTCAGTGATATGGACGATAGAGGAAGAAATTAATTAAGAAGATGCTAATATTTTCTTAACCAAACAAATCCTACACATGCACCATGATCAAACAAATCCTACATGTCTTCAACATACTGTTCAATCCTGCAAAACCGTCTTACTAACCAACGAAGTAGTAAATGGCGTAGATGATGATGTTGAGGATGGCTATAAAGGGAAAACCTGTTTTCCTTTCTGCTAGAGTAGCAGAATCTTGTAATAAAGATTGTTAAAGTTAGGATATATAGGAGTTGTCTTTATATTAAAATGACATGAGTTATTTTGATATAACTCTCTTTTTAAGATTATATACTATTTATCTATTCTTCAATTATTTAATGATACTATATTATAATATTCTTCATACTAACGTTTTTTTTTACCTTGGTTTGTATTTTTTTGTTTTGTTTTAGAGGCATTAGATCTATAGTTTTTATTTTTTTTTCCTTTGCTTGGGCTTGTATGGTTTTTTTCAATCTGACAGGATTCAAGTCTACACATCTTCAAATATTTCTTTTTTTCTTGGACTTGTACTATTTTCTTTCAGTCATAGGCCTCACGTCTATAATTTTTATTTTTTTTAATTTTTGTTTGATGTACCAAATTAAATATCTATGATACCATATTAAAATTTTAGAGATAAATATAATTAAATGTTAGTCTTTTTATCAAAAAAAATTGAGTCAATTTAATATAATTTCTTTCGAGATTATATACTATTTATCTCTTCTTCAATTATTCAATGTAGAATTATATTATAATATTCTATCTCAAATCATTTTAATAGAAACACAACTTTATATATTTTTATCTCTAAAATTTTAATAAAGATTAGATAGAGATAATAAAGTTAAATGTATATAACATATGTATGAATGGGATTATCTTCTAACAGCCCATTTTAGACAAATATTTTCTTTTACTATATATAAAAATAGGAAACATAAATACAAGAAACCAAGTTCTTTGAGAGTGCTTCTTCAAAACCCTCATCCCTTTGATGCATAGGAAATGTCGGAAGACAATTGAGGATTAGTTCACATAGATTCAACAGTTTAGGATGTGAAAGCACAAGAAAAGAAGGTAGGTACAAATTTCTGATCAGGAAGACCAGCAACAATACCGCTGCAACTTGTTGAACCGGATCAAAGATGTAACTTATTGTGTCTAGTTGTTGGATTCATTATCTCTTTCCCATAGTGTCCATTTGGTAGATTTTCCCTTTAAATAGGAGCTGAGCTAGACTCATCAACAGGTTCTTCCCCAGGCCTTGCGGAAGATTCTCTCTCAGAATCTGATTTTCTATTTGCAGCGGCCATACCGAGCAACTTCGATATCCTTTCTACCGCGGTAATTCTTGTTTTCAACCCTCGAGGACCCAGTTCAGGTCTCACAACATAATATGCATCAAAACATCACCCCGATGGTCACGTAGTGCATTCACCTCAAATTTGATACAGAGAACGGGGCAATGGTTAATATAGAAAGAGTAATTTGTTCAATAAATTTAATTTAGTTTGCGCATTAATATCAATTTCAATCTGGTGCCAGCAATTATTCGGAGGGATGTACATACAAAACAATACGTGGATGGATATATGGTACATTCACCTCAAATTTCATGGAAAGAATGTGCGGATAGTTAACATAGAAAGAATAATCTGTTCAATGAGTCCAGTCTATGTTACGTAACTATAATTTTTTTAATGGATGTACATAATATAGTATGCATCAAAGTCAAATGGATGAAGACAAGTGTTGGAAAAAACACAAGGTACGGAGCAGAGTAAATTAAGGATGGAAGAGTTGGTGAGTAATGATGAGGTAAAATTAGAGAAGAGGGAACACAGAGGTGTGGGATTGTTCTAGTAATAATAATCGCGTTTTGAATAACGGGATCTGAGGAAGAACAGGAACAGTAAAGCCAAACAGACGGCCAAACCCACTCCAACAACTATGGCTGTTATTCTCTTGGCGCTGCTGCTGCTGCTGTTACTTACTCCTCCTGTATTCTCTCACAATAAAACTTGGCACAGTTAATTATCAATCAATGACCCAGCAACACAATATAAAAAGGAATGAATGAATACCTGAGGGGAATGAGTGGAGGGGATGGTATGAATAAGCGAGAAAACAGCTGGGGAGATAAATTCGGGCAGAGAGCGCAGCAGAGCATTGGCGGAGGGCATGGCTGAAGCATTCACGGCACTCACACTCGTCTAAATCGGCTTCGCACTGTCCCATCATTTCCACTGAATCGTAATTCCCACTGTAGTATCCACGCCTCATAATGTCCATGTTCATCATGCTCTTCTCCAGCTCTGCCTCCATCATCGCCTTATTCCCATTCGCATCCCCACATTCCCTGTAAAGCACTCGCCCTGTTTCCCATTGCTCCATCTCGTACTGCGCGTAGCAGCCCTCCAGCTGCACCCGTTTCGCACATCTGGGCTGCCAAATTCACGCCCCTCCCACATTCTTCTCCGCTCAAATCCTCCCCGCACTGAAACACCCCCGTCATGCCCGCAATTTCCGTGCTCCTGAAGAAGCTCAAATACCACGATTGGTCTGCCAGCTGTGCCAGGAGGGAAGGCAGTGTGCGGGAGTGAGACTGGGTTTGGGGAGCACAAGCTTTGAATACAAATGCGCCGTAATCGGAAAGAGGGAGGGCAGATGGAAGAAGGAGCAAGAAAGCGAGCATGAAGAGGCGGATCTCCATTAGCTAGCATTTGGTGGGCGGGCGCTACCCATGCAAGCAGCTTGCCATATAATATTTATATATATATGCACACACACACACACAGAGAAAACCCAACTCCTCCACTATTTTATATGTATATATATATATACACATATAAAATTGTATATATATGTATATCTTCTTCTGGTTTTCAATCCTACTTGTATCTGCCCAAGAAATTACCCATCACACAGCATGCAACTCGTCAAAAAGTATAATCCTTCCCTTTTCAACACATTTAACTCAAGCGGCAAGAAATTAATTGATCACTAATAAAATATAATTTTGCATGCAGGTGCGCTGCTTTATTGTTATTGATATTATCCCTGAGAAAGAGAATTGCATTTTAATTATAGTTAATTAATTAAGCAACAATATAAATATGGGTGGGTGCCGGTGGTTGTTCTTAGGAGAATAACTCACCCGCCTGAGGAGAAAAGGGAGCAAAGTAATCAAGAAAATAAGCAAAAAAATTGGAGGATTAGCAATCCTTCATCGCTTTGACTAATGTAAGAATGTAAGGGGGGGAACCTATATAATTGACTCAGTCAAATTCAGGTAAATAATGATTCGGTGAAACTAATTGAAAAAAATGAAAGAAGAAATAATTGATTAAAAGGAATATTGATAATGACATTAAATGGCAACAAAATGGATGGGATAAAATTGGAAGGAAAGGGAGAAGAAGATGCTAAAAATGCACGGGGAAACCGAGTTTGACAACGCACCACAGGAAGAAGCCGTTAAGAACCAAACACACACGTGTCCTCAAATGGATTATGTTTCCGCGATGCGCCAGGACTGCAACTCAATCTACAAATTCATAATTTATGGTCTCATTTGTTCCCATGACATGAAAACCTCAAGGTCGGGGGTCTGGGATCTCGTCGGTCCGGCGGCCTAGAGGCTCTCTCTCCTTCTTCCCCTTCTGCCGCCGCCCGCATTTCATCAAAATCCAACATGTCATTGCTCTCCGCCACCTCTGCCCCGTTCCAGTTGCTGGAGATCAATCTCATTTCTGCCCAGGATCTCGCCCCTGTTTCCAAACCCATCAAGGCCTATGCCGTCATTTCCCTCCCCCCTCACCGCAAGCTCACCACCCAGACCGACGAAGACGGAGACACCAACCCCACCTGGAACGAGAAGTTCGTCTTCCGTGTCGACGAACCTTTCCTCCATGACGACAATTCCACCATCATCATCGACATCTACGCTTCCTCCTGGCCCCGCGACATCCTCATCGGCACCGTAGGCGTTCTCCTCCGCAACCTCCTGCCTCCCTCCGCCCTCTCCGGCAATCGCAAATCCAAGTTGCAGTTCGTTACTCTGCAAATTCGCCGGCCCTCGGGTCAACCCAGAGGCATCCTGAATATCGGGGTGAACCTCGTCGATAGCACCAAGCGCAGCATGCCCTTGTATTCGGAACTCAGCGCATCCGCCGTCGGGGATTATGATTTGAACCCCTTCCAGAAATCACCCCAAACGAACCTTTCCGACCCTGTCAAACCACAGCTCTTGACGCTTCTGCGTTCTCAGAGCGAAAAGAATGACTCCACCATCAATGACTACGTCTATCATCCGTCTCCTGCTCATAAACAACTGGGTTCCGGGTATGATGAAGGATCGGAAATTGGAGTACAGCAGGCCAAAGGAGTGATCATGAACGCAAATGGGTCTCTGTGCTCGGACGTAGGGCCTTCCCCATCGGTGGTGGCGGCCGCAATTGCTAAGGGATTGTATCCGGTGCCATTAACGGTTGCACGGAGCTCGCCATTGGATGGGTGGTCGGAAAAGAACAGTTCGGAAGGGATGAAGACGAAGATCGAGAGATGGAAGACGGAACTTCCGCCGGTGTACGATCACGAGGAGTACCGGAAGCTGAGGAAATCGCCGAGGCGAAATGGGATAGCGAGGAATAAAAATGGGTTGTTTTCGTGCTTTGGGACGGCAATGGGGTGTGAGTTCTCGATTACTTGTGGAGGGGGTAACCGTAAAAAGAAGCACGGGGCGGGCAAGAGCGAGCTCACACAATCTGATCTCACATACGATGACTCTTCCTATATGTCATGATCGAGAGAGCTCAACGGACGACGGAAGACATGTAGATGCTCGAATCATTTTGAAATGACTCTATCTGCTGGTGTACGTTGTAGGGACAGAAACAGCATTTCGGTAGATCTCGACGCTGCCTTCACCCCCACCTTTTCTCTCACCTTGCTATGTTTTTTTTTTTTTTTCCTTCGACTTTTTCCTTTCTAACTTCTTAAGATACTGTATATGGTCTAATCATACCGATATCTCAAAGATGCTAGTTTACAGTGGATTTCTCTGTTTCTTGCATGATTTGTAATTTTCTACACGCACGTGCACACACATTAGATGAAATGGGTATGCGTATGAAATAAAAAAATGAACTGAACCTATGAGGGGATCGGCAAGTAATTTATTATTAGTAGTAGCACAGGGAAAACGGTTTGGGTCATGGGTGAAAAGCATTTTATTTGGGGGGCTCACGAGACTATGTGTGCCTGAAAATCGATGTAGATCATGCATCCCAAAAGAAAAGATTAGAGGAACTTGGTAGTCGGAATATTAGTGACATTTGATTAAGAGTTCTATTGGACAGGGAAAATTTAAAAAACAAAAAAACAAGAAGAAAGAAAGATAGCAATGGCCAGAGTCAGGTATTGTTTATTTTCTATTTTGGGCCCAGAAGCGGGGTGAACGATTTATGAGGCTCAATTTGGGAGAGTTTTCCTGAAGTGAAAAAATTGTTGGGGCAATCGGGTCATGGCTTATGGATGAACTATGGAATCCAATCTGAACCCAAGGATATCGGCCCAAAACTATAATCCCGATTAGATAAAACAAAGAAAACAAGGGCAGAGGGATGTGAGTATCCAGAGATAACATGGGCAATGAACATATACGAGAAAGGGGTTTGTTTGAGTTATATATAAGACTGATTGTATTTTAATAGCGTGTGGGAGGAAATCAGGATTGTAAAAAAGTGGCGAAACATGTTGAGATGTACAATTTGGGGGAACAAGGGAGGGAGGAAGGAAAGGGACAAGAGTGAGACGTATCATGGTGCTGTCGTTACAACATGTGGAAGTAATCAAGTAAATCGCGAGAGAAGGATTTGAAAGTTGAAAATTACAGCACGGTGTCCTTCTAATTTCCTTCATTTTTCTTGAAGACGTGTTTGCCTCACGAAGCAAGATCCATGGGGTACTTGTCTTGCACTGTTAATTACCCACCCTCAGGTCTAATGAGTCGCAAAATTTATATATATATATATATATAACTCCGCCTTAATTTTACACAAGGAAATATTTAATGCGTGCAAGATATAATTTTCCTACATGTATGGAGGATCCATTAAACTCTTCACCGTCAGCCCTCATTTTGATTAAAATTTCCTTATTATTGCTACAATAATCATTATCAATTTTTTGTGCGAAGATGTATATATTTTACTTAACCCGGGAAAGTTGATTATGTCATTTATTCGTTAAAATAAAAAGAAAAAAAAGGCAAAAAAGAAAAGAAAGAGAGAGAAAAAAAAAGACCAAAAAGCTGAACCAACCGGGGACGCCAAGGAATTGGGCAGCATCCAACCGCATTACGACAGACTTGGCTTCCCTCCTATTTCCCTCCTCCTACCTTCCCTACCTCTGGATGCCACCTTCGAGGGCTGAGATTTAACCTTTTATAAAATTATTATTATAATAAATAACTAAATAAATTTAAAAGAACTACTGGTATATAAGACTAACCAAATTCAAAGGATCGCTCCTCTTTGATTATTCCACTCTCTCTCTCTCTCTCTAAGCTTTGAGAGGGGCGGGGGAGACAGAAGTTGACTCTTTCTTTTCGAAATCCGTCTGCTCTGCCTCTTTCTTTCTTCCTCAAATCCTGTGAAGGAAAGCTGTTCCTCTCCACGTCCTGGTCCGTTTGATGTGTCTTTGAGTGAGAAGAGGCTTGCTTTCCCTCCTCAATTCCTCTCTCTCTCTTGTGGGAGGGTGAAAGAGCTGGGTTCCGTATGATCATTCGTCTGCTACTTCTGCAAAGAATACAATTCGGTACAAAATTTATAGACATATTTCGCTGAGCTTCAGTTCCGTGGCTAATAGAGATGTTTGGGTGTCAGTGTTTTTGCTGGAACAGCTCCCCTGAGTTCTGTTCGTCCGAGCCAGAGCTGTTCTCTTTGCCTTCACCTCTTCCTCAATGGCCACCGGGTACTTTTTAAAGCATTCTGCGATGATTATGGATTCTTTCTACTTATTACTTGATGAGTGTCCCTTGATTTTGCTAGAATTGCTCGACCACGCTTATTTACGAATATAATACAAGGATGGGTTCCCGAGATTGGATAATTACCTGATTTGTTTTTGGATTAATATAAATCTTATTTTATTTTATTTTTTGGGATCGCTCTTGCGGTTGGGAATGACGTTCCCTTGGTTTTTGAGCGCTTTGTTTCTTGTTTCATCCTAGGAGCTGCATAATTTTTAGTCAACTGCAAAGACAAGTATATCAGAATTGAGATCATTACTATTACATTGTACTAATTTAGCGATCGCTCTTTTGATTGCTGTATATCAATTTTCAAAATAGAAACGAAAGCTCTCCCGTCTCATACGTTATATAATTATCGAGTTCTCGTACGAATTTCTTGGATGGACTGAATCCCGTGGAAATTCTATGTTGATTACTGCTTTAGATAGTTCCCTGGTTGTCGTGTCTCCTTTTCCATCGTTGCCTATTGATAGTTAAAAGAGCTTGTGTTTGTTGCAGAAAATAAAACGCTTTATGTCATACTTATTTCTCACGCTCAAGTGAAATTTCTTATCTTGATTGCGAATGATTAATGTCTCTCATGTTAGTTACAACTTACAACTGAGAGACATCTTATCTTGTACTTTGTGTGATGAATGCTGTGCAATCTTTGTTGAAAAATTAATTCTTAATGCTGCACCAAATGAAATGGATGCTGGGTAGAATTGGCGATCATCCTAATTCTTTATCACAGTGTGCAAACTTTAGTTTCCACCTTTTAGTTGATTGACTATGTAACTGATTTAAACTTTTCTGAATGATCTGGTCAGGTGGTGGTTTTGCTAGGGGTAGAATACTCCTCAGGGAAATAGAAGTGTTGAAACTAACCAAGTTCGAGAGAGTTTGGAGCTGCACTCATCTGCGAGGGACGCCGCAGGATTTCACATTTTATAGACCAGCGGAGATTCCTGATGGCTTTTCCTGCCTCGGTCACTACTGCCAGTCCAATGATCAGCCATTGAGAGGATATGTTCTTGCGGCCCGCGAAGCTTCTTCTTCTGAAACTGAAGCTAACTATGCCCCTTCCTTGTCAGATCATCCAGCTCTTAAAAAGCCTCTTAACTATTCACTAATATGGAGCGCTGATTCACCACATGATGGATGTGGTTACTTTTGGTTGCCAAACCCTCCTGTTGGTTATAAAGCCATGGGTGTAGTAGTCACTAGCAAACCAGATGAACCTCAAATTGGAGAAGTTAGATGCGTGCGAGCTGATCTTACAGAAACCTGTGAGACTCATGATTTGTTACTGACTGTATACTCAAAATTCTCAAAAAAACTATTCCAGGTTTGGGACACAATACCCTGCAAAAGGGGTATGCTGGGCAGAGGGGTCTCTGTCGGGACATTCTTCTGCAGTACTTCCTTTGATTCTGAACAAGTGTTAGATATCGCATGCTTGAGGAATCTTGATTCCACGTTACATGCGATGCCAAATCTAAACCAGATTCATGCGCTTATCCAGCATTATGGACCCACAGTTTACTTCCATCCCGATGAGATATATATGCCGTCATCAGTGCAATGGTTTTTTAAAAATGGAGCAGTCCTGTATACAGAAGGTAGTGAGAAATGCAAGGCTATAGATTATCAGGGATCAAACTTACCTTATGGAGGGGCAAACGATGGAGCTTTTTGGATAGATTTTCCAAGCGACGAGGATGCTAGACAAAATCTGAAGAAGGGAAGCATAGAGACAGCAAAACTCTATGTTCATGTAAAACCAGCACTGGGAGGGACTTTCACTGATATTGTGATGTGGGTTTTTTGCCCCTTCAATGGTCCTGCCACCGTTAAAGTGGGACCAATGAACATTGCTATGAGTAAGATAGGAGAACACGTGGGTGATTGGGAACACTTCACGCTCCGAGTGAGCAACTTCACTGGAGAGTTATGGTCAATGTTCTTCTCTCGACATAGTGGAGGCGAATGGGTTAATTCATTCAACCTGGAGTATATTGAGGGGAACAAAGCCGTTGTGTATTCCTCAAGAAATGGGCATGCCAGCTACCCTCACCCTGGGACGTACCTTCAAGGCTCATCCAAACTTGGAATAGGAATACGCAACGATGCAAACAGAAGCAAATATTCTGTGGATTCAAGCATGAAATACGAGATTGTAGCTGCAGAGTATCTTGGTGATGGAGGCATTGCAGAGCCAAATTGGTTGCAGTATATGAGAGAGTGGGGCCCTACAATAGTGTACGATTCCCATTCTGAAATAGAGAAGCTAATAAATATGCTTCCGTTGTTTGTTAGATTTTCTCTGGAGAACATACTGGAATTATTCCCTACAGAGCTTTATGGGGAGGAGGGACCAACTGGTCCGAAGGAGAAGAAGAACTGGGAAGGAGATGAAATATGCTAGTGCTCTGCTGTCTCACTCGTGGTTTTTTCCAGGTTTGTGTTCGCCAGTGACTATACGTTGGCCTTAGAAGGTCCTGTATGTGTGTGTATTGTAATTGTATTGGTTGTTGTAAGTGTGTCAGGGCTTGTGTTCTCCCTCCGGCCAAAGTGAAGTGGGTTATAGACAGCGGAACAAATCCTCAAGTGTGGATGTTGCGCTCTGAATTCCAAACCAAGTATTACTGAGCAAGCCGCGAGAATCTGTGATTCTGTATTAGTACGTATTACTTAATTCACCCGCCATCATCCCTTGAAATCTTCGTTTATTGTACGAATCAAGCATTTATGTCTTCCTAAGTTGACATGTGAATTAAAAAAATAAACAAATTAAGAGAGGAGACCTACTTGATGAGTTACCTCGAGTAAGACGGATGACGACAAAATAATAATTCTTAATTTATAATCTGGTGCTTGTGAATAATACAAAAATCATTGAAACCTTCGCATCTCTATGCATATGCGCTCTCTCTCCATGATACACACACACACACACACACTAAATAAAGAACCTCGTGGATAGAAAGGATTCCAATTTTCAGTATTGAAGAAAACATGATGTAAACAGGTGAATATGGCTACTACCAAATCACCAAGAGGTTAGTTTAACCAAACTCAAGATGAGTTTTTGTAAAGAGAGATAAGAATATAAGGTAATATATTAAAAGGAGGTCCAGGGACCATTTTTAGTACCTAGTAAGGAAAGCGACAGCCATATATGGATAAGGAACGCTTCTTGAGGTTGGCCTCCAATAGGTTATAATATGGTATTGCTGCTAAGATGCAATATTTAATTAAAGATTGTCGAGAGAGAGAGAGAGAGAGAGAGCATTTGGAAGGTAGGTTAAAGAAGAAGTGACAAGAATTAGGCATCGAATTCCAAATGAGCTGTCAGAAGAAGAAGAAGAAAGATTTGATCATTTTGGTTGCCTAATTAGCCATTCATCTAACCCCGCTTCTGCTCTGAATTGAGCATCTCCCACATGCATTTCTCACCATTCTCCAATATCAGGTCTGGCAAACTAGAACCTAGAAGAGGAAAGGGGTGATGGAAGCGCCGTGATACATTGAGGCATATTTATAAGCAGAAGCCCATGAAGGAGGAGTACTCCACATATCTCTTTCTTCTATGGCTCTCCTAAAGCAAACGGCGAATTACTTGCTTTCTGATGTGTTTTGATTTTACATATATTATTATTCAGGCGACATGTATGCATGTCGCAACATTGAGATGTCGCCATCTTGCTCAGAAACCATTAACCCTGTTTCTATCTACTTGATTTTTATGATTCCTGAAGAGGGGTTCTGGGTTAAGCAGGAAGGAAACTAGTAGTGCCCAGAGGGTTGGCGTCAATTAGAAGTAGCATCACCGATATCTGATTCATGCCATGAATTGGAGGATCCATTTTCAGGCTACGACTCACTTGAGTTTTGACCCACACCAATCATTTCTTGTTTCAAGTCTCAAACTAAACATTTTTTGATGTTTCAGTCGGTAACAAATTAGTGTTTTTCATTTTTGGCCTGAAAATTGTATTTCCGGTCGGTAACACGTGGTAGAATTAAAAAAAGAAAAAGATTTCCAGAGTCTAAAAACTAATAGCAAGGCTTTATAAACTGTTTCTTTCTTGTCATTTTGAAAAAATGAAAGTCAAATAAAGGCAGATGGCGTTATATTAACTTATTATTATTATTTTAAGTTATTATCAAATGCCAATGCCGTGTTGATTGAGTGTTGGTATGGGAGTTGAACACAGCTGCACTGGAAAATTAAATCAAATTCTTTAATTTCGGTAAAATTTTAGAGTTAAAGCCTAAGGCTTTGGTTCAAAGAAAAAAATAATAGGTTAAATTAATTTTAAAAAAATAAAAGATATTATGGGTGTGAAAATAAGTAAAAGTAGATAATGTTTATTGTTTAGTATAAAAAAGGACAGAATGGGAGATAATTAAAAATTAATAAATATATTTTTATTTTTTTATATTTTATATTAAATTTATTTTTTTTATAAGTTACCTCCTCTCTTATTTTACTCCTCTATTCTTCCTATTGTGCCACTTATTTTTTAATCAAAAATTCAACCCAACTTCAATTCAAAATCCAAATGGACCCCAAATCCACACTCAACTACTAGCTACCTTATTCACTTCCATCGCTTCTTCTTCCACCACAAGCACACTCTCTCTGCTTCCTTCCTTTGATAAACTTTTTCATTACTTGTCTTCTTTCTTTGTCGGAGGCTTTTTTTGTTGGGCTAATCTGTAGATGGATGATAGACTATAGGTCATCGTCGATGATAAATCTTTGGACCGATGACAACTCCTCTGTTATAGAAGCTTTCATGAGCTCCAATCTATCTGTACCAAGATGAGGAAGATAAAGGAAATAGGAAGGCTAAAATATTCTCGTCGGAATAGCTAAAAGGGAATGGAGGAATGGAGGGTAGCATTGAAATATCCAAAAATTATTATGGACAATTTTATTAAAAAATAGATAAAAAAATTTCTCTTCCCTTTAAAATTTTTCTAATTTTAGAGGATTGAGAGAGTAACGGGGAACAGTAAAAGATAAAAAATCTTCCTTTTTCTCCTCTATATTTTGTGAATCAAAACAGCCTTAGAAATTGTTTAGTTTAGTTGAGAGATTTTAAAGGAAAAGAGATATATTTTATCCTTATATATTTTTCTCTTCTCTTTACTTCCCCTCTAAAAGTAGGGGGTTTTTAGAGGGGGATTTTTTATCCTTTTTTGATCAAATTATCTTTTATATATTTTTAATATTTTAATTATATCTTTAATTTTTTTTAATTGCTAAAACTTAATAAGTACAATAAATTATTTATATATTATATTAAAATATATAATAATTATAAAATTAATAAGAAATAATGTTAATATTTTATCATATTTTTTATTTTTTTAATTTTATTATATATATAAATAAGATAAAAATATTTTAAGATTTATAAATTAAAAAATAATAATTTTGATATGAATATTATAAATAAAGAGTAAATATATTTAAATAAAAAAATAAAAATATATTTATTAATTTTTAATTAATTTCTTTCTCCTCCTCTTGTCAATTAAATAAAAAATATTATTAATTAATATTTTTTATATTTTTTTATCTTCTTTTAAATTAATATAATCTACCGTCTTTAAGATGAATTAAACAATGACTTACTCTCTACCCTACCTTTCCTTCCTTTCCAAAAAAAAACTCTAACCAAACAATTCCTAAGGCTTTGTTTGGTTTAGCTGAGGGGATGGGAGGTTAGGTTAATTTAAGGGAGGGTAGGGAAAGGTAGGTGAGGTTAATGAATGAAGTTTTTTATTTGGTTCAGGAGGGGAGGGGAGATGGGTTAATTAAAAGTTGACAAAAATACCCTCATCTCTTTATTTATTCTTTATCTATAATATTCATATTAAAATTATTATTTTTTAATTTATAAATATTAAATTTTTTATCTCATTTTTATATATAATAAAAATAAAAAAATAAAAAAATGTTAAAATTTTAACATTATTTTTTATTAATTTTATAATTATTATATATTTTAAAATAATATATAAATAATTTATTATACTTATTAAATTTTATTATAATTATTATGCAATTAAAAAAAAAATTAGATATGAGAAAAATAAAAAAAAAGTTTAAAGGTATAGTTGGAATATTAAAAAATATTTAAGGGTAATTTAGTAAAAAAAGGACAAAAAATTTCTCTCCCCTCTAAAAACCCTCACTTTTAGAGGGGAATTAAAGGAGGGGAGAGAAGCACATAAGAATAAATTTTCCTTTTTTTTCTTTTATTTTTCCTAACCAAACACACTTTATTTTTCCTGGAAGAACCCCTTCACAAAGTTCAGAAACGACAATTACGAGGAAGACAATTCAAAATCTTTTTGGCCCGAACAATTCAAAGTGAAACCCTCCCAACTCGTCTCCTACCCACTGATAGAAACTGTGTCTAAGGGAGGAGTACTCTTTCTCGAGAAAATTTCTCAACTTTTCTCGAGAAAAATTTCAGCGCCCTAATCGAATTATAATGAAATCAAATATCTGGGTATGTTTGATAATTTTGTTCATTTCTCTTCTATCTGAAGCTTCTTCGGGATCTCAAAAGACCGATGAGGCTTATGTCACCCTTTTGTATGGAGATGAATTCTTATTGGGAGTTCGTGTTCTTGGGAAATCGATACGCGACACTGGATCGAAGAAGGATATGGTCGTCTTGGTCTCGGATGGGGTGTCTGATTATGCCAAACAGCTTCTCTGGGTAATCTTCTCTTTAACTCTGTCTGCTTCCGGAGTAGATTCAGGTTCACTGGTAACAATAATTCAAATATCACGCCTAATCATGTTTGCATCGATCATGTCGTTTTCGAATTTTGGTAGAGGAGAATCATATTCTTTCGGTTTTTAGGGTCAAAACAGATGTGAAACATGTGTTTTGGAAGTTAGCACATTGTTACGCCGCTTAGAATTCTGAGATTGATTTGAAATTGTTTAATCGAACAGACTATTAAGCTGGAGTAGGAGTTCGATTTTCTTTCTGGTTGCCTTTTTTGTAATTGGGATTTCAATTCTTATTTTTGTAACTTAAGTTTATGGAAACTTCAGAGCATAATTTTACTATCCTTTCTGTTTAATTTGGTTTCAACCTAACTCAAGGTCCCAAATTAGGAAATCCCAAATTTGTTGTCATGTAAATATTAATGTGTGGCATTAAAATTTGTGCAGTTTCGCACTTATCTTTTAAATCGGTGGTATTTTTGCGTAGGCTGATGGGTGGATAGTTGAGAAGATTAGTTTACTGGCAAACCCTAATCAAGTACGTCCAAAGAGATTTTGGGGTGTCTACACGAAGCTGAAAATCTTCAACATGACTAACTATAAGAAAGGTAAATATTCTTAGCTATGATTGCGGGTGCATCTGGTTGTGTAAGTATTGGAGGATCTCAACCATCCAGGTTCTGGCCTCCTAAATGAGTGGATCTCCTTGAATATTTTCTTCCCTCATGAGTATTTTCAAAGTGATTTGAGTTATTTCAACTGTTTTCTTTTTGTTCTGGAATTGTAATGTTTTTCTTATTTCTTTTACATAAATTACAACTGGAGCTAACTAATTTAATTTATGGTACTATCCCCCACCCGTAAGAAAGTAGAAAGAAACATCTCAACCTCTCTTTTTGTAAAGATACAGATTACAGAATCAGTCTAGTGGTTTATTTTTGAATATAAATGTGCAGTTGTTTACCTCGATGCGGATACTATCGTGGTTAAAAATATTGAAGATCTTTTCAAATGTGGAAAATTCTGCGCTAATTTAAAGCATTCTGAGAGATTGAATTCGGGAGTCATGGTAGTGGAACCATCTGATACTGTTTTTAATGACATGATGAGCAAAGTAAAGACCCTACCATCTTACACTGGAGGTAAAACAGTTTTTAAGCACTTATTACAATGCTTTTATATTTCCGAAGCATCATTTACCAGATATGATCCTCAAACTTCTACCGCTTCTGAACAGTTGACTTTGTCTTTTTTGTCTCCTTTGGAAGGAGATCAGGGATTTCTCAATTCATATTACTCTGGATTTCCCAATGCACGTGTTTTTGAACCAAATTTGACCCCAGCTATACTGAATTCTAGAACATTTCCTGAAATGGAGAGACTTTCAACACTCTATAATGCAGATGTTGGGCTTTACATGCTTGCGAACAAGGTAGTAGAGTAAGCCTAACAAGGTATTGCATTCTTTAGTTCAATCATCTAACAATTTATGTTGACTTATCTAGTGGATGGTAGATGAGAATGAGCTCCGTGTAATTCATTATACACTTGGGCCTCTTAAGCCTTGGGATTGGTGGACAGCATGGTTTTTGAAACCTGTTGATGTATGGCAGGTATTTTGTGGAACTTAATTTCCTCTATTGGCCTGTTAATGTCACAAAATTTTGTTCCCCCTAATTTTGTAGAGAAGAGAAAACTGACCTGATAGATGGTGCTGCAGAATGCAAGGGAACATCTTGAGGAGTCCCTTCCTGGAACAGCAGGAGGACGAAATCCCAAAGATGATTTTCTTGTGAAGTTTCTTTTTCTGCTACCTTTTTGTGCTTTATTCTTCTGCTGTTATCTGTCATTTATAAAGGTCAGCTATTATGGTTTTTATTATTCTCAAAGAATTAAGAGAGTGGAGATGGAATTTCAACTGTCTCAACATATTGTTAATTGTACTTGCTACAGAGTCCAGGGTTCATTGGTTCATTTTGTAGAAGTTCATTATGGGATCATGCCAGACATCTTTATTATAGGATTAGAGCAAGTGGATCACTTGTGTATGGTAGTATTTCTACTGCTTCCATGAATTCCACTTACCAGGTTGTATTTTGTCTTCATAGTCTTTTTATGCACACTTGCATTCCTTTTTATTGTGCTGAAAATTCTTTTTCTATGATAATAAGCAGCTCTTAAGTAGTGCCCAGCACAAGGTCCCAGCTTATTTGGGTAGCATTTCAGTCAGTGTCTGTTTTATGGCTGCAGTGATGTCTCTTGGGGTAGCAATGTTGATTGTACCTCGGCAAGTGACCCCTTGGACTGGTTTACTCTTGACATACGAATGGACTTTCACGCTCTTCTTTGTATTTTTTGGAGGTTATTTGCATCTAATTTATCGATGGGGAAAACTCACAGCATCACGAACAGCATTGTCTCATCCTGAATCTTCTGATTATAATTCAGAAAAATGTATGTTCTTTTAGATTCAAGTTTATTTGATAGTTCTGTCGAACAGTTAAATGTGACCTCCAGATTCATTAGGGTTTTTTATATAGGTATTGTGATGTTGTCATTTGATAGTTCTGTGGAACAGTTAAATGTGACCTCCAGATTCATTAGGGTTTTTTATATAGTTATTGTGATGTTGTCATCGTTAACGTTGTCTCATATGTTCTACAGTGCATCAGCGACAGATTCCATCTTGTGACGTGGTTACATGGTATTATTTTTTAGGGATGGCCTTCTTGGCAATTGCTGCCCCATCATTGCCTTGTACTTTTGGAATCACTGCTTTGTTTTTAAGGTAATTTGCCATCTATCCACAGGTAGCTTTATTTTTAAGGTATTTGGTGGTATTTTACTTTTACAGCCTGCTTTTAACACTAGTATACCCTGCACTAGTCTATATATCACGTTAAAAACCGAACCCCCATTTGATGTAGTTTAACTTGAAGGGGTTCTATTGTACTTCTGTCCTGTAATTTTGTGTTTTTTTTTTGGTCCCCGCAGACTTGTGTTGACACTTGTGAGTTTTTTGCGTTGACACTTGTGATTTTGATTTCTGTGATAACAGGTTAGGCTTGATGGTTGTTGGGGGCATAATATTAGCGTCCTTCATGACATATGCGTCGGAACACCTTGCAATACGATCATTTTTGAAAGGTGTGGAAGAGTGGGATATGTCACGTGACAGTAGTCTATGTTTCTCATGTTGATTGAATAACCTAGTGCTTTTCTATTGGCAAATGTAATTTAGAAAGTTTTGGTCAATCTTAAATATTTTGTCCCAGTGGCTGTGTTGTAATATTATTATTCTTTGAAAAGTAGAGGAATTGTGACAAATCAAGCATGGTGCCTTGAACTTGTAGGAGCCATGGAAATGCACGGGGCATCATATGGCTGGCTTATTTGATGAGGGGTATATAAATAATACGTGGCCTAATCATTGAGCATTGAGATGGGACCAAGCATAATAACGCCCCCTAAATTGTAAGATTAGGAGCAGGTGGGGTGTGATTTTGGATTTAATTGAAGTGTGAGTAACGTAACGAGCTAGCCAATGAAGCTAAGGTTGTCAGTGGGAAGGACCCATTACTCATCCTTATTTAGTAATTTAATTATAAATATAAAAAATAAATAATAATCAAATGAATTAAATAATATAATGTGTTTGTTTAGACAGGAGTTTAGAAAAGATTTACGAAAAAAAATATTGAAAAAAAATAATTTTAAATAATTGAGTATTTATATGTTTATTATTAGAAAAAAAATTATAATTAAAAAATTAGGATTTTATTAAAAATAAAATAGAATAGGGAATAGAGATAGTAAAGAATGGAGATAAAAGAAAATAGGGAAGATAGATGATAAAAGAAAAATTATGTAAAAAAAAAGATAAAATAATAATTAGATAATTTATATTTTTTATTATTTCATAAATTATTTTTAATAATTTATATAAAATTTTAATTTTAAATTTTAATTATTTATTTTTTTATAAATATAATTATTTATTTTAAAAAAATAAATTAAAATTTATTAAAACTTTAATTTTACAGTTAACCAAACAATGGGTGGAATACATCTATCATTCTCATCCCAACGTTGATATTCATATAACCGCCTTTTACAAATGAAGTGAGGGAATCCCCTTCTCCATTCGGAAGCTGAGGGCAACCCAACCGCGATTTGTATTTTATTTTATATTATATTTTTTAAATCTTAAATATAAGATTTAAATTATAATATAATTTATATTAAAAATTAAATTTTATATTTAAGATTAGAAGAATAATAAAATTAATGTGTACTTATATGAAGGTATTACTTTTCAGTAGTATTTTTCTTTGAATAACCAACTAGGGCTAACGTTTATTTTTTAATAGATATACATAAGAACCCAAAATGGGCCGTAAATAATGCAACCGATTTCTTAGCTTCTTTTACATTTTATAGTTTGATATTGGTGGGAATTGAGGGGAAGGGATTACCGTCAGACAGATTCGAATGTTAGTAAATCAACTCCATTAATTGAAAACTACCAAAATCATGTTTTGTTGGAACCAAATCCCACCAAAATTGTGGTTTTGTTATTTTTTGAAAGAAACCAAACGTGCGTATACATATATTTATATTTTCCAATCAAAATGATACTTACTATCACTACTCTCGAATGGCATACAGTAAAAACCAAGATTAAAATCAGAACAGGTCAAAACTCGAGAGCGATGGCTTTGCACTCCAAAGAATTTATGGATGACAACAGAAAATAAACTCTACATAAAAAGAATAACAAAAGGAATAAATACATGAAATCGAACAAATCCCCACCCAAAAAGGTGGGAAAAACGCTCTGATACTACGATTCCGGTGAGACCGATGGTTCTAGTGGTAGGTACAAAATTTGAAAGTGTATCAATCAAAAGGGGAAAAAGTGCTGAATAAGCGGTGTGAAAAGCAGCGGCAAAATGGAGAGGGTGAAGTCGTGGCACATGCAAAGAAGGGGGATGTTGCTGGAATCCAAAAGGTTAGTTGCCAAAGGGAATAATAAGGCGGCAATTAAGCCTAAACTAAGAAGAAAGAAGGATGGGATCTGATTGGGCACAAGGAAAAAGAGAACGGTGGAGTTGGAGAAGTCTAAGTGAAGTATAGCGTAGTAGTATCTGAAAGGAGGGTTGGGTGATTAAGTGAAATCAGTTGCTGTTCTGCTTCATCTAAGAAAGCTGTCAATCTATGCGTGGCAACAAGAAACTGAAGCCAGAGTTCTCTCGGATCAGTGGTGGCGGTTCAATATCCGCGATGTCTATTTGCTCCATTGACTTTGATATGTCATCAACAGAAAATGGAATACTGCCAACATTATATATACATACATACATACATATATCCAATTGTGAATCACGCATCCAGGCATATAATAATACTAGTACGTTCAAGTAATTAACATCCATCCACCACCATATACGTACATACCTGGAATCATCATCCAACAGGAAAGAATTACTGACTGCGTTGTTTGAATCTTCAGTCATGAGCACTCTCATATTGGATATTACCTGCACCACAACATGGATCAGACAGAGCTCGTCATCATCAAGCGGCTTTGATTTGATTGACTCGACAACATATACTTGCCTCGGCGGACACGCTATGAGTGCCATATTTGTCATCCCAGTACATGGTACTTATCCGATATAGCTGCTGTATACTCAGCACCTGTGAATAGGCAACTATACGATTGGTAAGCATCCTTAAAATGTAAATCTCTGGTCCTAAGATGAGAATGCCTTCCCACTCACCGGGCACAGGTCATGACTTATTTCATCCAGCGTTTTCTTTGGTTTCTGATGTATAACCTGATTCAATTAAGCACAGAAATGATCATGAGTTTGCAATGCCACCACCAGAAGCAAGCAGATGGTATGAAGCCAAAATTGGAAGGATACCAGGAACCCAATGGCCTGCCTAATATGTTTGAGCTCATCCCAGGATAGACCTGCATACTGCATTGGGCAGGAGTCAGAGACCCTGAATTAGCAATTGTAGCCTACACAATAAAAACAGAAGAGCAAGCATTAGGCAAATAAATGGACCTCGTCCGTTGCTTTATAACACCAGTGCTCCAATTCCGCCAAACCAGCCTTCACATATTCCCCATTGCTGAATGAGCAGCACTCGCGTCTTAAAAGAAGACTGCAACCAACAATACAAATTCGAGATGGTAACACGTGAAAATTCCAATCACATACAGTGGAACATCAGTAAACTAACCTGTTGAATAGCTGCACATTGATAAAAGAAAAAATTTGAGTGAACACCTTCCGAACCAAAAATGGAGGAACCTGTCAAAATGGAGGTTTCAGTCAAACAACGTTGAGTAAAAGGGAAGATAAGAAACATGTACAATGCTTGTCGTGAGAATTACACAAGTTCCCTTCTTTGCTTGCTTTTAAGAGAGATGGGCATAACTCCCTTAACTAAAATATGAAACATGAACTCCTCTTTGGATTCATCATAGTCATGCATTTAGTGAAAAATTCAGTTAGATTTACGTAAGGAACCATAAATTTTGCGGGAAAAAATTATGGCTGCAATAAGGACGACGATGCTAAAAGAGGTCCGACTAACATGGTTTGCTTTTAAAGTATTGAGGAAGTTCCCGAGGCTCTTCACTATCCCCTGCCAGTGAGCAATCAAAGCTCGCTGGGCTTCCGTGTTTGCAACAGAGCGTCCTTTAACCAAGCTTGCTCTTGATGTTCTCGGTGCCTGTCTCGTCAATTCAAACAGTTACTTATAATTCAAATGTATCGCCTTGCATGTTAGTAAAATATATAGTAATACCTGGATGCATAATCCAAGCAAGGGAGATATCTCTTTCTTCAAGTTATCTCGAATCATCCCATATATCTTTTCCACATATGCTGTAAGCTGCTGTTTAAAAAGAAGAGCTGGGTACTTGGCTTCAACTTGTCGCAATGTATCTATACCGCCGCTACCATTGATTAGGGCAAGGTTGACTCCCGATGGTGCTCCACGGAAACTCTACAACAATCATCAACGATGCAAAAGGTTAAGCTTATGCTTCTCCATACTAGTCGTTAATGTTTCAAATAACAAGATTATATTTACTTGTGTCATCCTCCCAAATAGTGTCGCTGATGAAGATCGACGCCGTTGCGGAGCCATTCCAGCAGCGCCGCTTGCCTTGAGTGTTCGCTGGAGTAGCAAGAGAAGTGTAGAGGCGTTCGATAACCAGTAAGCCAAGATGTCATTGTTATCCTGGGTCTAAACTCCAGATGCAAATCTGAGTTAGGAACATAACAAGAGTAAGAAAACCAGGCCACTAGCTTTCAAAAGTTGAACTTTGTTCACCTCAATTGCATGGCCAATAGTTTGAATTATACGATCAAACACGCTAGTACGCTCTACTTCAAATGATCGCCAGTGCAAGAGGCATTTGTATATGATACAGGCTGCAATTGGCCTGTTCCCAGCAAAGCCTAGATGTTGTGCGATACATCTGATGAGTAACTCTTGATTCTCCTGCTGTTTCTCATTTAGTGACTTCTGTGGCCTATCCTCCATTTCGTAGTGTTCCCTCTGAATCATTGATGGGCTATGAAGATCCTGGTCAGTTCATCAGGAGCCCAAGAAACCATCAAATTCGTCACATATACAAACAATTCACAAGTTTACATTTATTTAAAATATGTTTGGTTACCAAAGGTGCCTTTGCTTCCCCTCCAACATGAACGCCACCTTCAGCACCTCTCTGTCAAGGGAGAAAATCAAGTCTTTAATATTATCTTGTATCTTTAAATTTTCATCATGGACGTAAGGTTTATACCAAAGAGTACCTGAACAATAGATCTGGAGCGTCCTGAAAGGAACTTATTAGGTGCCATGGATACAGCTTGTTGACGTAGAACCTGATTCTCCGATTCTAAATTAGTAATCTTCTCTTCTAGCCTAATCAAAAAATTATGAGATCTCAGTCAAAAGTCTAAGGAAAGAGTGGCTATATCCATGATAAAGTTATTGACTGTCTCAAATTTAGCTCTGATGATCATCCAATCATATTACCCCACCCTTCCTAAGAGGTTGAGAGTCCACAGTTAGGAATATAGTATTGGAACAAGTTTGCAATATTAGAGATTAGGAAACTGTTGCTTATTTTCAAGTTAATATTTGATTAACATGGGGGGAAAATCACTGTCAGGGTTTATCATTCATTAAGTAATTATATTACCTGTTCAATGATTCTTGTAGCTGACGAACCTTCTTCTCTGTGTCTTCTAATTTTTTACCCCTTTCTTCACTAGAGACTTGGGCTTCATTGTATTTTCTTTCAAAGTCGTCTGCTCTCTCTTTTTCTGACTGGAGTGAGGTCTGTGTGAATATAAAGCAAGGTCAATATTCATAACACTGGATGACCTGCTATGAATATAACAAGTGTGTTTGCATTGAAAATTCTTTTCTGGTCCTCAATCAGATATGCCAAGTTATAATCTGTTGTCTAATTTTGTTCCACCTAAGTAGTCAAAAGCGGAAAAAGACTTGAAAATTGACAATTAAGTGATGAACCCACTCTTTAAGTTCTATCAAATTGAAATTGTAATATCATACATGATTTTCATATCAAAATGTGTGAAATGCAGAAAGAGATGGATGAAAGAAGGGTCAAAACGAAACTAGTTCTTGTTAGACTGAGCTTTCTCACCTTCAGGCTCTCAACTTCTGCGGTTAGTGATTCAATTTTTTGTGTGTCTTCAACAAGAACCTGGGTTTCCTGAACAACAGGAGGCGCTTGCGCTTCTTCAACAGCTTTCTTTGCATTCTCTCGCTCTTTGAGAAGTAAAGCGTTCGTTTCGTCAACTTTGGCCTGCATCTCCTTTAATGAATTCTGCAGTTTTGCCATCTCTTGTGCTTTGGCTTCTTCTAGGTTGGTCTGCACATGATTCCAGATGGTTTCCTCAGGGCTTACAAAAGGAGAGGATCACTACACACTTGAAAAGATGGGCCTTTGACACCCCCTTTTTTTTCTTGCCATTAATGCAAAACATTTTTTTTCAAAAATGCATGGTTGCATAAAAGATCGAAACTGCAAAACCTTGCCAAAATAGTAGGTAGCCGAAAAACATATGTTACCCTTAAACTTTTTTCTAGTTGGAGACGCCAAGTGAGTTCCTCCACTCGTTTTTCAAGCTTATCCTTTGCTTCTTGAAGTGCACCAGTTTCTCTCGCAGCCTAAAGCAACAGCAAACAGATGTTAATATAGAGTAGAGTAACAGCAAAAGCGTTCAAGAAAACCAGGAAATGAGAATTGTGGTACATCATACATGCCCATTCATATAACACAATGACTCTTGCAGGGGTAGTTTTTACTGATGTATTTTTAGGTGAGAGTTCCACTCAGTGGACGGTATTATTAAACAAACTTTAGAAGAATCATGGTAAAGAAACTTGCCATTTTTAGCTTCCTAAGTTCCCTCCTTGCTACACGGCCTCTCCATCTGCATTGTGTAGTTATTGCAGCTTTCTTGAGCCTCTTATAATATGATGAAGTTTTGTGGCATCGCCACCGAGCCTGCAATATGTGTGTGTGTGAGAGAGAGATAGAGATTATTCCAAATATTGAATGCATATCACTCTCAGTTGGATAATCCTAATCATATAGTACTTGACTATGACCTGAATAGCAATGGCAGCTTTAGACTGCTTCCTAAATCTGAATTCCTTCCGTGCAGCCATTGCCCTTAAACCCGTTTGCAAGGTAAGTACTGTTGCATGGAGTCTTTTATAGGCCTTCCTAGCTACATATCGGCGCACGTTCTTCTGAATTTTCTTAGCAGCAGCCACCTTTCTCATGTTGTCAAAGAGTTTGCATGCTAGCCTTCCTGCGGATCATATAACAGAGAAACGAAACTGGTGCCACATCATTCTATCTGAAGGAAGTCCAAAATCTGAAAAAAAATGATTTAGACTATTTCACTACAAAAATCTCACCTCTACACACAGACTGCATGTATATGGTAACCATTCGCAAACGAAGATAATGATTGCGAGCTTGATGGGTTCGTATGCGACGTTGGATAATTTTTGCTGCATTGCTGAGAACTTGAGCTCTCCGTGCATCCAGTTCAGCCATTTGACCAGCTCTCAGGAATACCTTTGTTTTACCAATCTACAATAATTACAGCCAATCAAATTAAGTTTTTTGGGCCATGATATGATATGGAAGCGCATATACATATTTCACTTGCATGCATGTGTAATAGATCCATGTTTATTTAATTAAAGACTTGTAATCAATTAGTGCTGCATTTAAGTTAACGCTGTTGCTAATGCCTTAAGAGCTTTCACTGTAGATATATTTGCATTCTATTTATGAACTAAGAACACAAGAGACTGATCCTTATTGATCATGTAAAACATTTCCAAGTACCTGATACCCTTTTAGCTCCATCTTTTCCAGAATCTTTTGGCAAACAACCTTTTCTTCGGTGCTGTAACAACTTTCTAGATTAGAGCGGGGGGTAAATACTTGACCACAACAGGCCAAAATTTTCCTCCTCTGTGACATAGAAGATACTAAAAGACAGTACTTACTTGCCTTCCATGGCCTCTGGGGCCAGGAGGCCAAATCGATTTATAAATTCAAAGAAAGGACGGCGAGTAGGATAGCCAGCACAACTGATTCTGATTGCTTCTAAAACACCCTGTAGGAGCAAGTGTTAAAGACTGCCAAAAAGGGTTTAAGACAAGAAGAAAATATGGGTGCACTTTTGTACAAATCATTCTCAAAGAATAAGATAAAGGAAAATTTTAAAAGCACACTCACACCACAGCGAAGTTGTTGCATGATGTTGGCATTCTCAAATATTGCAGGCTTGAGAAGGTTGTTTGGTTTCACACATCTGATGTAATGAGGCTCTGTAGAGTTTAGTGTTTCCATTAGTGACTGTAGTTGGAGCTGCACCATTCAGCATGTGAAAACATGATTTGTTAACTTCCCTAATATTAGAAGGCAGTTCAATATTTGAAAATATGAGCGTGTGCATGCTTAAGAAATTAATGGTGAGTGAAGGTGATTGCACAAGCTTAGATAAAAGGTGATTGCACAAGTTTAGATAAGAGGACTGAGAAAACAAAATTATACCTTAAAACGGGATGCAATTGAAGAAAATTTGGAAGATTTAGATGACTCTTCTGGAAGCGGAGGGAAAAGTCCTGCTACAAAGGAACATTTGGAAGCACCCAACAAATCTTGATGTTCAGGAACCACATAATCCTTGTTTTTGTCTAAAAATTGATTAGACTGGTATAACACCTGCAAATGTATGAGGGTTAAGGCAGACGATAATACATATTTGTTTTTCTCATAAGGTATTACCAAAATATTTAGTTGTACCTCGCCAGCATAATGAGAAATGGTGAAATCTGATCGAGACAATTTCGGCTTTATAAAGCGCTTGTGATTCTTGAATGTTTGATAAAGCTTGTTAGCAAATGTTTCGTGTGTTGACTTAGGAAACATGCTGAAAGATAACAGCAGACAAGTGAACGTGAGGATGAAGTAGCTGTAAAATGATCAGACATAAATTGAACTATGTCTGATCTTTCCACTCAAAAGAAGAAAATTAAAAATCATGTGTCAAGGCGTGGACCAATTTTTCTAAAAGGAAGAAGTTCAGGGGGCAAAACTATTTACCAAGCTTCATCAAGGAGAGCGATGATTCCTCCAGGTTTCTGCAAAAGAATAACCCAAGTAAAAGACTAGAAACATATAAGGTGATGAAGAAAGAAAAAGAACCTCGATCCCTGAAAGAAACTGAGAAAGGGACAGAACCTTTTCAATGAGATCCAGAACATCTTGATTATCAACAAATTCAATATAGCTCCAATTAATCTGCTCCTTTGTATATTCTTCTTGTTCCATTTTAAAGACGTGCTGAAATTCATCATCAAAATCATGTAAATAAAGGAAACAACATTTATAAGGAAACTAGAAGTGTTTGATGTGGTCCGAGACATTGCCTGATTGAAATGCTGCTGCAACTTCTCATTCGTGAAATTAATACAAAACTGCTCAAAACTGCAGAGTATGATATGTTGAAATTAAGTTTCAATAGATTGAAAACAAGTAGAGTAATTGAGTATGCAAGTATTTTATGCTATACTAGAAGTTACCTGTTAGTTTTAAAGCTTTCAAAACCATAGATATCAAGGACTCCAATCAAAGATTTGGAATTAGGATCTTGTCCGATTGAACTATTAATCTTGTCCACCAGCCTGTTCATAAACAGTTAAATAAATGCATCCCATAGCCTTATCTCCAATTTTGCTTACAGTACCTTATTAAAGGACAGAAAATATTGATTCATTTCCAATTTCGTCATCTCACCAGTCAAATAGCCGAGAATAAATGGTTTTAGCCAAGCCATCTCTACTTATCGCCGCACTTTGGGGATCAAGGCTTCGCTTTATAACTTCTTCAGGGGTGATCATCACACGTTTACATAAAGCATCTTCCAAGGCATCAGCATTACACCTAATAAATTGTGAGATCTAATTATGACAATCAACTTTAAGGTAAGTGATCATCCTACGGACGATACAAGCAATAATACAACAGCACCCATACATGAGAAGTTCGGCAGTTGTTGCCAGGTGGAATTTTGCTTTGTCATCTTTGGGAACTGATGAGTCAACTTCTTTTCCTTTAGAAAAAGCAATATTACCTAGATGGAGAATAGCAGCAACAACTCTGAAAATTGCTTCCTGGGCCCAATAAGAGAAAGGAAAAGCTGAGAGGTAAGAGCTAATCTTTCTATGCTTTAGAAATAAAGCAGTTAAAATACATACTCAAGAAATGAAATACCTGATCTTTTTGGCTTATTCCAACGATATCCATAGCTCTCCTGGTGGCAAGATACTCACGAGCATCACTTGAATCAGCCAGTTCATAACAATTTGACTGGTTAAGGTAATGGAATGATTTTGGAGGTCCTAATTTGTATTTCTCTATTTCCTGTTGACATAAGTTGCAATAAGTTTATATTAATGGAAATAAGCAGCGATAACTCAAAAGGGCCGATACAGCAAGATACCTCCTGTGGTGCAGCACAAAGAAGATAGAAGCAATGGTAGTTCCGTTCAGGATCATTAATTTGGCAAACTCGAGACCTCTCCAGAAGGTAAGTTCGGATTGCCGCTCCTGAGATTCTTCCACTTTTATCAAATTGGATCTCAACAAATTTTCCGAAACGGCTGCATCATGAATTTAAGAATTTGAAACCAACGGTTTGGTAATATCTTAAGATCCAGTGGTCATGTGTATATCAGAAATAGATTAATTGTCTTTCTATAAAGAGAATTTAATAAATTGCATTCCATTTATTAACTGTCATCAACATCACAGACTTTTGGCAGCATAACAGGGAATTCAAGGAATGCAGTGTGACAGAACTGAAGTCAAATTTATACTGACGTGAGAAAGGAACAAATGGAATGCTTTATTGCCACCATAATAACAAAAAGACTCACCTGGAGTTGTTATTCCTGACTGTTTTTGCATTGCCAAATGCTTCAAGAACTGGATTTGACTGCACTCAGATCAGTCAATGTAGAAATCTCGTAAGAGTTCAAATCAAATTATTATAAAGAAAGTACCAGAATGGAAAGTTTTTGAAAACTCAAAAGCCCTAGAATAAGTGGTTTATGGAATCATACTTCAAGAACTTGTTGTTCAACTGTTCTTCCTTCAGTAGCAGCCCTACCACCTAGGTAAGCAAGGTATCTCATAAGCATTTTTGTAGTTTCAGTTTTACCAGCTCCACTTTCCCCACTGACCAGAATTGAATTGCTTTTTCCTTCAATAACCATTGCCCTGAGTTCAAAAGAACCGCCAATTTGATATTTGGTTCAGTTATAGAAATGGAATTTAGTTCGTTTAAAGAAAACAGGTACCTAAATGCAACATCAGCAACTGCAAACACATGAGGACTTAGTTCTCCAAATGGTGCTCCCTTATATTGTTGCATCATGTGAGCATCATAGATATGAGGAAGTCTTTGGAATGGATTTATCGCAATTAAAATATTTCCAGTATAAGTCTGCCATGGCAATAGATACAATTAATAAGATAACTAATTTAGTTCATAAACTTTGCTGAATCTTATTAAATGAAGGGGATGAAAACCTTACATATATTTCATTCAATTCATATCTGGATTTTAAGTTCTGCAGGACCCCAGGCTCGTGTAAATATGACAGCTTAGTCATGTCATCCACTCCACCAGCAGGAGCTTCCATATCTTTGGGGTATATTTTTGATAATTTTGCGACAACCTTAAAAATATTGAAATATAAGCCATTATTACTTCTGCGCATTGACTGGTGTCAGGCAAGCAATCACGTGGAGTTCATTTTGGATAAGTAAACCCGACAGCAAATCCATCAATCTTTAGATTATATACAAAAGGGGGGAAAGCTTAAAGGGAAAGATATGAAGAAACAGTGATATGATGTTGCAATCTACAGACCTTTTTTCCATCATTAGTTTCAATTTCTGCATCTTTTCCAGTGATTTTTGATACCACTCCATCAATCCAAGATACATCCGGGTCTTCAGCCCAGACATGAGACCCTACAATAATATTTACAGGTGTCCCCTGCAGATGGCACAATACGGAATCCCCATCTTTCATAAAATAAACAAAGGCATAAACACATACCTGATTCCATGTAAGTTGTAAATAAATACTTAGGCTATCTTGTGCGAACAATAAGCTAAAGAAAGTTTACAAATATTTCCATGAAGTTAGTTAGTTAGTTGCCAGATTTTAGCATTAGTTAGTTATTCCAACCATGCCAGTTGAAGTTCATGTCTAAGTAAGAAGGCCCATGATACTAAATATTTCACTCTAAACAGTAAAAAGTGAACTTGCAGAGCAAAAGGGAATTTTTCTCTTCGTCCCTTAAGGGAAAGAGGAAAAAATCCTCCTTGCCCTCGAGAGAGCATCTCAAGTCATACAGGTTTATCGACATTGTACATTACAGAATGCTATATCACTTATTTGTTGGCTACATTTTTTCTGTTGGTGGTCTCGTGCTAACATCTCCTGATATGCTGCTCTTACATTTTATGAGTGAGCGTTGACCTCATTTATTAAACTTTTCCTAATTCCAAATAATAATACCAAATGATTACGGAGGATCAATAAATTAATTAGTTCCTTATTTTTCAAATAATTATTTTAAAGCAAAGAACTTTTAAATGGGTTAAAAGTTATCATCACTCTTTGACGCGATCATCGGTAAGAATATGAATCCCATCTATTAACCGTGCATATTACTATATGTGAAAAATATGAATGCCAGTAAAACAACATGATCAAAATTTGAACGTATGTAGCTGTTTTCGCGTGATTATGAAACATGCATCGGAGATAGCGACGTTAAATAAACAGCATGAAATGCAGGAAAACCAAAATGGAAAGCGACGTACCATTATTGAACTCTATTCATAAAGGTGGGTAATTGAGAATTGGATGAACTTTTGGGGTCTACATGAACAGGTCTTAGAAAATGGCCAGAATATGCAAAAAGGTTGAAGAAAAAGAAGCAGGGAATCAAAAAGATGGGAAGGGCATTGTGTGGGAAGTAAAAGAAAGAAAGAGGAAAATGGAGAGGAGAGAAGGTTTTGTGTAAGGAAGTGAACGTGAATGGAGGAAGAACATTCTTCAGGAGGGCCTGCAAATTCGGGAGCTCCTCTTCCCTTTGCTTTCGCGCCAACTCGTGGCTACTAATCGAGTCTCTCTTCCACCCGGCCTTTTTAACGGAACTCAGGGTGTTCGCTTCTCTTGTGCTTTTTTTATTTATTTATTTATTTATATGTTATCTTTGGACGTTCTTTTTTACATCAAATTATATTTGTTTATTACGGTAAAAAAAAGTATTTATTTAATTATTTCATAGGTAACTAGAAAACAAGACTGGAAATTCAGCCCAGTAAATGCCCAATAAACTTGAAGATAAATGCCATGAAAAGAATTGTTTAACGCCCCACCAGTAGATGACTAAATTGTTTTTAGGTATGCAAAGCACTACAAGAGGTTTCCTTATATACTGAATCTCTCTTTCTCAGTCAAATTAAAGCAAGTGGATTTTAAATTTAAAAACGGGTAAAAACACAGTTGATGATTTTCTCTTTTACTTGGAACACAATTGAGAACAATCCCTTTTAAAGTAGGTGCTACGCATAGGAGTGGTCCAAGCAAGGTTTGGTTCGGTCAAAGTGTTGATCTGAGCGACCAATACTATTGCTTGGAGGTTGGCTATAAAAGGCAAAACACACAAAGCAAACATTCTGAACATGCCTCAGAATGGACAAGTGCGAATGCAAATGGGGCAGCTCATATTTTAAAAGGTGGGAAAACGTGGAAGGAGTTGATCGAGGGTTTAAATTTTCTGGGGGCTAAATCATTTTATGTAATTTCTGTTTTAGTCATAGTTTGCCACATTAATTCCCACAGTCCATTTAAAAGTAAAATAACAACACTATTCCGCACTGAATTGCAGGGAAAAAGCTTTTGACTTGCTATAGCTAGGATGTTTAGAAAAAGCGTCTTTAATCCGCATCATGGGAAGTTATAGACATAAACCAGAATAGTTGTTAATGTTTGGTTGGGCTTTTAACGCCCAGCCCAACAAATTAGCATGTCCACACGTAGATAGATCGATAGATGGATAGATAGATATAAGAATTTTTCGCCTGGCTCCCCCGCGATTGCCTAATTCTCCTCCTAATAACTATTATGCTATAAATAGCCACATTCACTAACAACTAGCTAGTTGGCATCATCGGAAGGCTTGAGGTAGAGGGTTTCACCGCCTTCGGAGGCGGCGGAAGTGGCAAGATCAGGCTTGGCGGTGCGAACAAACTCAGGAAATGCAGACGCTGCTTCAGACTGCATCATGTGAAGGCCCGAAGGAGCCGCACCTGAACTCATACCCAGTTGGCTCTGCAAGGCTTGCTGTTGTTGAAGTGACGAGTAGGGCTGTTGAGCATACAAGAGGGAGGATCGAGCAACCATTAGCTGTTGCTGCGTCATTTGGTGAGCTTGCTGGCCCGGCATGTACTGCGTTCCCTGCTGCATTATTCCCCCACCACTTGGGTACTGCAACAATCACCCTTAACAACCATTAATACTGCTTGCTTACTCTCATTTCTATAACTCTATAACTATGGGAATATATATATATATATATATATATATAGATTAGAGGTGTGTATGGATAGGGTTAGGCAAGATAACCCTCTACCCGGTGCCTTACCCAAAAAAATATGGACTGCATTTTGCAGCCCGATGCCCGGCCTTACCCAGTAAAAGTCCTAACAGTTTTGGGCTGAGCATGAGTGGACTAGGCATGGGCGAATTGGGTATACCTAAGTCGTGAAAAAAATTTACAATTATAAATTTCTAAAATAATACCATATTCATGTGTTTCCAAGAGTTAAATAATATATATAATCTATTAAAAATAAGACAACAAAGATAGTAATTAAAATTTTGAGATCCATTACATATAAAAAAATAAGCATTGAAATCTAAATAGTTTATAATTATAACTTTACATCAATCTCCCAAATATTGACTAAGATAAAGCATCTAAACAAATAAAATAAATAATTATAATTTGTAATGTAATCATATGATAATTAATAAAGTTAAAAAAAAAAGAAAAAATTAGTATAGTTATAAATATTAAAATATACAACTTATCTACTCATATTTCTAAAATTACCTTCTAGTTACCAGTAACTATTATATTCTCTTTTCTGAGATAGAGAAAAAATAAAAAAAATAAAAAAAAGAGTACTTATAGGCAGAGAAGGGTAGCCCTTATGTCTGGTATCCAGTCTAAAAAATATATAAGGTATATTTTGTAACCCAACACTTAAATATATTATATATTTATCAGGTTAAATAGAATATTTTTATTATTAACAAACAGGGCTTTATACACAACCCACCCTAATATAGATGCATGTTTACATATACCTGACCGGGCATGGTAGGTGGCTGAGGTTGAGAATCAGCTATGGCGGCTAGGTACATGAGGTTTCTCTGCAGCCTTGCTTGGTTCCTGAATCATTCATTACTCATTAATAACGCCACCAACAACATGCCAACATCATCACACATGACAAGCAAAAGTTGATATTTATTACCACAAACCCTTCCGGCTCAAAAGCCAGCCACTAGCTAACTCACTCTCACCTATCACTTCCTAGTGCACAACTCCAAACATACATAGAGGTACTACCGCATACTCGAGTTAAACACGAAAAATAACATTCAATTATGACATCTTCTTGGAAGTAGCATAATCAAAGATTACTGCAAAAAATATTACAGTTTTGGAATGACATACTGTAAGCTTCTCAAAGTAAATTATTAATATTGCTATCGTAAACAGCTTAATCGCCTGCAATAACCCGTATGCAAACATAGCCAAGGACCAGAATGCCAACAATAGAAACTCGCCACGCACATTAATAAAGTTTTGTTGCAAACTTCAATGTCATGCAGATATTATAAATCATGACTCAGTGGCCATATTAACGCTTCATACATATGATATTCCCAATCCACTGATGATATCTAGACCTAACAATGAAGCTGAGCGCTTCGGATTTCTATTCAACTTTTGTGGACATATATACTTGTTCGGAATAATTGTTAGAAAATTAAGACAGGAGGAAATTGAAGGGCATTTAATTGGACTACTGGTTCTTACTCCGCACACTCGCTCAATTTGCCAGAATTTTGGCTTTCCACAATCTTCAAAATTAAGGACTTGTTCTCGTCCAAGTACTGCGTGAGAGAGAGAGATAATGGTTAAGTTAGAAACAAGGTTATAATATATATCACAAAACTCTGTGTATACCCTTATAACCATATAGAACTATTTATGTGGCAGGTGTGACGCGAGCACAAGTTTAGAATACGGGCAGACAAGACAAGCAAATACAACCAACAACATACGCATGCTCAGCGTTTTCGTTGCATTTTCATATATGGCAATAGGAGCACAAAACACAAGCCACCGTATGTGGATAAACTCAGCAAGAGTTATCCACTCAAATCCAAAAGGAAATCAGATGTCCAACAAGATGGAAAAAAATAGAAGCCATGGATACCAAACAAAGGAGAATATGTAAGATTTACAGTTCATACTGTTGACAAAAAAGTAGTGGTTGTTTTCAAAAACTACAACACGAGGAGCAAAATACCCACACACAAAAAAGACTAGTCAGAACTTCATTCTCACGGGTTCACTCTAGGAATAAAGCAAATAAAATACAAGAGTCAAAGTGGGACGCGACTAGGAGACAAGGTCTAAATAGAAAAGTGAGATACGCGTGAGGATACGAAAGGGAAAAGGAACCGTAGATTTGGTTCAGAACTAGGGATCAAAACAGCAGCGGTAAATAGCGCACATGATATAAGCAAAGAGCACGCAGCTATTTCAAAAAGCGAAGAACTTGGCAAGTTGCCACACCCAGATAGACGCAGGAGCAGAAACCGAGTCAGAACTTAGAATCATGACACCCAAACACCACCCGGTCAGCAGGAGCAACAAGGAAAAACTGCAGAAGTAAAGGTGTAGCAGAAAGTGACGAAGAAGAAGCAGAAAAAGAGGGAGGGAAGTATATATGGCCAGAAACAATAAATCAGAGGAAGGAGGAGTACTAAAAGTGGGGATACAAGACCCACACATGAGTGGTGAGACAAAAGGAGGGCGAGCAGAGGACATGACAGTGTATATGAATAGCAAGTATATTCCAATAAGAAAAGGCGTCCAGAAATCACAAGGGAGGCGGATGGAAGACAAAATTATGGCGGAGAAAGGGGAGGAAAGAGCAAAACCAGACCTGTTGAATGTGATCAGTGGTGACGTTGCTGGGGTAGTAAGCTGCCATCATGGGCTGCATCTGCATCAGGTGCTGCTGCATTTCTCTTGCGCTCACCCACACACACGGAATCTCTCTCTCTCTCTCGTGTATATCTAAGTCTAAGTCACAAAGAACTCAAAGCAAAGCCGAAGGGCGAGCAGAGAGCGAAGGGGTTTGTGTGGAAGAGGGGGTGCAACCGCAAAGAGAACCAAAAGCTCTCCACTTCTTCTGCTCTTGGCTATGTTGCTACTTTTCACTCCTTGGTCCGGAGAGAGAAGGGGGAGGGGGTATGGTGCTGTTTGGACTTTGGATGGATATTGATTGGTTGCCTTGAGAGTTGGTCCTTGGTGTTGTTGTGTAAGACTCTCTTCTGAGTCTCTAGAACTGCGTGTCAAAGAAAAAAGTAGGTCACGTGATGGATGAGAGAGAGAGAGACGGGGGGAGAAGAGAGGCGAAAACGAGAGAATATAAATGTAATACTAATAATTAATAATGTCTTAAAAATTGTCTTCGTTTTCAGTGATTTAGAAACATAAGTAAAGAGATACTGGGTAAATAGTAAGACAAGTGATGGTGAAGGAAGGGGGGAGGAGTATTAAGAAGGAAGAGAAAGGTGGGTGGTGAACTGGTGATGGTGTTGGGAGGGAAGAAGTTCAAAGGCATTGGTCTCACTCAATAAATGGCGATGACGTCCGTCTGGGGTAAGAGATTCCGCCTGTCCTTTCTACACGCGCTCTCTTTCCTCACAGTCCCCACGCACCACATCCCTAGCGCCTAGTCTAGTAATCCGCGCTAATTAACGTTGATATCTGCGCTCCCTCACCCCACAAACAACCTCGATGTTTGCGCAAAATCATTGTTCCCTCCCTTCCCAATTTACCCCACCAATTTCTCCCTTCCCAATTTACCCCATCAATTTCTCCCTTCAATTCTTTTCGACGTGTATCTATCCTCATATTAATTAAGATATTATCTAATATTAAATATAAATTCTTCCTTTAATTTATTTTTTTTCCATATCATATGGCACTAACCTTATGCATACATACTCTCTCACATCTTGCAACATATCAAGATCTCACGGGCAATTGTTAATTGACATTTGGACCTACTGAGGGGGCGAATAACCCCACTTGCTTTGGAGAAATAAAATTGTAACTAAGCATTACATGCTTTGACAATTTGTTCTCACTATCCTCACTAGATTTAGTCTCAAAATTATTCGGAGGCTTTTATATTTTTATTTAAACTCGACAAACTTAAGTATTTTGAACTTGGTAAACTCAAATTTTGATATTTTATTATAGTGGCGTCGTTATTTTTTATATCATGGGGCTCATAGCCCCTTCTTGCTAATGTGAATCCGTCACTGTAAATAATCTTTGTTATCAAATCTTTAATAATAGCAAACTAAAATTAATTTAAAAAATTTAATAATATAGAGCACAATAATATTATATAATCCATATAATTAATTATATATAATAAGATAAGATTTATTATCATCGATATAAGATCCGCAAAAGTGAATTTTATATCATCTTGGTGATTGAAACATGATGAGATTTTGTCTATATGAGGCGGGTGGCCATAGATAAATCATTTGCCTGGCAATTTATATACTGAGAGAAATGATATAAATAACGATAATGAGCCGATGCATGCTTAACGATTTCAGCAACATAAGATGACACAGAAGGCACTTGGGAACCTACAATGTATAAATAAAATTTATTCGATCGAAGGTCTAAGATGTTTGGTAGCAACCGAGTTATTGATTCGCTTAATTGTGGAGATAAATAACGTCTTTGTTAGTTGTTTACTATGTAACTGGGTTTTACATTTTTACAGAAAAGAGATGGGCATGTTGATGATTGGATTTGATAAAATATCGAAGTGCGGAAAATGAAAGAATCAAACCGTACACTGGCCCTTCATTGGTCAAAAGAACGTACGCTACTACATTGTTACTCACATGGATTTTACTGTTCAATTAACGGGATCCAGGGGGTCAGATTGTTTTTTTTCTGTTTCTATTTCTTTAAGAAAAGAATTGTTTAAGAGATTGAACCAGCTACGGGGGAAACCAACCAAATGAAGAGTTAAAGTGAGAAGAGAGAAGAACGTGGGGGACGGAGAAACAAGTGATATTGGGAGGGATAATTTAGGATCATAGTATGTAATAGAGAAAAATAGTAAAATGGGAATGCATCGATTAGAGAGTTTTTTTTGGTGGGGTGGGGTGGGGGTTGAAGAATGTGGAAGGCGGGAAGAACAAAAAACATAATCAGTGCCGACAGAGGGATTGAGAGAATGATTGGGTAATTAGGGAGGTAATGAAGGCATAATAATGGAAATTGGGGGTCGGGGAGGTTTTTTTTTTTTTTTTGGGGGGGGAGATGGGGCCCAGGCAGAGGGGTCACATGAGGGGAGACAGTGCAGATCCAACTGGCAGGAGGAGAGTGGAGTCAAATCGCGCACAAAGTAAAAGGTAGGTGCTGCTCCCAGGAGCAGCAACATGATGGGTGGTTAGGGCGTCTTTTCTCTTTTCCCTCATGGACATATTTGTTATCCGATTCCAGAGTAGGGTAACAGTTCTGTGAATCAATCAACGATATATATATCCATCGCATCCTCCCATTGCCCCTCTAGTCTTCTTTGCCCTGTGACAATTACAATCCTATAACTAAACTCGAATCATTACGCATTTTTGACACTCGATGCTAAATTCATCAGAATCAGCATCCATTCTCTTCCCAATAATCAAATACAACAACCGGCTGACATCTCTTGGGGTCTAAAAAATTACCCGTTGCTGTGTTAATCAAGCCTCCGTAGTTGTACAACGAAACCTGTAAGCAGGGGCTGCAACTAACAACTGCTTATGTAGGATTCCCAACCATCCTTTTCTAATTTCGCCGCTTTCTTCAACACCGTTTCTTTCTGGTCCTCCTGATATTGACTCATCCTGCACAGTAAGGGTAATGTCACATCACCCAAATAATATTTCCCCTATTTTCTACTAAATATTTCAACGTCGTAGATATCCAGAGAGAGAGAGAGCAACCTTGACAAAAGACTATTATCGGCAACACCTAGCATCCTAACGGCCAGTAGCCCAGCATTAGTCGCATTATTTATTGCCACTGTGGCGACGGGTACACCTCGTGGCATCTGCATACCCAACAAGAAGTAACATATAGGTTAGTCATATGCTTACAAACACGGGTCGGCATGGATCAACAAGTGGGCTATATCCATGTCATTCTCTCTCTCTCTCTTCTTTTTCTTGATATAGCCCTTTGGCAACTCTAGATCCAAAATGTCACATCAGATAGCCGCACTACTGTTCATTTAGTCCCTATGAAATCTTGAGCCAGTGTAACACTCGTAGGATCGGTGACGTTAGAAAGGTTGATATTGAATCAGATGTATGTGTTGCCAAGGCCTTGATGCAGGTTGCGACACTAATTGGTGTAGAGAGATAATCAACATCATTGACTAGTTTGTTGGGATGCAAATTTCTTCATCAGATCAGACAAAACGGCAGATCTTTGTCATGTAATGGCTTTATTAAAACAAAGATTACACAAACAAGGAAACGGACAATTATGACCAGAACCCAGAGAAGCTAGTTGTTGTTGACATCTGATGAGATGCAAAATGTTAATCCAATAAAGTAAAAAAATATATACCTGAACAATTGACAAGAGTGAATCAAGCCCATCAAGCGAAGAAGCTCGAACAGGAACACCAATAACAGGTAAGGGAGTAAGAGCAGCTACCATTCCTAAGATACAAAATGTTAATGGCAGTAAGACGGTTAACCCTTGAGAGATATATGCATAGCACATGTTAATTTTACCTGGCAAGTGAGCCGCACCACCAGCACCAGCAATAATAACCTGTATGCCTCTCTCATGTGCAGAGGAGGCATATGAAAACATCATTTCAGGGGTTCGATGTGCCGAAACAATTCTTATCTGCAAACTAAAACAAAACAATGTTGTACAGGTAACCAAAAAAATAAATATTAATTAATTAATTAAACCAGAAACTTGATCTGACCTCATGAGGCACACCATAGGTTTCCAGTATTTCAGCAGCACTTTTCATGACAGGCAGATCTGAATCGGAACCCATTATGATCCCAACACGTGGAGCAACTATATCCAACCAGCAGTGCAAAATGGTAGACATAAGTGCAAGAAACGTACTTTCTGATCATTGCTAAATAGTTTAATGCAAAGTAGAGGATGATTCAAAGCAATATAAGAATCAGGGATGGGAGTAACTTTCTATTATTTTCGTTTTCTGTTTTATTGTTCCTCCCTAGATTATCTTTGAACAAGACTAAATAGAGACGGAATGTTAAGTAAGAAGTCCATTACTAATTTTCAAGGAACAACATATGAATTGGATAGTGCAGGGACCAGACAATGTGTACTTGAAATGACAAGAGAAAAGGACACCAAGCATATTATATAACTATGAAGTATTTATTCTAGCTATTAAATTAATGCACGAGATGATAAAGGAAAAACACGTTGACAAAGCCATATTCTGAAGTATAGCCACATAATGTCAAGAAGTACATGGGCAAAGTATAAGAAAAGAGAAATTCGAGCCACTAACCTGCAGTTTTGTCATCTAATCTCTTTCCCTCAACCATTATGGCAAGATTACTTTCAACATTGCTGAGGGAAGGCCCCACTATGGTTATATGTCCCATCTTTCTCTGCCTTCTCATTTCTGACAAGATCATCATCACAATGGTTATTTGTATGGTATAAATATGTATGTACAAAGTATGAGTGATCCAAGTCCAACATTGAAATAAGTGACCAAGGCACCAACATAACATCAAATACATTAGCAAAAGTTCACCTGGCTTATCATACCAATGGACAGTAGCTCCAGGAATGGTCAATGCCCTTTCAATCAATTGATGGGCTAAACGGAAACCAGGCTCCCCCTATGATCAATCATTAAGCAAATTTCATCCACAAAATTTTGATAGACGATAACTAAAAATAAGAGATATTTTACAATATATATATAAGAGCTAAAGCAAGCACTCAATAACGCTTTAAGCGTATAAAGTACTCTAAATATGAAGCAACATTTAAAATCTAAACCATGATTGGAGCCATGATGATGAAGAAACTGTCCTTTCTATCCACCAATCAATTTTAGACAGATTCATCTCTTTCACACTTACCACGAGTAGTTTTTTTTAGCCATAACCACAAGTAGATTTAATTTCATCACTCTAGCAAAGGAAGGAAGGAGAAACAAACGCCTCCTTGTAAAATCCAGTCAATACAAGCAAAAGATAACTACCTCTTCTTCACCTAGAATATTATACATAACAGCAGCTGGAGTTTTCATTGATGTATCGCCAAGAGGAAGACCAACAACAGCCCGTAAATGCTGCTCAAATTGTGAGGTGTAGCAAGACTCAATTGTGTGATGCCCGCTATTGTGAGGTCTAGGTGCTACTTCATTTAATAAAATCTGCCAAGAGATGAACATGGATGCAGTCCCAATATCAAGAGATGGGAAAAAACAAATGTGATGTATATGCGACTTTATAAAATTTACTAATTAAGAGGAAGATATAAGGTATTTAAAAAGTAAGAAAAAAAATACTAAGGTGTGTCTAAAGTTGAAGCAGTAAATTCCCAACCAGTCCATCACTTGTCAAGAACAATTCAACTGCAAACACACCAGCGCCTTCCAGAGAGTTAACAGCCTTGCGAGCAACTTCAGTTGCACGTTCCATAATCTGCCATTTCACATTAGCAGGAGCCTTGACTATGTGGCATATGCTGTCCCTACAACAAACCTCAAATCCTTTAACATATAATAAGAGTGGTAACTGCTGCATATATTAGTGCATTACATAGCAGAATTTTCAACTAATATCTTACGTAGACCTTAGTTGCGCGTATATCACATGTTACCTGTGAATGGTTTCAACAACCGGGTAGCAGGAAATAGAATTGTCTCTTCCTCTCGCCACAATGACAGCTAACTCCTGGCATTTTTTAGTGGCCAAAACATAAGAAAATCCATAGAAAAGGAAAATGACCAACCAAAACTAAGTTTTGATTAATTCTTTAGTTAGGGACAAAGAGCATATAACTTGCAAGACTAAATTGAATGGATTCGCTTGGAAGTTTAATCAGAATCCTTTCATACAATAAGTTTAACAATAAGAGCATTTTGCAGGTGATGCTAGCATTATGGTATTGGAATAGGTTCCATATAAAGTATTTGAGATTTGAAGAAAGGAAAAATGTTTACATGAGTGAATCATGTAGAGATTGATGATGATGAGTTACTACTTTATTGATGTGTCACTGAACTACACTTGGCACACTCAATGGAACTAATCCCGTTCTTGTCTTAACAAGAGGTCTAGGTCAACTAGTGGATTATTGTTTGGAAAAATCTAGAAATAAATTCATCATCAACTGTGGATGGCATAGTTTAGATATTCACCTTAATAAAAGGTGCCCATTTCTCCACATATAGACCACGAACAAAACCACCAAGAGCTGCACAGTATGGAGGAAATAATTAAGCAAGAGAAAAGAAGCGTCTACTGACAAATGAGATAGAATTGTTGTCTGCAATTGACTAAAGCATGAACTCAGATAATTTTTCCTTTACTCTCTTTCTCAAAGAAAGTAAGGGCCATTAAATTCACCTATAAACATAATAAAAAGAAAATAATACACCTGCTAAAAAAATAATTACCATTTATAGCGGAAGGGAGCTCCTCTTCACTTTTAGCAACAGCATTTCCACGCCCATCATAAGCTAATTTCCTACTCTTAACCATAAGAGGATAGCCGAACATCTCTCCTGCTCTCTTAGCACCTTCAAGATCTTCTACCTGTTTAATATACCATTCACATGTTTTCCAGCATTATTCTAAATATTCATTTAGTTCAATTACAGCCAATTATACCATGGAGCTTATAAACAATGCCAACCTGCATAAACTCAGGAAGTGGAATGCCATGCTCGGAAAAATGCACCTTTTGCAGATATTTATCCTGTACTATGTTGAAAAAGTCATAACTGGAAAACCACTGACAAAATTGCCGGCTTCTTAAAGTAACAGGATATGCAAATCAACAAGTCCATAGCTGTTGTTGGGGCCAAGAGCAAGACAAGATAGAAACACTCAACCTATCCTTGACTTTAAATGGGGGGCTTATACGACTTAGAAGATATTTGATTGATAAATTTGAAATAACAAGCCAGATAATACCTGAATGATTCGTACAGTAGAGGCTTTGGGTTGGCAGTCAACTCCATGCTGTTCAAGCTTCTCCAATGTTGCAACATCGACATGTTCAATTTCAACAGTCAATACCCCACATCTGGATATCCATGTCACATCAGAATACACAAATTATTTCCACTAAATGACGAAAAAACAAACAAATGTAAGATGATTCTATTGCATACAGATCTAACCTCTTCGCAAATTCCTCAACTGTAGCACTGTCGTCAAAGCTCCCAACCATATGATCCAAAGAAAGTGAACTTGCCGGGCAGTTCTCCTGTGGATCTAGAACCATGACTTTAATGGCCATCTTAGAAGCAGCTTGGCACAGCATTCGACCAAGCTGACCTCCTCCCAGAACCCCAACAATTATTTCAGAGAGTCCATGAACAGGGAATTCATCAGTCCTACATATACAACAGCATGATAGTACTTCGTGAGATTTTTCCCCGAAGATGTTTCGGTTTCAGAATGTTCATTCTAGAAAATGACATTTGTGCAACCCGAAAAGAGTTGTAACTACTATGGGCATAAGACAATATCAATCAGGCCATCAGAATAACAAATAGGAATGAAGCTGCATAGTAATCAAAAACAAAAATAATACTAAAAAGTGAGCTAAAAACAAAAACAAAATAGCAAATGACTCACAAACCTAATAGAAAGAACATCATGTGAAGCGTGTGGAGGACGATTCATGAAGCGCGGCGGGTGACGCTGTTTTATCTCAAAAGAACAGAAAGGAGGACGACCAACCCCCACTGAGAACGATGAGGTCTTGAGGGAGTAAGAAGATGGAGGGAAGAATGTATTATGAGGTGACAACACGGAGCGCGTACAGGGAAGCATGTCCAAAATTCCCTCTGGCCGCTCTGCCAAGCCGCTCTCCGAACTCGGTATGCGTCTTCCGTTCCGACCCCTAGTTTATGAGCCTCCCCGCGCGATGCGAATTGGAGTAAATTATACGCGTTCCTCCCGTTTCTTTTTAAGAAATATTCTCTCAAGTCTTTTGTATAAAGTATTATTTTTTTTCTGCTTAATATCTCTATTAATTCTTTATATAACTTCTTAGAAATAGAGAATTATAGAGGAGGATTTAACGAAAATAATACTTATGGAAGAACATCTTAAAAATCCTAATTACTTAAAAGGATCAAATAACAAGATTAAATTCAAAAATAATAAATTGCCCCAACTAAATCCCAACACTCCCTCTAACCACATTCTCCATGTTTTATAAAATATTTTTTAATTAGATCTAAAATTGAAAGGATATAATTATAATATTATATTACGTCTAATATATATTTTGCTATATTGTTGAATCTATATTTATCTATTTTATCATCCCAGTTCCGTTAGTTTTATTTTAATAAAAAAGCGAGATTTTAATTTTCAATTTAATTCAATAGGTGAATTTTAAGAAAATATGTAATTAAATTAAGATTTAAATTGGCAGTATTAATTAAGATTTTATCTAAATTTGCTAACGGGGTTGAAGTCATTTGGTAGAAGGACAAGTCCTCAGTATCTCTCTCATTCTGTCATTCAGAACTGGAAACAAAATATTCAAGCGGCAATTGCACATGAGAACTCCATGGAGAACATGTGAGAAATCTGTGAATCAATGGCTGAATATGTGGGGTGAAAAATACAATCTAGAGTGGTGGAGCTCTACAACTGTGACCACCTGGAGTAGTGGTCACTCATCACTATCAATTATACTAGTCACATACATCATCAAGGCTTATCTCCCCTGTATTCAACACTGCAGGTACACTTGCCTGCTGCTTGTCTCTCTCCCTCTCTTTGAATGCAAACACAACATTATGTACAACAGCTGCACATTGGCAAGGTCCCTTTCTCTATTTTGTCATCGTTTCTTATCAGAAACAGCTGCCCATTGGCAAGGTCCCGGTCTTGTCAAACTTGTCTGATTTGCCCAATACAATCTCAATCTAAAACCTCAACGGTACAAAAACACATATATAAGCAAGGCAAGGCGCTAACCCTGTTCATTAGTGAATATATAAATATCAAATATTCCATTGATTTTGAACCCACCTTGGCCTTCTGCACGAGACGGCCTCGATTCTCATCCTTCATCCCCACTGTAGATGTCAAAACTTCTGTTCCATCCCATGTAATTGATTTCATCAGTTATCATCCCTATTTTGGGTGACACACTACTATCGCACGCAAAGAACAGAGAAATCATACATACTCTCCTCAGTGGCCAGTCCACTGTTCTTCATGATCTCAGCAACTGTCACAACTGTAGCAATGGCTGTACCTAACAGAAACACGTCAACTTACCCTGTTTGATTAATTAAGGATATTATAACAGCGTGGAAGAAAAACACGTCAATTAAGGATATTTTTAGTGATTCAACAAACATACATGTTAAATATATGAAGAAAAACACTAAAAATAAATCTACTCTTATGCCGCGTCAATATCAGAAGCAAAACACTATTTACATTCTATCACAAAATTGAGGATGTGTGAAATATAGCTAGTCATGCAGTGATGATTCTCCAGGTATACTAGTCAGCAACAAGAATAGACACACCCGGACTCAGCAGCCAAAATCTTAAAAACGCTCAGTGAATAAAGTAACATGTCAAAACTTATCAGAAAGGAAATGGATAATTTGGCCATGCAGATGAACATAAAGTTGATCTCATCATCGAATCATATAGTTGAAATTGAAAGATGTGCGTCTAAATGATATGGACCATAGAATTCCACTCAACTTTTATATACTTCATCTCACATTATTGATAAATGTATGAAAAGAACTAAAAGCAAAAAAAGGGGCTGATGAACAGTTAGGTTTAAGAAAAAGAAGTACCAATTCCCAGGGCAGAAAGCGGAACCTCATTGTGTTGCTGTAAGTACCTCTGCATCAAAGAAATAACATCAAGTCAAGCCAGTGCCAAAAAATAGTGTGGTTTTAAGAATACCTCGCTTCTTTTAAACATAATGAATTTTCATTAAATTCAATCAACACCAAACGAGCGTAATGTGTATCGAAATTAACGCCGCGACTGAATGTCTTGCAGGATCTTTTTCTGAAGATGAAAACCAAATGCAGTTTGAATAGCGAAACAACGATCCATTGGGGAAGAAGACAGATACAATGCCCGAAAGCAGACAGAGTACAAGAGGTTTAAAATTCCAATTCTCTGTCACCGAATAGGTCGGGCAGTAATTAAGCATTGACGAGAAGGTTTACAGTAATCATCTAAAAATTAAACAAGTGGCAAAGTCAAAGAAATCGAGGAGGATGTACATACCTTGGCGAGATTAACGTAAAAGAAAAGAGGCTTCTTAGTGTTGGAAACTTGGATTCTGTTCTTCTGGGTATCGGTAGGGGCGGGAGTGGGAGACGCCATGGTTAAGCTGTATGTAAGAAGCGGGAAAGAACCATGAACTGGATCGGAAAATTAGGGGAATTAGTTGGAGGAAGGTTTACATAGATGAGTGCTCTTTGGATTTTAGCAATTATAGGAGCACACGTGGCGGCTGAGGAAAGGCATGTGGACAGGGTCGTCGCAAGCTAACTACTTTCTGGTAATAGCAGAGAAATTGTCTTCTTCTTTTTTTTATTAGATTCAACTAAATTTTATCATAATTATATTTAGATATAATTTATGTACCTAATTATAATAGATAAATTTTTTAATAAATCTTTTAATAAAAATTTTTTATATATATTAAAATTTAAATTTAAAATTTTATTTAAATAATATAGAATCGTTAACCACTTGAATTAATTTTTGTTAGTATAAATTGTCTTGTTGATCATTCCATGGGCCTCCTTTATTTGGTCTTTGTTCACTCATGGGCCACTCTCACCCAAAGCCGCCCATTTATGTTTTGTTCGCAGTTCTAATGCCAACCGGAGGGCTAAGAAACATTAATCTTCATTTCAATGCCGGTTTGGTTTTTTTAAAAAAAAAATATTTTTAGACCCAAACAATTTTACTCTAAAAGCACCCAAATCCTAATTTTAGTTGTAGAAGTGTTTTTAATCAAAATTATAATTTAAATTATTTAAAATTATAATTTTAGATCAACAATAATCATCAACTTTTCAATCAATTTTTAAATATTAAATATATAAATGACAATCCGATCCCTTTAATTTTTTATTAATTTTTTTATGTAATTAGCGTCTACCTTTTGCTCATTTTAATAATTTACCTATTAAAAATTGTTATAATAACAATTATTTAAATATTTATTTATTTAAAATTATTTTTTATATAAAATTTATTCTCTAAAATTATTATAAAATCAAATCTTCTCTAAAAGCTAAACCACACGCCTTTACTAAATACCCTGGACCCCACAGCCCCACGTGCCTAGGTTGGTGCCCGATAAATTTGAAGATGTGAACCCTTTCTGATTCAATTGGAGTAACCTTCTTCGACTTGTATGGATAGAAAAACTGGAATGATTTCTGACAAAGGAAAAATCAAATTATAAAGGCGACAATAGAGGGTCCGTTAAATGGTGCCTGCTGCTTTGGGAGCATTATAGTCCTGTGCCAAGAGAAAAGGATCACTCTTGACTTGTCAATTAAGCTTCTGTTAATGAAAAATATTAGTCCCTTCATTCATTTGGGAATTTGCAAGGCTGTTTGACTCATTGTACGTGTGAAGAAAAATAACAAGATTCCGAGATATTACTGATCCCCACCTTAAATATAAGGTAATTTTAACTAATGGTTATTTGTAAGTATTATCCAAAGTATTCGTGGCAAGTAGAGTTGTACATAGGTAGGATAATTTCCTTATTCAGTGTTCTGCCCAAAAAATATATGAGTTATATTTTACAGCCCGATGCCCGACCCAACCACGTAAAAGCCCTAACTATTTTGGGTTGGACATACTCAAATCGTGATGCCCTAAATAGTTTATAATTGTAACTTTACATCAATTTCCTTAAAATTGACAAAGATAAAGCATCTAAAAAAATTATATAACGGTTACCATAGTTTAAAAAAATAAAAAAATAAATCAATTTAGTTATAAATTTTAAAGGATACAATTACGTATTTGACTACTCATATTTGTAAAATTACCCTTTAATCATCAGTATCTATCATATTTATTCTATGTAAAATACTATAATTTATAAATTTTGATATATAAAAAAGTAATTAATTGGGCAGGGCCAAATGGGTAGGGCAACAACCTCTGCCCGATGCCCGGCCCGAATATTGGCCCTGCCTAAAATTACTCATTTTATATTGGGCCACTTTTTAGCGGGTTGGGCAGGGCATATTTTGTGCGGACTTGGGTAAATTTTATGGGCTCTGAGCTTGTTGCACTGCCCTAGTGGCACATCTCCAAATAACCGTGCCACTTGATGTTTAGAATTTAATGCGCTGGGATACAAATGTTTTAAGAAATCGGGATGTTATGTGAGACAAATTAATGAGAGAAAGGAAAATAAAACCTTATATTATAAACACAGTGTTGTGGGCTGGGAGGAAGCATTTAACAAGCACGTGAGAAGAAAAATATAATAATAATAATATGATGATCTTGAATACCAGTATTATTATTTGGGAGGATAGAGTTAGTTTGGTTGTGTTTGCTTATGAAGATGGATACAGGTACATCATTAGTTGCGTGTTTCCGTTTTCATTTGGTATGGTTTGGTGGAGAAAGAGCACAAATATATACGCCCGTCCCAACAGAAAAGGATGAGAGGAGTTCTGTTAAGCGCTGTCAAATTGCCATCATGGATTATGACGATGCCACCACCGAATTGAAGTTTCCAGGGCGAGAGAGTTAGGAATATGTGGGTCAACCGCCGGGACCCATGTATAGAATAGACGAGCCAATTAATAGAGTGCTACGTTGAGTAGCGAGCAATTCCGATCCGAAATATGGACGTTTTTTTCGTTCTGTTTTGTTTGGTACCCCGGAAGTAGTGTATGGGTAGTTATTATTGGTGAGGCTAATCGATATGTGAGGGCTATATTGGAAAATGATGTAGGTGTGGTGATGAATCAAATACGCGTACAAGCAAGTGTGGGTTGAGATGGCGAGTTCGAAAGGTCAGTATATGCTATTGGTATCATGTCCAAGACATGAATAAGTATAATAATAAAAGGGAGTGATGTGAAGCAGATCAATTTTTGGATGGTCCGTTGGTTCAGTTATATGCATCATGATCGTGGCAAATAGATGCAATTAGCTAGATGAGTTGGGTGAAATGAAAATAAAGAATGCGAATGCGAATGCGAATGCGAATTCGAATTGAACTGTGACTGAATTGATGGTAAAGGTGGGGATTGAATGAATGAGAGAGTGAAGGGTGATCGGGGAAGGAGGTGGGAATGATTTCGGGTCAAGTGTACAGAACAAGGAACACAACACAGGTACTTTATCATCGGGGAAAAGTGTGGGGGAATTGCACTGATTGCGCTTGAGGTTGAGGGTAGCTAGGTTCCTACTGTACTGACGGCCGTTACCTCTCGATTATTTAAATATATACTATTTGGCCTGTACCATACATAGCATGGGATTTGGAGGCTCCAACTCATTCATTTCAATTTTCAAACCAACCAACCGCCTTCATCCACACGCCACGTCCTTCCCTCATTTGCCGCTCAAAATAACTTCACTTTTACTGTACATAACATGCATTCCCTCTACAAATAAATTATGATCGTCGTCGTATAAAAAATGAATCGCATGTCTTCAAGTTACACTGCAGCTGTGGGATATATGTTGATTATTATACTAACATATTGATGATAAAATTGAATATGGGCGTTGTGTTGGAATAGACGAGGGAGAGGGTGGACATGAGTAATGGTTTTGTGGTTGGCATAGATATGAAGAGACTAAATTGCAGGATGTAGAAAGAGAGATTTGTGGGGTGAGCAGTATAAATTAAGGAATGAATGGAATTAGAGAAGGAAAGCATACCTGTCTCCCTCCAAGGGGACTTGAAATTCAAAAGAAGTAGCGAGCAAACCGACACAAAAGCTAAAGGACTCCACACTTTACTCGCTCTCTTGAGGCTGAGGGGGGCTCCTCTCTGTTCATTCGTATTACTATTTAATTACTCTAGCAAAGGAGACGTCACGTGATAAATATTTGATACTAATAAGGGGAGGTCACGCGATGTTGAGAGAGCCGTGGCGGCATCAGAGACAAATGTCCCATACTTGGACCCCACCCCCAACTTCTTTCTATGGGCAACACCCCCCCCCCCCCCGCGCGGGTGTTTTTCTTTTCAGTTTCACGAGCGCATCTCACTCTGCTCACACTACGTATGTTGTTCTTATATATCTTCGTTCTCAAGTCAATATCGCACTAACCGCAACAACATGCTCCTGCCCCAACATCGCTTCCTTCTATTTCAGTTTTCACCCCTTTAACTACCTACCCAGCCCTCTTCTTTATCCACCTACGTGTATATACATTATATCTCCTGCAACTACAAACGATAAACCATATGCTCTCCGTGAAAAATATCCATTCTCCCAATCTTGAGGTTAATGCCGAATTTAATTCTGCAGAATATTTCAATTTATTTCAAAATCGATAGATTCCCGTGCACATTTACTAAATTAAAAATAAAGTCACATGGACGTACTATATAATACTGTAGTAATTATGAAATCTACTAACTAATGATCTTGTGTCAATTACAGTGAGGGGTGGCGTCCAGATAGCGGCAGAGGCGAAGTGGATTTCCGGGGCCTATCAATCAATTTGTCGATTTTTAGGGGAAGTGGGTCAGACAAATTCCAAGTGGGGATTCAACGTCGAGTCGGTTCATATTTCACTGTCCGTTATCACCGTCGTCAATTCCTCGACTTTGACAACGAAAGTACCCGTGTTTTCCAACTTCCGAGTGAAAAACCCTTTATATATCCATTATTACCCACCCCAGGAATATCACTCACAGGACAAAACATATATTCTTAACTAGACCCCCCAAAAACAGTTTTTTGTGAACCTCCCTTGAGAAAAGGAATATCATTTACAAATTTATTTGTTCTATTTTGCACGTCCAGAGGGGGAGAGAGCGAGGGAGGGAGAGCGGCGAGGAGGAGGAGAAGGCCTCCCGAGAGATCTCGTCAGATCGTGACCGAAATCTTCACATTTTTAGCTGCTTTTGGTTCGTTTCTCGCTCTTCATGTCTCTAATTCTTTCAATCTCTGCAATGTGGGTGTCGATCTCTAATTTGAGCTCCCTCATATGCTGCTTTGGGGATCTTTCTCTCCTACCCTTGTTTCCTTTTGTGGGCGTGGATGTCTCTCAACTCTTCTGCAAAATACAAGACTATCTATTATTTTTCTTCTCATCTTTCATCTCTTGTTACTCCTCCATTGCAGTTCTAGCTCCTGGTCTTTGGTAAAAGGATTTCAAGATTATCTCTACCTCATCTTCTTTAATGGGTGCTTAATTCATGGATGGAAACGCTATATATTACCCGTTTCCTTTTAAAACCGCATATTGGGCCCAAACCCCGGGTTTTATTCTGCAGGGCTTCTATATATTCTTAATATTTAATCTTTAATGGTTCCAGATGTCCATGTGTTTGTTTCTTTTGGTTGTTTTCTTGGTTTCTTGTGTTCAAGCTGAGTTTTTTCTTTTTAATCCTTCGGCTACCAACAAAGAGCCTTTCATTTTAAAACTCAGCCTAAGGATCGTGAAATGCTTGCTTTATGATGCTATGAAGTTACACAATCATATCAAAATACCTTTTCTGATGAACATAGGTTCTGCTAGAATAACACTTTATTTTTGAACTGAGTAGTTTTCATTTTTTCTGTTAATTTTTATGTGTAGGGGAATCTATATCATGTCATACTTCCGCCCTTTAACTCTTGTGTTTTAAATCTCTTCTCCTTGCCATCTCTCTCTCTCCGTGTCTCGGTTTGGAATTGGAGTTTTGGCGCTTCGGACTTGTAGTTTTATCTGTTGTGAATTTTAGCTGAAGTGGAATAATGTTCTATTGATCCTCTTTTTTTGTTGTTCGAGGATACATATGTAGAAATTTTCTTCTTAAGTCAAAGTGATGGACTTGTTTACAATCAATGGCAACATCTTCAAACTATTATGCTGCTTACCTTGTAACTTGAATCATGCAGGGTCATGGGGAGGGAAGTTACTGGCATACATGTTGTGGCCACTAGGCCAAATCGTACCGTAGCGACTACAAATGGCAGTTCCAATGATAAAGTACATGGTTCTCCCAGAATTGCTGAAGTTAAGCTTGAAACGAAGGATCATGAGGTAATGGAATGTACTGAAATTAATTCTTTTATTGAGAAATGTCATGAGAACAAGGATGTCTTGAGTGCTGAAAACACAAACCAGTTTGCTGACTTGACTGAGGAGAAGAATGAGAAATCAGAAGCACAGATGACGGGTGGCAGTAAAAAGCTAAGTTCACCTGCAACAAGATCTACAGCTGTGGAATTGGAACCTACAAGCCACTCTGTTCCACTGTCACCTGATATGGCTGCTGAAAAGAATGGCTCTGACAGTCTGAGTGTTGGTGCTGAAGCTGTTATGACTGGTTTGAACACGTCATCAAATGCTAACAACACACATTCACCAAACTCAACTAAACATTTGCAGGTAATCGGAGTTTTCAATGGCTTACTTGATGTTATGCCATCATTTTATTTTAAGAATTTTATTAAGCTGTTTCATACTAGGCTGTTCATAATTGTGCTTGGGAAATTTAGAAGGTCAAGCTGTTACTGTCTTATTGCATAGTGGGGCTAAGATATCATATTCTTTTTTATGCATGTTTGTTGACATTACATGAGTAACTATAAGTGAGGATTTGTTTTCCCTCTTGCCATCATTAAACTAGTAATTCTATTTCAAGGAACATGTCAAAATGCAAATAGAGATAAATGATAAGATTTTGTTTATGTAGCAACGAGTGCAAATTGATTTTTTTTAAAAGCAATTCTTGAAATAGTTGCTCACTTAGGAAAAGCAACCATCCATAGAAAGAACTGTTAAGAATATTGAATTCACCTGCTCATACAGTTAAAATTGGTATTTTGTACGTATTGTTCAGTGTTTTGTTTTAATGAGATTATTGATGTGCGAAATCTTTTTCTTTATTTTCAGACAAACTCGCCTTTTTCATCAAGGAAATCCTTGCTCCATGATGATGATGATAATTGGTCTCTTGCTTCCTCGTATCCTTCAAACTTAATAATATTCTGATGGTCATGAACGGCGAGCTTTAGATATGTAGGAAGGAGCTAAGCAGCTGCTGTACAATTATCTGATATCTCGTATGAGTTTTAATTATAACTGTTGTATAACTCTAGATATTGCGGCAATCAACTAGACTCACATCTAAATAACATGATATTTGCTTTGCTATTTGTCCCTTTAACCACACGCTAGTGCTGCATCTGCCCGCACAGCTAGATCAAGGGTAACTGTAGGTTCAGCGCCTACATTTAGATGCTCAAACCGTGCAGAGAAACGGAAGGAGGTATTCTTTTACACGACTAAATTTGATATATTTCTTTGAGGCACACTGCTTTCGAGCTGGGGTTGTTATCTTCACTTTGGTTTTTCCATCCAGTTTTATCTGAAGTTAGAGGAGAAACATCGAGCTCTTGAAGAAGAAAAAAACCAATACAAAGCAAGGCAGAAGGTACAGTGTTTGGCTCTTTTCTTTTCTGTAAATTTCCTCAACCGAAGACTATCAATAAGCCCATGCGCACACGGGTGTATTGTTTCTAGTTTTTATGCATTACATTGATCAAACAACTGTTTTTAGGAAGAGGAAGAAGCAGCCATCAAGCAGTTGAGGAAGAACTTGGTAATCAGAGCAAAGCCAGTCCCGAGTTTCTACTATGAAGGACCTCCTCCCAAGGCTGAACTTAGGAAGGTACTGTTTCCTGTTTTCCTCATCATACATCACATTACTGTGGAAGCAATGATAACATGCATGCAAACCAATTGTGCTAATTATTGAGCTCGTAATGTTGTACTCTTTTTTATGGCAGCTGCCACTGACTCGGCCTAAGTCACCAAAACTATCAAGGAGAAAGAGCTCTGGTGATGCTTTCAGCTCATCTTCGGAAGTTTGTTCCCGGCAACAACGCCACAGCCTTGGTAGTCGGAAAGAGGCGTCTAGCAGCCCTGTGACTCCAAAAACTAAGCAGCATGTTCTTGGACGTAAGAGCAATGGCAGTTGCGAGAAGTCAAAAGTGGGCAAGGAAACCAAATCAGCACCTCCTAAAATGACCCAGCAAACAAATGCAGACATATCGGTCCACTGATGAGCGTTCAACTTTTAGCTGACATGCCGTTGAGACGAAGATAGCCTTATTTTCTTTACATCCTGACTGACTTATTAAGCGGATTGTGTTGAATTGTATATGTTTTGTAAGTTATATTGGGACTCATCTTGCTATATATAACGATAGAGTTATGATCTAATATATGCACTGCATGTGATGTTCCGAATTGGTAATTAAAGAGTAGTACGAGACTATTCCGGATGTTAGCGTTATCTACGGTGTGTTTTCCTTCATGCCAGAAACTGTAACACCTGAAAAGGAGCTGGATTGGATTGTTATCATGTGATGGTGGATTTTTATCTACCGGCTTGTTCCATGATTGTATGAGTTTCGATGTTTTAATTTTTGATATAATGGGTGACGTTTTTTGATTTATTATTATGAACCTGGGATATGTCAAACACAAGCACAATATAATAAATATATTGATATCAAAATGAAAAATGTGTCTGTAATTAGGATGAAATTGTAGGATATCGGATGAAGACGAGGTGTATTGGGGATAAAAAAACATGGATATATGAGAGGTTCCGCAGTTACATCGATTATTCCATGAGCGAAATGGCGACAGAATCTTAGTTTTTTCGTTTCTTTGGTGTCAAATAAAAGAAAGTAAGTGACAGAATTATTAACGAACCGTGCTGAAGAACTTGAATCTAGATCCCTTCGAAGTCTAGGTCGCGTGTTTTTCCTCTCTTCTTACTTAGCCAGACCGTCGTCCATATTTGATCATGAATATTGCCAAGTAACAGTTCTTCTCGATTGTTTCCCTCGTATCCTTTTCCATACACAATCTCTTCCAGTAGTATTTATTTAATTATCGATTTGCTACAGTGCGAAAGATTACTATTACTGGCAATCATTATCATATTGTTTTTAAGAGCACCCAAGTAACAATAGTAAATATATAGCCAAACAAATAGATGGCAGGTATTGAGGTTAATTCCCCCCTTCTAAGGTAATTAAATTAAATCTATTTATGCACTGCACTGTTTGGTAGACCAACAAAGAATCACAATCCTTGTTTTTTTTAACAAAAAAAATTTAAGTGAGTTCAGTACCGATACCCCTAATAAGAATATAGTCCCAAGGTTTAGAGAATATTTACAGAGAACTTACGAGATCGCCTACTAAAAGAATCCTCATAATAATAGCGAAAATCAAATTCGCATCCTTATAAAATACGACTATATTTCTTATTATTTGTGTCAACTTTTATTGCTATCACAGTCTTTTTAGCACCAGCGGGAATCACAATCCTTTCTATCTAGACACATGGATACATATGGTCATGGATAAACAACGAGAAAATGAACTACGCTTTGCTGACTCTTTATGCAAATAATTTGCTACAGACGTTATAGGTTGTTCAACAGGAAAAAAAAGTTAAACGAGGAGCCCAAGAATTTATGAACATACAGGAACAATGGAGGCTATACATATTTTGTGGGCTGATTTTTGCATGGCATCTTAAACCATTATATCGGCGCCATTCTCTTCATCGTCCCTTGGGATTGACAATTTGTGAGAAGATGGTATTAGAATTGTCACCCGACTCCTTGCTCCTCTCCTGCTCACCCCCAAGGCTTGCATTCTTATAATGTGTTCCAGCATCGTTGCCCTTCAAGCTTATCTCTTCGAACTCACATTCATACGCACGCTCTGGATTTTCCTGCAGCTGCAGGGCAAGTTCAAGATTCCATAACAGATCATTCATTGAGGGACGATGCACTCCATGATCTGACAAGCACTTTTCAGCACTATCTGCAAACTTCTTTAAGCTTTCTGGGCGGATCTTTCCTTTGAGATTCGGGTCTATTATATCCTCTAGCGTCCCTCTTCTTTTGTTGATCAGAGCCCAATCCGCCAGACTCACCTGTTCCTTGGGAAGGCTAGGATTCAGAGCAGGCCTTGCACAGAGTACCTCAAACAGGACAACCCCAAACGAGTACACATCAGATTTCTCAGTCAATTGCTGTCTCCTGAAATATTCAGGATCCAAGTACCCAAAGCTGCCCTTTACCACTGTGCTGACGTGGCCGGCATTCATGTTTGGACCAGTTTTGGAGAGGCCAAAGTCTGAAACCTTGGCGACCCAGTTTTCATCTAGAAGAATGTTTGTTGTTTTGACATCCCTGTGAAAGATGGTGTACGTAGCCCCGGTGTGAAGGTAGTGAAGTCCTCTGGCAGCTCCAATGCAAATCTCCAATCTTTGCTTCCACGAGAGAGCATTGACCGGTTTGTTTCCCTTGTAAACATGCTCCCTTAAAGTGCCACGAGCCATGTAGTCATAAACCAGACACATCTCACCATTTTCCTCACAGAACCCAATCAATGAGACCAAATGCTTGTGCCTAAGCTTGGAAAGCATCTCGATCTCAGTTTGGAACTCATTGACGCCTTGTTCCGATTGCGGATTGGACCTCTTGATTGCCACTTTAAACCCATTATCAATCACACCTTTATACACCTTCCCAAATCCTCCAACCCCAATAACATTGGACTCATCAAAATTCTTGGTCGCTTGCTTTATCTCCGGCAACGAGAAATACCTGCAAAGACCTTGAGCTGTGGCCGACAAGGTAACACCAGCAGAGCTCCTGCCAGAAATCGTGGATTTGCTGGCACTTTGGGTGTTCCCATAGAGCGGAAGCCAGCTCGATGTGTGCGACTCTGATCCTGGGACTCTCTTTTGCCTCTGGTAAACCGTAACGCACAGTGCAGCTAGTAAAGCTGCCCCTCCCGCAGCTCCACCAATTATAGCTGGATGAGCACTCTGTTGATCCTTGTTTCCGAAGGATTTTTGCTGCTCCTCCTGTGCTTTCATTAGCATGTCGGAAGGCTGAGGATTGGGTCCCGCCAAGGTTGTATCGTTGAGCTTGAATATCTCAACCCCGTTCAGAATCGCATCATAGTATTCAGGCTTCGTTTCAGTTGCAGGGTCGAGAGCAAGCCAGAGCTGGTCGGCGCCGGGCCCATCCTGTACATATACCACGTAGTCCTTGTAAACCGGAACACCTTTCTCACTCGTCCATCCAATCACATCCGCCCCGGACTGCGCCGTCTGATTATTCACGTATATATTGAAGGTTATTTCGTTGATTCTGTCGTACGTGTAATCGCAGAAGTGTAACCTTGTGAGATACATGGAATTACGATCCACTTGGAAAACCCACGTGAGGTTATACTCCAAGTTCACATCCTTGTCGCTTCCCATGGATCTCGAAGTGGAGTAGACGGTAGGAGGAGCAATGTACTGTGGCATGCTTTGGTAGTTGATTTGGACGCTCTTGTCTGCTTGGGTGGTCACCCCCGTGGATGCACCGTAAATATATGGCGTGTCGTCGTACCACGTTCTGGTGAGATTAGAGTCCTGGGATGGCGATATGTATTGTCCTCCAACATTCAGTCGGAACATTGTCTGCGAATGCAATCTTTTGGCATCCATCATTTGGTCAAAACCCACCAGCGTGGCCAAATCAAACAAGTCTGGCATTTCCATGAGTTGAATGCCATTCACAAAAGCGAAAGACCCTTTGTACTTGTCAGAAGGCTTGAAGGTGAGGGTGAGAGAATCTGAGTTGAGAGGGGCGAGAGAATATTCTCTATCGATGTAAGCTAGAGAGAGGGCTTGACAAGTAATGGAGGCGCTGAAATTGCTCAAGAGGGTAATCCCATTTGCAGTGGCCGAGAAATATGAATTGGCAGGATCGAAATTTGAATAGACAGAGGGATAAAAGTGTAGCCTGAGCCAATAACGTTTGTCGGAACTAATGGGAAATTTGTAGGTGGCCTCGGACGTGAAAACTCGAGCCGTCATGTACGGAACCTCGGACGAGAGCGAAGGATCTTGGTAGGAGGCTCTGAACGTGCTGGAATCACCTCCTGATAGGTACTTTTTGTCGGGGCTCCATTGCCTTCCGTCTGCGTCTTTGCCTCCACCGTCGGCCAACCCACATCCCAGGAACAACGACGATGGGTTTTGGCTCCTTACTAGAACGGCATTGAAGACGAGGGGGAGACACAGGACCGAGAACAAGGAATGGAGGCGTATGTTGTCGGTCATGATGATTCCAGAGATGGTGGGAGGCGTACAGGAAAAAAATGGAGGGACGCAAGATTTTTCCCGTACGCCGAGTAAGCCTCCAGAAAACGGGCTTGTTGGTGGTTTGAGGGAAAGGTGCTAATTGTGATTGCAGACTCAACCATCTAAATGACCTACCTGGATTGGACGGACCAAACCAGGCTAGGAAACATGGCGCTGCCTTTTTATTGTTCTGTACGTTTGTTACGAGGACGATGGAGGACTATTCTTTTGCTATGCTGCTTGCTTTCATCTCAAATTCTAATTTTGGGACTTCATTTTACTTTCCTTGCTTGAGAATGGGAGGTAGTTGGAAACCGACGTTGACGAGCCGAAATCGCTGTTGAACGAATCCAGAATAATTGCACTTAATATAGAATCGGTTCATTCCCAACAATTTTGTTATAACTCACATTTACGGTTCAGATAATATCTGCCTTCGTATTCTTGCCTTGGCTGGAGCGGAGGATCATCCCTCAGAACGAGTGCTATTACAGTCCAGTGTTATCTGGTCAAGTCGCGGCTATTTCTATTTTAATAATTATAAATAAAATTAGTTGTTATTACTAGCTAAAGATTTTATCTACAATTTTAACCACCTAACAAGAGATATTTGTACAAATTTGATTGGTAAGTTTTTGACTCTTATAACTCTTCAAACAGTAAGGAGGGCGGGCGAAAGACAGCCTTATACAAGGTCTCAAAAAGATGGCCTAGCATTTTCAGAGCGAGACTGGTCTAATTGGAAGAAAGTACGTAGTTTTGATGTGGAAGCAAAGAGAAGCAGCCTTTCGAGAATATAGAGGAAAGGGTAAAAAATCTGTAACAATGGATGACTAATCACGTGGAAAGCATTAGTAAAATTTTAACTATCATATGTAAGTTAAGATAGTTAATTAAAATTAGATATCTTTGTATAAAATTTTAAAATTATCTCCAGTGAAAGTCATTAGTTAGTGAGAAGAGTTTGGTTAAAGTAGTAAGTAAAGAAATTAATATTTTAAATAAAATACGTGGGAGGGGGAGTATATAAGATGCTAACATAGAGATGCTTGGACATGGGAAAGAGCGAAAACGGAACAAGGCATGAAAGGGACAGAAATAGAATAAGTCATGAAATTGAAATAGAAATTGAAATAGAAATAGGGAGTGAGGGAGTGGGAATGCATGCCAAAGGGTTAATTAGAAGCAGCACTAAATTAAGGGAATGGCGCTCACCAGTCACCACCAAAGGTGTTGCAACTGCTCATCTTTCGTCCTAAAAATAACATGCTGTTACGAATGGATGGTGGAATACGAAGCAGCGGCAACATACTCTCCTCTCCATTGTTCTTTAAATCATCACCTCCCCCACCTCTTTCCTGTTCATTCTTCAATTCCCATCACTCCCCAGTCGTCCCTGCTCGGCGAGGCGGCTCTTCTTGCTGCCTCCGCCACCACAACCACGTCCTATCACATTAGTTTTCGTCTTCCTTCCCCCACCTCCAAAACAGTACATATATGGCCGAACAAGACCGACGCCGTTTTCGCCACTCCTCCTCTTCTTCTCTCGAGGTCTCCGGGGATGAGTTCCGGCATATGTCCTTGGAGCCGCCGCCATGGCAAAACCGCAAGCGACTGTCGAAGCAGCTGTCCATGTGCGAGACCCGCCGGAACATTGCGTGGGAGAAGCGTCGACGCCAGATTCTGGAGCAAGAGCGCAGGAGGAACGGCCTTCGTCACGATTACTGCGATCACCATCTCACGGACGAGGATCTAAATGAGCTTAAAGGGAGCATAGAGCTGGGATTTGGATTCACCGAGGAGGACGGTCAATCGCTGACACACACCTTGCCGGCTCTCGACCTTTATTTCGCGGTCAATAGACAACTATCGCTGTCCAGCCCCGGGTCTACCCCTCAGAGCCTCGGCGATCGTTCCTCCTCGTTCGGGAGCACAAAGAGCGACTCCGACTCGTGGAGGATTTGCAGCCCAGGTGATGGTTGATTGATTCACATATTATTACGAGACAGAAGGCTTCATTAATTTGTATGGTTTGGCGCAGGGGAGGACCCGGAGCAAGTAAAGACCAAGTTGAGGCATTGGGCTCAAGCCGTCGCCTGTTCCGTGATGCAATCGAATGGCCGTTTGGATTAGTCGCGAGATAAAAAGTGAATGAGAGAGTTTTATCACGGTAAAGGGCAAGAATGCTTTTTGCAAGTGTCCCTAAACTGCCAGTGTTGGCTTGAATGAAAGGCGAGGCAGAGGGAGGGGCTCCAGAGACTCACATGCCATGGGATTAATTGTGGCATCAGAACAATGAGGATGAGTGTGAAGGTGGTCTACTTTGGTGCGGGACGAAGAAGAAGAAGAAGAAGATAACGGTGTAACCAATCAATCCACCCCCCAAGTGAAAGCGTGCTGTGGCAGGGACTGCTCATTTTATTGGTCACCACTCACGGAGAGATGAAGGCCCCTCCCCATGTCTGAATGGTATGATTTTGCATTGTAAACGTTACCAACAACTCAATTGCATATCCACGTTTTGCTTCCCTTTATCTTCCTTCTTTTACTACTATTATTTTCACTTTAACAGTATCACTTGGGAAAAACCAAACCACATCCCCTGCTATTTCGTGTAATCTTAAATTTACTCAGACAGAACACGACCACACGGGTAGAATAGCTCAGTAAATATATAGTCTGGGAAACACCCTTCAGATTCCCTTTTATAATTTTATTTTGCATATACAAACACTCACCCGTGGTATAATTCTTTTATTTCAAAATAGCAGATCCTTACGCCATTAAATATAATTTATATAAATTATTCTCCTCATTTTTCTTAAAAAATTACTAGAATATGTGCAAGAGCCTAGAGGTGAGAGCTAGTTAAGAATTTAATAAATTATTATTCAGTTTTTTTTAATAAAATTTGAGAGTTGGTAAATCCTTATGCTTAAACGTAAAAATAAACACTCGTACTAGTTTGCCGCGTAACTCTCCCCCATAAATTCAGAGAAAGCAAACCTTGTGCAAGGGCATGGAAGCCAGAAGACAAATTCCTTTACCCTCGATCTCATCTTGCCACCATAATCAAACCCTAATTTTCCTTTCGCGTCACTTCCGATTTCTGTACCTCGCTGCTTAGTACTTTCATTCTTCCCACTCCTATGTCCGCCATAACCACCTCTGAATACGGCGCACTCACCCCCGCCACCGATCAACCTAATTCCACATCCGCCCCATCGCATCTCTTCTTTTTGTCCCGCCCCAATGTTGCCACCCTCCGTCCATGGCGCAACCTCCTCGACTTCTCTGCCTTAGCCCGCCCTTACTCCTATGCTGACGCCATGGTGCGTCTCAGACGAAACCTCTCTTACTTCCGATTTAATTACGCTCTCGTAGTGCTCATCGCTCTGTTCCTTGGCCTCTTGTGGCATCCCATTTCCATGATCGTTTTCCTTATCGTTTTTCTTGCCTGGTTCTTCCTCTACTTCTTCCGTGATCCTCCCCTTGTTTTTTTTTTCACCGTACCGTTGATGATCGAATCTTGCTATGTGTTCTCAGTTTGATCACCGTGGTTGCGCTCGTGTTAACTCATGTGGGGCTGAATGTATTGATCTCTCTCATAGTAGGACTTTCGATTGTTGGCTTGCATGCCGCTTTTCGACTCACCGAGTACTTGTTTGTTGATGAGGAAACCGATGCCAGAGGCTTCTTGTTGTCAGTTGTGGGAAGTTAGCCTCTGAGACCAACCTATACCCGGATTTAAATTTACTGAGTATGGCCGTTGTTTGCAGCGTTCAATTCATGTTTGCCTTATACCATGAAGTGAAGTCTTCTGTCTTGTTTCAAATATGAGCAGATTTTTGTCCAAATTCAATGAAGACATTAGATTTGATTCCATTTTTGAGAAGAATCGCTGAAAGCCATGATAAATGCTGCTGGTTTTTGGGTATTCTCTGAGTCTCTTGACTTGTATCTTACACTGAAGCTGCTGCGACCTGGGATTATCTTCTGTGCGCGGAATTGTGACAATGAGTGATAAGGCATTTTTCAACATCGAATTGGAATTAGGTGTGTTACGTTATTTATGTCACTGATTAATTATAAGAAGTTGCCTGCATTATTTTTCGAGGAAGAGCAAATGAAAAAAACTAGATGATGAATCTGTTTGGCTAGTTCAATATTGGTGCTCTTTATCAGTTTGATGTTTAAATCTAACCTATTAATCTTGTGTCTTCTGCTGGGGAATCTCATCGTTCAACTGCAGTGTAAATTTTTAAGTGGGACCATACTGTACTAAATTTTTTCAGTATTTATTTAGCCTTGAAGTCATCAAGATTATTCTATCTATTTTGTTTCCATGTAACTGATCATTTCCCGGAGTTTGGTTTAGGGCCTATTCCGTACTACATACATAACTTGATATGCCTCATAAATATGCTCCAATTTTCTTATCATGTACTCTAGTATTTTGCATGTTCTGTATTTCCCTTGCTTGATCTTTTTAGCTGAAGAAGGTGAATCCTTTTGCTGTTGATTGGAAAGTGATGAGAACACAAATAATTCAGAAGGGAATATAGGAAGAAAATTTCAGAATATGTTAATAAAACTTTTCTAGAGGGATCTAATAAAGATGCTGGGAGGATGATTGTAAGGGGATTAGTGGGCAGCGTACATGAAGAGAAGAATTAAAATGGGAGGAGGGGAAGAGATGCAAGGATTTCAGATGCCAGGCTTTTGGGGACGAAATGTACCCGTACTTGCTTGTAAACAGGTCCCTTAGGATTGGAATTCAGCTTTGCTTTTTCCTCGTTTTCTCATGTTTAATTCAAGACAGCTTGAATGCCGTATTATATTAATTTTGCCTGAGAGGAAGTAAAAATTATGATTTAAAATGACTAAGTCATTTCTCTCGGTGAGAAGGGATACTATCTTGTTATAAGTTGATTGCATTGCATCTGTTGTTTTCATCAACTTCATAGTGGAACTTGCAAGAGTAGTTCTGGCTGTATCATAGCTTCCCGTCTTGTGCTCTACGCATGGTACTGGCTATTTATATAAGTTTTTACTGCTGTTGATATTGTAGTCGGTAGCTTTTGCATCATGGTAGTGGTGGTGATGTTGCTTGTGTTTTTGGCTTTTTGCTTATTTCGCAGTTGTCAGGTAAGATCTTAATGCTACAATCGCCATACTTAATGCTTATCTGTTTTGGGAAGAGCTATGAGTGAAGACAGCTACTATGGGTGTCGATCGTGAAATCCAAGTCGTCACATGTCGGGGAGAACATCTGTAACCTGTTTGTGCCTTTTTGTTATGAAATTTGAATAGTTTAGCTAATGCGAGCCCTCTTATATAAATTCGACGATTTAATGAGATCTTTGTTGCCTTTAACTCTTTACGCTGTTTAAAGAATTATTGGCTTAGTAAGCATTTGGATCCCGGGGTAAATCTGAGCTGCGTTGAAATTGAAAACGAGCATCTTATTAACTGCGTGCTCGTGGGAAAGAGAGAATTCAAATCCCACGGCGGAAAGAACAATAATGGCCTGTTTGAAAATTTAGGTAACTATAATTTTAAAAAGTTTTTTTTGTCTAAATTTTTTATTTATTTTTTAAAAATAAATAATCATATTTATTTAAAAATATTTTTATATTAAATTATAGTTTAAAATTATAATTTTAGATAAATTATAAGAGTAATTTTTAAAATTATAAAAGAGATTATGTATAATTTAATTACTATTTTATTTATATTTTTTCTCTCATATTTCATCTCTTCTGTTCGATGAAGCATATTGCTCATCACTTTCCACAAGTCGTTGCTAGAGTTGTCGTCAACGAGTTGTCGCTAAGTCTCTACTTGCAGTCTATATTTGTCATCTTTTTAGTTAGGAGTCACTAATCACTGTTAGTAGGAGCTACTCATTGTTATTGGATCATTGTTGCTAACGTCATCAGGTAGTGGAAGAAATAAATAGTATACCTTAATAGAATTTATTTTTTATTTTATACTATTTTTTATAATTTATCAATACAAAAAATTATTTTAAAAATAATTATTTAAACACTTAATTATTTATAACTATTTTTTTCTATAAATTTTTTTGAGACAATTTTTTTTTTCAAAACCTATTTAAAAGTCTTTATATATATAAATTTATCTAAACCCACACTTAGGGTTTGTTTGGATTAACTTTTGGAGAATAGATTATAAGAAGAATAGATTTTGGGAAGAATAGATTTTGAAAATAGAGATATTTGGATGATTAGTAGTAGAATCACTTTTCATATCAGTACATTATTAAAAAGGGCATTATTTGATTTGGGTATATGGTTTGAAAAATCTTTTTGGGTAAAATTTTAGTTTGGAGAAATTTTAAACAAACAGCCATATTTGTCCATAAGTGATTTTGACCAAAACTATGGTTTAAAATGATGGTTTTGAATAAGCTATTGAAATTAGCTTTTAAAATAGTAAAAGAGCTTATGGACTATCTAATTACTATCTTACTCTTATTTTTTCTTATACCCTATCTCCTTTCTCATCTCTCATATCTCTTTTTTTCACCCTATCTCCTATCTTCTCTCTCTTCTCTATCATATCTCATCTCTCATACTTTTAATCAAATCATACATTTTTTTTAGTAATTTATCAACATAAAAAATGATTATATTACTAATCATCCAAACATCTCCCTTTTCAAAATCTATTTTTCTCAAAATCTATTATTCTCAGAATCTATTTTTTAAAAGCTAATCGAAATAAGCTAAAATAGGAGAGAGGAAAAAGTGTAGAGAGGAGAGAGGAGAAAATATAGAGAAGAGAAAAAAGATAGGAGATATGATAGAGAAGAAAGATGAGAGTGAAAAAAGGATAGATGAGTGAAGAGAGAGATAAAAGAGGAGAGAAAGTATAAGAAAAAATAGGGATAAATAATAATTAGATATTCTATAAATTTTTTTATTATTCTAAAAATTAATTTTAATAATTTATTTAAAATTATAATTTTAGTTAAAATTATTTTTAGATAAATATAACTGTTTAAAATTTCTTTAAACTAAAATTTTCTTCAAAAACTTTTTAAACTATACACTCAAACAATGTGGACCGTAGGCGCGGTTTATTGGTGCTATTGAGTATATTGGGTGAAGAGGATTAGACGATTTCTTCATTTGTTGGCCATATCGTCGAACGTTGCCGTTTGATCTGACTTTTTGACCACCCGGGTTATCCTACATAATTTCCAAGTTTTCATTCTCAATGCACGAAATGAAATTCAACTTGTAATAGCGACCGAGTAGTACCGTATGATGATTCTAATAACAAGTAAATCTCTTTCATCTAGGGTCTCCCCTCCACCGCTAGAGAGGGCCGTCGATCATTGCTCAACCCATTCACTTCACATTCTTTTGTTTTTGGTATAAATTCACCTCACATTTTTTCTTTTTTCTTTTTTTATATAAAAAGTTTTAAAATTTTTCAAGTACAAAATTTATTAGAAAGAATTAAACTTACTCTAAATTCATAAATTCACAGGCCAAAATCTCACTTCCTATTTTTTTTTTAAAGAGTTAAAACTCAAGATGCAGCTAACTCACCACACATTCTTTTTTGTTAGGTATGTGAATTTTTGAGAAGGGATTATACTCTATAATTTAAGAGTAAGATAAAATATACTTTCTTTTTAAACAATCCCAATATCAAATATAATAAACTATCTATTACCTTCAAACGTAAACCTAAATATTTAAAAACTAGAATTCTTACTTAAATATTACGACTAAAATCATAATAAAATAATATTTTTTAAAAATTAAACATACTCTAAATATAGCATGTTTTACCCTTTCACCCCGCCAGCTGATCCACGGATGGCTACTCACCACACATTCTGAATACAGAGAAGAAATAAACAAAGACGCATGAAGCCCAAGTTTAAAGGGGAGGCAGATTATTAGTAACACGGAAAATATGACTTCATCTGACTGAAAACCCTAAGGTGAATCGAGTCATTAATCCTCCTCAAGATTAATCGAGTCCTTGAACTTCCCGTACAAAATTTTCTTCAATTCAGCCATCTCTGCAAGCACGGATTCCTTCTCCCCTTGCAGATTTTCCAATTTCTCACTTGTCACGGTCTTCATTTCCTCAATCCTGTCCTCAACTCCATCCTTTGGCACATGGGCAAACACTTCTCCTATCTGAAATCGTACCACCTCCTCATCTGTGAGAATCAACTCATTGCTGGCGTCCTCCAGGTTGTCGCAAGTTTCCTGAAATAGCAGATTACAAGACTGATACATCAGTGCCTGAATATTGTCAAGACATACGATGAATCTACAAGATAGATGAACTAATAAATTGATATCAAAGCCAAATTAGAATCACAAAAGCAGCGTTGCTGTAGGTACTTCCTTGGACCGACTTTTATTTGCCCTCAATTTCCCCCTCTTCTAAGTACGAGATCTGGTTCCTTTTTTCTCTTACCAAGAATTGACCTACTATAAAACAGCTAATGCGGGTTTTAGATTATATTGCGTTGCTACAGAGATTGAGCAACAGGCAAAAACTGTATAATGATGACATTTATGATCTAACTACTAGATCCATGGTCAAATCATGCATCAGAGAGCAATCGACTTTAAGTCCTGCAACCGCACAATGGATACAAATACAACCCAGGATAGATATTGATGACATTTATGAATTTAATGGGATAGCCTATATAGGGATTTAGGCATAAAGTGAGATCGGCAAGTGCTCTAAGCACGAGAGGACAAAACCAGAATCAAGAAACAAAAGATAAAAAAATAAATAAAATAAACAAAAGCTATAGGTTCCCGTTCTCATTCAATCTGATGAGAGCTAAAAGCAACAAGAAAGCCGAACGAGTATGCATGGCGACGAAATTAGGTATTATGACCTTCGCGATTTTGATCTCATCTTCAAGCTCGTGAAAGCGATTATTTAACCTTCCGAATTTGTTGATATTCTGCTGGTCCTCCCATGTGACCTCCGTATCAGATCCTCCGCCCTGGTCGGAAGAGATTTCAGCAGAGAGATCGGTGAAGACATTCAAAAGGACGGGGCAAGAATGAGAGAGCTTTCAATTAGGGTTTTGAATTACCTGCTGCATTTTTACGCCTTAAGCCTTCTGATTGTCAAGCGACTCTCGTTTGTTGGACTTTGGTATTTATATACAAGAGTAACAGCAAAGCGGGCATGGAAAGTACTCGTAGTATAATTTAGCTGAAGTAAATTGATACTTTTAAAATCTCTAAATTTACCCAGTAAAATTCATTAAATAGAGTATAATGAGCTAAGAAACTGTAAGTTATGAGGGTCTCTGATTAGTTAAAAATATCAAAACAAGCCACATTTAAGAAAAATTAATTAAAAAGTTGCACAAAACCCATATTAATCTGTAAACTTGTCATTATAAAATAAAATAAATATCATGAAATAAATAATCCTAATAAAACAATTATAAATACAAAAAATAGTTATAATTATCAATGTTTGAAAAGAAAAGGAGTGAAGCGAAACTAATGGGTTAATTAGCGGAAGTGAAGGCTTAATTTCTGAGATAATGTTTTCATGGATGAATGTATTATTCCCGTGTATCAGGGACAAATGTACTACCCACCCTACGATATTTCGTCTGTGTTGAATACTTGGTGCTGCTGAGTGGCTAACGAGTTAAAATGCAACAGAAGGCTTGAGAAGGCTTGACTTCAGTCACGTGGGGTTATAATACCTGCTTCCGAAGCCGCAAATGTCATCCTTATTTCCGCCTCGGGCCATTGGCGTCTCTGGAGTTCAGGGAGCGACCGCATGAAGTTTAAGAAGCAACGTGAGGGAGAGAGGGACGAAACTGAAAGAGCGTTAATTACTGACTTTGCCTTTGTTCTCCCTCCCTCCCGCTATTTCCCTCTCAATTTCATGTAATTGTAAATTCTCCAGGCTTCCCTGTGCAGAAACCCTATTTTCCATGCTTTTAACACCATAGATCCCTAACAATCCGTAAACAACATCAAATCTCAATGGCTGCCGATTTAGGGCAACAGACGGTGGAGTTATCCACCCTTGTGAGTCGAGCTGCTCACGATTCATACGCATCCCTCAAAGAACTAATTGACAAATGCAGGTCCACTGAACTATCTGATTCTGAAAAGAAGATTAACATTCTCAAGTTTCTCAACAAGACTCAGCAGCGCATGATCCGCCTTAATGTCATCTCGAAATGGTGTCAACAGGTCTCTCATACATCTTTTTAGTTCTCTCAATTCTCTATTATCTTCCTCTCCACTCCCCCGTGAATGGATGTCCGTTTTCTCCCCTATTAGTGCTGCCTGCATGTAATCTTATTTCGTTGTTTCTGCGATAGCTTGAAGGGAAAGGGGGAATTAAATTCAAAGTCTTTCTTTTGAGGTCTGGTCTTGGTTGAATTCCAATCGCTCCCCATGTCGTGTTAGTGCGAACTTACAGATTCATTTTTTACCTCGTTGTACCTTGGGACGTGCTCAATCGAGATAGATAGAAATTGTGTACTTTGCTTGAACCGAGTCTGTGTTTTGGTTGTTCTAGAGACGGTGACTGTTGATTTATTTTCCTCAACTTAATTCACTTTAGTTTATACTTGTTTTTGCTAGTTCATGGAGTTTCCGGATGAAAGTGAGTCATTTAAGCGAGTGACGGGAGCTTTAGTTGCTACAGTTTTGTTTTAGTGCTTGATCAGTTTTAAATGCTTGTAATGACTATGGTTGAATATTGAGCTGGGTAACTCTAGGTTGGATTATTGAATTTAAAACATAATTATAATCTGGGATGATTCCTTGTTTACTCTATTCAACGAGGAAACATGCAGACACACTAGTGCCAAGTTAACTCTCTCTTTCTCTCGTTTCATTTCAGTATAGAGGGAGAGGTTTCTTAAACAATTACATATGATCCAGTGAATACCGGACAAGTTTGGTAGTTTCATCTGATCACCTTGTGGCTTGCTGCTTGTGTTTAATCGGTATTTGTTTGAGTTGCAGGTTCCTTTGATACAGTATTGTCAGCAACTGACATCTACTGTATCAAATCATGATACGTGTTTTACTCAAGCGGCAGATTCATTGTTTTTCATGCATGAGGGGCTTCAGCAAGCCCGTGCTCCTGTTTATGATGTTCCATCAGCAATTGAAGTTCTCCTGACAGGAAATTATGAGCGATTACCAAAATGTATAGAAGATGTGGGCACTCAGAATTCCTTAACTGAAAATCAGCAAAAGCCTGCTTTGAAGAAGCTGGACATGCTTGTACGCTCAAAATTGCTAGAAGTTTCACTTCCAAAAGAAATTTCTGAGATTAACGTTTCTGATGGAGCAGCATTACTTAGAGTGAATGGAGAGTTTAAGGCTTTAGTAACTCTTGGCTATAGAGGGCACCTATCAATGTGGAGAATATTGCATTTGGAGCTGCTTGTTGGTGAAAAAGGCAGACCTGTGAAATTGGAAGAATTGCGGCGACATGCACTTGGAGATGATTTAGAGCGAAGAATGGCTTCAGCGGAAAATCCTTTTCTGATATTGTACTCAGTTCTTCATGAGCTATGTGTTGCACTTGTTATGGATACTGTCATAAGGCAAGTGCAAGCTCTTCGACAAGGTCGATGGAAAGATGCAATTCGGTTTGAACTTATATCTGACGGTGGTGTGGGCCATGGAGCAAGTACCAATTCTATGCAGAATCCTGACGTAGAATCTGATTCATCTAGCCTGCGAACTCCAGGGTTAAAAATTATATATTGGTTAGATTTTGAAAAGAATGCTGCACCAGACTCAGGAGCATGCCCTTATATTAAAATTGAACCTGGATCTGATCTCCATATAAAGTGCACACACAGCAGCTTTGTCATAGATCCATCAATTGGCAAGGGGGCAGAGTTTTTATTGGACCAGAGTTGCATTGATGTTGAGAAGTTGTTGTTAAGAGCTATATGCTGCAACAGATACACACGTCTTCTGGAAATTAAGAAAGAGCTTGCTAAAAATGTTCAGGTCTGCCGGACAGCAGATGATGTTGTGCTTCAGTCTTGTATGGGTGAACTTGATACGGAATATAAACTGGTTAGTTTACACTTAATTGTAGGTTCCTTCTCACCAAGTGTATATATAAACCTTCATTTCTTTGTAGTTTTGGTTCCTTATTGAGGGTAATTTTGTTTGTCGTGCCATATTGCTATGTTGTTTAATGTAATTTTATTATGTAGAACTTTCTTCAGGTTCTACTTTATATGCTACCTTTTGGTGTTTTCCCAGTATGGTTCGATCCTTTTGGGAGAAATATAAACTGAAGTTGTGCAGGGTTGTGATGTTCTTCTAGTTAGCATTATGGTCTTAATACTGCATATGTAGCTTGTTTTAAATTCTGATTTAGACACCTCATCTGCTATACTTTGGAGTAATTCATATAGGGAATATCTTATGTTTATGATAAGAACTTTGAAATTGTTGAAATTTCATATATGCTACACGTAACATTTTCATGATGTCAATTTTGGCTGAGGGACGTTTCCTAATAAGTTATAGTAAAGGAAATTGTATTAGTTCCGATCATATATGTTTATCTTCTGGGTTGTCTGCTAAATATTTGTGGGTTTCTGTGTTGATATGTCTGGTTTTATTAAACTACTCCTGTGCTTTGTGACATGCCATGCAAACTGCATTTGCAGATTTTTTACTTCAATTGTGTGTTCCTTTTTTATGGCTTTGTGGTGTAATATGATACCTTGCCTTATTACTTGCTCAATTTCATGAGGGCCTTTAAGAGTTAGATTTCTTTCTGCCTGCAGAAAGATGCTAAGAGCAGTAGGGACTCTGTGGGGCAGGAGGTATTGCGTGTGCGTGCATATGGCTCATCATTTTTTACTCTTGGAATTAATATCAGGTACCTTTTTTGTTCCCAGTTCATATTTATTGTCCTATTTAGTCATCTTGTTCAAAACATGAGGCATCGTTGTTGTTCAAAGAATAAGTGATGTGATGAATAACTATGTTTATAGGCTTTTGATAATATTACTGTAAATTGTAGTCTGGATTCCCAAGAAAGCAAATTCTGTATGCGCTTTACTTTCTTTTCTTTTTTTTTGTTATTTAGGAATGGTCGCTTCCTTCTTCAATCGTCATGGAATGTAGTTGCCCCTTCAGCTCTGTCAGAATGTGAAGAGGTGTTAAACCAGGGAACTATAACTGCAGCTGAGGTCTTCATTAGCTTGAGAAGGAAAAGTTTATTGCACTTGTACGCATCTATTGGGAGAATTTTATGCCTAGAGGTATACTTACTATTTCTCTCTCCTTAAATAACAAAGAACTAAGATATATATAATGAATTTGTACTGTCTTTTAGTTGAGCGTTCATAATATGGCTTTCCTGTTGCTATAGCTTATGTGACATTCTTGCAGGTGTATGAGCATGGGTTGAGTACAGTGAAAATACCCAAGAGCATTATAAATGGTTCAGCTATGCTACCGATGGGATTTCCTGACTCTGGAAGCTCTTACTTTCTGGTTATGCAACTCGATAAGGATTTTAAACCCCTGTTTAAGTTGCTAGAGACTCAACCAGACTCATCTGGGAAAGATCCTTCATCTGTTGACTTGAATCATGTGCTGCGGATTAAGAATATTGATATAGGACAGATGCAGATGCTGGAAGATGAAATGAATTTAAGCCTGGTTGAAAGGGGAAAATTGTGCTCCGTTTTGCCCAATGCTGCTGGCCCAAATCAAACATCTAACCATGAGTTTCTTATGGATATTGGTCTTGAGAGTTCAATGCAGAATGCAGGATGCCAGTTATCAGGTTTTGCATCACTTGTTGATGAAGTGTTCGGACAGGAGAAAGGGTCTTCTGCGCTCCCACACTCTGTTCAAAATTTTCCCTCAACCTTGAACACATCTCCTGCCACTCATTATGGTTCTGTCCCAATGAATGTCCATGGTATAAAAGGTGGAACCTTTTCTCCAAAGTGGGAAGGTGGTATGCATATGTCACAGATTAATGATGTTGCAAATGCTTCTGGCGTTGCCTCCCATTATTATGGTTCCATGTACCCATCTAGTAGGGCCAAGGGACCAGTTCAGTCTAGCTCCATGGGCATGCTTTCCACTGGTCAAGGATGGAGCACAACTGGGAAAAAGCTATCTGCTTCAAAATCTGAACAGAATCTGGCTTCTCTTAGATCGCCACCTTCAGTTGATAATGGTTCGTGTACTGCTATGGATGAAGATCAACTAAGAGTGCTGAGTGATAACAGTAATGATACTTTATGTGGAAATCAATCATCGCAACTTTTATCTCCTCGACTAGCGGGCTCTAGAATCTCTACACCTAATTCCAAGTCTGATGGACCTCCTAGTTCACCAAATGGGCCTCCAGTTGGATCACTGAGGGTTGCTGGATCTGCTTCATGTGTGGCAACTCCCGTATGTAAGAAACTTACTTTGTGTGTGCATTTTTATAACGTGTTTGTTTTTGGCCATATTTGATTTGATTAGTGCATCCTTGCAGCTCAAGCATTGGAATCCACAGTGAATGATTGCGCCAATGATGATATTTTCTCCAGAACTGATAAAAGATCTCGAAAGCGAACAGCTTCAGATATGCTGAGTTTGATTCCATCACTTCAAGGTCTTGAAAACAGCTCTATAATCTGCAAGAGGAGAAAGATTTCAGACTCGTCTTGTTCTCAGTCATCTTTGCATCAAGCACTTATATCCACTGAAATGATACCTAAAACTGAAGTATACAGTTATGGAAATCTAATCATGGAAGCAAATAAAGGGAGTGCTCCATCTAGCATTTATATAGCAGCCCTTCTTCATGTGATCAGGCACTGTTCACTTTGCATCAAGCATGCTAGACTAACCAGCCAGATGGAAGCATTAGACATTTCATATGTTGAAGAAGTGGGCTTAAGGAGTGCTTCATCTAACATATGGTTCCGACTCCCATCTGCTAGAGGTGATTCATGGCAACATATATGCTTGCGACTTGGCAGACCAGGTTGCATGCATTGGGATGTTAAAATAAGGGACCAGCACTTTAGGGATTTGTGGGAGCTTCAAAAAGGGAGTAGTAACACACCCTGGGGATCAGGTGTTCGGATAGCTAATACATCTGACATAGATTCGCATATACACTATGATCCAGATGGTGTTGTTTTGAGTTATCAATCTGTGGAGGTAGATAGTATAAAGAAATTAGTGGCTGACATACAAAGGCTTGCCAATGCAAGAACGTTTGCACTTGGCATGAGGAAATTGCTTGGTGTAAGAGTGGATGAGAAACCAGAAGAAGGCATTACAAGTTCTGATGCCAAAGCATCTGGTGCCAAAGTTGCTTCAGATACTGCAGATAAGCTATTGGAACAGATGAAAAGGACGTTTAGAATTGAGGCAGTCGGATTAATGAGCTTATGGTTTAGCTTTGGTTCAGGTGTTCTGGCACGTTTTGTTGTTGAGTGGGAATCTGGTAAAGAGGGGTGCACAATGCATGTTTCCCCAGATCAACTTTGGCCTCATACCAAGGTTTGTTGATTTCTCTTGAACTGATTTTTGTTTGTTCTTTGTAGATGTAGTGTTTTAGTGCTGTGATGGAATATGATATTAGTGAGGGATAAGCTATTGGAAGATTCATTAATTTTATGATTATTAGGATTTTAATGAGAATTTATATTATCTTTTAAATTAATGGTTTGGATTAGGTTTAGATTTATTAGATTATTTCCTATTCAGTAGATTTTTCTATTTTTCTAATTTCTTTTGTTAGAGCTCTATAAATAGAGCAAAAATTATTTTTATCGTACGCCTTTGCTGTAGAATAAGAATATTAGTTGAAATTGGCTCCTCCACTTCTTTGTTGGCATAATGTGAAACTGTTTTTTGCCCATATACATCAAGGATGCTTGTTTCTTCTTGCCTATCCTGGAGATATGTATTTATGATATCTGATGTTTTCGTCATGAACAGTTTCTGGAAGATTTTATAAATGGAGCTGAAGTTTCATCACTCTTAGATTGCATTCGGCTTACTGCGGGGCCCTTACATGCTTTGACAGCTGCAACCAGGCCAGCCCGAGCTGGTCCTGTTCCAGGGGTTCCTGTGATTGCGGCAGCCCTATCTTCTATACCTAAACAGACTAGTTATTTACCACCACAAGGACTTCTGCTTGGTAGTTCATCTACAAATGTTGTCCAGGCCACTTCTGCTGCTGGAGGAAACACTATCGCATCTACTGGGGCTAGTGGATCTCTCAATAATCAAAGTCTTGCTATGCTAGCTGCTGCTGGCCGTGGTGGTCCAGGCATTGCTCCAAGTTCATTGTTGCCCATTGATGTCTCTGTTGTGTTACGTGGTCCTTACTGGATACGAATTATATATCGGAAACAGTTTGCAGTTGACATGCGTTGCTTTGCTGGAGATCAGGTCTGGCTACAGCCTGCAACACCCCCAAAAGAGGGACGCCCTTCTGGTGGATCATTACCATGTCCTCAGTTTCGGCCTTTCATCATGGAACATGTTGCCCAAGAATTGAATGGTCTAGATCCTAGTTTTGCTGGACAGCATGCGGGTGGGTTGGCAAGTTCTAATAATCCAAACTCAAGTTCTGGGTCCCATTTGTCTGCTGCTGGAAATGGCAGTAGAATTAACGTTCCTACTTCTGCTGCGATGTCTAGAGCTGGAAATCAAGCTGCTGGTCTAAATCGTGTGGGAAATGCTTTAGCAGGATCTTCAAACTTAGCTATGATGACATCAGCAGTCTCTTTACGTAGGTCACCAGTAACAGCTGTCCCTGCACATGTCAGAGGTGAGCTAAACACAGCCATAATTGGCCTTGGTGATGATGGAGGATATGGTGGTGGTTGGGTTCCTCTTGTTGCTCTTAAGAAGGTTCTGAGAGGTATTCTCAAGTATCTTGGGGTGCTATGGCTTTTTGCTCAGTTACCAGATCTTCTGAAAGAGATTCTAGGATCCATTTTGAAGGAAAATGAAGGAGCACTTTTGAACTTGGATCCTGAGCAGCCTGCATTGCGCTTTTTTGTTGGGTAAGTCAATCACAACTCTTATTGTGGCTGCACCTCTTTCTTGCTGGGTGCAAAGACTCTTGTCACCTGTATCCCTTTCGTCCTTGAACAAAAAGAAAAGGGGGAGGGGGAGGGGGAATGAAACGTAAGATTACTGCATTTTTGTATTCTTATTCTTTATCCATGTGCTTTTTTTCTTTTTTAAATTCATGCTTTTTTTGTGTTCTGCTGGTAGGATTTAGCCTCATGTTTGCGAGTGCCCCAGTAATTTTTCAAGATGAGTAAATGCGAAATGTGTTTTTTTTCAATTTTATTTTTATTTAAGCTCTTTTCTGTCAAAATGATATTTTAAATTGATTTTCTTTGTTAAGCACGTATTTATATATCATGACTTATTAGTTCCTAATAATCCACAGCTTTATCCATCGTGCCATCTAATTTGGGACATAAAGCAAACCCTTTATTGTGTGTGCTTTGGCAGGGGTTATGTGTTTGCTGTTAGTGTCCATCGTGTTCAGCTTCTTCTTCAGGTCTTGAGTGTGAAGCGCTTCCATCATCAGCAACAGCAGCAAAACTCAAACACTGCACAAGAGGAATTGAGTCAATCTGAAATAAGTGAGATATGCGATTACTTCAGCCGTCGGGTTGCATCAGAGCCTTATGATGCCTCTCGTGTTGCTTCATTCATAACCCTTCTCACTTTACCTGTATCAGTTCTCAGAGAATTTTTGAAATTAATAGCTTGGAAAAAGGGATTAACCCAAGCACAAGTTGGAGATGCAACCCCAGCTCAAAAACCACGGATTGAATTATGTCTTGAAAACCATGCTGGGCTGAATATGGATGAGAACTCTGAAAACTCTTCTTCATTCAAAAGCAACATCCATTATAACCGGCCCCATAATTCTGTTGATTTTGCCCTGACTGTTGTGCTTGATCCTGCTCACATCCCTCGCATCAATGCTGCTGGTGGTGCTGCTTGGTTGCCATACTGTGTTTCAGTAAGGTTGAGATACTCATTCGGTGAAAGTTCTAATGTGACCTTTCTTGGCATGGATGGAAGCCATGGAGGTAGGGCTTGCTGGTTGCATGCTGATGATTGGGAAAAATGCAAACAGAGAGTGATACGAACAGTGGAGCTGAATGGGGGCGCAACAGCAGATGTAAGTCAAGGTAGGTTGAAACTAGTTGCAGACGGTGTGCAAAGAACTTTGCATCTATGCCTTCAGGGGTTAAGAGATGGCGGCGCTACTGTGAGCTCTGGAGCAACGTGATTGTTTTGGTGTGAGCAGCGACGGTATATAGATTTTATATGTTGGGGTAGTCTAGCAACATTGCATTTTTTTTTTTACCGGCATCTGTAGGAGTCCTATGCTAAGCATGTCCCTGTCTCTGCGCGGAGGCTGTTCAGATGAACATTTGCAAATTATGGAAGAATTGAGATGGTGGTAAGAAACGATTTTGTTGAGGCAGGTAGCGTGGATGAGGATGGAGCTGAGATTTTGTTTCGTCCATCCTAGGATTCTAACCGAGACTAATAATGAGTGTTGGCACTTGTCAGAGCCAGGAATATTCTGAATTAGGTGGTTCAATATCTTGCCAGTAGGGTTTTACATCTTGTTATGACATTTTGGGTGATGGCTTTGGTAATTGTACAGATAACAGTGTTAGTAAAGGAAATTTGTTGTGCACGAATTCTATGCCCCATATTTAACACCTGCAAAATGGTGAAAAGAGTTGTTAAAAACAGTATAGTTTTTCATTCTTGACTCCCCGCCTCAAGCTTAAGCATTGGTTAAGTGCTGAAAACCTCAGAAAAACCAGTGAATTGGTTCCGAATAGGTTGCTGAAATACTTAATTGTTTCAATTAATTATTTTATAGTGCTTGAAAGCTTTTCCATAAATAAGAGGCTGAGTTTAATTCTATTTGTATTTGTAAATTTAAATCATCACTTACGGAAAAGCCAACAGACGTAGCACAGCGATCTCACTCAAAAAGCCAACGGTTTTATTATTTTCTCAGTAACACAGGAATTATACGATTTTTTTCCCTAGTTGGTTGGGCCTTCCGGGAAAAAAAGAAGAAAATGCAGACAAAATAGAAAAAGACGATGATGTCCCTAAGAAAAACCCAAAATTCTACCTTCTTAAAGCATAATCCAACCACAAAATCAACCATTATCAATAAAATCATCGTCAAATTCAAACCAAGATATCGTCAACTGCATAAGCTCAGATCGCAAAGTTGATCAATCCGACAAACCCAGTACTAATTGGCAAGAATCCAAATCACAACAAACCAAGCACCAATTCATCAGAAATGGAACAGGGTCATGAACAAAGAAATCAAAAGAAAAATGCAAACAAAATATACTAACCCAAAACAAATCTAAAATTGAAAGGGGATTCGTTAAAGAATAATAGGCCAATGGTGAAGTTTGGGTTCGTCCTACCGCTACTTCTCTGAGCTGACGAACCCCAACCGCTACTCCTCATTGCCATCGAACACCTAGACCTTCGAACCCCAACCGAAACTCCGCCGCAGATGCCGCAGGTTGGGTTCGTCACCGAAGCTACTCCTCTGTGAACTTCCGTCGCAAAGCTTATCCATGGAAGTCCGTCGCACAGCTCCTCCGTGAACGTCTGTTAGCCGTCTAAACCATATCCATGAAGAAGAAGAAGATCCGTGAATGGTAGAGCGACGATGATCTGGTAGAGGAGCAGCGATGATAAGAGCAACAACGACGCCGGGTTGCAGTGACCTTCGAAGTTCGAACTCCAAGATTAATTTCTCAAGAAGGTCGAAAGAAACATATGGGAGTGCTGGAAATTTGAAAAATAATAGAGGATATTTTGGTCAACATAAATTTCTCAGGAAAATATAGAAATTGGCTTCACAGAGAATATGAGAAATCCATTTCTATTTCGTTAGAAAAATTTGAAATTCCAGCGAACCAAACGTGGCCTTAATTTCTCTCCAAGCGTGCAGATAGATAAGTTTTTTTTTTTTGTTATAAATGTTTTGGAAATAAGTCGATCGAAGAGTCCAGTGGTTCCTACTCTGGACTTTCTGTACCATAATACCATAAGTCGATCGAAGATATATAATTGTTTTAGTACCAAATTTCAATTTCAGACCTGATCAAAGGTAAAGCTTTCTTTTCAGTCTAAAAAGTAATAATTATATAACAATGATGAAGCGAGCTTGAGTTTTGTTAAATTTAATTTAATCAAATAAGGTTAAACCATGTATGACGGTGCGTTGGGTGGTGCCGAAGTAAAAAGATAGCTAACCTAATCAGACGTTTTTCTATTTAGATCTTACCATGGGGAGATACAGAACTAAATGCCTTTTTCTCATGGGTCTGGGATACGGATTGAATGACACCATATACAAACAGGGCAGAGATAATTGATGCGTTCCCTATGTAACAGAAGGCGATTATATATATCATTGGTGCTTATAGTGCTAACTACTACTCCCTGCATGCAATAATGCGACCTCCAATCACCAGAAGATATGAGCAACCAATATCCCCATTTTGCGCCACCAATAATAATCTACCACCATTCCTCCTTTGACTACATCAGATTTGCATTCAGCCCTAAAACAAAGCATCTATAAGCCGTATATGTGGTCTGGAACACCCTGGACTATATCCAGAACAACAGACTGATGTGGTCAAAGATGAACGACTCTACCTCCAAAATATAAGTTGTTTCAGAATAATTTCTCAAACAATAACTGACTAGTGATCTCCACTGGAAGAAGGTCCAGATGAATCTGCACCACCACAAATTCTCTTCTGCAGATGTTCCAAGCTAGCCACCCTCTGAAGGGAAGCTGTTTGTCCCATCTTGTTCCCAGCTACCACAGCTGCCCTGCTCTGCAGTACATTTTCATTTGAACAAACATCCCCCAATCCATTGTTCACTCTCAAATCATGACTGGACAAAGGAGTATTTGTAGGTTGATAAAAGTGATGGATTGGATCATCTTGCAGGGGAACAGTTGCATCTGCTGATGTGTCTGGAGGGCTTCCATCGAACGAAGAGATTCCCATTGATGATATCTCGGACACAGCATGGAACATTGGGTTCAATCCAGTAATTCTTTTGACAGTCTCTTCAGCCATCTTCACCTGACAAAAGGAGGATATGGAAGGAAATGAAACACGCCATATCCATGTGAAATAGACATGAACCAATTTCCCTTTCTTTTGACCAAGTTTCTATCGACTATGTAGAGAATCACCCTAATTGATTCCAATTTCACCTTGCCATGCAAATCATAACACGAATACTTAATGAACAAGAACTAGTAAACTAGTAGGCTTTGCTATCACAGGAATTAATTATAAAAAAGCAAGCAAGGCTTTTACCTTTGCTCTTAATGTTTCAATGTCAGCTTTTAACACTCTGTTGTCAACCCCAGATTCACTGTACTTCTGGCTTACATCAGTAAGACGCTTTAACAAGGACGAATTTTCAACTCTTAATTGAGAAACCTACAGATAAAATATTAGTTTAACAAATATAATAAATCTTTGGGTGGACTAACAGAAAGAGGGGTTGCAGAGAAGTCAGATACAAAAGAGAATATATGCACCTGTGTCTCAAGCTCAGTTAAATGAGCCTGCTTTCTCCTTCTTGAACGTCTAGCGGATTCCCTATTGGAAAGCATCCTGAAAGATACACGTCACTAGGCAATTGATTAAACAAAGCAGAAGTTGTCTGAGTTGGACACTGACTTACAATTAACAGAGATAGAAAACAATCTGGTTTTAAAGATATTTCCAGATCCTTGAAGCTTAACCTCCAATATAAGAAGGTATTGTGTCCAATTACAGGATAATTTCCTAGGAGCATAACCATTTTAAGAGTGATGACACTTGCATAACTTTTTCTTCACAGACTGCTGATGTCCCTCTAAAGTCTAAACGTTATACCGCAAAAAAAATCGAAGTCAGGCCATTTAACTCCTGAGTGTACATATATTCAACAAGCACTGACATTTCCTATACTTAACTCTCAGTAAATTCCAAAACCATCATTACCTTCTTACTCGTTTTGCATCGGAAGGGTCCATATTTTCAGTCATCTCAGTTTCTCCCTCAATGTCATCATCATCTGATAGGTCCCTTGATGATCCGCTTGTTGTTGGCTTGTTTGCGACTGCAGGCTTCTTTTGAATCACAGGTAAGGAAGGAATTCCAACTGGTGCTTTGGTATCTTTATCCAGTAATTTAGATGGATCACTTCCAGATGGACCAGATATACCAGATCCTAAAATATAAAGATAGAAGCCAAGACATAATTCAAACAAACGGTATTGTCCACCTTTGGACTTTGGAGAGACAAAATTCAAGCTCTAAAGCTGCTCATGCAAAAATAATGAAGATCAATAACAAAAGAGGTGGAACATAAAATTATAGCTGAGAAATTCGTTTGCACTACTCATGTAGCTCTCATATAACCAATGATCTCTTTTAAATTCTGTATTTCCCTACTCTTCTCTACTCAGCCAGTATTGACATTTGACGTGAAGTGATTTTATGAATGTAATCTACTTCACAAATCTTCAATGATTCATTCATATACGTATAAACTTTCATGAACACATCCACATACATTTACCAAATCAAACCTTTAAAAGTAGCCTGACGTCCAACTTGAGAAGAATTAGAAGCCTGTGATCCACTCTCAACAAAAGTAGCTGAATCTTGAGCTTTTATTAAGGATCCCTGCTGCTATGAGTAGGAGAAAACATTAAATTCAGACCTTATCATCAGGAGGGAGTAGGGGAAGTAATCAAATTTGTAAGTAAAATTTATAAATTAGACGCAATAAAGATGGTATAATTTTTTTCTGGTAGACAGATGTAAACTTGGAAATGCGACAACCATAGAAAGACGCATTGTAGCAAACGTTAAATGTTGGGGAAATACACAGGAAATCACAATCAATTTCTAAGATTGGTGTGCAGAAATCTAAATCAAAATAAACAAAGTAGTCAAAGGGAAATTATCACAAAAAAGTAATAGCATCAAAAGAAAACCAAACATCTTGTAAAGGTTGTAGAAGAGATGAATGGAACAGAGGAATTTACTTTACTCGTGCAAAAAGAATATGCTCTTCAATATCCAAAGCATGTGGAAGGAGGAAAAGTTGAACACAGATGTTGTAAAACTGAAAAATCTCTATTGCCTACCAAAGGAGTTGCAATCACCTTTTGCTTCGAAGTACGCCAAAAGGAAAGCAAAAGTATACTTTTATTGATTTAAGGAAAAATCATGACAGAGTTGAAGCCGTGGAGCTGTACGCAAGTCCACTAATTTCCCCAGTTCAGGAATGTTGATTCTAAAATGAAACTCAAGATACCAAAAGCCTATGATTGGACTGAAAGATCGGCATCCCCATTCTCCAACATATCTTTATTTAGAACCAATACCGCAAAAACACTAATTGTAGCCGACGCAAAAATAAACAGCAGCGAGATGGTGAGCCGTTTCAAAATCGCCCCAATAAGTTAAAGCAAGAAATATTTCCATCCGATTTTTGGATTTAGCATTTATCCTAAGACAAAGACACAAGGAAGACGATAGATAAAGGGGAAAAAAAGTCATCAAACAAAACAGATCCAATAAAATCGTCTTATTTTCAACCGCCGCAGATTTTCCAATTGGTTTTTCGAATGCTTCCTGCGATCTACATACGATTACAAAAGAGGGAGGGGGAATAATTACCCGAGACAATGCGACCGCGGCACAGGCGAGGTTGAGTTTGTTCTTGAGGTAAGCCTGGTAGTCATCGGAATTAACGGGAATGTTGGGAATAGACGGAGGGGGGGAAGGTACATTGGCCTGGACGGGACCATTGTTCTGAAGCGGCGTGACCCCCGTATTCAGAGCGGGGTCCTGTTTGGGTTGATCCTTGATGTGAAGCGCACGGTCATCGTTAGGGTGAGGAGGGAAGGAGGAAGAAGCCGGAGAGGTCGGGGAGGGCACAGAAGCTTCCTGGAGGAAGCGCTGGAGGGCCCACTCGGAGGCGCTACGGTTCATATGGGAGGGGTCATGTGCTCCGGTGGATATCGGCGGTGACCAGAACGGGTCGGAGATATCATCCACTGAAAAAACCCTATCCATATTATTCCCACCTTGCCTTTTGGAATCCTCTTTCTATTGTGCGCCGGCTATGATGCTGCTATTTGCAATGGTGGGAAGTATTCCTCCAGTATATTATATGGGGGGCATATCGGTCAAAGGAAGAATTAAGAGCGGGCACAAAATGGCGTTTTAACTTCACAGAACATTGGTTTTATTTTGTTTTGTTTTCTTATTTATATGTATATCAAATATTATTTTTCATTTGATTTCTTTTTATTCTATCTATCGAGGTTATTTTCTTGAAATCAGACAATGCCTTAACTTTTACTTAAATTCGATCCAATGTCATGCTTGCTACCTCGACTAAATCTAGGAACCTGGTTATGAATTTGGTATTTATATGGGATTGATGATTTTATGCACAATGATATGGAAGTTGATCGATACTGAATGATAAAAGTGAATGGAGGTAATCAAGTGAAGATAAGTACGATTAGAAGTTGACCGCGCAGTGATACCCCGTGACCGTGAGTGCACGGAAAGCCGCAGCAACAAAAGTCTCTTTGCAATTTGCAACTGCGGAGGTTCTTCGTTGCTCCACGGCGCATTCTATTCCCCGCGGTCAACTTATTAAGTTGAAACTAAAATTATCCCAATTATATTTATTATTCTTATTATCATCCTCACAACTATGTGCTGTGAACAAAATAGTATTATCTCTAATTTTAATTATAAATTTTTATTAATATGTTAAAAAAATTAAAAATTTTATTTAATTATAATGGATGATACATGATATTTTTAAAATAAATAGTTTATAAGTTAAATAAATTAATTTAATAAAGTAATAAATATAAATATTTTAAATTAATTTATTTAGTAAGAAAATACTTGTAATTGAGAATTATTTACAAGAGAGAACATGTGGCTATTTAGAAAATTTCTAAATCAAAATTTTAAAAGAATTTTTTATCTAAATATTAATTTTTGAAAATTTTAAAATAAATAATCATATTTATTTAAAAAAAATTTAGATTAACCTGTGATTTAAAATCAAGGTTTTAAATAAACTATTGAAACTGACTTTTATAACAGTAAAATAACTTATGAATTATCTAATTATTAGTTTACTCTTATTTTTTCTTACACAATCTCTATTATCTCCTCTATTTTCTCTATCATCTCTCATTTTTCTTCTACACCCTCTCTCCTATCTTATATTTTTAATAAAATCATACTCTTTTTAATAATTTTTTAATTATAATTTTTTTATAATATTTATTTAAATATTAATTTATTTAGAATTATTTTTTTTCTATAAACTTTTATTAAAATCTTTTTTAAAAAGATTTTTTTTTAAACCCTCATCTAAACATACCCTCAGCTTACTTGGGTAGGCGGCGGGAAAAGAGTAAAGAGATGGGTAGGGAATGGGTAGCATGAACTAACACGGATCAAGGGAAGCAGCCAAAGCACTATTCTGGCAGCCGTTAATGCAAACTACCCATCTACACAGTCTTGCGTCTCGCTTACTCATCTGTGGTTTTTATTTTATATCAATCAATTATGAAGTGGGTGGATACATACGGCAAATTCAACAGAATCGTAACTTGTCTCCGCTTCTTCCTGATTTGGGTCCCATCCCTCCAGCTAATTCTGCTGCCCGCTTTTAATTTTTGGGTTTTGTGTTTGTTCCGTACTCAGTGAAATAAACTAGTTAGTTGACAATCCCACCTCTAGTAATGAACCCAATGGATGCAGCTAGCATAGTCAGGTGGCCGGGGAAACACCCCACATCAATACAAACATATTGGGAATGGGAGTTGACCGCTGCCTACAAATCTAAGCAATTTCCCTCCACCCTCCTCGCCATCTCCTTTCTCGTTCTGCAATTATATTGGATGATCAATGTAATGTTTGCTTATTATTGTTATTATTTCACGAGCCCTATTGCAACGTGTTCTTTTTCCTGAAAGACGCAAATCAGATCACATCACTTTTCACATGCACTCGCTCTTTCCCTCTGCCACCCTCTGAACCAATTATTACGAAGACAAAAATAATGGGCGGCTTTCCTCTCTTGCTCTGCCTCCCCACTCTATATATGGCAGGCCACTCTTTGTTTTAAAATCATCCTCTCCTTCATCCCGCCTCTCATCCGACTCTCCAATTTCGGTTTTTTCAGGTACGCGGCATAATTCGTTCTGTGCTTCACCTCTCAATTTGTTTCTTTCCCATCGTGTATTGTTATTTTGAGCTATCTTTTGTAGTTCATGTCATGACGTCATTCTTCTCTAATCTTGGCCATCTTGAACCCTCTCTCTCAAGCAAAGGAACTTAAGTTCAACAAATTTGCTGTGACTTTTATTCCTTTTGTTGTTCGCTATGGCCACCGCAGCTGTGTTATCACAGTACATCCTGATTGGCTTAGAGACTGAATCCACAATCTTAAGCCCAGCAATGAAATTCCTTATCCAAATAGCTTGTGAACTTGCTTCAAAACACACAATATACTCAGCATCACCGGTAGAAGGAGCTGTTTGAGTTTGCTTAGCGCTTCTCCACGATATAGCTCCTTCTGCCAATAGGAAGATGTAGCCAGATGTAGACTTGTTCGAGTCTACGCATCCTCCAAGATCTGAATCTGAGTATCCAATCACGTCCAAACTGTCTGTTCTCCTGTATGTGAGCATGTAGTGTTTAGTGCCTTGTAGGTACCTAAACACCTTCTTTGCAGCTGTCCAATGTGCTTCCCCAGGATTACTTTGGTATCTTCCCAACATACCCACAGCAAAAGCGATGTCAGGTCTTGTACAAACCTGCGCATACATCAAGCTTCCTACCGCTGAGGCATATGGGACCCTTTCCATCTGTTTCCTATCAAGCTCGGTTTCAGGACATTGACTTAGACTAAACTTGTCTCCTTTTTCAATAGGAGCCACGTTAGATGAACAGTTCTGCATACTGAAATGTTCTAGAATTTTGACAACGTAAGCCTCTTGAGATAAGCCTACAAGACATTGGGTTCTATCTCTATGGATCTTTATGCCAATGACATAAGAAGCCTCACCCATGTCTTTCATGTCAAAGCTCTTGAACAGAAACTGTTTCACCTCACGTAATAGTCCCAGATCATTGGTAGCAAGTAGTATGTCATCCACATACAAAATCAAGAATATGATTTTACTCCCACTAGCCTTGTGGTATATACAATCATCCATGATATTCTCAACGAACCCAAATGTTGTGATCACTTCATGGAACTTCAAGTACCACTGCCGTGAAGCCTGTTTCAAACCATATATTGATTTCTTCAGCTTGCACATCAATTGATCTTTACCTTCTGCAACAAAACCCTCAGGCTGTTTCATGTAGACTTCTTCCTCCAGTTCACCATTGAGGAAAGCAGTCTTAACATCCATCTGGTGCAACTCCAGATCAAAATGGGCAACCAATGCCATGATGATACGGAATGAATCTTTCTTAGATACAGGTGAAAATGTTTCACTATAATCGATTCCTTCCACTTGAGTGAATCCCTTTGCAACCAACCTAGCCTTGTACCTATCGATGTTACCTTGTGAGTCTCTCTTGGTTTTGTAAACCCATTTACAGCCAATGGCCTTAGACCCACTAGGCAACTCTACAAGTTCCCAAACATGGTTGTTTGCCATGGAATTCATTTCATCAATCATAGCATCATGCCACAACTTGGAGTTCACACTCCTCACAGCCTGAGTAAACGACAAAGGATCATTCTCAACACTTACATCACAGTCAACCTCAGCAGAATACACTACATAGTCATCAGGTAATGCCGATCTTCTCTCTCTAGTTGACCTCCTCAATTCAACCTCTTGGGTTGAACCAGGTTGCTGAACAATGACATCCTCTATCACAGCTTGTGGTGGTTTCACTTGTGTGATAGGTTGACCATCAGGTATATGTCCATTTTGTTCAGCACCGTCAACTTGAGCCACAGGGTCCACGTCACGTTCAATGTCAATCTCAACAGTGGGATAAACATTGACTATTGACATCCCCTCATGAATGATATCAGTGGTTCGCTCTATGTGATTATCTGATAGACAATCACTCCCACTAATCACATCATTCTCAATAAACTTGGCATTCCTAGACTCTACAAACCTTGTAGAAGGTGGAGGACAATAAAACTTATAACCCTTAGACCTCTCCGCATAGCCTACAAAGTAAGCTCTGATGGTCTTAGGATCCAACTTCTTCTCCTGTGGATTATACACTCTTACTTCCGCAGGACAACCCCATACCTTGAAATGATTTAAACTGGGTTTCCATCCTTTCCAGATTTCAAAGGGTGTCTTGGACACTGCCTTTGTTGGAACCCTGTTCAATATGTATGTGGCTGTCTTGAGTGCTTCCTTCCACAGAGAAGATGGCAGTTTAGAGCTACTCATCATGCTCCTAACCATATCCAGCAAGGTCCTATTTCTTCTCTCAGATACACCATTCATATCAGGTGATCCAGGCATAGTGTATTGAGCCACTATACCTTGCTCTCGAAGAAATTCAGCAAATAAACCTGCTGCTTGTCCTTCACTAGTGTATCTACCGTAATACTCACCACCACGATCGGATCTCACAATCTTGATTGGTTTCCTAATCTGTTTTTCTACTTCCACTTTATAATCCTTGAAAGCATCTAGTGCCTCACTTTTATTATAAAGCATGTAGACATACATGAATCGTGAGTGATCATCAATAAAGGTAATAAAGTACTTCTGACCATGCGCAGTCAAATCAGGGCAACAAATATCCGTGTGTACAATTTCTAGCAACTCAGAACTTCTTTTAGCCCCCTTATGTGACTTATTGGTCTGCTTTCCCCTTATACAGTCCACACAAGAATCAAACTCTGAATGGTTTAAAGATGGAAGAATTCCTTCTTTATTTAACCTTTTGATTCTGTCAACGGAGATATGACCCAATCTCATATGCCACAGGCTATAAGAATTCTCATCGATGACACTTCTCTTAGTACCATGCGTAACAGAAAGAGATTGAGGCGAATTAGAAATAATTTTAAACAAGCCATCAATCATAACCAAATTTGCAATCAAAACTGAATTCTTTGTCAAAGTCATACGTTTCTTAGAAAGAACTAGATGATAATCAAATGGAATGAGCTTTGACATAGAAATCAAATTCCTCTTGTAAGAGGGAACATAGAAAACATCATAGAGTTCCAAAACATTTTGATTTGAAAGATGAATGCGAAAGGTTCCAACTGCTTTCACAGGATCTCCTCTCCCACTGCCTGAAAGGACAGTTTCCTCATTAGGATGTGGAGACCTGCTTGACAGAAAGCCCTGCATGGTAGTCGAAATGTGGATCATTGAACCAGTGTCAATCCACCAAGTGTCATCATTAACGCTAGAAAAGGTTAGACTCAAAAGTAACACATGATGAAAGCATACCTTTCATTTCCATGATATGTTGCCCCACACTGCCAATACCTGTAAGCCTCACATCACATAGCTCAGACATGATGGCACCACCCATCTGCTCGTCTGTAAGCTTAAAATGCTTGTCTAAGGCTTCCAGGTATCCCTTAGCTGTGTCGCATTTAGGGACTGCTGCCCTAATACTCCTAGAGATCCTTTTGTCTTATAAGCAGAAGAGATGAGCGGTTACTTCGCTCCCACATATTATACCTTTCCTTTTCCTCTCTATCATTGGAGGCATCATCAGGTCTCAGAGGTTTATCAAACCTCAAGGCATAATCTAAGTCCAATAAACCAAGCTGCAACAAAACATCGTCTCTCCAGTCAACATAGTTAATGCTGCTATCTAAGACTGTTTTGTCACTAACATCATACATAATCCTGGGAGCAGCAATTGGATCTGTAAAATGAGAACAGACAAATACACAAATAAGCTCACATTAGTAATTTGAAGCAATCACAAGTCACTGTGCCATGTATGCATGCTTAGCTCAAATGTAGCATGCAAGCAATATAAATACGTATCACTAATGTCTACCTCTGGGCAAAGACATTAGCATAACCAGGTATTTATCTCAGATGGTAGAATTAGAAGACATTCGTAATTTCCCAATGCCTGTGGGCTAATTAGAAAACAACGAGGCCATTCTATCCCACCCTAATTAAATGTACAATTGTGAGATATCTACCTGTGGGCAAAGATAAATCACAGCTATACATTTAATTACAAATGATATTTTCAATCCAGATGTGATTAATGAATGCATACAACAAGTTCAATAAACAAGGATGCTGTGGCTACTCCTCAAAGAACTGCACGCTAATCACAAATATCATTCAAGTGCATTGAAAATCCAAATATGCACAATTTAATGGAGAAATTAATTCTCCCCTAATTAAATGTACAATCATGATATATCTACCTGTGGGTAAAGATAAATCATAACTATACATTTAATTATTATTGATATTTTAAATCCATATGTGATTAATTAATTCACGCAACACAAATAAATGAGGATGCTGTGGCTACTCCTCACAAAATTGCATGCTCATCACAAATATCAATAACGTGCATATAAATCCAAATATGCACAACAAAATGGAGCATTTAATAAATTAATATTAAAATTCTCCCACTATTTCATGCACCCAAAAATGTCTAACAATTAATTTTAACTCAAAAGATTTTTACAAAATTAAACCGTTAAGTTAATTGCCAAGGGAGAAATTAAAAACAAAACAGGCAATTAAATAACGTAAAAATTAAAATTTGTAAATACCTTTTGCCAAAATTAAAATAATAAAGAAATTAATTTTAAACATTTACAGTGCATAAAATAGTAATTAAAAGATTTTCTGAAAAAACAAATTAATTGGCCAAAAATAATTTTCTGAAAATAAAACCAAGTGGCCCATACACAAAAGTCCAAAAATAGGGCCCAAAATAATTTCCAGAATAAAACCCAAAATCAGGCCCAAAAAAAAAAGTTTTCTGGAAAAAAAATGGTGTTGGCCCAAAAGTCAGTCCAAAAAGCAAGGCCCAGTCTGTTTCCAAAAAAAAATGTACAGTGGCCCAAAATGCGTTGGCCCAGGAGGAAGAAAAAAAATAAAATAATAATAATATTGCTGGCGGCCCAAGTGTCCTTAGCCCAGAACGCAGGGAATTTTCACAATTTTTTTTTAAAAAAAGAAACTCAGCGGTATTTGACCATACTGAGTCGGGTTAGGTTAACCCGACTCAGTGACCCGGCTTGTTGTCCATGGCAGTGCCGCTGGCGTGCCTGCACAGAGGTAGCCGTCACCTCTTACGGTGACCTCACGCTCCAGTGTCGGTGATTGCTGTGGTGGCTGCTCGTCCAACTCACAGCGATCTCAAGGTTAATCTGGCAGCGTTCACTGCTATAATCCTTCTGTGCAGGGGCAACGTCAGTGACCTGCGACAGCAACAGCGACGGGCACCCAATTTCTGGCAGCTTCACCGTCACGCGACGGCACCCTGAATTTCCTATCTCCAGCGAGTTTCATGGCGGCATCCGTGGCAGCTCCTCTCTCAGTTTGTCTCGCTCTCTCTCGCCGTCAGTGGCTCTCGCCATCTTAGAATCTCTCTCACCGGCGTTGGCTCTCACAGACAAAGGAATCTCTCGCCTCTCTCACCGTCAACAGGAAAAAGAGGTTAAAGAATCCAATGAAATAAAATGAAATAAATTCCTGTATATCCCATGTTTATCTCATGAACACAAAAGGTCAATAAGCAAGGCAGAGTTAATCTCAAACAAGGCTCTGATACCATATGTTAGAAAATAAACATCTCTAAAGTACTATAATCAGTCCAGATTATATCATACTCAAATATAAACTTATATGAGATGCAGCGAAAGACTTAAAGTTACCTCTTGCCATTAACTTGATTGATCTGAGGAGAACCGGAATCAAATGAGATACCTGTCAAAAGAGAACACTGTCAGATAAACAACAGGTTCTTCCAATTGGTGATTAGGCACAGTGATGGCAACTTGTTATTAGCCGTCACCAGTGGGGAACCTTCAGAAGCGAGCTGAGAATAGGTTTCGCTCTGGACTCAGAAAATGAGATCTCACACTCAAATGAATTGTGTTGATTTCCACCATCAGAAAATCAACCTTAAATAAACTGAGTCAATAACCCTCCTGGACTGGGCCCAATGACTACGGGCCACACTCAGAAATATTTATTAATTATCCTAATTAATATCTAAATAGGTCATAATAAATAATAAATATCTAACAATGACGTCATTCTTCTCTAATTTAGCGCTTGACTGTTCCTCGGTTTCTCTTCGCTCTCGTAGTGCCTCTTTTGCGTCTAGATAATAGATCTTCTTTCTGTTTCCTATCATTCAAGCGCTGCACAATGGGAAGTACTCGAGGAACTAAGTATGGTGAATACACCTATGAGAACCTTGAGAGAGAACCTTACTGGCCATCGGAAAAGTTTCGAATCTCCATCACCGGAGCTGGTGGTTTTATTGCCTCCCACTTAGCAAGGCGCTTGAAGACTGAGGGGCATTATATTATTGCTTCTGACTGGAAGAAAAATGAGCACATGACTGAAGACATGTTCTGCCACGAATTCCATCTTGTTGATCTGAGGGTTATGGATAACTGTCTCAAGGTGACTGAGGGAGTTCATCATGTTTTCAACCTTGCTGCTGATATGGGTGGGATGGGTTTTATCCAGTCCAACCACTCTGTCATTATGTACAACAACACAATGATTAGTTTCAACATGCTTGAGGCTGCCAGGATTAACAAAATTAAAAGGTTAGCCGTTCTGGATATAGGCACTCGAATTTATCTATTTGGAAATCACTGAATAACAAATACGTCGTGGTGTTTAACTTTAATATATGGTTCTGCCCCAGGTTTTTTTATGCCTCAGCGCTTGTTTCTAACCTGACAGTTGGAAACTAATGTGAGCTTGAAGGAGTCTGATGCTTGGCCAGCTGAGGTGTGTGGGTGATATTTCAATTTTGATCGTGATGGTTCTTCTGTTGCTTATGATATGTTTAATTTTTTTATTGGGTTTAGCCGCAAGATGCATATGGGCTAGAGAAGCTTGCAACTTAGGAATTCTGCATGCACTATAACAAGGATTTTGGAATTGAGTGTCGTGTTGGCCGGTTCCACAACATTTATGGTCCCTTTGGGACATGGAAGGGTATGTCCCGAACCAAATTGCATATTTTGTGCTTTAGTCTCTTTCATGAATATTTCACTGGACTTGTTATATTTTGTAACCTTTTAATGTTTAAATTTGTTTCTTTGTTGGCATGCCATACAGGCGGAGGGAGAAGGCTCCTGCTGCCTTCTGTCGTAAGGCAATCACTTCCACTGATAAATTTGAGATGTGGGGGAATGAATGTCAAACACGATCTTTCACCTTCATAGATGAGTGTGTTGAAGGGGTATCTAGGTAAATTCCCTGTTGAATAATCCTTATCTGCATATCCATCTATCTACTGTTGAGTGTACGTTGATGCATTTCACATGTATTTGTTGGCTCATCTCTTCTTTTTTTTATCTACGTTGGAATTTAGACTTTCGGGAGCCAGTAAACACCGGAAGTGATGAGATGGTCAGCATGAAAGAGATGGTTCTTAGTTTTGAGAGCAAGAATATTCCCATACATCACATTCCTGGGCAAGAGGGTGTTCGTGGCCGTAACTCAGACAACACGCTGATTAAAGAGAAGCTTGGAGGGGCTCCAACTATTAAGTTGAAGGTGACCTTCCAATTAAATTAAATTATTTTCCTATATCATGTTTTTTTTCAGCATCAATGGAGTCCCGCGCACTCACAGTATGTCAAATGTGATTGCAGGATGGGCTTAAAATTACATACTTCTGGATTAAGGAACAGATTGAGAAGGAGAAGGCGCAAGGTGCTGATATATCAGTTCATGGCTCATCCAAAGTGGTGCAAACCCAAGCCCCAGTTAAACTGGGCTCGCTCCGGGCAACAGATGGCAAAGAATGAAGTAGTCTCCCGAGGGTCTTATAATATATGGTAGAGGTCTGTGGTTTCAGGTTTATTAGGAATTTGATTTGGTGTATGTGGAAGTGATGTGTAGATGGGAAGCTTTCATGTTTCTGTTGTATTATCTAGTACTAGTATGACTGAGGAAGCCACTAGCTGCTGCTCGTGGTGTTTCTTCTGCCTTGTGGCTGAGATGCAAGTTACGTTATGGGTTAAATAAGAGTAACAAGATTGCCTTCTACCTTGTGAATAAATCTCTCGTAGCATGGTGGGTCCCAGGGGATCAGGGAATCTCTTTGTTTCGGACCCCACCCCACCGTGATGGAGCGGACCCTCGCTTCCTTCCCAATCATGGGCCTTCCCAGCAAACTCGGAAATCGCTTCCTCCACTGGGCCTTGTCATCTTAAAAGTGCTATCAATAAGTTAAAAAGCATGCATAAACCAATAAGAATTAGTATAAATAGTAAATAATGGGGTTCATATCCCATAAAGATGTGAGTTTGATATCTACTGTCGTTATGATGTTCCTTTAGTAAGCGATCTCATAAATTCCTTATAAGCTCTCTGAGCCTTAGGGTTATATCCTGATTTTGGTGAAAGACTAGTAACGAATTTACCTAAATTTTTCTTTATAAAAAAAAGCATGCATCATTTGTACCAAAATAAAAAAAGGGCAGGCACCATTTTTTTGGGGAGAAGGTTGGGAGATAGAGATGATGGAATGGAATGACATCCTTTCAATAGGCATGTTCGGCGGAAATGAACAAATTAAATTGAAATAATGAAACCGCCTCAAATTCAAAGATGATGCCACCGCTAAGAAAAGAAATACGTATTACAGTAGAAATTTATTTGTTTAATTCCGTACGTACATCAAGTTATATTTTGTTTCCTTCGGCCTTTTGGGTGAAGATGAGGGGGAAAGCAAGCAATTGCTATGATGTATATGTTGGTGCAAGATCGTGCCCATTGACCTTGCCTCATGATCAAGAATTCTTTATATTTTTTGTCGGCCAGAGACACCGTGAATTCACACCAACCCTATACATCATTTTAGTTTTTCATTCAAATCGTCTTGTCCATACCATAGCCAATCATGAGATAAATCCGCGCGTAACATATTCAAACAATCAAGTTCTATACAGTAGGCCCACTTAGATCTTGTGATTAAATGTGATCCAGCCTTATGAGTTGTAGAGAGGAAAAGAAGTCTTCCCAACAAGTTCAGGGACTCATCACAATTCCAAACGCAACAGCGTGACATTTCCTCTATTTTGCACGCAAGTTTGAATCTCAAACAAGGGCAGATTTTAACCATTACCCATGAATCATAATCATAAAAGGAAAAAAAATGATATTTTGGGACCCGTTGAGCTTCCAAGGTTTTTTGTTTCCCTGGCAGAAGACCATCATGATTAATGAAAAACTGAGAAATTAATCAGTATCGCTTGAATTACGGCGTCTGTTGATAATCAACCCCAAATGTTGGGCTACAGTACTTTCGTCGAGGAGCAGCACTTGGTGGACCAACATTTTATGAATGCCTGCAGGTCCTCCTTGTTGTGGTCTCGATCGCCACAAAAATTACGATGGTGACCAAATTTCCTGTGTTACAGATGTTGTTGAATTTGTCAGATGAAGACCTCATTATTGTTGCGACTTTTGTTTAAATCAATAGAATGCGTATTGCTCAATTTATATCCATGTAATGAAACAAGGTCCACCAAGTTAGAAGGCAAAAACAATAAGTAGGACGTTGGAAGAGAGAGAGGCACGAGCATTTCCTAAGTCCGTACATAATGGCAGGAAGTGAAATATTATGGTAGCTGGTTAGACGGGCAACCCCATAACGGTAATTTCTTACGCACGCCTATATATAATCGGAATCTCCTTTCCCTTGTCAGAGTAATGAATGTTGCATCTCCTATATAAACATATCAGTGCTCTCTCCCACTCTTGCTGTTGGATAAATTCTGTGTTGAGCTGCCATTCATTCACATCATGAAGGACGCTCTGGGTCGAGAGCAGATTGCTGAGTTTCTGGAAGCCTTTCCTTCTTTTTGACAAAGATGGGGATGGTATATATATATTTTCTGCGGCACTCTCTCAGGGATTCATTTTCTTCATGTATATCAAGTTCTTCAATAATTGTTTTCTTGCTGTAAAAAAGGCTGTATAACCATTGAAGAATCAGGCACTGCAATCAGATCGTTGCATCAAAATCCTACCTAGGAAGAGTTGCGATTCATGATCAGCCAAGTGGATACAGATGGCAACGGAACCATCGAATTTGAAGAGTTCTTGAATCTCATGGCCACCAAAATCAAGGTGCATATATACACACACACATCACTAACACATATATATGGCCTATGGCTATCATAGAATATACATATAATATAATATGCACATGCGTGGCTGCGTGTTTGGAACATGAAGGAAGCTGAAGCAGAAGAGGAATTCCAAGAAGCTTTGTGTGTGTGTGTGTGTGTTTACAGTTGAGGCATGCTATGATAACTGGGGGAGAGAGGGTGACGGAGGAGGAACTTGAGCAGATGATCAGAGTCGCTGATTTGAACGGAGATGGTCTCGTTGACTACCAAGAGTTTGTGAGGATGATGTTGGCTTTTTAATTATTAATACGAAGCGCCTTATTAATGTTTTGTTTGATTTAATTCCTTCCTTTGACAGTTGAAGTATCAGAAAATCACCGCATACTTCAACACATACACGGCGGTGTAAGTTAACTATATCACAGAGTCGAGGGGAAGATTTCGTTCCAGGGTATGGATCCCCCAAACGTGCCTCCTTTGAGAAAGGTAAAGTACTATTTTAGGTCACGTGTCTTGATACCCCTACCATTGGAAATCACTCAAGTTTTAACTCCGTTATACATATCAATGAACTCTGTTATAATTAAAATGAGTGAGTAATTTTTAACTATGACTATATGTCGATAATAAAGATGAAATGCTGTAGCTTCCCGGTTCCTACTCTCTCTCTCTTTCTCTCTCACACACACACACACCTTTTCGTTTATTTTTTTTCAATGGGACCACGTCAGGAACCAAGACTCTCCAATATATTTGACTTTTCAAAGGTAGGTCACTTTTCGACAACATGTCGCCAGGCAATACACACACACACACACGCTATGACGTAAAATTTAGACACTGCTTAAGAGTAACAAATAATATAACTCGTTAAATATAAAGCATTATTGATTCACGATCTAATCAATAAAAAGAAGTGACAGGTCATTAGCAGGTAACTATATTATTTTCTACGGAAGAGGCATGGGAAATTGAGCTTTGGGTATTTGGCGCCAAGGTAAATGGAGTTACATATGGTCCTCAAAATTTACGAAGAATGAAATTTTTGGCATATAACTTATACTCACATTTGATAATTTTGCTGCACATTTAGATAATTTTTTAAAAAATATTTATAAAAAATATTAAATAACTTTTAAAAAATAACTTATAGATAAGAGTTTATAATTTTTTTTAATAAAAGAGTATTTTAATAGTTATTTCTAAAAATACTTTTATTATTATACATTATTAAAAAGTGTATGATTTAGTTAAAAATATGAAAAAAGATAAAATGTAGAAAAGAAATATAAGAGATGATGGAATGCGAAAAAGAAAGGGGAGAAGGATGAAAAGAGAGAGGGTGTACAAAAAATAGTAATTGGATAATTCATAAATTCTGTTACTATTTTAAAAGTTATTTCTAATAACTCACACAAAATTTTAATTTTAAATTATAGTTTGATTTAAAAATTTATTTATATAAATATGACTATTTGTTTTTATTAGATTTTTTTTTAAAATTTATGTTTGTAGCATTTTCAAATATGCATGGAAAAATAAACATAAGAGTAAGATGCCTAATATCCCCAGTAAAGAAAGACAGACCTTTGTAGACATTAATTAAGGGCAAAGGATCTGCAACAATATGATTAATTCTTTAAACTCGGTTCAATATACTAAACCCACATTTAATTAGTTGGTCAAAATATAGTCAATGTTTAGTTATAAAAAAAAAGTCAACAATTTAATGTACAAATATAAAACCTATTTTTTGGAAGCTGTGACCTGTGAGAACGAGCACGATGACTCATCCCAATGATTCTGCAAAATAACATCAAATTAGTTAAAATAAGTAATCAATTACGGGACCGGGTCGTTATATATTTCCATAACACGGATATAACATATAATATGAAATTTATAAAATTTCAGGATATAAACCATAGACAACTCACCGTACACTACTGACATTTTTCACAGTCAATATTATATATATTTAAATTAATATATATATATATACTTAATATATTTTTATCTAATTAAATCTAGGCTAAATTATAATATTTGCCCTTAAATTTTTAGATCAACTATGATTTAAAATTAAAATTTTAAATAAACTATTTAGATTAGTTTCTATAATAATAAAAGAGTTTATATATTATTAAATTACCATTTTACCCTTACTTTTTTATACAATTTTCTCATTCTTTTTTCTTATTCATTCTCTCCCCTCTCTACCATCTCTCTTTTTTTTCACCCTCTATCAACTCTCATAATTTTAATAAAATTATATTTTTTTAATAATATTTCAATTATAAAAATATTTCTATTAATAACTATTTAAATATTTATTTATTTAAATTTTTTTTATAAACTATTCTTTAAAAGTTCTTTCATAATAATTGTTCAAAAATTATTTTCTTTTGTAAGTCTTTTTTTTTTTAAACTCTTATCAAACAGGTTATAGTTTATTTGTTTACGCCATGTGAAAGATGGAAATGAAAAGAGTTACTATATATACTAATATCATTTCGGTTTATAATGAAATTGTTTTCCTGCTGATCCTTTAAAAATGGATTCCCCAGTCACCCCAAAGAAAGAAACTGGAGTTTCTGGGTCGCAACCTGCCCAAAGTTGTAGAATTCTGTATTGTCATCAAAATAATTAAGGGCTCGATCGGCCCCTTTATTGTTCCAACAGATCAAAAAGTACAAAATCGAGTAGATCTATATTGCATCATAAATCCCCCACACATTTTAATCCCTCTGGGTTAGGCAATAGATCTACAGCAAGCGCTGCTCATACAATATCATCTGTACTAATTAATTATTAATACCGTGCTTTATAATAATGCCTACATAACTCCATCAACAACAAAAAAAATTAAAAAGCAATACGACTTATTCCGTTCTTACTAATGGAATCTGGAAAACGGAATGATGAATTGCCCAAAGCATATTTCGTGGACGAAAGCCTGCGTATTGATAAATCTTGAGGCAGGAGTGATGGAACAATTTGATTTAGAGGGGTATATATAATAGTATTTCGTAGATCTGGAAATTGGAACTGTAGTGGATTGTGATTCATGGGGCACAAAAGAACAGAAGAAAATGCACAAATGAATGTAGATATATGAATCGGGATATTGGGAGTGAGTGAAAAAGGAAGGTATGTATATGTTACACCAAAACGCAAACAAACAGCATATAACGAACATATACACCAATACAGCTGAGAAGCACCACCCCCAAGGCTTGGCCAAACCGCCTTCCCCTCACTCGAGAATCGGTTCATCAAAATTTAGATTCCTTTTCAATAATTAGCCCAAGACAACGAAGGAAACCAAGCGTGTGTGAAATAATACGAATCGTTCGGAAAAGCACATGGAAAAAGAAGAAACCGAACCTTTTTTACTAGGGTTTTTGCGACGACGAAGAGTGGATCGGAGAAAGCGAATTAGGGGTTGGGACCGATGCTCCCATTCAACAGGTGAAACTGCCGCATGATCTGTTCCCGCCACATGAGAAGGTGAGCTCAGATCATGCTGGCAGCTTCAACTGCTAGAGGGTGCACCATAAGATCGTCGCAGCTTATAAGTACCCCTCCTCCATCGATCTTTCCTCTTGCTCACTGAAAAAAATTGAAGAGCCAGGGATGATACAACATATATAGCCAGCAGAAGGCATATATAGAAGTAGATGTAGTCCCCCACCTCGCCCTTGTTCCTTTTTTTCTGGACCCTCCAATTTTTAATTTATTTTTTTGTTTAATTGGGGGAGATTTGGACCATCTCCACAATGCTGAGACGTTTTTGGGTGTCATCTCTTTTGTCCGGTGTGATGTGTGAACATTAACATGCCTACTCTTACATGTGGTATATATATAAAAGAAGAAAATTGAATACGAGAGACGACTGAGGGAGGGATAAGCTAGCAGTAGCACAGTCACGGGGGAGGATAGGTCAATGAAAGAGAGTAAAACGAGAGAGAGAGAGAGAGATGTGGAGGAGGAGTGGTCCTGACTGGGGAAGAATTTAAAAACATCACGCTCACGACACCACATGCAGACAGTGTTTGGCTAGTGATGGTTTGTATGCACTCTGAGGGGCTTTTCCTTTTAATATCCTGTTGTCTGTGTGTTGTATATATATGTAAGGTAGGCATCAACTAGAATCGCCCAAATACAGCATCCAACACATATTCGAGTGTACGTATGCATAGTATAGGGGGGACCATTTTGCAATTTGCACCCTCCCCTCCACGTTACCCCCACATGCATACGCCTCAATACTGCTACTAGTATACTTCAACTCACCAACATAACAACTTAAAACAACTCACCTCCCTCCCACATCCGCATACATTTCCTCCATTAGCCTTGTCCACACACAGTACCCTTTTCAGGCCTTGTTCCTGTTACTCTTTTTGTTCTTATTGAGCTGTGTCGTTCCCGCATATTTTATGCAGTGTAAATTCAAGCAAGTTATGCTATTAATAATAGTTCATGAAAACAACACAGCCCGGTCTTTTAATTTGAGCTCAACAGACGCTATTCATCGAGACCCCCCCATAAAACCATTTGCTTTTTAGGTTTTATGTATATTGAGATCGTTTAATCCTTTTCTCTTTGCACTTACCCCCAGCTTCCCACATTTTTCTTATCTATTTTACTTTTTATTCTACCCACATTTTTTCTTACCTTCCTTCCTTTTTCCCCTGATCTGTCTTCCTGGTCATTCACATCATTGTCCGAACCAGTCCGGTCCAATCATCTAGCGAAAAGTCGTGGTCTGGGATAATTAAGCCCAAGCCTTGAATTACATCGTTAAAAAAGGAGATTGTTTAAATCAACAAACAATATCACTAGTCCCTTTTTAAAATTTTTTTATATAAAAAAATAATTAGAGTTAATCCAAAAAATAGGCTTGCAGTTCACAGAGACACAAGTTCAATTCCGTCTGCCATCATGAGGACTTATTTAGTAGGGTAATCTTATAAGTATTTTATAAGTACTCTCTATGCTCTGATTTTGGTAGAAGACTGGTGTCAAATCTACCTAAATTTTTTTATAACAAAAAAAAAACCATGAGCCTTTTGCCTTAAATAAAAGAAAAGGGGTCGAAAGAAAGAAACAGTAGACAGCAAACTCTCACTGTCTCATCCTCCTCCCAATAGCATTCACAATTCAGCTTCGGAACTGCATTGTGAATCCTTTGAAGCATTAATTAATTGGTCTCAGCCTTGTATTTGGCATCTAGTGCAATGTTGGCCCCCGCTACGAGGACGATTTACAGGAATGCTGATAGTGTATTTAATGAAAGACCACAAAACGGCAGGAACATTACCGAATATAACGTAACTCTCTAAGACTAGATATTGACTGCCTAGCCCTAATTAAAAATGAAGTTATAAAATTCACATACTGTTGAATTATTTTGGAAATTATTTCATTCTGGTTTTCTCAAGTACCCTTGGATAGCTTTCGTGATAGTCTTGGTTCTGTTTCAGTATTGAGCTTGAGAGTTGAGACTTTGTTTCCATGTTGTGAGCACAGTTATTTAGATCAGCAGAGGGAAAGGCTGAGAGGAAGGAGGAAGAGGGAGATAAGTAACAATTCAATTTGGTCTGAAAAACCAATATACAATTACTGACAGGGCCATTTATAGGGAGGCCATAACAGTAAATTAAAATAAAATAAGAAGCCAGAGAATAAATTAAGTTCTGAAATGAACTAAATAATCTAGAACTTTCTTCACTTAGAGTAAGTCTTTCACTGTTTCCCTTCTTATTCTCCATCGCATAGCTTGTTTAATGCTTCTATGATATATGGTGATCAGTAAATCTAATGAACAATTTTCAGGTAGGGAATTTCAATCCATAAAATTCTGAAAAAGATCATTATTTTCTCCCGCAGCTGCTTTTCTGGTTTAAACAATCCTTCAGGTATAGATTATTATTCATTACTCATTACATTTGCTGTTAACTCTTGAGTTAAAATAAAGGGTAAATCATACTTTACTCCCTTTGGTTTGGCTCAAAGTTAGTTTGTCCCTTGTGGTTTAAAGTGTACCATTCAACCCTTGGGCTTTTGTAACATTAGAATCTAACCACCTTGTAATTCTTATATTAAAATTTTAATTGAGATAAACCTGTGAATGTTGAAACAATGAGCAGATTCGTCGTAAAACATCTGTTTCATGAAAATGTTTTTCATAGCAATTTGAGACTTCTGCTGGCATCAAGCAAGTAATTTCAATTTCCAAATGCTGCCTTGGTCCCAATAATAGCCTTAGAAGACTATGGAATTGTTCAAAGTATAAGTGATGAAACATATTTTCAATTATGAGAATTTTCATGGTTTTGACATCCATGTGATTGTTTCTGTTAAAGGCCAGAAATACCATGGAGTGGTTATAGGGTAGAGGCACAAGCCACAACAAGATTGAATGACACACTTTGAATGAGGTGACGACGTGATTTCGACCCTTGCCTTGGGTGTGAACTTCCCTAAAATGAATATGTTGATGGTTAATCTTTCATTGAGATTGGATAGAGCAGAATTCTCATGTTCCTTAAATTGTGGAATTATTTTTCATTTAACTATATTTCATTGCTGCTGTGATACTTTACTTATATGGTAAATTTTCACATATGTTATCTTCTGCAGGTTTCGTTTTTATTGCTTTCCTATACTAGTTGAATCTGATCATTCTTTTTCCCTTTTGTTTTGGGGCGGATTTATGCCCTTCCAATAGATGGGTTAATCCACCACCTTGCCATGATTGTGGCAACAAAACTGTAGGCCTGGGCAGGGCTGATGCTCTTCCTTCCGAGACTCTTCATGGGGAATCCAGGGTTGAACTTTATAGGTATAGCCATAAAATGTATTACTTAAATTTTGGTTTGGTTTTTTTATTCTCCTTGTGTAATCTTTATGGCATGCAGCTTCTTTAATTACTAAATTTAAATCTCTGAATTATCTTGTAGCATGTTGGATGAACCAATTGTGCACCTCCATTAACTTTTATTTTATGGGTTGGCTAATGTTCTGCTTCTATTCTCTGCCTGTCTAGCTTTTTTTTCTTTGTTATCTTCATTTATTTTCACAACACAGATGTACAATCTGCTCCAAATTCACGCGCTTCCCTCTCTACAATGATCCAATAAAGGTTTTCAACTTGTGATAAAACGTTGGTTTAATAATATGTTCTTGGCATAATGGCAAAACCTAGGGCTAAGTGTGGCATGTGTAAATTGGTTATTTCTCATTGTTTGCTTTTGATTTGCAGTTAGTGGAGACAAGAGAGGGCCGTTGTGGGGAATGGGCTAATTGCTTTACACTCTATTGCCGAGCTTTTGGCTATGATTCACGCCTGGTTTGTCCCCGCCAATTTCTTTTTTCAACATTCATTTAAAGATAAACTTTAAGTCCTGTAAACTCTGAAGAAACTATTCGTATCCAGATAGGGAATATATATGTCAGTATATTTCCTGAGGAAGTTTTCCAATTCTGGTTTTAGTTTATCTCCAGGTTGTGGACTTTACGAATCATGTTTGAACAGAATGCTTCTCACAATTCCTGGGAAGGTAGAATTGACCCAAAAGCTGCTGGGTTTGATATTCTGCTAATCTTCTGCAAGAAATTTATTTCTGCTGGGGCGTTACTTGTCTCTGAGGTCTGTTGATCTTACAGGTGGATACATCTTGACCCATGAGAGGGAGTATATGACAAGCCATTATTATATGAAAAGGGGTATATCCTCTTTTGCGGTGCCTTTACAATGTTTTTTTTTTGGGGGTTATTAGTACAGAGAAATTTTTGTCTTGCTCAGCGTTAAATGTCATTTTCTCATTCCATAGTTGGAATAAGAAATTAAACTACTGTATAGCTGTGGCCAAAGATGGAGTTTATGATGTCACCAAACGGTACACAAGGAAGTGGCACGAGGTATTGCAACTATTCTTTGTTGTTATTTGAAAAAAAACAAAACACTATCTACCTTATCAATAATGATTCGGAAACATTCATGATATTTGTAAAGTCTTGAACTATTGATTAGCAGTTTTCCTATCAATTTGAAATCGTAGGTTCTATCTCGACGTACTATTATTACAGAGCCTGCTTTGTCATCTGCACTCGCTAATATAACGCAAGAATGTCGAAGAGGCTTTACATCTCAACTACTTTCAATCATTGAAGCCCGTGATCTGGAGGAAAAACAACTTCTTGAGAGATGTTTACATTCTGAAGATGATGTCTCACTCTCATTACCTGGAAGGAGAAGCGGGGATGAGGAATGGCGTAAATCCAGAACGGAACTTGGTTCCAACAAGAGTTCCACACCAAGTTCTTCTTCATGCCCTGTTCGTTTGTGTGTAGATGAGCATGTGACAAGAATTTATAATGCATTTCGGGCATGTGACAAGAATTCATAATGCATTTCGTCCCATTCTTTATCGATTTGTTTATGAACAACTAACAAGATCTGAAGCTGTTGAAGCACTTAGGATTATGAAGGGAATAGTCTTGAATCTTCGAGATTCCCCCTTCAAAACAAGAAGGACCTCATCTGATTGAGCTCTAAATAATCCAATATTTCAGAAGTTGTTTCCTTCCTTTGATGAGCTACTCGATGCTCTTTCACTGGAAAAGAAGGTGAATACGGATGGAAGGGTTGACATTTGTTTGGCTGGTGACCCTATTCGAACTTCTGTGCCATTGCCTGTTGTGCTGGATGCTCTGGGTGATATGATATCCAATCTTGAAAAATGTGAAAAGTTTAGTTGAGATTCCCTTGCATTACCCATGCCGAAGTTGAATACACTCTGGTTTGGTTGTTGCTAGCTCAGAAGAGTTGCCTTTTGGGATTGTAAGTTCATATACAGCCAGCTTAATTTACGTTTCTTGTTACTTGTATATTAGGAGGATATATAATTATAAATATCGTGTTTCAGGTAACATCAGTATTTGACGGAAACCGGGTGTCAAAATGGGAAGAACCAAATGGTGCTAGAGGTACAGTTGACCAAATGAAATAACTTATTTAATATAGTAGAGAATGTGACAAAAGCTTAAATTTAGTTCTGTAGAGCTTACTAACGAAGATATTGCTTTAGTTTCTAAGGATTATCTGGATCAGGTTGGCCATGCTTTCCACTCTGCTAATAGCTTGCACTCTGTTTCATCAACCATCCTGCTATACTAAATACTGATCACCCTGAGTTTTATATTCTCAACTAATTCTATTCTGATGAAATTTCTTTCTTATTGTATAATACCTCTACTTATTACATACAACCAAGTATAGGTTGGATAGAGGTTAAATGCCAGCATTGAGTTCTTATCCTACTTTATCCCCAACCTTCTCTTCCGTTTGCACGAGGTTAACAGCTACAAATATTACTTTTCATATTCTGATATTAATAAATTATGTTTTGGCTGATCTTGTAGGTTGTTGGATCGAGTATAGAACATTTGAGAATAAGAGGTATGAACTTGCAGCATATGAGTTCATGTCGGCCAATGATGCACCAGAAAGGGATCCAATGGATTGGTATGATACTTAGAACATTTGGTCCTTTTTTCGATTTCTGAAGTCCTCAATCATCAACCATGGGCAAATTCACGACATTGGGCCTGTTTGGATAGAATTTTAAAAACAGACTTGTGAAAAAAAAAACTTTAAACAGTTTATAGAAAAGGGTTTTTTAAGAAGAGTTTATAAAAAAAAGTTGTTTTAAATAAATGAAAGTTTGGATAGTTATTTCTAGAAATATTTTTATTATTAGTAAATTACAAAAAATTGTATAAATATTAAATAAGGAGAGAGGAGAGAGAGTATAAGAAAAGAAAAGAGAGAGGGTATAGGAGAGAGGAGAGAGTGTGTAAGAAAAAGTAGGGGTAATATAATAATTAGTTAATTTATAAGTTCTTTTACTGTCCTATAAGCTACTCTGACCAATTTATCTGAAACCTTAGTTTTAAACTATAATTTAATCTAAAAGCCCATTTGAACAAATATAACTATTTGTTTTAAAATTTCTCAAAATTTAAATTTTATCTAAACCTAAATTTAAAACTTAGGTTCTATAAGCCATCCAAACACACTTGTTATCTTTGATACAATCACTAGGAACACCTATATCGTGCATGCCACTGGTCCAACATAATCTGAGTCCCTCATGGATGCCACTCAACTCGGCCTCTGTGCAGCTTCTTGATCCTAGCTCTTTCCTGAAACATCCGCCCTGGTTGTCTTGTGAGTCTCGTACTAGACCCCTACAAGCAGCCTTCCCCTTTTGATTTACTTACCGATCTGTCCACATCCAAAAATGGACCCAATTGACCTTAGGAGGAGACCGGTTGCCATCCACATCTTTAGAATTTGAAGAAATCTTGCTTTCCAAATCAACCAGCAAGCTTGAGCAAAAATCCGCTTCCAACTAAGTTTCCTTCTCATCTTGCTTGCATCGTGTTTAACGTTCCAAACAATTCAATTCTGCATGGAAAGCTATAAGAATTCCTCGGTATAGTTAGGTTTAACCAGTTTATCCCATACCTCTTGAGCTTTACTGCAATCCCTAATAGCATGCAAGGTGTTTTCAGGACCAAATGATGTTTTAGTTTACTCGTACTCTTTTTTTCGATTAAAAATTAATTAGTGAGTAGTTGAGTTAACTAAAGTATCCTTCATGTTCTTGTACTCTTGTCTGACTGCTTATGGATAGCTTATTTAATACAACGAAAGAATTGTAATTGACTCTACCAAATAATAAAAATAAATTGGAATTGATGCTCCTGCAAGGGACTCTTCTCTGTCGACCATTTTCTCTTTTAATTGTGGTGAACCCTTCTTTGCTTTGTCAAGAATACTGAGGTGGTTGCTTCAGTTAAGGCAAGTGTTCTACGTCAATGACCTTTTTCAGCATTTTTTCTCAGGATCCTTGAAGTGAGCGAATATGATGGGATCACTTGGCAAGTTCTGGACAAGCAAACCTCTCAGGTCTTTGAAGATCGTTTCCAGCGGAGAACATACACAATTTCCTCTGCGAGTTTGCCACATAATGTTTTCAGGTATTGCCCTTCGCATCTCTTGGCCCTGTTTTATATTTTTGGTTCCGCACTCATAGAAGGTATGGATTAGCAGGTTGAGGTTTCTGGCATCTAGAGATATTCAATCAACTTCTCGGCTGCAAGTTGGTAGCATTGACCTTTATGCAAGAACAACGTAAAGTATAAAAAAGTTACCTGCTGAATTGGATGATGTAAATTTCCTAGTTTTCTTCCCCAGGAGGGTGAAGATTAAAATTGCCTTTTTATTAAAAAAGGAGTAATGCAGAAAATTGCATGGCACGTGGCTTATTTGTAATCTAACTTAATGGTACAGTTTTATATTCTGTGAAGTGAAAATCTACTTGGCAGTGACTTTGGGATTTAGGGTTTGGGTCGATATGTATTCATACTCAAAGCAAAGGGAACTAAATGAATGGGAAGCAGAGAGAATTTGACAGATGATTAATATTTTCAACGTTGGTGATCTCGGATTTGATGGCCACATAAAAGTTGTCGAGCTCTAGAACATATATGGATATTGGATAAGAGTTTTAAAAAAAAATGATGACAAAAAAAAGATTTTTAAATAATTTTTATAAAAAAAATTAAAGAAGAGTTTATAAAAAAAATAATTTTAAATAAATGAGTATTTAGATAGTTATTAATCTAAAGACTTTTATAATTAAAAAATTATTAAAAATAATTTGATTTTATTAAAAATATGAGAGAGGATTTTAAAAAAAAATAAAGGTAAAATAATAATTAGATAATTTATAAATTTTTTTATTGTTTTAAAAATCATTCTTAATATTTTATATAAAATTTTAGTTTTAAACTATTATTTTGTCTAAAATTTTCTTTAAATAAATATAATTATTTATTTTAATATTTTTTTAAACTAAAATTTAAACTATTTTGTTTTTAAATTTTAATTTACAGTTAACCAAATACACGTTTACTCTATCAAAGGAAAAGGGCTTTGGAAAAGCTTTGGTGGCGACTAATCTGCGACTGCAAGCAAGTTCCCATTCTAATTACACCAAATACCAGTTACCCAACAAATGGCAAAACCTGCAAATTATCTCTTACAAACTTTTTATGTCAAAGGTATGCAAATTTTTCACAAAAGTAAAAATTTGATGAGTTGAGTCTACAAACTTACTATAATCAAAATATATCTTTATATTAAAAGAATATTTATAAATATATTTATAGATTACATATTAATAAAATATTTATATCAAGAGTAAAATTTAAATTTATAATTTTATGAATTATAATCTAACTTCTAACTAATTAGACTAATAAATACAACTGTTAGAACTAAATATAAGGATATACAAATTGAGATAAAATTAAAGATTAACCATGTATTTTAACCAAAGAAAAGAAAAAGCTGTGTTTTTTCTTTGGTTAATTAAAAAAAATAGAGGTTAACCAAAACAGAATTAGAAATTGACAAAGTAAATTTATAGGATAAAACTTTAAACTACTCTCTTCACTCTATTTATAAAATTCTTTTAACTAAATTACATAAATTATAAAAAATATTTAAGATTGATTAATGTTTTGGATTTTATAAAAATATATCATGAAATTTCAAAATTACCCTTTATCTAGTCTTTGATCTTTATGCCAAAATTAAATAGTATATTTTTCATAAAAGTCCCCCATTGAAAATATAATTAGTAAAAAAGAATCTAATAAAAATTTCTACACCCATAGAATAGTATTAGTGCTATACCAATTTTATACACCCACATACCAATATTTTGATTTACACCCCTATCACTAACAATTTTTAATGGAAGAGTAAGAACGTGGAAGGGAATATTTTGAAAAGAATCAATAAATGCGTCATAAATTTTACTACATAAAAAGTCGCTTATTAAAAACTACTATATGGAGTGTAATTAGAGGCGAAAGATAGAGTAGGTGAAAACTGACAAGTAACAGAAGAACCAAAGGTACCAACCTTTGCATGTGGTGGCTCCACTTAGGGATGTCTAAACATGTTCAGTATTAGATATTCTGACTCAGTCTCGATAATTTTAAGATCAATTTATCCTATCTCAAAAAGGATTAGAATGGGGAAATTATTAGGACAGAACAGAAAAAAGGTCAACACGGGACAAGTCTTAGCCTGATTTTTAGGATTCCCGTCCAGTTCTGACCCTATTTTTTTTATAAAAAAAAAAATATATATTATATTCTCTTATATTTATCACTTTATACACTCTTTTCAAGCTCTCTGTTTCTCTTTTCTTACTCTTTAATTGTTCCCAGTCACAAATTTCACCAATTGTCACTCTCATATAATATTTTTATTTACAAATATTTCTATACAAATATTTTTATTCTTCCTTTTATTTTTTTCTCTTATTTAGATAAGTTATTATTTTATATTAGAGAGGAATGTTTATATTTAGAGAAAATTACTGTAGTATTTTATATAGAATAATTTATTGAAATAATTTTATTATAATATTTTTTAAAAAAAATCGAGAATTTTCGTCTTTATCCTGATTATGATAGGATTAAGATAAATTTAAGATAGGATGGAACATAACATGAGAAATGAGACACAAAATAATATTATCCTGATCCCAACTCATCTGGCGAGCACCCCTAGCTCCACCAACCAGCCAAAAGAGGCAAAAGGAGTAATTGTCTAAATTTTCCTCTGCTTCATAGAATCCCATCGGCTTGCTAGCGTTGGGGTTGACATCAGTCTCCACAGAATCGATGGCCTCCTTATCCCTCTCATCACCTCCTTCTCTGTCTTCCTCACACCACACTGCCTCTACCTACCTTTTCCTGCGGTCACCTAATTCCATCAAACTCCGCACTTTCCAACACAGAGTCGCCATCTCCGTCAAAGCCCTCTCCGCCTCCGTCCTCACCCAAGATAACCTTAAGAAGCTGGCCGCCGATAAAGCCGTCGAGTACGTTCGCAGCGGCATGGTCGTTGGTCTCGGCACTGGCTCCACTGCTGCATTTGTCGTCGCCAAGCTCGGCGAGCTCATTAAGTCCGGTCAATTGAAGGACATTGTTGGAGTCCCCACCTCCAAGCGCACCGAAGAGCAAGCCCGCTCTCTTGGCATCCCTCTTTCCGTCCTCGATGACAACCCCCATCTTGATTTGGCCATCGACGGCGCCGATGAGGTTGACCCTGACCTTAATCTGGTCAAGGGCCGCGGTGGAGCTCTATTGAGAGAGAAAATGGTGGAGGCTGCCTCCGACAAATTCGTCGTGGTTGTTGACGACACTAAATTGGTGACCGGTCTTGGTGGAAGTAGATTAGCAATGCCGGTTGAGGTGGTTCAATTCTGTTGGAAGTACAACTTGATCAGACTTCAAGAGTTGTTTAAGGAAGAAGGATGCGATGCCAAATTGAGATTAGACGCCGACAGAAAACCCTATGTGACCGATAATTCGAACTACATAGTAGATTTGTACTTCAAGACTCCGATTAAGGATGGGGTGGCTGCCGGTTCTGAAATATCGGCGCTGGAAGGCGTTGTGGAGCACGGACTGTTCTTGAATATGGCCACTTCTGTGATAATAGCCGGGAAGAGTGGAGTGGAAGTGAAGAACAAGTGATCGGTTATGTCCTACACGCGGTGAGGACTTCATAAACTCCTCTGTAGCTTGGATTTTTATGTGTTTCTTGTTCCCTATTCACTGATGATTTCGAGCTTCTTGCAATTAAATCTCAGACGGGTGAAGTAGGTCCTTGTTTCAAATCTGGCATTTTTCGTTTTTTCGTTTTGTACCTTACTGGATGTATTCTGATGAACCCCATGAGATCAATACATGTAACGTTGATGAAAGCAGCACTGTAGGAGACAATTCTGAATCCAAAGCTTTGGAGAAGAACGACAAATAGTAACGAGTCAAAGAAAGAAATAATGAATAGAAACTCATTCTTTTTCCGCCAATCTCCATTCGAATCATTTGGATGTCATCACGGTGACAACCTTCCCCAAGATGAAATTTGATGGTTTAATTGGTTGTTATTACAACGCAAGTTCCCCTTTCCACATTTACTCCTTCATAAAGCCTTATCTGCAACAGTGAAGCTATGCACTTGTCAGTACGTATTCGTGGTCTTATCTAAGCACCGGAGCATTGAAGCGCCCCATGTATCTTATAAAGAATATATTCCCTATGGCTTTCACATGGAGTAGAAAAAGAGAAGCATGGCCAGAAAGCACACGTGAGGGAAACAGCGATCTACATTTGAGTTCTGAACAAAACAGTGGCGTGATCCTTCGTTTGAGACCATTTCCTTCTATTCCTTTTTTCCTTTACGCTTCAAATGCTTGACTAGATTAGAGCCAAAAGCGTTTTCCAAAGGAAGAGATGACAGCCACGTTATATACTTGTATTTGAAGCTTGTTTGGTAATAGCTTCTGGACGCTGAGTTAAAGAAACTAAATACCCATATGATCATTTTTGTCTTACTCCTCCTTTAACACGGACATAATAAAATCAATGCAGAGATGATTATCATCAGCCTTAAACCTCTACTAAGAAAGAGTGTTCATGATAATAAAGGAATAGAACAGTGAGAGTTGTAAATTCTCAATTTTATATAACACATCACAAGCAAGTTGTAGCAGCCCTGTCATGTATCAGCATCATGAACCCAAGTATAAAAAGGGAGGGTTATTTCATTAACTCTGGTAATACAATATGCGACTCTTAAGCACCTGGCTGAGGCAATTGTGAAAAGGAAAGCTCTATAAAAAAAAATTGGTATATAAAAATTTAAATAGATTCGGTATCAATCTCCTACTAAAGCTAAAACACAGTCAAATCAAACTGATATCTTTATAAAATACAATTCTATTTCTTATCATATATACCAATTCTTATTGGCGAAAGCTCCATCAAATTATATTCTCAAGAATCCCCACAAGGATGGCAAGTGGCTTTATCAGCAAAAGCTTTGCAGGCCAAAGCCCTAGTAATTGATGGCGGGAAAATCACCCAATTTATAAGAAATCCTACACTGACCTCACTGAAGACTGCAGTATTTAATAATGCAAGTCGTCTAATGAGACTAAAATCTAAAATATGGACCACAACCACAAGACCTGGTCCTCAATATATATAGAGAAGTATCTATGTGTGTATTTAATACCAGAATTTTGTTAGCTAGTAACCACTAACTTTCTGGGTTGCCGTTAGCGGAGCAGGCAAGAAGAAATGGAGAAGGCGAGCAAATGGATAAGAAATCATCATACGGGGAAAAAGGAAGAGAAACATAAGGTGTACAGGTCCTGCATAGAGAACAACATTACTGAAAGTCCTAGAGCGAAGCGCAGATGGACCTTTCAAAGAAAGTCAAGAGCCAGAATGACAGGAACCATAGCTTCGCTTGGATTTTCCACTTCTTTTGATTCAAGCCACTCTGCAAACCTCCAAATACAATCGCTTCTGCATACTGGGGCTCCATACAGTTTTTCAACATCTCTACTGCCAAAGGCTCCTAGAGACATTCAAAGCGCTGCGGCTACCAAGATTCAGACCGCTTTTCGCTCCTCTTTGGTGAAGCCCTTTTCTCCATCTTCCTCTATCACTTTCAAATTTTACGCCCACAGCACTCCTTTGAATTCTGAAACTTCGATTTTGTTAGGCGAGATACAGGCACTAGTGAGAGGCGATCTTGTAAGGAAACAAACAAGTGCCACAATCCGAGGCATGCATGCCTTGATGACTATTCAAGTGAGAGCTAGAATTCAGACTTTCAGGCCGCACAAGAAGCTAACCTGCTGCTTATTAAACACTCATCCCGGCACACACAAATTCCTCGGGATAAACATCTCCTGGGAGAATCTAAAGTAGGTCTTTGACAAATGTTCCCCACATATATAGTAGTATTTTTGCTGAAAGATATGCACTAGATGATTATTCTAGTTACGAAACCTATATTCATAGTATATATATAACTATCACGTGGTCATTTGTCTTCACAGGACTCGGGATATTGACCTAAAAGACACGTTGGAAATTATGGAAAGCAGAAGAGGCCCTCTAAATACTTTAGATGCAGAGCACGTTGTCATGCCATTCTATTCAGAGCAAAAATATCAATACGAGGATAATGCTTTTACCACAGAACAAAGCAGCTCGGGAAACAACTTATCAACTAGCCAGCGCCATTAAATGTCATGGGCACCCAATAACCTCATCAGGACAGAATCTTCGAGGGCTAAAGCTAGGTCTTGCAGTGAACCAAACAACGACCCGTACAAGGAACGAGGAGCAAAAGCAAGTCCATCGAACCTACGGAGGACTTGATTTTTTCATTGGATGGTCAAAGGCAGTCTATGTCATCAAACTCCTCACGCTTTATCTACCATGGAAACCTGGATGATTGGGTTATAAACCATTACGAGTCACCCAGGGACAGCAAAAGAGAGCACTTCATCGGCAGCTTGGGCTTGGTGACTAATGATTCTTATTATTGAAACTTCATTGCTCTTGCTCCCAACAAAAAGCAAGAAACCCGATTTTTAAGACTCAAGGAGCATGGGGGTATTGATAATTAATGGCATGCCAGAAGAATGGATATGCTCAACGCACCGATTACAGTAATTTAGCCTTCGAATTTTACCTGAATACCATGAATTGCCTTTTTGTTAATCTTCGGAGCCGGAGAGTGTTGTTGTACGGCATTCTAGATGGATAATCCGTGCATCCAGAAGCAGCGAAGCATGGTGACTAGGATGAAATTTTTGAAATTGTAATCAACTGGAGCATCAATATATATTGGTTAACGATAGTTGCTCCATGTACTTTTCTCTGCGTCTGCAATTAGACACTACTCATGTAATCGATCGATGCATTGAAGTCAAGACTAGAACCTTAACTTTTTCTTCCTTTTCTGGTCAAGATAAGCTATAAGAAAAGGGAAAGGACAGAATATGACCACATAAACGATAGTCGGACATGAATTGCTCGTTTGTCAGATTGCAAACTTGAATTAACATGATTCAGCAGAAGAACTGAATGAAGAAATCTGTTAATGATGACCTACAAAAGTCAGAAGTTGTTCAAATGCTACCATGGTGTGGGAGATTAAAAAAATGATCGCTCCAACTTGTTACGTCTGTGACTATTGCACACCACGCTGGATTATAGGGATTCTTCACGGTTGAGAGTGTTCTCTTTGAAGCTCTTACTCAACCAGATGGCAGTTTCCCTTGGAGAGACCTTACCTGGCCCAAATGGTTTCAATAAAACCCCTAGTTCTTCATACCTTTCATGCTGTAGCAATCTTGCACTAAATTCAAGCAACCCTTCCAAGGCTTCAGCCCTTTGTTGGAATGATGAAGTGTCAAACTGCCGGCGGCGCATGTCTGAAGAGGCATGGCTTGATGCTCCGGCAGTTGCATTTTGATCAGAGGAGCCACTTTTATCCTCAGCATTTTCCTGAAACGTGTTTAGCTTGATTCCCTGCCATGAATCTGTCAATCGATGCTTGACAGAGGCTCTATCACATATCTGAACTGTGCATTTATCTTTCATGATTGAACGATCACCACAAGGTGTGGAGCCTGATGAATCCTGGGCTGAAGTTGGACTTCTATAGATGGGAAAAAGTGGTTCCTCATATGATGCTAGTGGGAATTCAGCTATCTTATCAATTCTAGGAGAGTTTACTGAAATGTCTGGAGACTTTATATGGCTAAGTAAACCAATACCAGGCCCATGAAGAGAGTGTTGATCAGAACTTCTTGTATGCAATGGAAATGATGCTTTGCGAGTTGTATAGACTGATTGTCTGGCTTTGCGTGGAGTAGGAAGCTGCAATAAGCAAATACTTTAGAAGCCAAGCAAACCATGCTGCTTCCACTTAATTAGGGGGGGAAATGTAGGAAGAAGAGGCAAAAGAGAACGAAAAGGTTAACTTTCACTATGTCTTACCGATACGCGCTTTTTTGTGGGTTCCATTGATTTCTTAGCGGTGGCAGAAGCCTTTATGGAGGTTTGTCTTGGAGTCTTGGTGAAACTAGATACCCTTGAAACAACAGGCTTACAGACGGACTTCACCTTGAGGCTATCACCAATGCATAGCTCTGCCAACCTTTGATTCAGATGATCTGGTGCACAATCTATTTCTAGGGTAGAACAAAAAGAATCTTGCTCAGCTCCAGATATGCTAGGATTAAGAGTCAGATCATTTCTAAAAGAATGTCGCTTATCTCTGTATATTGAAACAGGGTCATCTTCTGACTCCAGAAATCTAGTTTTATTCATGTAGTTGGATTCTGACCAATGAACTGGTAGTGTACTTCGCCTGGGGTTATTAAGCTTTAGATGGATCTTGTGAACATAAGGTTGAAGATGCCGGTGTCCAAGCAGCTCTGCAGCCTGCCACCAGAAATTCAGTTCAGATGAAAATATGGTGCCGTGTGAATGTGTAATAGATCAGATGTTAGATGTGTGAGAAAGCAAACAAGCATCATATCTGCCCGCAACTAATTTGGAATGATTCAGCAGCAGATTTCAGACAAAAACAAAAATGTCAAAAGGCACAGGATCTAAAAGCTCAACAGTCTCATTCAACCCAAAAGAATCGGTCTGCACAAGAGTGATAAGCATCACAAATGTCATGCAGGGTGACAGGGTGCAATGGAAATTATATATCACAGTCAGTGTGAGTAAACTGTCAAATTTATGAGTGATGAGCATAGGCCTTCTGGAGTCAGGTTAAATTTTGAAGGAAGTATGCTTGAATAGCATGGTTGTGAACAGCACAAATAATTATTTTTATGCCTACAATGGATCAATCAAAGCTAACAATATCTGGTGCAATATAGAGCATTGAAGCACCATATAGTGGATTGCATTATCTATGTCAGAAGAGAGTAATACATACACGAGGTCTAAGCTCAGGATTTTTCCGCAGCATGCTTTTAACAAGACTCCGACTGCAAAAAGAGAAAACAAATAGGATTAGAACCAATATATCTTTCATATTAGAACCAACTGATCATTATTCATAATAATTTTACAAGGAAACCCACTCTTAAAGATCTTTAACATACTAATGCACTCCTTTTTGCACAACTTTAGGCACTCAAATTGTGGAAATGTTAGTTTCAATAATGCAAAACATATGGATGCGATTTGCAACAGATAGGGCAAACAAAATAACTAAATGATGAAAAGACAAAGACGTACAATGCACCAGAATACTTTGTTGGCAGTGGGGCCACACTAGACTTGTTAATCTTGTTGATTAGTGCCTGTATATCCTGCTCAACGAAATGGAAAGATATTTTGAAGCCTCCATAAAGTAAAATTTTCAGAAAAGATAGAAAGAACAATGAATGCAGGAGCTTTTCAAGTCTTTTAGAGATAATAAAGCAAGCAACTAAATGCATGTTAACAATTAATAGAGAAGATAAGCTAAATAGTTTATGAAGTTCCCTAAAGGGTTAAAGGGCATTTTTGCCCTTCAACTATTCGCTCAGGAGCATCTAGTATCCTAAACTATAAAATGATGCAATGTCGACCTTAGATCTTTCAAAACGGAGCAATGTTGCCCCTATCATTAAACCAGTCTTGTTTTCAGCTGGGTTTCCCCTATCGATAAGGGCAACATTGCTCTGTTTTGAAATTGCACTATTTTAGAGTTTAGGATACCAGATACTCCTAAGCAAATAGTTGAAGGGCAAAAATGCCCTTTAACCCTTCCCTAAATTCAATGCATTTTGAATATGGCATCCAAGAGAGAAACAAAGTCAAGAGACAAGATAAATTTAAATGAAAATGGAAAAAGAATAAGTCATTCTAACAAAGTCAAGGAGATGAGAAAAAGGTAAGAAACTTACAAATGCTTTAAATGCAGGCTTGTGAGCTGCCATTTCATATATACAGCATCCTAGACAACAGATATAAGAAAAAATAAATACATGTTTAGCCGGATAACAAAGCACTTATCATGGACTGAAAATCATAACACAAGAAAACTTACCCAAGGACCAAATATCTGATTTAGAACCATAAGGAATATCAGCCAAGAGCTCAGGGCACATGTAACTAGGAGTTCCGACAACCTAAGTTACAAGACCAATAGACAACCACACTCATTTGTTTATTTTTTATGATGACAAGAGGCCAATATTCAATTATAAATTGGAACATCAATCCAAATTATAGATTGCATGTTTCTTACAGAGGAAGCAAGATCATCGGAAGTCAATATTTTGGCAAGTCCAAAATCACCTGCTTCACCATCAACCACTTGTAAGTAAATTTCAACCCTCAAATGACATATTTAATGAAAACAACAGAATAACTTACCAAGGCGTATGTCTCGATCTTTTGTCAAAAATATATTTGAACACTGAAAGAACCGTGCAATTTTCTCACTAGCATAGGGCTAAAAAAATTATATGGAAAGAGAAATATCATCGTTAAATGCAAAGAGAAACCTGCTGCTAACCTTGACATCACGATGAAGAATATGGTTCAGGTGTAAGTAGTCAAGGGCCATAAGAAGTTGAACGAGCCATTTACAAAGTTTCTGCAGATAAAGGGCCCTTAGATTTAAAGTGCAAATAACAAAATGCCACCTAATGTATACAAAGACAAATTCTCATGCAGAGAAATTGATTACATATCACAGCATTCTAATGTCTGCTAGGAAAAAATAAATAGACATACCTCCTCAGGAAAAAGAACACCATTAGCCTTCTTTATAGCTTCTGCCCTGTTTTAAATCAATAATGTATTTATTAAAAGATAATGCTATAATTTATGACAGACAACAAGTTATGTAAACTAAAGGTATTTGAGAAAGAAACTTACATATCTCCGCCCTCACAATAACCTATAATAATGCACACATAGCACCCCTAAGAGGAAGGTGCAATATTGGCAGACATAAAGCAATTACAATTAGTTTTATGTAATTGGCAATCAGAAAAGAAAGTGTCATAATAGAAGAAAACGACTAAACCATTTATTATGGCATAGTCAAGAACTTTTATTGCGTGGTCAACATTACAGCAAGTGATAACAACAAATGAACAACACGATATTCAAGAGTAGTGTCAGATAAGGCCAAGAGTTGAACTTCCTAAACAATATTATTATGATATAATGACCATTTTTTCCAATAAAAGCTTATTAGGGTAAGCTTTTCTACTAATTAACAGTGAAGATGAAAGTATTACCTTTTCTACCCAGGAATCTTTATACTCAACAATAAATGGATTTCTTAATTTAGAGATTAGCTCCATCTATTCAAGACAAAAAGAAATGTCAGCAAGATCCCATATAAAAACAATTTCAGTACAAAATTTCACAACAAACATCCAAATTAACAGAAACTGCAATTAGGTGCAACTGCTCTAGGCCTGCTAGCAGATGGTATTCTAGAGTCTAGAGCTCATGCAAAACACACCACAAACTAATACAATATTAAGCACTAACCTCCTGGTGTGCAGATCTACGAGACCGCTCAGTTTGGCGAGCAAGGCGAATTTTCTTCAGCACATATCTATATGATTCAAAAACAATTTTAAAAAAGAATTTCCAAGATTCAGCTACAGATTGTATCGTTGAATAGGCATTATTAAGTATGTAAAAGAAAGATAGTAATGCTAGTTTTATTCTATTCTCACTTTTTTTTCTCATGTTTATGCCGCACAAGAAGAGCGGATCCAAAAGCACCTTTTCCAATTTGCTCCAGTATTTCATACTGCTCCATGTGATCAATAATAAATTTTTCCTCCACTGTGTAAAGTCCAAATCCAGAATGTTACATCATTTAAAAAACTTGGGAACGGGGGTTGAAGGGGATAATTATTAAATTGTACTTGTAAGTTAGAAAAAGAATGAAACCAAAGAAGACAAGGTTATTTAGACAGTTAATGGAATATATAATGTCTGGGAAAGAATGAAGCCAACAGTTAGATTGGGAATGCGTGAAAACGGAGGAAAAGATTTTGGGAGATTCAAATCAGGGGAATGAGACAGAATAATGTCAGAAAAAAATAATTTAAATTCCCCTAGAATGAATCTGGAATAATGGAGAGAAATTGAAGGCAATAGAAAAGCACCTTCTTGCAGTACTTTTAATTATATGAGCATCCTTGTTAAAATATAAGGTCGCTAAATTTTTTATTCCGGTCGAGTTGGTTATTTCGCCAGTTCTCCATTTCTTCCCCTAAATACATACGACAGCCTAAGAAGAGATAAGAATTAAATTTTGTCTTCGTCAGTTTTATTCCTCCAAAATTCTCATCCACAATTTTCTTTCTTCCCCCAACTTGTTCCCAGACAAAGCGTAAGTGCTAAGGATCTTTACCATATGCAATATTTCTAAGCAATTGGATATGCGAGTGAGTAAATCTTTATCATTTTTCTCCATACTCAGGATAGATGAATAAAAGTGAAAGGCGAGATCATTGTAATTATTCACCATAGAGAAATTCGCAACAGTACTGTACGACCAAAAATAATGTTTGAATTGGAAAAAGAAAAGACAGAAGCGACTTAATGTGTAATCATGAAGCTAGTTTAGCCAATCTTTTCGCAGTCAAGTATCCAATAAAAATAAGGTTATGCGCCATTCAATTTCAATCCTACTTATTTGTTTATGAGAGTTGAAGAGTCGAGTTTAATTACTTTGGTTATCAATTCCACACTTAAAAAATTATTTCAACACATCATTTTGCTGGTAAAAAAGGGATCAATATACTCCCATGAGGAAATAAACAGATATTGTGGAGGATAACGGTGGAACGGTACAACCGGAAAAGGAGGGACGCCAGAGAACGAGGAGCTACCAATTAGAGGAATTAATGGAGAACTAAGATCGAGAAGCATAGTTTGTTTCCTTCACAACATTTTCTGGAAACAACCTGACGCCGCCAAAACTCCGAAAAGGTATAGTAATAAGTAAAGAATCAAGATGTCGCAAAGTCAAACACAAAAGGAATGAGTAAATTCGAAGCAGAAAAAACGAACTGCAACAGTGAAAAGTGCTGGCACAGAAAATGGAGCGAAATGAAACATCAAAGGAAGTAGAGAGAACAGCAAAATAACGGGCAGAGATAAAGAGTGGAGGAAGGAGCACCTTAGTGTGAGGACTTAAACAGATCGAAGGGATTTAGAATGCGGTAGAGAAAGACGGATGTGAGAAAGCAAACTTGGACATCTGCAGAGGAAGAGCAAGAGGACTCCGCTGTAGAGGAGGAAGGAGAAGAAGGAGCAGCAGATAAAGTTGCAGAAGCTCCCTCGCCATTCCCGTGCAGGGTAAGAAGAGGACAAATGAAAGTGGGGAGAGATTTAGATTGCAGGTTATTAAAGCAAGCGATACATTAGTGGGGGAGAGAGAGTGTCCGTGTGTGAGCAGTGACATGAGACTCACATAACCCGCCAGACAATGCCCCCGCTCGCAAACCAAGTTTTGAACATAAGCAACTTCTAATTACTTCAAGCTGGCTTTAGTCATTTCAGATTAGTTCAATCGCTGTCCTACTCTTTATTTTTGGATCTTCCACTGCCCACCCTGGTTCACCCCGTATTAGAAAATTACAGAGGATCAACATATTAAACTAATGTTGGTTAAATTCCCAAATTCAAAGTGTCATTAATTTGCTATTTTAGAATCTAATCGACGCTCTCTCTTTAGTTATTTGGGGAAATTATATTCAAACCTGGGGACGTGAGTTGTTAAGTTTATGCTCATATTTGCCATTTAAAAACGAGAGAATATTAGAGCGACGATTGCCTGGCCTGTTTTTCAAAGCCCTGGGATGGTCAAACCCTTGTAAAGAAATTGTTGGTGGAGCCCATAACTAGTTGGAGGAAGAGAATAGAAGAGATGGAGAGTTAAAAATAGGAACGAAGAGGCGAGAATCAATTATATTTAACAAGGGAGGCGGGGAGGCAAGGAAAAGTATGGCGGGACAACCGATCTTTTGGCACTAAGTCGGCGATTCTAATGCTCTATTAGGGTCCTCAAATAATTAAATAAATATTTCTGTCGTTAATTGATTATATTGCCCGATAAAATGTGATAGGGAGAGTGAGCGTGCACTGTTGCGTTGAAAGGCAACAGGGGAAGGCGGTTGAGGTTGTTCCATTACCCCCATCTTCAAGCTCCCCTGTCATCATGCTGACCTGCCACACATTCGTCTCTAATTCCCCGTATTTTACTTCAATCCATGCAACAAACTGATCGACGTTCATGATTATTTTTAAACAGACATCTGAGAGGGAGGCATCAGTTTGAAGTGCTCACAGATCTGAACTCTGAAGCATTGAATTGGAGCGTGATGGATCTGCTTTTCCCCCAACTCTCTCCCCCCTTTCGGTTGCTAGCTAGCTACTTTTGAGGCCTAATATGTATAGCCATTGGCTGAGCACCCTCTCCTTCCACCTTCCTAATAAAAAGCTTTCAATGTTAGCATGCACGTGGAAGGGAAAACAAAACCTGTTCAGTGACTGATTTTAATGAAAATACGGGATTGTCCATCTCGCTCATATAAGAAAGCAATTCGGTAGGGGCATCTTCAACTTTTTCATGCTAATTTCATATTATCATTTTTTCTTTTCTTTTTTCTTTTTTGTATTTGTGGAGTCCTCATAGTGGGCTCATATATTCTGGAAGCAGTGTCAGAATCCCACCCTTTGTTTCCTTTCCAGTACACCAAGCTACGGAACGGAAACTTGATCTCTTCCTCACCTTCACTTTCCTTTGTTACACGGTAGCAAATAGAGCCTGGATATACATATATTTCTATGCAGTGCGCAAAATAGACAATAATTGAAATGCTTTTTAATATTACAATTTTTAACTTCAATTCAATTTATATTAAAAATATTTTTTAAAACTACTTGAATAAAAAGGCAGAGAGAGAGAGAGAGAGAGTCTGGGGAGGGATGCATAAGTAATGCAGCACCCATAAATTAGATAACGATGTTGGTATTGATATTGATGGATCGTGTTGAGATCCGGTCGGAGCGGATTCATCTCACTACACATATTACAAATTCTGAGGCCGACGGAACCAAAAATGGAGGAAGGGCTCCACTTCCATAAAGAAAATCCTTTTTTACTTCAACTTCCCCTCTCCACATTACAAAAGCCAGATGATATCGACTCTTTTCGTACGCAGCGATCTGTTGCTTTCTCAGACAAATATTTAAATAGAGTTTATTCTGAGAAACATGGCCAAAAGGCCGCGTGGGAAGTAGCAGATACTAGATGCTGAAGCGCGTCACATGAAGCAGTGGCGGGCGCCAAAAATTTTAATTCGTGGATGAGAAATTTGTGCGTAATATAAATATTATATCTCAGTATAAATAATATATATTAAAAAGACATAGAGTACATTATATGCATTTTTATTTGTTTTTTGTTTTCGCCAGGGCAACTTCCCCGCAAGCTATAACGCGGGTCCGCCTCTCTGATATGAAGTGATGATTAATGGTGGAGGGATTGGGACGTCGTATGAATGGAAGAAAAAAGGCGTTTCCAATAGTGAAGACAAACGATTGCTCTATTCTCAGCGGAGAAGCATGTGTCTGCCTATTTACAAGCTGGCATAAGACCAACACACACAAAGATTTTTTTTTAAAAAAAAAAAGAGTTGTATTATTTAAATAAATCTAACTTATTATCGACTGCTTCCATAATAATTAAATTTAAATCACGCCCAATTTTCTTTTCCCAGAAAAAAGGAAAGCCGAGCTAAATGATTAGACATGATATTGTCAATTATTAGAAGATGATTTGCATTGTAGACTGTAGTAGACAAGACCATGGTATAGTAGTACTAATTAGCAAATAAGGCATGGTTCGATCATCAGCCAACTCCCCCACCAAACAACAGCGATATTTCCCCTAAAACGCCCACGTTTTTGGCACCTACGAAACTAAACCTTCACTGGTCTTTGCTTTTTTTAATGATAATGACTGTATTAGGAGGTTAACCCTTCACTGATTTAAATAAAACGCATTCCCTCTCGCGTATTCTTTTTGGGAGATTTTCGGAGGCATTACTTCGGCCATAGATTTAAGGGACTGTGGGGTTTGGGTTTCCAATAAGGCCCATATGTCATTTCTGGGCTGGACTGGGGTTGATGAGCAGTGGATGGGCCTCATATCGTTGACTTCGTCTTCAAAAGACTGGGACGATGGGACCCGCGCGCGCATGCACGTGCAAGGGTTGGAAACTTCTGATATACTGCATTACTGCTGAACTTATCTATTTTTCCTTTCTTTTGCTGCATTGACCTATAATGACTGGACTCAAGAAGCATTCTTTATTGCCTACAAAGATTGCTTCTTCTTTTTTTTGCCTTACTTTTTTGATCTACCGAAGGATAGGATAAGATGTTCTTTAAATAATGATTATTTTAGCTACCTATTCATAAGACAATTTTTGAAATGTTTAGATGTTCAAAATATAAAATATCTTGAGAAAAACAAGGTTTCATGAATGAACTTATTCTAAAATTGCTCACAATGACGTACGATGTAATAATTAAGCGTAAGTTTCTGTTAGGATTGTATTAGTTGAAGGGATTATTAAAATGATATTTTTTGTGGACATGCATATTTTATCAATAAATTATTTTATAATATAAAGCAGAAAGGGTATCATCCAATACATTCTATATATAATATATACTAGTAATAAAGATTGAGTTTAGGAGTGAGTCGCCCATGCAAACGAACTAAAATTCGAATAATGAAGTAAAATTGGAATCCAAAGACGATGCATGTACGGAAGGGAGGGTGGCATGCCAGCGGGGGTCTGGGTTTTAGCGGGAGCAGAGTGTGTGGCCAAAAATAGAGAAGAGACAAGAGTGGGACCCCCCACCCCCCCTCTGTCTAACGGGAGCATATGGCCACCAGCGTTACCCTCTGCGGTGTCACTTCGTCGCTACATGGCTGCTCTTCACACGAAAATATCTGTGGCAGCAGCCAATGACGATGCCCCGTCACCCTCACATATGCCAGCGCCCTTATTGTGATTTCCTCATTACTTGCTTTCTGTTCTAATCTCTCTCCTTCCTTCATCATTCCCATTAACTCTCTCTCCTGCCCACATCATTGTTACATTATGACAAAAATAAAGTATATTAATTTTTTATATTCTATTTAATAATATCATTGTTTTATAATACATTATTTCATATAATTAGCCATATCATCCTAAACTTGCAAACTTCTGCAAGTTAAGAAAGAATGAATAATGATGATATCATTTAACGCGAGTTAGCTATCAAATTAACGTGAATCTTTAAATACTGGACTTTAGATTAACGTGAATGAGTTATAAGTAATCATCTGCTAACACAGAATTTGTGAAGGCTGCAAAGTGAGGATAGTTTTCAAAAAAGGCAAAAAGAGAGAGAGAGAGAGAGAGAGCACCGCCACAGACCATTGCCATACTTATTATGAGACATGAAAGCTGAACTTGTCATTAGCTTCGAAAGGCTGTAAGGCTGGGCAAAACATAAAAGAGTATTCTCTCCATATTCCTTTCACAAGGCTTATTGGTTCCCAGGAAAGCATGGAATGTCCTCGAGAATGTTCTCCCCACATCCTCCTTTTTCCTTTTCGCTCGGCCATTCAATTTTTACGGGTCGGGCAACGCTCATATTAAAAAGCCCTGTAACCTATACACTCACAAAAAAAAAAGGCATATGTAACGAGTGATTATATAATTTAACCGGCTGGCATATAATATATATATATATATAATTCAACTAAAATGTAAGCATATGTACAATATGAGCGAGCGCGCCTTGTAGCTGGCTATAGACTTACTAAAAATATATGATTGCAAAATAAGTAATGCAGTAGAACAGGAATATTGTGGTTGCTCTCCCTAAAATGAATCCTCGATATTCTGGGACGAGTTAAAGGAATATATACTAAAGTGAGTACGTGTATGTGTTGATACACACTTAGTTATTAATGGTATATAGAGAGAGAAACAAATTATATATAAGGTAGCCGGTGGGAGAGGTGGAAAATGGAGAAATGAATTACCTGCAGGACTGATCGATGAAGATGCTAAGTTTGAGAAGAGTGGGAGGGGCGATGATCATGATCATGAAGCTGATGAAACATTCCTTGAGAATACAAAGAAGTGAGCTGATGGAAGTAGGGACAGGTTCTAGAATCCACCGACCTTTTCTTACTCAGATGCTTCGTCTTCCTGAAGTACTTATTTATGTTCTCCCATTTCTCTTTGCACCTCTTGGCGCTTCTCTTGTACCCCATTTCCCTCATCCCTTCCGATATTCTCTCCCACAGAGGAACCCTGCTGCTCCCTCCTCCTTCTCTCTCTTCATTCTCACTGCATCTCAGGTTTATCAGCGCCACCACTTCCTCCCTTGGCCACCTTCTTCCCACCTTTTCTTTCTCTTTCCATGTAGAATTATCTGACACGCCTTTATGCGTCGAAGCTGTTTTTACGGGCAATCCATTTGTCCTGGCAACGACTGAATTAGGGTTCTGGGTAAATGCTGGAGCACCATCAATTGAGGAAGGGTTGGGTACTTGGCTTGATCTATCAGGGTTTTGATCTGACGCACCTTCGCATGTACAATTAAGAACCACGCGTGGCGGCGGCTCCGGATTGTTCTCCCCGGTATAATTACAACACGGGTTAGGGTTTTGTGAGTTCGATGGGGAAGAAGCAGTCAAAGAATTTGGATTGGGATCGTCTGATACTGTTTTGTTGCAATGGCTCTGGTCTGAAATTTTCTTCAACAAATCAATAATGGCGGCTTGCCTTTGGCCCGCAACAGTCTGCTCTTTCGCCATCATTTCGAGCTCCCTGTTCATCCTATCCATCTCCTGTTTCTTCCAAGCTTCCCCTCTCGCGAATATCTCTTGGTCTCTTTTAAACATGTCCTCCAGCAGCTTATTGTGCATGTGCTCTTGCTTCGCCATCATCTTATTCACTATGTTCTCACAAAAACCCTTCAAAACCTCAAACTTACCGTTCCTCTTTTGCTTCCTGCGCTTTGATGCCCCCACCATTTTCACCGTTTCCTCACATCTTTTGGTCAATGATGCGTCATTTCCTGAGCCGTCTTCTAATGCGTGATCCATCACCCTGTGTTGTTCCTCAGTCGGCTTTTCCGGCAGCTGCTTACTCTCTTGAGATCCAACCTCAACCTCGACCCCGGGTATTTGATATGCTTCTTGTTGTTGGTAAAGCTGTTCGAGCTCACTAATAAAGCGGTAACAGCTGTTCTTGGTGTAATGGATGTTGTTGAAGTAACTAGTTTCTTCTTCGAACTTCTCCTTGCAGTTCTCTGCACTCCTTTTAAATCCAAGCTCCGCAAGCTTCCTGCAGCCCACCACCAGTTATTAAATCCGATAATAACCATTGGGGCATATATTCTAGAGTTATGCTTATTAGTGAGTTTTACACCAAAACTCGTGATATACAGAATGGTTTCTTTTTCATTGAAAAAGAAAAGATAATTCTTCGCTCTTTCCTCGTTATATCGCCTGCAACCTCGGCCCTCTTTTTGCTCTCGGAGTGTGTATGTCAGTGTATGAGCTCACCGTGGTGAATTATACACGTGTGCCCGTGTCTCCCACATGAAGGTAAACACAAGGTAAAAAGTCTAGCGACCTCTGATTGATTTACCACTAACGAATTTTTCAGCGTAATGATCAGCTGGGTGATGAATTGAAAGCTAACCCAGATGTTCAGTAGAGTTAATTAATAAATTAATTGGCAAACTGAAAAGAAGTACTGATGAGGAAGTAAGAGAACACAGATATAAAGGCGGGGTTATATAGTTACCTTGAAACATGTTCCCAAGGGAGCTCAGGGAACCAAGCGTCGAGGCTAGATCTGATCCTCAAAAGAGCAAGCACTTCATCGTTGGTCCAGGTGGAATCAATCAGCTCATGCTCGCCCATTTGTGGCTCTCTTTCATTAATCTGTAAGTTCATGCTAGTTTCTTGCTGCTCGTGTTGTTCATCTTTGTGGTGCAATGTGGACAAGAGATTTGGCGGCGGCGGTTGTGGTGGTGGGAGGGGCAAGTGATGAGGAGAAGGGTTATTATAAGCATCGAAAGGAGGGAAGGAGAGTTGAAGAGGAAGTGAGTTTCTTGGAACTATGAATTGGTGGAACTGCTCTGGCACTCCATCGAACATGTTTCGATCTCTCTGTGTGCCTCAGCTCTCTCTTCTTTACCCCTTCAGCTCTCTAGTCTTGCTGTAAATCGCCTAAATGCTGCCAGCAACATTACAAATCAAAGCCTCTCTCTCTCTCTCTCTCACGCGCGCGCGCGCGCTGACAAACACGCACATTTATCAAGGAATTTGTCCTTGCTTACAACAGAGAAAAGATAGCCCACCGCACCCTTTTAGAAGAAAGTGAATCCACTGCCCCCAAGAGATAATATTTTATACAGCACAAACGTGCTCATCAGGCCAACCACATTGCATTAAAAAGCGAATAAGTTAATAACTATATCCACTCCAACTCATTTCACCTCTCTCTTAGAACCAGCCATGTATAATAATGTCCTCGTTTTCAACTCCAAACAACTCATCTTTATGAAACCGTACCAAATAATGAACGGTGCGTGTCTCATCCACTCTGGACAACACAACCCAGTTGGCGAGTTCATTCTTTCACTATTCTCTAGTCAAAGCTGTATTGGAGGGATGCGGATGAAGTAGACGCGCGTAGGGGTGAGGGTGGGGGGAGGAGAGTAGAAAATGATTCATTGAAAAGAAAAGGAAGAAAGAAATGAGAGTGCGAAAAGGGGCAGTACAGTAGAATGAATCCAATGGAGAGGGTGACGGTGTAATTAAGGGCATTTGGGATGGCAGGACACGTGAAAACCTGCAGAGGTTGGGACCCAATTATTTAAGGATGGGAATCTTCAGATGGTACAGCGGAGCACAGTAGTATGGTACAGCCTCACCCCGCTCCGACTTGGATTATATTGGAGCGATAAAGAAGATCTCCGTCAGATATTTCATGGAGGGGCTAGCTGCTGTATGTTTTTGTCTGAGACAACAATGGGAATATATGGTATATTTCCCTCCGCCTTCAACCATTTTGCGTTATTCTAAGCCATCACAACCCCATTGTGGCGGAAATGTGAAGCTTAGATGTGTTGAAAGGAAAAATGACTATAATGGACTGAAAGAAATGGTAGGGTATGATTGTTAATGGGACAACAAACTTTAAAGTATGAAGCAGCTTGCAATAAGTTGTGGAAAGAGATGTTTCATATGCTATGAAGCTGCTCTTCTTCTTATATGGCCTCAAACATTTCAGCCTCCGTACCTATTACTTCCCTTACACATAGGTTATACTTATCCTCAAAGTAAAAGCTGGTCAAACCACCTTAAACAATAATCCTCATTTATTTCTTCTACTACTAGAGATGTAAATTTACATCATTCTATTATTGCAATATATATATATATATATATATATATGTACAACCCTTGCATTGGAATTTAATTATTGAACAAATTAATTCATTAATCCTTATAAATTCACCAATCTTTGTAGTTTTGTACCTTCAGTTTAACAATTTTGGGCTTTCAAACTCCATTTTTGCGACAGCCGCCTTCATCCCTTGGCAAGCATTCAATGGAAGTCTTCACTGCGAGAAAACATGAGTTGCTCCCAAAGAGGTGAAGGCAGTCACACGATAAGGTAGCCGTAGTCGTATGAAGGTGGCAGCCTTATACTAGGGTTCATGTTTAGATCCCTCACCTTCTTTTGTGCATGTAGATGGTTGATTCTTTTTTTTTTAAAATAAATAAATAAATAAATGGCCATATAATCTGACCTGCCAAAATGGTGGTCAATGTTTCAGATCCATCAGCATTGCTGGGTTGCTTCTTCTTTTTTTTTAAATGACAGGGCATGTTGGTCCTATGATCTTATAGATCGAAGGGGTAGCAACTATACACACAATATAAAGCATTTAAATTTTGCCCCCTTACTAAGAAATAAATTTTGCTCCCTTACTAAGAAATAAATTTTCAAAACTCAATTCCATTACTTTTCTTTTTTAATTCTAATTCACGTCACTTTTTTCTTAAACCACTTCCCTGGCATTAGTACGATTTCATTCCCCTCTTGGTACATTTGTTTATTTTCTCAGACCCAAAAACTTTCTATCTCACGGTGGCCAGTTCGAGCAAACCAAGATCCTGTTTTCCTTTCCTTCCCATTTGTTAAGTAATGGATGTATTTTGCTCTCCACATTCCTTTCACTTAACCAGCACAACGCAAGCTTAATTATATGTATAAAAACATTAGAATAAACTTAAATGGCGAGAATACGGACCCCTACGCGTACTTTGTTCTCATGAGAGAGGATTTTATGGGATTTCTTCCAACAAGCTACAGTTGCACCTTTTAACACGCGGTTGAACTTTAGATTACTGGCGTTCTTTCCCGTTCTACCTTAAGAATGACAGCTTTCGCCGGTGTAGAAAACCATCCCCCCATACGATGCTTACTGGTTTAACTTCTTGTGATATGCAACCTGAAACAAAAGAAAAATATTTACATTTAAGTAAACCGCATACTAAAGTGACAAAATGGGAAATGCAGTTGGCTGCCATTAGAGTTTGCTAATCCACTATTAACTGTTATCTTTGGGAAACAGCTATGTTATTGAATCTTGAAAATAAATGGATACGAAAGGATAAAGGGGATGGCGGGGCAATCCCTCAAATATAGGATCGAAAATTAGATAGTACATTTCATAACTCAATAATATAGTTAATCATATGATATGAAACAGAAACACAAATCACAAAATAAATAACCACAGAGTAAATAATATGAAGATCTTCTAGAATCTTGCAACTAACAATATTTAACATGCGAGACATTCAAATTGAGTACTCACAGATGTTGATGTCTTCAGCAGCTCTCTCATGGCCATAGTCGCATAACAGGAAGAAGGAAGAGTAAAGCTTAATTTGAGAGCAATTTGGGAATCCTGCGAATTAGATGGGCATATGGATTCATCTTGCAATAACTATACTTCATCACCAGGCGTGTCATCATTTGCAATCTCAAGCTTGGCACAATCATCAGAAGTTTCTGATTGTCTAATGCAATCGAGGTTTTCTTCCTTTTCCCCAACGGGGGCATTCACTGGTTTGAACTTGTCTATAGGCTGGGTCTTTCCGATTTTGTCCAAGTCTGTCTCTGCCAATGGTTTGCTACTATCGGTATATGTAAGTAATTCCCTGCAGAAGCAGACATTCAAAGACACCATTCAAGAAGCGAACTAGTCTGGAAAAACAGTGGGCAAACAAATAACGCATATTTGATGGAGGGTCTATGCACCATTCAAAATTTATTGGTTTCTGAAAAACCCTCCTGTAACTTCCAGTCACGCTGGTTATTGAGAATTCCCTAACCCCAAAGAAGAAATAAATAGAAGTGAGACAAGCAGCGTAAAAAAGATAATTACAGTTGAGATAATTTTTATCTTACTTGACATAGTGGACAGAGTCTGTTAAACTGATTGCAACCAGTATAAGTAAAAGGCTATTAATACATGTAATAACTATTCATGGAGTGCTAAGAGTCAGATGCTTTAAGAAAAAAGAATAATCCACACATAAATCAGTAGTCATACTAATTGATCGTAGCCCAATACTATAGTCCTCATCCCTGGACCTGGAGAAAAATATTTTCCTCCTCCCCAAAAGCATGCATTAACACGCATCAAACTCAATACCCATTTCTTTCCCTATGGAGTCTTTAAATCTTGGGACCTGGGGACCTGGACCTGCTTACCCAGAGAAATTTCGAGCTGATACATGTTTATGTGAATTACTATCAAGCCTAGCAAACAATATATAGTGCAGTGTTGAGGTAGGCTGGGTACCACTTTCCTCAACCCCAAACCAAGTTCCATTCTTCTATCCCCATACCCAGACCCAAACAAGTTAAATTATGCAAGTACACTTTTAACACGGGTATTTTGGTCATCCCCAGCCACAGAATCCAGTACATATATGAGTAGGCAACATGTAAATACCTTCTTTGCCAAATCATGATAAACTTGGGCAACATCATTTGTTGGATAAACTACCCGTGAACTACAGAATCATCAATACAGAAACGTCAGACTCAACTTAGATTAGAGAACAAGAAACTCAAATTCGATTGAGAGGGTCAGGGTCTAAGTTATATGAAAACAAAAGTAGCTACCCAGCATCATTGATCTAACTTACCCAGGCATCGGAAGGATGGCATCATCGATAGTATAACATCCTGCCCTGAGGTCTTCAGAAGTCATAACCTGCCATGAAATGTCAAGGCAACTATCAACCTACCATGAGACACTGTAAATAGTAATACAACTCTCGAGTAAGTTTCCTTCTCAATTAACTCATCAATTACAAGGTACAGGGCTCACAAACATTTAGATCTTAAAATTTGAGAACAATTAGATCTTTAATCATAATGGAGACTTGGGTGGTAAGTTTGGAGTGCCTAGGCCCCACACTGAGTAATATGGAATGTCCAAAATTATGCATGTGCACATCTGTGCACAGATGTACCTAAATGCCTGAATATTGTTACGTAATTGTAGAAATAAAAGGGGAAATAGAGAAGAATAGAAGGAGAATAGAAGAGAAACTGAAACTATACTGAATACTCAAAGGTTCACATCATAATCAAAGCATATCCCCATAATACTGATGATTACCCTTATTTATAAGTAGTGGGTAATCCTAATCCTAATTAAATATCTAATACTAATATATCATAATATCTAATCATGATGTATACTATAATATCTAATCCTAATATATCATAATATCTAATCATGATATATACTATAATATCTAATCCTAATATATCATAATATATATTATGATATCTAATCCTAATCGCAGAATATCTAATACTAATTCTAATAAAATAATAAAACTACTTAAATTATTTATTTATATTTTACATATCAAATATTGTGTGCGCATGTCTGTGTTTGTATGTGGACTGGGGAGAGGACTCAATGGGAAAGATATCTCATACCCAAACTAGAGGACATTATTCTGAAGCATACCAATAAATTTCTAATGGACCAAAATCAACAAAATAACTCACTAACCTTGACATGGCTATTGCTTTCTTCATGAACATCCATTTCTTCGTCTTCATTAGAGGAATTGTCTCCATTGTTACGGCTATCAGAACAGTCAAGACCAACGAACCCCTTGCCATTTCCAGCAGCATTATCTTTGTGATACACCAAGTCTCCTAATACAACTTGTTCAGTACCTGTCAAACAGTAAATCACAAATATAGGAACATGATAGGTTCCGCATGACTTATCACAGGAGACGTAAGGGAAATAATCTGATTAATAGTAATTAAGCAGCTTCATTAATTATTTAATTTATTTAGCTATTTAATTTATTCCACTATGTTAGTGAAGAGTTGTTGGAGTCCATCATGCTCTTATTTCTGTTGTTATGGGCATGTTTCCCGATAATGTAGGGAGAGTCAATTTTTTATATGCATCTATATATACCTCTAGCTTGTTAATGCTAAAGGCACAGAAATAAATTATATTCATAAGAGATTCTCTTGGCTTCTAATTTACTATCTTTGCGAGATTATTGTAGAGAGAGTGATTAGGAAAGATTAGTTCTTACCAGATCATCTGAACCCCCCGGAGGGGATTTAAACTTTATGAGTATGGAGATTATATGCAGTTGTCACAGTTCACAACTTACCATATTTTTGCACCCTCGTACTTGCAGCATGATTCCACAAATAGCTTTGGTAACTATGTACATACCTGAAAATGCAGCAACAGAGCTATCAAAATCTAAATAATTGATAAACAACCTTTCCCCCATAATCAATAACAAGTTTAAAATAAACAATTTCTCATTCCTTACACCTTTCTTCTGCATTACTGAAGTACATGTTTGTACATGACACAGAAGAGAGCGTATGTGAATGGACTGACTAAATAGCTCAATTTTGAAGCTTCAACAAGCATTTATGTTTGTATTTATCCTACTTTCAGATTAAGATCAGTCTGCATTCATGTTAACTTCTCTATTTCTGTAGAAAGAAGATTTCAAGCAAGAGCAAAACCAATACATGGGAGCAGAATCTGACAAAAAAGGATTATTCAAGCAAGAAATCATTGACACAAGCGTACCACACTGTTCAATATCCAAAAAATGAAAATATTGACTTATATGACACCAGAAGATGCCACAAATGAAGAACAACCAAATAGGACCATCAAATACAAAAAAGTTTATTCATCTTACCAGAAGTCACCCACTCCGATACCCATCAACCTCTCATTAAGGGAAGCTAGCCTACTTGCCCTCTGCTTAAAAACAGTGACCTGGAAACAAAGCAATAATTAAACCAACAGAAAATCCATCCTCAAATGAACAATAAGAGTTCTTTATGAATTTCCTTAACACCCCATACATTTCTGTCTAGACTTGCAGAAGATATGATCATGAATATAGATAAATTAAGAAAACATTCTCTAATGCATATATAGGCAAGAATCTGAAAATAAATTACTGTGTCAAAACAGCGCGTTTGTCCTTTGTACCGGCAAACCCAAATGATTTTGGCTGTCAGAAAAAAAAAAATCAATCAGCTAAGGTGAAAACCATTCGATTAGCTTTTCTAGAAATCACATGAATTTGACCAAAATTGTTAGTTTTTATTTGCGTAATTTTAATGGAGATGGGAGCAGCAAGAAAGATATTAAAAAAACAATTTTCTTAATAATTAGCATCAGCCAGTACAACTTATAATAAAGAGAAGATTGAAAGTGCACATCAAATGTATGCAATTGAATAACAACAGACTACAGAAGTTATTTACAAAATTTAGAAGATTGGGAAAATACAGGATCGATTATAAGCATGTTCCATGTGTCATTTCTGAATGAAAAAAAAAACATCATATTAACCCAATAAATTGTCAGCAAACAAAACCCTTCAATTCTTGCCATAAAAAATGCCTAAGGATTATGTCACAGTACAAACAGCACGCCTGTATGCCAAGCATCTTTCCAATCACCCCCAGAGCTTCCTGTGTATCTTTATTCTCCTTATAAAGATGAAACCTAGTGATCATATTGATGAAAACATTGAGCTTGCAGCCATGAACAACTTAAAACAGAATAAGTTAATAGAGAAGAGGGAAAAAGATTATGGCCAAAGATAAAAAGCAATGAATGATCATCATCATAATATCATAAATGAATTCCACAAATACTCTATGATGTCCCACACTTGCTGACATCCCTATCCTCCAGAATTTCACTGCTTATCATCTGTGTTTTCTTAAACCAATTCATTGTCCATCATGTAATTTCCCCATAATCAAATATTTAACAAGAGACCATTATCATTCTAAGAGAAAGTGATATTGTGAATCCATTAATCCATTTAAGGATGAAAATTAAAGTCCTATCACAATATAAATAAACGTCAAAATAATAATCAAAGGGAAGACGGTAAGCATATATTAATTCATATGAAAACGGATGGACAGCTTACCTGAGGAATTTGCCAACATTTGCTCGCCAATTTTCTGAACCTCTGCTACCAAAAGGTTTGTGATCTCTTTCTTTGCGTTTCTTGGAGTTCCTACCTTTGTTCTTAGGTCCACCAGAATCCAGTCTCACACGGATACATTTTGATGAAGCATCTGGTCCATCAATAGTGTCAGTGACAAGAAACTTGAAGTTCTCTTTAAAGAAATTATGCATTGCCTGAAAAGTTTGAGAAGTACAAATTAACGATGTCTTTGCTTGGTAAGATAATACAGACTGAACTCAAATTAATCCAAAGTTATAATCACAGCATAAAAAGATAAATTAAACCAATGAGGCAGGAATCAAAAGGATTCAGTTAAGTAACCATTTTTTAAAATCTCAAAGCAACAAAATTTTTTGTATTAAATTTTAATATCCATTGCAATGATATCACTCCAGACCGTAGAGGCCCTGCCTTTGACTAATGCCCCATCTATTATTAGTATCTGGTCAAATGATTCCCACGTGTAACATAGGGTGAGAATGCCCTAATGTTGTTTTTTGGTTCTAAGAGAAAATGAATTAATGAATCCAAAAATACTGAGAATGCCCTAAGATGAATGATTGTGATGTGACAAAACTTAAACTCACTGTTCTACGAGATTTATCAGAATCTGGGGATAGAACAATGGGAGAAACACTATCTCCACAACTGGAACTTAATTGAGCCAAAAACTCTTCCAAACTCTCTACATCAGCATCAACAGCAAGAGATTTAAATGACCTCAATCAGAGACGCATAACTTATATTTGTTGCGTCAGATGTCTGCTCCCGTTTTTCTTCAACACTCTGAAAAGGGTACAAAAAGTCAAAAGTTAAAGATGTAAAACTTGAATTTATAAATTATCCTAAATAATTAAGTCTTCAAAACCTAAGTACCTCCTCAGGGACACCGAGCGAGGACAATTGAACAGCATTTCCTTCTCTGTCTACTTCATTTACAATAAAATTAGAATACCTGGATCAAATTTCACCAAGAACACAATTAATACAACACAAACAAGACGCTGTGAACTAACAAAAAAAAAACAATAATAATACATTGACTCACAACATGGAACTGTTGTATGATTCAGCGTTATTTGTGCGTAATGATTAAATGGGGATGTTGGCCAAAAAAATGAGGAAAGAAATAGAAAAGAAAAGGGAATAAAGGAAATGCTTACAAGCTAATTTAGAGGAACATATAGATCACTTTGGAAGATAAAATATTTCAATCAAGATAAACATAAAACTGTTTCGTTGTTTTTTATCAGAACTTAGATGGTTTGTCTTATTAAATATGTTCCCTCTGCTCAGATCCATATAGCCAATATCAAAGACTCTGGTATCAATTTTTTAGGCGTTGGGATCCCTCAAATTTTCTATTGTGCACAGGTTATGGTTTTAATGTTTACTGCAACTAAAAGGTATCTCAACCTCAAGTGCAGTTTCTTTATTCCACCCAGAAATATGAAAAGACCCACATGATTCGAGCTGTTTAAGTCAAGCGGGGCGAAGCGCTAACAAAGGTTGGAAGAACAAATAAAAGCACTTCAGGAAGCATTTTATATCCGAAATCATTTTGTTCTGGCATAATCTAAGTAACCAAACAGAGCATGGACAGTGATAAGGGCCAAGAAAAACTACTAAATTGAAGACCTTTGCTTTAAAATTCCACGGAAACCGGGAAGGTTGGAAATGTAGCAGGAGATGCCAACATCGGACTCGTCCAGGGCTTTCACGGCCATCACAGTTTCCTGAAGTTTGGTGACCGCTGTCTCCATGACTGGCGTGATGGTCCCAAATAAGTAGGGTTTTATGGTCAGTGAGACGGACGTTAATCTCCTTACCGCTATATGCCGCCACATTTGGTTTGCCGGTTGGCGGTTGCCACGACTTCCCGCCCTAACGCACCGTTTTACATATTTAAAAAGGCGGGGATTTTTTTACTACTTTTTAATTTTTGCCAAAAGTCCCATTGAGTTTTTTCCTCTTCCCGACGTCACATTCGAATAACATGTTTAGTATTAAAATGAAATAGGTAGGGTTGTACATTGAACAAGGGCAATCTTTTTACTTAATATTTTATTTAAAAAAAAGTATAAATTATATTTTATAATTCAATATTTAATTCTATTTGATAAAAATTCTAACTATTTTAGATTAAATATAAGCAGATTGGGTATACCCAAATAATGATATCTTACTCATTAACAATTATAAACTTATAAAATAATATTATATTTATGTCTTTAAGAGTTAAATAATATTTATAATTCACTAAAAATAAGATAATAAAAAGATAATAATTAAAATTTTAAAATCATAACATATAAAAAAATATTAAAATATAGATGAGTCAGATATTTATAGTATTATTGCAATACTAATAATCGAATACTTGACAAGTAAAGCATATCAACAACTTTAATATATATGTAAATATAATAGTCATATTCAATACTTGAAAAATGAGTAATGAGAGTTATCAACTAAAGTAAAAAGTATAAAATTATAAATAGAATAAATTAATAAAAGAAATAAAATATGAAAATAAAAAAAATATGTACATATAGGGTCAGGCTAAATGGGTAAAGCGGTATACCTTACCCAATACTCTGCTCTACCCGACACTTGGGCCGCCCCTGCCCTACCTAAATATATTTTAGGCAACTTTTTTTAGGTAAAGTTGAGCAATTTTTCTGCGGGTTTAGGGATGACACACAGAACCATTGGCATTATGAATACCCCTATAAATAATCATTTTTAACACTAAAATAAGTCATCAAAAATAAAAATTGTTTGAAATTTTGTTTTTTAAAAAATATGAAGGTGATCATTTACTAACGAAATATTTGATATTTAACGAGAGTGGTTCGAGTATTTTATACCATCAATGGTTAGGAATTGTTAAAGTGTATGTTTTGAAAAAAAAATGATGTTATTGCAATTTTGGTAAAACTTAATGGAGGTTATTATATTTTACTACAAAATTAAACTCGTAAATAAATAGATAAAATTTATTGATTTCCAATCAGTTTGAAAAATGGACTTTAAATTAAAAAATAAGTTAAAATTATCGATAACAATGGTTTAATAATATGTAAAAAAATTACATGTTTTTTTGGGTAAAAACTTGTATTGACTTAATTGAAAATAAGCGCATAAAATATATAGCTTCTTTTTACCCTATCAAATAAACAGCTTAGCCTTAGAGCGCTTATTCTTTCTCCAACACTATTTTTTTATATAAAAAAATTAAATAAATTTAGCATTATTTATTAAAATTATGGTACAACTTTAAGACTTATATATCACTTATAAAATATTTATAAAATTGCTTATAAAATAAAATCTCTCAATAATAAAATATTTTTATTTTTTCCCAATAAATATATAAAAAACTAATCCTACTATTTTTTTATAAAATTTGTTTTTAAAGAGAGATTAGACTCATTTATGATATAATAGTGGAGTGAAGTTTTATTTTCTCTTAAGTAATATTAATATTAAATAAGGTAAACTGTTAATTAATTTTAAATATAAATTTAAATATTTAAAAATTAAAATACTTTTCCCACGACAATAATTACATGCCCTTTTTTATGATGTAAGATAGGGCTAAAGTTTAAATTAAAATAATGAAATTAAATTAATCCAAACACTAGGCCCAAAGGTTCAATATAATCAATGGGCTATGAGTAATCTCACTAGATCTCGGGCCGGGATATTGCGATCTCTTCCTCTTTGTTCGTGTTGAATTGTTAGGCCCTTTAGCTATGTTGCCCTTTTATTCTGGTCGCGCCGTCCTTCGCTTTACCGCTTTGTTTCAGAGTGAGCCAGAACTACGAGACAAATGCGTTCATGCTTTATAGAGTCAATCGGAAGATCCGAAACCTGACCCCTCCCTGCACAGACACAGGACGGGAGAGACCGAATTATACCGTTCCAAATTCGTATATTTGATCTCGTCAAGATGGTCACCAAAACAGAGGATACTCAGTTGAACAGGCTCGAAAACCAGGTCGATAATGGAGGCGGAGGAGCCTTGGAGTACCTGTGCCTCGTTAGGAAACTCAAGCTCCGGCGTTCAGAAAAAGTGTTGAAGCATGGCTTTTCCATATTGAACGACCCCAGAAAGCGATCCAGTCTTGGCCCAGATGGTCAGTGTGATATAGTCTTACCCCTTTTCGATCCGGGTCTGTGTGATTTAGGTTCTCACAGACCTATGTTATATTTTATTGGTTCAGTTGTCTTTCTGAAGTGGTTTCATTATGTGTTTGGGTATCGTTTGTATGCACTTACTTTTTATTCCTGATTTCCTCTGTTGAAATGTTGAAATTGAGTTTCTAATTTTTGTTTTTAGTTATTAATTGTAAGCCAGGAGAGTAAAAATAGTGTTTTAGATGTTGTTTCCAGTAAAAAACATTGGGAAATCTCCAAGGAGTCTTGCTGAAAGGATATTTCTATTGAAGAATTTTTCTTAAACTGACATGTCTTATGTGGAAAGAGTTGCATGCTACCTATTGGATAATTGTATTTTCAGTCGGTTATCAAAAGAGGAAAAATGAATTGTCTCTCCACTATACTGAGTTTGCTTCCAACGTAATGAAAATCAAAGGGACAAATCAGAATCAAGATTAGTGCCAAATTGGTGTGGGATAATAATGATAAATTAAGAGCATTGAAGAATTTTTATTGTTTTTTATGCTTCAGCAACTTAACTATTTTGTCCTCTCATAACTTTTTTGTGAAGAGAAACTGACTTAGCTGATTCTGTGACATCCTCCTCCCAATAGTTGCATGATCATTCTTGAGAAGTGAGACATCTTCACATATACTAGAGCCATCTCAAAACTTGTTTCATTGCATTGATCATGACAATTTGTAGAGCTGCATGTTGCTTTTTCTGATGGTAGATCAATTTAATGATTGCTTCACTCACAACCTTCATTTTATCAAATGTAACTTTTAGCGAATCAATAATTGCTCCTTGATGCAGAATGGACTTTATATGAGCAGGTTGCAGTTGCAGCTATGGATTGCCAACGTCTTGATGTTGCCAAGGTAGTGATGGCTTTATCTTTGTTTTAGTTCGATTTGATATTTTTGCAAGTCATAATGTTTTCAATAAAATTGTCTATTTTGGTACAAATATCCTCATTGCATAATGCTAGTTTAGGATTTATCGTGATTCTTGTATAAGTTTGCTTTTAAGTATATTGTTATAACTGTTGTAATGGTAGTTTTCTGAACCTGCAAAGCAGACTGTTGTTGAATGCTTACGATGTTCTCTGTTTTTGTGGTGCTGGGATACTAATTCTTCTGCACTATTTTACTACATATATGATGAGGAATTATGTTTGAGATGTTATGACTTTCAGTTGACAAGAATTAATTCCTTTTTCAGGACTGTATAAAAGTTCTCCAGAAGAGATTCCCTGAGAGTAAACGGGTTGGTAAGTTGGAGTTATCTATGTCAATGATACATCTTTCTGTGTCTGGTTTTGCATGAAAAAGAGATACTTAAAATAAATAATGCTAACTGTACAACCCTTCCTTTAACCTCCACTAGGTTTATGTGGTTAAGTAGATGTCTTTTCCATGCACAGAATAGATTGTGCACAGTATCTTTTCTGTAGATTTTATATTTTAAATTGATGAGTAGTTTAACGGAAAAGATTTATGTGGACCACCTGAACCCAGATGGAGCCACCCGAACAGATGTCAGAGAAAGAACAATATGACTCTTAATTGGACGTTGCTTGGCGTCAAATGATATCCACTAATCGTTCAGCAATTTACCTATACTCCCTGTGGTTCTACCCATGGGCAGCCAGTAGGCTAAAAGCTCCATAGTGATGGAGCAGCATCATGATTTTATGAGTTATAATATACACACATCGCCTATAGTACATCAGTTTGTGCTGTCCTAGATGACTTCATATGGCTGGAACTAGTCCCTTCTGCACTGCAACAACCAGATCCTGCCACCTGTGCATGAAGTGAATTATGCAAATCTACACTGTGCATCTAAATTTTCTTTTTAATCTCTTGGAACATGTGCATATTGTAATCGGATGACTTGCATATCCATCTTCAAATCAATCACTTTAAAGAATTCATTGGAATTTGCCCATATAAGTTTTTCTAGGAATGTGCTGGTATATGCTACCTCTAAAATAGAATATTTTTGGTGGCTTATTACTTTTGGACAAAATGCAGGTAGGCTGGAGGCAATGTTGCTTGAAGCAAAAGGATCATGGGATGAGGCGGAAAAGGCGTACACAAGCTTTTTAGAGGATAATCCTCTCGATCAAGTAACTCGCTTAACCTTATAAGAAGAAAAAACATACAGAAGCGATCAACCAGTTAGTTTCTAATTATTCTGTGTGATAAAACCTTTAAAAAAGTGACTTTTCATCATGTTATTGTGTTGATGTATGAATATTTTCACTTTTGTCCTTAAATATGCTCGGGAAAAGAAAACCTAAGCTGATTGTTTTTTGGGTACAGGTCATCCATAAGAGGAGAGTGGCCATGGCAAAGGCACAGGGCAACATTTCTGCGGCTATTGAATGGCTTAATAAATATTTAGAAATGTGAGAGAGATGCTGATTTTTTTTTGGACCGAAATTGTGGGTAAAAAGGGAGAATTTTTTTTTCCAATTTACATCCTTGAAAAAACGACCTAAATTCTTCTCTCATTTTAACAGATTCATGGCAGATCATGATGCATGGAGAGAACTTGCAGAATTATACGTCTCTCTGCAAATGTAGGATTTGTGTTCTACTTGCTCAAAAATGGGCCTTGAAGGAGTCTTCCTTGTGCCTTAAAGGCTATATGTTCTAAGTTTTTGCCTTATTGTTGTTAGGTACAAACAAGCAGCATTTTGCTATGAAGAATTAATTATATCCCAACCTACTGTTCCACTTTTCCACTTAACCTATGCTGATGTAAGCAATTTTTATTTTGATTAAATTCTATTCCCTTTCTTTCTCCCTCTCTGTTTTTAAGGAAAGGGTACTGCATACTGAAGATGAATGAAAGAGAGTCCAACTTGATTATTAAACTATAGCATTATCTTGACCTATGGTATTGGTAGGTACTTTATACGCTTGGTGGGTTAGAAAACCTCCAGACTGCTAAGAAATACTATGCATCCGCTATAGACTTGACAGGAGGCAAGAATACCAGGGCACTCTTTGGTATTTGCTTGGTGAGCTCCTGCTCTCTTTCTTCTTTTTCTTTCCCCTATGAACATCCCAATTCTCCTTATTATAATTGAAGTCACCATTCAGTTTGTCATTGATAGAAATCAGATAGTTATATTCTGTGCTGTCTTGTATCTTAGATGACATTAAGCATCTTAAATACTACGATACTAAAAATAAGCATTCTGGATGTTGTCTGACATCCAGTATATTATGGCCAACATGATAGTGTACTAAAATCTAGTTAGGAACTTGGGATTTCTGATTCTTCTTTTCAAAGCCTTTTTTATTTCTAGGCCTGAATCTTTTAGTTTGCTCTTGTTTTCCAGTGTACTTCTGCTATTGCTCAGCTTACAAAAGGGAAGAGCAAGGAAGACAAGGATAAATCACAAGTGCAATCTCTTGCAGCGAAAGTGTTGGAGAAGGATTTTAAGCAGAGAGCTCCGGACAAGCTTCATCAGGTTAGAACCGTCTTGAAGGGTCTAACGTTGTCTTCCTGATGCGAGCCTTTTTCTTGAAAGCTCTTGTTCTTTTGCCCACTTTTTGACATTGACAGTGATAATTAGCAGCCTCATCCAGTACACCTGTCATTTGGCTTGTCCATGTTGAAATTAAAAAAAAAATCGGTTCTTAATGATACTTAAAAGAGGACCTTCATTGAAAGACGTCAAGGTCCGATTTTATCTACTTCTATGTCCTTCTAGTGTCTTGCGCCCATGTTGTTTGGGTGATGATAATGTTTGACAAAGAATACAGACGCGTCAATTTATGTTCGAGATATGAAAGGGTCCTACTAATATGAATTATCTCGGTTAATGATCGGTTCAAGGCCTCTCTGGTTCTTTGTGGCGGATAATTATTAACTAATTTCGTGGCTTAGGTTTTTGCCAGATATTTGAGTTATCTAGAATCCAGATATTTTATCTTCTTTTATGATCCTATTTATGAATGAAAGGCCGGTGCAGAGGTGGTTGATTAGTTATGATGTTATCTCATAATTGCAAGTGGAAGGGGCGCCAGATGAACTGTGGCTCAGGGTAGCGTTTGTTTGTCAAGTAGATAGTTAGCGATGTGTAGCGGCCTGAACCTGGAAATAAGAGTTGTTGATTGAATTCAACATAAAAGGAAAAAAATTAGTTTGAGTTACATGACAAAGTTCGGGGTTAAATTTGAGTGGGGGATGATTGGCCATGGATGGGAACCTCCAAAAAGAGAAATTTGAGAAGCAGAAGGCTGACAGATGACGTTTAGGAATGAGTGAATGCGATTTGTTTCAACATTTTCGTTGTTGTCGGAAACGCAAGGGACGCAAGGGACGCAAGGAGACATTAATGAAAATGGCATAGCATTTAACGCTCTCAATCTTGTGAGTAGACATGCTATTATTTCTTGAGAAAATTGGCTGTGAGTAGACACGCTCTCAATCGTCGTGCCCTTGAATGGCTGGTAGACTGACACATACCTTCCCTTTGAACAAGATTCCCGTACCTCTTGCCTTCTTCCTCTCAATTCCCACCCTCTTCCCCGAGACAATTTCTCACTCAGACAAGCGCTTTTCAGTGGATCCATTACACCATCCCCTCCAATTTACTGGCCGATAGCACAATTAAGACTACGGACATGAACTTCAAATTTAATTTGTGCAACGAATCTTCAAGATAGAGAATATAAATGTATATACATCCAAAGCATACTTCCCACAGGCCATGAATTTGACCTTCACTTCATAATGATCCAGGAATTAGGCGGTAGAAATCGATGATGGGGTAGTTCTCAGCAGCCACAAGTTTTTCAATTGACTTTGAAGGATCACCCATGATGTAACTATCAGAACTTGTGAATACAGGGGTTATACTTTTTTGGTTGACACGGTTATTGCATGCATTTCCTCCTCAACTTTACAAAAGTAACGAAAGCTAATTCAACAAGCATGACTATACTTCTTTCCACCATCTGCAATTCTACCAGCAAATTATAGTATGCAGTAATACATTATACATTAGAGGCAAGTGTCTGCGCTGTAAGAGGAAATTACTACCAGCATATTACTATTAATTTTGTCATAAATATACTACAAAAAGAACTAATGAGTCAACATAGTCAAGGATTCTTCCTCACAAGGTTTGTAACTGAAGTAGCAGTTGCATGGTCTTGAAAAATAATATCACCATTGCCAGTAATCAGAACGTTTACACCTGTTGCATAATTTGGACCATAGAATCATACAACGTACATGAAAGTTTATCAGAGATACTGAAAACATCAATACATCATCATAGTACGGCAGACTTCTGATATAGGTAGTCTTGACTTGCATCAGAGGCTAACATGAATTGACAGTATCTCATCAGAGATAACTGGTCTGATAATGATCATTAAATTAACACTTGAAGAAGAATATACAGCCGATTGGGGGAAAAATGTTTCCGATCTATTCAACTAAAGCTCAGATAACGGATTCGGTTTAAACAAAGTGTAATTCAAACACATGGCTAATAAATCGCAACTCACTGAATGGTTTGTTAGTAATGAATGGATGATGAAATCCCGCATCTCTAGTCGTTCTTCCAGGCATACAAAACGAGGGAGAAATCTAGACTCTGCAATTTGGTCTCTGAAAATCTCTGAGAGAAAGACCAATGCAACGTATTTGCTTCAGAAACGGGTTGGCTAGCCCACAATTTATCAGCAGCAATGCATGTTCTGAACAAAAACACAGCATTTCCAAGAGATGAACCGAATAGCCAATTGTGGACATCCCACAAAACTTCTACCGCAAAACCATCAACTAAGATAGTATGGTTTCCACGAAACTTCCATCTCAGTCGCTTCACCTGCAACTCAGTTTTGCCGTCTATACGAATTATAAGACGCGGATCACTCACACTGATAGTGTCGCATTCGATCACCAGATCGTGAACTTGACCATTGTCACAGAATAGCGCCTTGGTACCAAACACTTTCTTGCCAAAAATGTGTTCTCTCTTGGCTACACAAACTGCATTTGAAGGCAACGGTATAGCATTGGTCTTCTTGAAAGCTTCTTTCGTCAAATCACCGAGAAGGAGAACCATTTGTCGATCTACGACTAGTCCTACATAAAATTTCTCCAACGGTTCAGGGCCCGTCGCAAATTTAGCCGACGAGAGGTCCCAGTATACGTCAATTTTGCAGGAATAAGCTTCTAGACTCTTACAGCCTCTTCTCTTCGAGAATAGCCATGGTTTGATATCGACCTTACAAAGGCATTGATTTGAAGAATCGTCGATCCCGACGCTAAGGCCCTGCCCCATCAAGTTCTTGCACCACGTGATAGTAATCAGGCAAGACCGGCCCCGGATTCGGCATTGATGAACACAAGTAACCAGATTCTGGGCAGTTTTCCCGGCGTTGGACGACGAAGAATCGGCAACTTGGACTCCGTTTTCACCAAAACAAGAAGGGAAATCCCTCATTTTCGAAAGAGGAAGTTCAATTTACTTTCCAAGCTTTCGTTTGGGCTTTTTGTCAAACAGCTGGTGTGCCTTTTGCGGGCAGAACAAAGAAGGGACAAAAGTACTGAGGAATAGACAGAAGCTGCAGATTAGAGAGAATCAAAGTTAAGATGGGCTCGTACCTTAATTGATCAGAGAAACAGTACGATGCACCAGACACGGTTCGTTATATGCTTAGAACGATGCCCGGATTAAAAACAGGTGTGTGTGATAGATACATTGCCGGAGAAACCCATGGGTAAAAATTCAGGGCAGAACAAAGAGAGAGGCGCGTGAAAACAGAAGGCAAATTTGGAGAATGAAGGGAAGAAAAATAGCGCAGGGAGAAGCAGACAAAAGGCAAACTTGTTTCACTGTCAAGGGCCCTGCTAACGAATAAAAAATTCAAAACTGAACAAAACAGGACAGAGTGAGATAAACACCCAATGAAAAGGTTACTATTTTCTGAAGACGCAGAGAAAAAATGAAAAATTGAGCAGGAGACGGTGACAGGCCGATTAAAAACAATGGAGTTCAAGAGAAGGTTTTTGGGGGACAATATGTAAGGAAATAGGAAATATGAGCATTGGTGTTGGAAGTCTGAGACGTGAATATTCCTTTACATTGACAAGAGAAGGGAGGAAAAAGCATATTTTCTTTCATCTTTCGTATTCTCGCTGTGGGACTTCCTTTAACCTGACAAATCCAAATGAATAATAGAGGAAGAGAACCTACAACCAGAGAGAGGAGAAAAACTCACCGAAGAACAGTCCTCCATCAACTACCAGACCCTTTCATGGACAATAATTCCGAGAAAAATCTTAGCATGCTGTTTTTGGGAAGTGTGTGACTCAAGTGAAATTTTGTGATTAAAAAATTATAAAAAAAAGGAAAAAGGATTAGCACGAGAAATTGAGAAACGGTTGCTAGGAAATGGAAGCCCACCAGCAGCGTTAGGGGGAGTGAATGCAAACACGATCTCAGAGGCAGAGATTCATTCGTGGTTCATGCCTAACAAACCTCGTCATTGTCATCAAACAAACTGTTTATTTTTGGGTTTTTTATTTTTATTTTAATTTTTTAAAAAATCCTCATTAGAGATTAGACGGTAGTGCAATATACAATGAATGTTCTTGCTTCCTCCGAGTAATTGCCTGGATTTGGTAGAGTAGCCTAATGTTGCGCTACCTACTGTATATGGAGCGAGTGGAGACCCCAAAGTCGTGATCTATACTATTAAGCCATGATTTGAGCGGATTTCATTTTTATTCCCAAGCGTTGTTTGGCCTTCACAAAAATATTTGGCATTCTCAGTCCCAGGTTTTTCCTTTGATTTCACTGTAGCATCAAATTTCTGGCTTTTTTTAAGCAAGACATATTTTCTTTATTTAACCCATAACAATCGTAACCTTCTTGCAGTTGCAGAGAAGTGGACATTTCTAGGCTCCCGTGCGCTACGCGCTCTTTTGTTTTTGTATCAGTGGTAAGACAGGACTAATATGTCATTTAGCGGCAATTTGCATGTATTATAAATATATCAGAGAATTATATGTATTATTTTGGTATAAATGAGAATTTGAAATGAAAATTCAAGGACAGACGAAACGAAATGATGGGCAGAGCAAGACACGAGTATTTTGTGAGATATAGATAGTTGTTGTTAAATGTCAAAATAAACAGATTTTGATATCTTTCCTCTCGGGGCAAATGGTATTTTAAGTATGTCAATTTACAAAAGAAATAATTTACTTTAAACAAAAACGAAGAGGGGTGGGAAAAGGAGAGGTGAAGGAGGCGGATGGGAGTTTTGTTTCTTGAAGGAAAGGAACTGGAGAGGAGAGGAGGGTGTGGACACGCGCGCGATTCCGGAAGTGGGGAAAAGTACGGTGCGTGGTGTTCACGTGTTGCGGCCCATCCTTACTTGGCAATGCCAGGCGTTTCGCTCCCATATTCAAAAATTTCAATCCCCAGACGCAGCCCTTGTAATTAATACCAAGAATAGTAGTCATGTACTAATATTATCCTCGCTCCCTTTGCTCGACCTATTATTTTCATTAAATTATTTATTAATAAGATTTCACATTTCAACTTCAATATTGCTGAAACGGATCTCAAGCTCAAAATTGCTTCTTTTCAAATCTCGAAGCCTATCCGGAAAAGTTGGAGAAATTATTGTGCTAATAATGCTGAACTGCAGGCTATAATAATAATAATAATAATAATACTATTGAAGGCGCCATGTGGGGGCGGGGGACCATCGTCACGTGCAAGTCGAGTGACAGATAATTGAAGGCCAAATGTGGCTTACTCGAATAAAATTAAATAATTTGAGCCTTTTTTTCTAATTGGACCGACGCCACGTAGTCATGGGGAGCATAATTAATATCGTTTTGGACAGATAGATAACAATAGAAAATACCCCTCTCTCTCTCTCTCTCTCTCTCTCTCTTTTAACCACTCGCTTAATAATTTTAAATATTGTTTCTTTCCCTGTTGGAACAAAAAGCACTAATGTCCTCCGTACTCGTCTCGTTACTGTGAAGCATCCTATGCGTCATGTCTACGTGTCTCCTCCTTGTTTTTCAAGCTTGTTCCTTCATTTCCTTTCCGTTCCTTTTGCTTTGCTTTCTTCTTTTACGCCCAAAATGTTTTTTAATTCCATGCCAGAAACATGGTTGTCAGACAGACTTAACAATCTTTGGTCAATCTGAATTTAATTTGCCTATTTATATATATATATGTATATGTATATTATCCACAGCCTCATGGATTGAAAAGCAAAAACAGACAAAAAAATCATTCATGACTCCTAAGTAGAAAAGTTAAATACTGAGAGGTCCCAAGAATTCAATCTTTTTACAATTTTGACTTGTAAATATGGAAGTTTTGGGACCTGTCTGTACTCAATTTTCTCACCTGGGGAATACGGCTAATTTTCCCTTTTATTGCACAAGTTCATCTATAGCATATAAGCAACTCAAGACACAGCAGAAGCACAATCCCATGCATGCAGACCAGGCCCTTCTTTCTTTCGTCGTGATATTTGGTTCAGTTTGTTCTTCGTAGACCTCTTCAAACCAGCAAGCTTTTGAAGATTTGACCGAAACCTCGTACTCTCAGATCATGGGGAGTTAATGAAACCTCTTGCACGGTCTTGTAGTTAGGAATTTCCATGAAGGTGATATACTCGTGTCGCAATAGTTTTCATGGCAGTCATATGAAGCAAGCAGAAGCTGGTGTGTGCCTTGTTTTTTTTTCCCCTTTGGGCTTTACTGTTTGAATGCTGCTGGTCTTCGTTTCGCGAGCTAGCGGATTCAATCGACCCGATGATTTCATCCTACAATTTTCTCTGTTCGTTGCATTGACTTAACGTGCCTGTATGGTTGAAATGCGTTTAAACATTTAAAAAAATACTATTTTATTATAATTTTAATCATAATATTTAAAAATATATTATAATTTTTAATTATTTAAATTTATATTTAAAAATAATTAATAATTTGTTCTATCTAATATTATTATTATTTAAAATAAAAATAAATTTTGTTGAATCTAATTTTTTTTAAAAATATTTTTATATAAAAAAATATGTTTGTATATTGGTTGTGTAACTCTACGTGACGCATTGAAACCAAGTGTGTGTTTGGGATTACTTTTGAGAATAGATTATAGACTCAAACCATGATTTTATAAAATATGGGCCAAACAAGATTTTTTTTAAAAAATCAATTTTAGAACTTAAACTATGGTTTGGAATATAAAACCATGGGTTGAGAATAATTGGTCACAAAATAACTTTTTGGTGCCCCTTTACCATGGTGAATTTTTTATTAATTAAAAAAAGATAAAACAAATAAAATCTAATTTATTTTTTTATTTAAAAATTTTGGGAAAAAGATAAATTTGTCAATAAAATTTACAATCTTCCATATTTTTTTATAGTCATCTAGATTAGTTCTTTAATAAAGTTTTCAGTAGAAAAAAATTAAAATTTAGATAAATATTATAAATTTTTATTTTATTCAAATACATATGTATATGTATTATTTTATAATCATTTAAATAAAAAAATTTAAAATTAAATTAAATTTTTTATCTATGAAAAAGTGATTCTGCTATTATTATCTAACTATCTCTAATTTTTAAAATTATTTTTTTTATAAAATTTATTTTTTTAAAATTTATTTTTTAAAATCTATTCTTCTCAAGTTATGCCAGAAATAATTTGTATTTGAAGTTAAGATTTTCCTTTTAAAAAAGGAGTTAATAAACAGCTGAAAAAACAACTATTTCAAAGTCTTGTCAAAGGTCACTTTTCCTAGCTCGCAAAGCAAAAACAAGATTTTGTGGTCTACATACGAGAAACAAACCGCACGAATCACATTTCTAAACAGAGAGGTAATTAATTGCACATGTACTGTTTCTGGAATTACAGAAATTTAAGTGTTTTAATTAGTGGGACCATAGAAACATCGTCACTACTGATAAGCTTCGGAATCAGTTTGTCCGATCAATCATTTTGTTGTCATTGGATTAATTTCAAACATTTATTGTCCAAATACATAAAAATTACCAATTTCGCATTAAATGAACGACTCGAATAAAGTGGAAACGGGGGCAAGGGGTTACGCTCCTCAATTTGAATATTATTACCATGCCTCCGACAGCACATATGCCAACTAAATAATTGACTACACATTAATCAACCTTTTCAATTTTCAAATGCATCAGAAATTTATAAAATACCAAGTCATAGTGGATTGCACAAGAACTTGTGAATCAAATTTTGTGGACTTTGAAAAACTTTGTCCTAAATTTGAACCTAATAGCAAGTTTGCACCCGGCTGCTGGTCCATTTGAACCGTTTTTCAACATTGTCTAATAGAATTCAGTGGCTTCAGAATTGGTTCCCAGAATAGCGTGATACCAGCAAGTTCCTTCTTGATTTTCTAATCTGATTCTATTTTCTTCTAGGAGAACATCTCTTATCCCAGAGAATAAAAAAAATTGAAAAGAAGGGTTCTTTATCTAGAGCGTGTTAGAAAATCACCAAGTCACAAGTATTGATTATGATGACTTGGAAAGTAACAATGCAAAACAGCTCATTCACATAAAAGAGAAGGAATCATCGTAGCCTCGTCAAAGGCGCAAATCAAGGAAGGAAAATTGGAACCCATGAACTGTATGGGCAAAGCATAGCAACTGGAGCTGATCATTGTGGTGGATGCAAGCCTTGTGCCTTCATCATTGAAAAGATTCAAAAGCACTTCACTTTTGTCCACATCTTATCTTAAAAAACAAAATGGAAAACTAATATACCAGTCCCTGAAGTTTTATCAGATATTGAATAAAGTCACTCTAGTTTTATATCTTTTCATTCTATCCTCATAATTCACAACATTAAAGGTGCAGGTCCTTCTGTTAATAATTGTTTTAACGTCGTTAATGCATGTTACGACGTGGCATTGAAAAAGCTGCACATAGACTTGCTTCCTCTCTCTCCTAGTAAAAGCTTGCGGTTCTCTCTCGTCTTTCAGGGGAAACCACACCAGTTCGAAAACGCCAGAAGAAGAAGAACTCAAGAAGGGCTCCTTCTTCAACGTATTGGACTCTCAGGGTCTTTCTTTGCACCTTAAACTCCATCCTCCCGCAAATCTCACCGACAAAGTTGTCCTCATAACTGGTGATTACTCTGGCATTGGCGAGGTAATTTATCCCACGCCCATTTTTTCCTGTTTGCTAGAATCATCATGCTCTGTTCATAGGAATCAGTTTTTGTTCAATCTGCAGCATTTGGAGTACGAGTATGGTAAAAGAGGTGGTCGTTTAGCACTCTCTGCTCAGAGGGAGAACGCACAGGGGGAAGTTGCATATAGAGATCGAGATTTATGATTGCCGAATGTTTTTATAGAACTCTCTCTCTCTCTCTCTGATGCGAAATTAGTGCAGAATATTAACCCCAAAACTATACTTGTTTGCTGAGAATGTTTGGTGTAGTGGATCACTTGGTTAATAATGCAGCTGTCACCACTTCCAAGTTGTTTAAAGAAGCAACCAATATCACCAAATTGAGACCCATTATGGTATAAGGATAAAGGATCTCTTAAGCATATTTTACTCTGTTTTCTCTTGTCAATTCTTCATTGTTTGGTGTGGTCTCACAAGAAAAATAACTTGGGTTTCATCGAACTGTTGTGGTTTCCCAAAAAGACGAGAAAGAACCAAAAGCTTTTACCATGAGGGAGGGAGAGAGAAAAAGTCCATATGCGACCTTCACAAATGCCACGTCACGCAGCCATTAACGATGCTATAGCATTTATTAACAGAAAAAACTTTTCCCTTTAATATAGTGAATTATAAGGATCTAATAAAAAATTTAAAATTAGAAGGACTTGATTTAAAATCGATGAAACTATAAGCCCTCGCATGTTAGTTTTTCTTAAAAAAAAATGTCCTCTTGAAGCCTAAAAAGAAAAATTATATAAATACTCTATGCTCGTAAGTATAGAAGGCAAATTTAACAGCCCGCTTCTTGGAATTATTATTCCTCTAGGCCAAGGCAAGAACACAACCCGTTCCCTCCATCACTTATCATCTCATTTATACCATAATCAATCAGAGCTAGCTCTTTCACGCGTATGATTTGAGAGACAACATGATCCAAGGTTGTTTCAGCCAACCCGGTTCGCCATCAAGCATCTCTCAAGTGCCTCAGAATCTGGTAACCTGTGTATACCAAACTCAACTATGCAATTCACCGACCTATCTCACTCTCAGTTGGTCCAGCACAATTTTCTCTCGTTCCTTGCTCATATGTTCTGCAGATATCTTCTCCGTCACCATTTCTCTCAACCCTTCAACCTTTTCACTCTTCAAAACAGGACCGGGATCGAAATCCATCTATATCACTCAGACCCACCAACGTGTTCGGAAAATCAAGCTCTACTGGGACTTTTCTCGAGCACATTACAGTCATAGCTCTGCGGAGCCAGAGTCATGCTTCTACTTGGCAGTTGTCAGCGGTGGCAAGCTCGAATTCTTTCTCGGCGATCTTTTCGACGATTTGACAAGGCGGTCTAACAGATTGATCACAACCCGCCAGCCCCCTGAACCGGTTCTGCTGTCCAGGAGAGAACACATGTTCGGAAGCAGGAGTTACAAATCGCAAGCTCAATTCTTGGGGTCTAAACACGAAATAGAGATCGAATGTGATGAGGGTGTGCTCAAAGTGAAAGTGGATGGCCGGACTAGCTTGGTTGTGAAAAGGCTGTCCTGGAAGTTCAGAGGGAACGAGAGAATCTTGATCGATGGGATTGAAGTCGAGTTCTTTTGGGACGTGTTCAGTTGGGTGAACAGCAATAGCAACGGCCATGGGGTTTTCGTGTTTCAAGTAGGAGACGGCGGCGTGCTGCCGGAAATGTTGGGTCCAGAAAAGAAGTTAATGAGGAAGAGCTTGTCGTCGGGACAAACGACGGCGCCATCGATGATATCGTTGTCGCCGTCGCCATCGAGCTCTAGTGTGTTACAGTGGACGGAGGAAAGCAGTGACGGAAGGAGGAGCTCCTGCTCTTCATCGACGAGGTCGTGCGGGAGTAATGCTGGATTCTCTTTGTTGTTGTATGCTTGGAGCAGGGATTAGAATGCGCAACGGAAACAAACCACACAATTCGTTGCAAGGCTTCGTTATTTGAATTCATGAGGAAAATGTTTCTCGATTCTTTGCATGCCTTTTCAAGTTTTAATGGCTCTGTTCTGGAGTGCAACTTTTTTGCTCATCTTTTATACACCAAGTTGCAAGTTTCTTTTCTCTGGCCATAACACTTCATTATAATTTTTCTATTTTATCCTCATTTTTTTTATTTGTTCAATAAGAATATATATGTACATGGAATCAATCTTTGTTTGTGTAATGAGAATTCAAGAATCTTGTATAAAATACAAGGCTACTTCTAACATCAACCAAGACATGATAATAATAATTACTTTCTAGATAACTAGTTGCATCTCTGTCATCATCTCAAAATAATTACTCAAGTTTATACCAAAATGATAAATTAATAACTCCCTAAATTTCAGTTGTTCTCACATAAGTTGTGAGACCGTGATGATCAAACGCGCTTTTGATAGAAGTCGTGTGTTAAAGAATTATTCTCTTTAAATATAGTCATGACCCTCGAGAGGGGTTGGCTGAGCCGTGAGCTGTGATCACTGATCAATAGACAGTTTATTGAACAATGATGAGGATGGAACGCAAAGGTCAGAAGACCGTTTACCTTGAAATTGAATACTTCAAAGCAAAGCGACATTGCAATTCCACGCTGGAACCCTTATTTGTGTGCGCAATCCAGATAGAAAGCTGCCCTCTTCTTTCCCTTTACAAATGACCTTTGGGGTCCTCTCTCTTCTCTCTTTTATATGTTCTTTCCACATTCTTTATTCCAAAAAGAAAAAGAAATGGCTACTCACCCCAGTTTCTTTTATCTTTATCCTTTTCTTTTAATATTAAAGCAACCCAGATAAATATTTAATAAGCACCAACTAGAGAGCACTTGTAATTGTGCTACCATTTCATTCACGTACTGTTATACTCAAAAAATGAGTTTGAAATATGCAGATTATTTATGAAACTTCAAAGTTCACTGCTTTTTGCTCTAATTACTGAGGAACTAGAAGTCACTGATTATCATGTCGATGTATATACAATTCGCATCCAGATTGAAAGCAGAACCAATGAATCAACGTGAGTGCAAAATAGGGATTATTCAACCGACAGAATTTCCGGAGTTGAAGTTGAAAATCTGGCCAATTGCTTCAAGTGCAGAAACGTTCCAACTCTCAACATGCTTCACAATCTGTTTCCAAAAGAAAAGTTGGTATACATGTAAAATAGCTCGAAGGGCAGAAAAAATCCGCAAGATAAGGTTATATTATTTGGTGCTAACTTTGAAAGCTTCGTCCAATTCATAAAGAGTGCTTCCATTAATACAAATCAGAGGTCTCCAAGGAAGCTTCAAGTTAGTCCTGCATATCAAACAAGGAGGAAGGCAAGGTTTTTACTAATGAAGATGATAACGTTCCTTGTCTCTATCTAACTTGAGTTGAGGGAATATACGAATTACAAAGTGTTTAAACAAAGTAACTTCAACGTTAAGTTAACAAACATTAAAAAAATCAGTTTGATGAGCACCTTAGTTTCCAGGTTGCCACAACAAAATTCGTGTCAGAATCAACAACCTGCATACCATTTGAAATCGTGAGTAGAGATTGAAAGTGGTCCTGCCTCTTTTAAGCAGTAAAATGAGTTCCGAACAGTGAATCTCAAGAGGCTAATGAATGTCATATCAGTTAGAATTGAAGGCAGAGAATAATGAAAACGAGAACCGAATTTCCAAGCGCAATGACAGGCCACATTTAGGCAACCAGAGTGGCTAATTAATAATCTTCATTTGGTTTTACAAGTAACTTATATCATATGGCAGGATAAAACTACCTTCTCAATCAATTGAAGCGTAATTGATGCACAGTCAAAGAAAGGAACAAGCAATTTCAAGTTGCGCGCATACAACTCCCTACCTGAATTGATGACCACACATCATTGGTTTTAGTTACAGGGCTAATTTCCACTCTCAAGCTTATTACTACTACACCCCCCCCCCCCCCTCTTCCTAATGATTCTACTTACCCCGAAAGGTAATAGTTGGATCTTCAAAGATGCAATCTTCAGCATATATAGAAGGCGTGAAATTCCCTAGTTACATGAGAGAAAAATTAGAAGCAAGATCAACTATGTCTGCTAATGGAATCGATGCAAGCAGTACCAGTAAGTGTTAATGGGCAAAAGCTCAGTGAAAAGTGGTAAGTTAACCTGTAACAAAATAAGCATTCACGTAATCAGATTGAATGATGAGTAGAACATCATCCACACTTGAAACTGGGGATTCGTCTGCTTGTTCCTCTGTGACCCTAAGCAAAATGCTGAAAATCAGTGGAAGGCAAGAAGAAATAGTAAGGACGAGAAGAAGGGTAGTGAAGAATTTAAAAGGCACCTTGTTGGATAGGAAGGAGAGAAAAGACGCAAAAGCTCGGTGACTGCAGTTACTGCTATTTTCAGAGGGCGAGGCGTTTGTGGGTTGGGAGAAGCATGATTAGTTCTCTTATGGGGCGGGGTTGAACAGCATTTGATGCCATGGATTCTCTGCGAGTAAAGCATCAAATCACAATTGAAATAGAAAACTTCATCTAAAAAAAAATTGAAATGGAAAAGGTACCGATCAATTTATAATTTATAGCCAAAACCCCTCTGCCAGTCATACCTCGGAGTATAAACTTGTCACAGGAGGCCCAACCCTCAATAACGATTCCGCCATTTCTTTATTTCTTTCTGCTTCTCTATCATTGATTTGTCTGTTATAAGTTTGTAACCCTGTTTTCTTTTTTCTTCATTTTCTCAGGAGAAATCTCTGCGTGTTGTCATTTAAAAAAAAAAAGAAAAGAAAAGAATATTGCGTGGTTGTGGTTAGTGGGCACTCCATGAATGAATCCGCCCAATTATCAAATGTGTGGTTAAATTAATTAAACATCATCAATAAATCAAATATGTGGGGACCTAAGGGAGTTGGTAAAGGGTCGGTGCATGTAATATTCAATAAAATAAGTAAATAAGTGATATAAGATAAAATTAGAGGGAAAATGACATATGGTTTTATAGATGCAATTAAATAATACAAAAATTCTAATAAATGACATAATTAATTTTAAATCCCATGGGATTTAAGATAATTTTTTTTAGTTTTTAAAAAATATAACTGCCCTTATGAAATAAAAAACAATAAAGAGCAAATAAGATTTGACATACTCTGGTGTAGAAAGAAGAGGATAAAGCATGATGAGGAAGACATGTAACGATGGCCTTTATAGTGTGTTTGCAACTGGATTTTCACGGCATCGTGCATGGCTAAAAGGGCTTCATGCCCTTCCCTTTTGACTTTATGGGTTTGAAAATTTTGTACGTACAATGACTGATTTAGAGAGAAATGGCGAAAGAGAGAGATGTTAGAGGATATAAAGCTTATAATACTATTCATCAACATCTGTGTTATGGGTTTAATTCCTATTGCTGTCAATGGTAACATGGATCCAAATTATGGTTAGTATCTTCATTTGCTTTACTCGCTAGTTCACTCTATTCATAAGTTTCTAAGTTCATTGTACTTCGATGTATCATTGTGATAAAATTTTTGTCAGTAGTAATTCTTCATTAACTCTTCCATTTGCCTACTTTTCTTCTTGATTTTCATGAGTATCTATTTTTGAATAAGTGACGACTGATTCTAGCTGATATGTTAAGTGCCGTACATTAATTTTATTATCACACTGACAATTTTGACAGTTATTCATTTAGATTTCTGGCTTTCAATGCGTTTGGTGGCCTCTTGCTTTCCATGAAAATGATTTTAACAAATAAATGAAACTTTTTATGTTCAAATTTGTATGCTCTATATGTTATATCATAATGCGAAGTTATGTTTCTTTATATTCTGCTATCACATCCCTTTCATTGGAACACTTATCTCTTTAAAAGTTATTTTAAGTTTGAATAAATTTGTGGTGTGTTTACTTTAGTGTAGTAAAAAAATATGAACATTAGAAATATTCTTTTAAAGTGTGAATGACAAATCATGATCTGATATGTGAGGCAATGTAAGTTGTTATTATAGTACGCGACAGTTGTTAATATAAATGTTAGAGTTGTTAATATTATATGTCTGATATAGGTTGTCATTACTGATGACGAGTTTGTTTAGAAATCATATGTTATATTATGTTTATATGGGAGGACAATTTAAAAATGATGGAGAAGGTCATACATATATTGGTGGTCAAGTAACAACAATATCCATAAAGAAAAGCATCACATATGATGGTTCAAAATAGTACTAGCATCACTTGTTATGAAAGTAAGTGATAAAATTGTAATTAAATTTACTGTTAGATTTGATCGATACACATTTGTTAACGTGTTTAATGATGAAGGAGTTGGTATTTTATAATATTCAATGGAGAAAGTGGAAGTAGCCATGTGTAAATACGTAGCACACTAATTTCTATTTTGTCAATATTTATACACAGTGATGAAAGTAATTTTTTGTAACCTTGATCAATATCCATCTGTTTGGAAGGTATGGTGGATCTTGATGAAGGTGACTATATTTGATATAATCTTTTTACATTTGCTACTAAAAACTGATGTAATTGTAAAGTACATATATATGAAGTTATATTATGACTAGAATGATTATGGGAAGAAATGTGCTGAAGTTGTTATTTTATTAACATGAAGTTGTCATTTGTTAATAGTGGTGTTGTTATGTTCGATCCCGTAGTCTATTTTTTCTGCTCCAATCAAAGTGTTATGCTAGTAAGCCCATTGCACTTTCTGTCTGCGGAATTTCTGGGAAGAATTATGAAGTAATTGTTATTCCTTTACTATTGGGTTGTTATTTTATAGTGGTGGGGTTGTTGTTTTTCCAATTGTTTATTTTCCCTTCTGGACTTGTTACTTTTCCAATTGTAGGGTTGTTTTATTTTCATTAGAAGTTGTTAATCTTTCTTGACTTGTTATTTTTTCAGTTCTTTATTTTTCTTTCTAGTTTTATTATTTTTGCAGTTATGGGGTTGTCTATTTTCATTAGTTAAGTTGTTTATTTCCCTTCTTGTGTTGTTACTTTTACAGTTGTGTGGTTGTTCTGTTTTCATTGATTAAGTTATTATTTATTCACTATAGAGTTATTATTTATAAGTGCTAGAGTTGTTATTTTTGCTATCGTGAATAAGTTATTTTTCAGTTGTCAAGTTCTTATTCCTTCACTATAGGGTTTTTATTTCCTATTAATACAATTGATATTTTTATTGTCATTGGGTAGTTGTTATTTACAAGTATTTGTTATGCTTTCACTATGAATTTGTTATTTCCTACTACTAGAGTTGTTATTCTTTCAATATAGGGTTGTTATTTTTAAGTGTTGGAGTTATTATTTTTATTGTCGTGGGTAAGTTATTTTTTAGTGGTTAAATTGTTATGCCTTAACGGGGTTGTTATTCCTTCAATATGAGGTTATTATTTTTAAGTGTTGAACTTGTTATTTTTGTTATCATGGGTAAGTTATTTTTCAATGGTTAAGTCGTTTTTCCTGTTATGATAAAATTCTTTCATTAACAAGATAACAAGTTGACATATTTTATTATATGTATTGTTTAATTAATAACATAACAATTATCAAACACTTAAAATTACACTTATATAGCCACATAGAATTTCAAGATGATGTAAAAGCCTTCTCTGATAGTTCAATCATTGGGGATATACCTCTTGTTTGCTAAGCAGCTTGTGCTCTATAATCAAATATAAAGGAAAATATTTACTTATTAAAAGTTCTTTAAGTTAGTAATATCAATCAAATTCACAAATAAAACATTATATACAATTGTTTTTGTTGTAAAAGAAAACATGCCATAATCTTATTAGAGAACTTGATAGTAAACACTTGAAGCTCTACTCAAATCTTGTCCCTTTACTTGTATAGCAATTTTTGAAGAGCCTCTGCATTTAGAAATGTTTGACATTCTCCAACAATCAAATCCTTCCACTTTATATAATTCATTTTAGATGTAACTGTTAGAATCATTTCATCAGCACAAAACACTAATAGTAACACTTTAATCTCATTTCCCAAAGCAGGTGAATACATGGAGTATACATTCCTACTTCTAAACAATTCATCAAACCTAGAGGAAATGACAACTTGCACCAGACATAATATTAACAACTCAAGCACTTATATTAACAACTATTGCGTATTATAATAACAACTTATCTTGCTCTCACATATAAGATCATGATCTATGATTCACACTTTACAAGAACATTTCTAGTCTTCATATTTTCTTACTCATGCAAATCAAACATAACTTTTAAAACCCTAAATAAACACATTTAAATCACAACTCAAATAATTAAAAAGTCATGATATGAACACAATGTCCATATTCTCACACTTCAGTAATGACAACCTGCACCAGAAATATAATATTAACAACTTAAATACTTATATTAACAACTATCGCGTAATATAATAACAACTCATCTTACCCTAAATTTTCACTGTTAAGAATATCGAAGAAAAGCAACTTGAAATACAACCATCAAAGAAGTAAATATCATATTACTAATAACATAGGATAATACATATTGTCATATATTCCTTAAAAGTTTTTGCAATACATTATATGATAGCTACTTATCATATTACCATATATTTCTTGTTAAAGGCTATGACACCTACATCAAACAAGCTTGACAATAATCCAAACAACAACATAAACCGTTTTTTTTCTGGGGCCAAAATAAGAAATTGTTTTACACACTCAAATCAACTAAGCATGACTCTACAAAGGCCTAGGACTTAAATCTGCATAAGAAATTTTTTTATAAAAAAAATAAAATCATGATTATAACTATCTTAATTTACTAATGTCAAGTGAAAAAGGATGATACCAAAGAGAATTATTGTGTTGGGTCTCTAATCTATCATAAGGGTATGTATTGTGATTTTAAAAATACATATCAAATAAGTCAACATAAAGTGTTTGATTAAAATCATCTCTCTTATAATCCCTTGGTATATATTAAATAGTTGACAACATCAATTCTCTTTTCTATTAACCAGAGCCAGAACAATCATTTTAGTTGAAAGATCATACAATAGAGATGCAAAAAAAATAATGTGATAGAATTTATTTTATACTATATACAGCATGAACCTTATGAATCTATGAAAATTACCATTTATTTTCAACTATGTCAATGTTCACCTAAAGTTATTTTCTTTCACATAGGTGGAAAGCAACCATGTCAATGTTGTTTTTTTTTCACAAATTTCCTAGCAACATCTTCAGCCAAAGTCTTAAAAAGTGTATGACAGAGCTGAAATCACAAAACAAACATAGCATGAGACTTTAAAAGCGTTTATAAAATATTATTTGTAACAAATATCATATTAGCGCATGTTGAAAGTTGGAACATATACATTAGCAACATTATTCAACAGCAATTTTCTAGAGCATAGAAGTTTCAGAGTACTGATCTGTTATTAAAAAAACTAATTAGGAAGATGGATGCAACAGTTTAGCAAGTTAAATGCCCAAACTCTATATCACATTACAACTTATTACAAAGGACTGACATTTGTCATAATTGAAATATGTAGATTTCATACAGAATAAAGTCACAAAAAATGAATGATTAGAGATTAGTTGTACATCACATTCTGAATGATTTATAGTCATTAGGGGCATCTATTTATAGGCCCAGACCAAGAAAAAGAAATAATATCTTATAGCTCAAGTATGCGTCAAATTACATCAAATGAAAACCCCATGATATATCAAATTACATAATCAATAAGTTCTATTAAGTCCAATGAAATAGTGGCAAGATATAGTGACAGGAAAATGTCACAGACTCAAAAAAATTAAGAAAAAAGAATAGACACAAAACTACTAGCATCAGTACAACAAACTTGGATTGAATTTGAATCATAAAGAAATAAATAAAACAATTACCTTCAATTTGGAGTCTAAATTTGGAGATAATTCCATGAGGACAGAGACAGACCTGTGTAGGCAACGATAGGTTCTTTGATGATCTCCTATAACTATAGAGTCATTACTACTTAGAGAGTAAAGAGAGGGGAAGAAAGAGATACGATCACACGGGATCCACGGCAGGTGCGTCTTCAGCAGTAAGAGAATCTGAATAAAAATTACAGAGAGACGGGTAGAGACAGAGAGGAGATTGAGGCAATGGAACAAAAAGAGAGGGAGTAGATTCTTGATGCTGATGAGAGGGAATTACGGAAAAGGAAAAGAAAAATTTAAATCTCAGGGACAGTTATATTTTTTTATAATTAAAAAAAATATTTGAAGTCCTATAAAATTTTAAATTACTTATATTATTTCTTAAGATTTTTTTAATATTTAATTACTTTCACAAACTTAGATGTCATTTTCTTCAAATTAAAATGCAAGTGAAATACTTTTTGAATAATATATTTAATATAAAAATTTTACGGAACATAAAAAAAATGGGAGAGATGAATGCAAATATCTTTCAAAAAATATATCACATTAATAATAAAATAGAATATAAATTATAACGCCAAATTCAAAGAACTCTTGATGCACTTGATACATATGAATATTTGTGCACTAAATATCCTCGACTCATGAATGAATTGGGGGAAATAACATGAATGCTTTATAATAAAAGCGATAACTAGTTTATGCTTTTTATGCAAGTTATAATTAAGTATTGGGAGTGTTTGTATATCGGTTTAACTATCGGCCAGGTTCATTTTTGTCCGTTTGTACCCTTCTAGATTCCCGTCATCGATCTAAGAAGAGTAAACCTTGTGCATATCGCATCCACCCGAAGACAGCGAGTGAGTCACTCATCCATCTGTCTCTAATCCCTTTTATCTCCGGCAAGCCAGTGAAGCCACCACCATGGCCGATGCCCACGCCGCCGCCACTCGCCCTATCAAAATTATCACGGGCGCCGACGACTTTGGCTGCTCTCTCAAAGACGCTTTAGTCTCCCATTTACGTTCCCTTAACATTGACGTCGAAGATCTCGGTACTTCCTCTTACTACTCAATAGCAGCCGAGGTCGGTCGCCGAGTTTCCGAGTCTTCGTCGTCTTCCTCCCCCCCTGAGATTCGTGGCCTTGTAGCCTGTGGCACCGGCACCGGCGTCTCAATCTTCGCCAACAAATTCCCGGGTGTCTTCGCCGCCACTTGCCGCAACCCCTCTGACGCCCTCAATGCTCGCTCCATCAACAATTCCAATGTTCTCGCCGTCTCCGGCAAGTCCACCTCCCCTGAATTGGCCATTGAAATTCTGGATACCTGGCTCAATACTCCTTTCAAATCCCCATGCCCCGCATCTGACAACAAACCCTGGCCCGATGAAATTCAATCGTTCCTCGATAATGCGCTGGTGGAGATGCCCAAGATTGGGGAGGCATCTCCTGTGGTGGATACCTGTGCGGTATGTTGTTTGGTGAAGAACCGAGAACTGAATCCGATTGATATAATTCCAGGTGGGTCGATGAAGATTCTGAGAGAAAGCCCCACGTCGGCTTTTGTGAGGTTCAAGGCGGGGAGCGTGGAGCCGGCGCATCACCACACCTTTGGTCACGATTTGGTGGTGATGCAAGGCAAGAAAAGCGTTTGGAATCTGAGTAAGAAAGAGAGGTACGATTTGACGGTTGGGGATTACTTGTTCACTCCGCCTGGGGATGTGCACAGAGTGAAATACCACGAGGACACTGAATTTTTCATCAAGTGGGATGGCCATTGGGATATGTTCTTTGACGAGGATCTTGAAACCGCTAGAAACGCCATTGACAAGGAGATAGCGGATAATCCCCCGGAATTCTAATAAAAGTTATGATGATCGTGCTGGGTATCCTTTCCAAGGATATGATATAATCGATTAGTCGTTTTTGGTGTGTTTTCTTCTCCTTCTTGTAACCCATGTAATAAAGTTTGTTTCATCGTTGCTTTGAGGCTGCCCCTTGTTTTCTTTTGACTTCTTTCTTTTTGTACCAGAATCTGTCTCCAATTAAGAAAGCTGTTTGTGGCAAAGAAAAACAGGTTATTGTTATAGGAAATTTTAGCATAATGATCCAGAGTTGTCATGGATGCCAGAAAACATGATATATTTTGGAAACGGTGGGGTTAAATTAGATACAAATCTCACGGTCGTTTGTTGCGACCACGAAAGAACATGAGGCAAGAAACAAAATTGAAGGGTTTGAAAACACCGCATGTTTGTTCAGGGCTAGTGCTGTTTGGAAAGTATTTAGGGTTTCGGGTTGAAAAACTCTTTGGGCGAAATTATGGTTTGAAGAAAAAAATAAAATAAACAATTTTTAAATATTAAAAAAAATTATAAATAAAACTATTTTAAATGTTTCTGGGTAAAAAAAAAATTTATAAAAAATTTATAAATTATTTTTTTATTCTCTCTCCTCTCTCATGGTCACATTTGGTATGCTTTTACCATCTTAGTAAATCTAGGATAAATCGTCTGGTTCTCATCTTTACACAAACTTCATCTCGCTTCTTCTCTAATCTATTGTCATCGTCATCTGTTGTCATTGCTATCTTCTTCTTTAGATAAGAGGATGGCAAAGGACAATAACCACAATATAAATTATAAACAGTAATTACAATTATTTTTGTTTTTACACTACATCCTTTTTAATAATTTACCTATCACATTTTATTTTCAATTTTTTAAAATAACTATCTAAATACTTATTTTATTTAAAATTATTTTTTATATAAACTCTTAAAAACCCTAAAAATTTATCTATTTTTTTTTAAATCACTTATTCTCCATACGATTTCTCTAAAACCTAATCAAACATGCCCTTAGAATTGGATACGCATCATCAGAGGCCCCCACTTTCCCAATGCTTCCGTGGATCATATTTCATCTTCCGTTTCCTCGATACGATTTCGCCTACACCAAAGATCCTCAAAATTTTAATATGCTTCAACGATACACCATTTGCCTGATGAAAGTGATATTGCATCCTCCCTGCCTTTGCCCTAATCACACATACCAGCGAATTTAGAGAGATCACGAAGCCTAGACCAGAGCATGTTTTTTTTTTGGTACAAAACGGAGCATGTTATTTCTTTGCACAGACCGAGCCGTTAGCCCATGACCTATCAGACTGTAGTTATTTCTTTGATTCAATATTACATTTCTTCACGACAATTACATGGAGGGTGAGCCTAATAGATGTCATTGTAATTCCCTGATCGGCAAATATGAAGCGTAATTTTGTGTGGTTTGTGTAAGGATAATAGCCTCTCAAACAAGACTCAATTCATCTGTAGTATTTGCAGTTTGAGGGAGGCCTTGAAACTCAGTAGCAAGCTTCTTTCGCAATGCCAGCAGTTCTTCCCCAGCATTGCATATGTAGGCTGAAGCTCGCCTGCCAGACAACGTTGCACCTTCCATGCTGTCTATGTAGTCCTGCCCAAAATGTACATACAACTAATAAATACACCAATGAACCATACAAGTCCAAGAAACTGAAGAACAATTAAGGGTTTGACAAAAGCTCCAATGGATTACATACAAACGTCAGCATAAGAGGGGTCTACTCCTTGAGTTCAAAATCAGATGTGGCAACTTGTTTACGAAAAACATGAACTATGCTGCTACTTAAGAAAATCCAGGGTGATTAAACTAACCTGCTTTGTATAAGAACCAGCAAGGAAGAAATTCTTCACTGGGGTCTTCTGATCGGGTCTAAATGGATCTTTACCGGGTGCTTCACGGTACAGAGATTGCCCAATCTTAACCACAGATGACCAAGTCACTTCTAAACCTTGAGACGATGGGAACAGTGCCAAAACCTGATAAAGTTATTGTAAAACAGAACAGCGAAAGATAAATTAAAGGAAATGCAGATCTGACAAAGCAACTCAAAACACACAGGAAACTCCAGGTATCAAAACACACAGGAAACTCCAGGTATCAGAACCACGGTAGTGGCTCGTTGTGTGACAACATTTCAGGGTCAATAATACATCTACAATGTGATTGTCACAGTAGAAGGGAAGAGGGTTTTCCCCCCAATCCTACCTGTTTTGATACTCTTGAAATAATTTCTTCATTTGGTAAGGGCATGTATGGATCGCCTGGTGTCAGAACACATCTAAAAAATCAAAATAATATGTACTTAGGGTCCACACATGATAAAATGCTAAAGCACACTTTGAAGGGAGTGACTACACTATGTTTTAAATCCTTTTGAGAGTCAAGATTTAGAATTAGAAGTATGTCCGCATATTGTTGTTTGGAAGTAAAATCCTTACTGGAGCAACGATCCTTGTCCCTCAATGTAATAATCTTCAGGAGATGTGAGTGCAAGATCTGCAAAGCAAGAAAAATCTGCATCTGGAGTATAAAGAAGATTATCTAACCCAACAGCTTTCCTCAGTTGCCTGTCAGTCAAAAGGGAAGGATTAATAAAGAAATTCCACAATTCAAATGCTTGAAGGGAAATACATCACTTGTTAAATAAAAGCATGTGCTCTAGTTTCTATATGGACCTTAAAATCAAGAATATCACCTTGACTTTTCTAGATCCTGCAACTCTGTGACCCAGCCATTGTATCTGAGTTGCACTGTGACCACAGGAACTCCTACTAGTTCATATATGTTTTTGAAAAATTCCTGCTGTTCCTTCCACTCTGAAGGAATGAGTCTTTTAATTCCAGGGACATCGCAAGCTGCCATCATGTTAATGACATTTTCTAAGGCGTTGGAAAATATTTCCACAGTATGGGAATATAATGCAAAAAATACCTATTGATGACAAATACAAAAAATGACTATTGATGACTGTTTCGGACCTGCAACGTAAGCGTCAGCTTTCACGATTTTTTTGTTAGTAGCCTGAGAAACAATAAAAGTAATAGAGATGTTAACTTCAAAAAGATATTATCGCAATATGCTCACATTCCTCATGGAAGAATGAAGGGAAAATAAATTAAAAAAATTAAGCCAACAGTTTGATCTGCAAGTAACGGTAATTTCTTGGAGTCTCAGCAAGATAAGTTTGTCAATTTATGTTCAGTATACCAATTTTCATGAACCACAATAGAAGAAATCTTATATTCCAATGTTACAAGTGATCAACGCTGGGCAGATTTGGCAACAAATTTCACTGCATCATGCTCAGGTCTGAAGCTATCCCAAGGCAGGATGCAGGATAAGATACTTGGCACCAGTATAACAGTTAGGATCACTAAGTGCTGACTTGTGAGCTTGATAGCATGATAACAAGTTATGTCTGAGTTTGTTTCTATATGTAAAAGCAAGTTTGGAATACTAATGTTTTAGAATTACAACCATTATTGTCCCACTGCAAAAGGCCGAATACTTTCACAGTTTTAACAGCTTTATCTTGGGAATGTCACTTAAAAGAATCATCAAGAAGCATGTAAAAACTTCAAAAAAGAACACAACGTATATCACCTTTGACATAGAAAGTCCTGTAACATATATGCTCCCATTAGCAGATTTATCATAAAGTATCCCTCTGCATCCCCACCTAAGATGGAACCTGTTCAAGCAATGCATGAGATTCTAACTAGGGAAGAATTTATATATAGTCTTAGCAACATTTCATATTAAAATTATACCTGCCCCCTCTGTCTGTGATGTACTTCCGAATAGGGCCACTCAAATAAACATCTGGTGAACCTTTCAGCATTCGCAGAAGGGAAGCCTCAGTTTTTGTGGCAAACAAAGCAAATATGGTGAGCATACAACGAGCACTGATATTATCACAGTCAATAAATCCAAGGGCATATGCAACTGGATCCCACATCCTCTGGATACTCAGACGTGAGCCACCTTTGGACAAAAACCACTCTGAAAAGCTAACCTGTACAATATACATGTAGTGAGGAATGAAAGTTAAAACAGAGGAAAAGCGTCTTTATATTTATTTCATTAAGTATATGGACTAAGGCCAATGAACACTTCTCCCACTTGCTGCTTTTTCATGATTTTGTGAGCTTGTTATGGATATGCATGTATGTGGGGTGGGAACAGGTGGAAGAAGCCCAAATTGAAAAATAGGATAGCACGGGATCAAGAAACTTCATAAAGATGGATCAATAACAACAGGAGAAAAACCTTCTTACACTGTCTAAATCCCTTATATCCCTCAATGCACCATCCGGATCAACAAGAGCCTTGACAACTGGACTCAGTGCAAGAGCAACGGCATTTCTAGCTTTATCATAAGTCTACACATGGAAATTAAGTGTGAAGTTAGTCTCATTGATGACATTGAATAAATATGATATTTTAATAAATTAAAGAGTATGAAAAGTTTAGTGAACGTGACCTTTCTCTCTCTGAAGTCAAACAGAGTTTTGGACAAGGTAATGCCATGCATTATTATCAAGTGGAAGCATGTTTCTGAATGGTAAGGATGATTAAGAGATGCAATCAAGATGAACACAAAATTTATGATGGCATTACCATGAGTTGATTTGTGGACAAAAATGCATTTATCCCATGAAGTGGTGCCCCAATAGGAAAGCGGAAATCTAGTTCTGCAGTGGCATTAAGTTATGAACTACACATTATGAAATTATTATATTTTCGTACATGGCATTCTCATAGAAAAAGGGAAAAATTATTAGTGAAATAAATATTGAACATGGCAAGGATAAATCAGATCCAAAAGCCCTAAATCATACCTCCAATTTGTCCTCCTTTGTTTACAAATGTGTGAGTGTGCTCCTTCACAAGTAGATTTTTATCCGCACCCACCTAATCATGAAAGGACGAAAACCAATCAGATACCTTGAAAAGGAGCCAATCAGAAAACAGGTTTCAGGGCCAAAAATAGAGACAAAAAATACAAGTAATAAAGATGATAAACAAGCCAAGTGACTTTCTAAGCAAACTCTGTTGACCTTTTTCATCAAACGGAAAAGATTGTTGTAGCAACCAAAGAAAACATGCAATCCCATCTCAATGTGATTTCCTTGTTTATCAACGAAGGAACCGACTTTTCCTCCAATGAAAGACCTCGACTCATATATATCCACCTGAATGAGAACATTTTAAGGAATAACAACGTGAGTTAACATTAGCTAGAAGATCCTAGTGCATTACGTACCACAAACAAACCTCAAAAGAAGAAAGATAGGAGTTCAACCTCATGTCCTTGATCCAAGAGCTCCACTGCAGTTGACATGCCCCCAAGCCCAGCTCCTATAATGGCAACTTTTAGCTTGGGTCCTCGATAATGTTCAGGTTCTGGAGGAAACAGCCCTTTTGGCGCTGGATGTGAACCAATTATTTTATCAAACTTCAAAGGATAACTAACTGAACAATTTCTTAAAATTTCAGGTCCCTGGTAATTAGGAACCTCCATATCATCTTCATAAAAACAGTTTCTAAACTCAAGTCTCAACAGTTCCTAAACGCCCCGACTTAAATCGGATACGATGTACGAGGATTGCAGCGAAGAACAACATAAAGGTCGTGAAAAATAGAAAAATGAATTAAATTAAACCGACCTAGAAAAAAGGAAAAAGGAACTCCTATTACTGTGGTAATTTCATTCCTCGCCCACCTCCGTTCCCCCCCCCCCCCACAAAAAAAAAACGAAACAAAGAAAGAATAGTGCGTCCCTGTTAAACTCAAAATGAACTGAAGTTCCAATAAATTGACTAAATCCCCAAATACAATCGAAATTTCATCTTCTTAAAAAAGATAAAGCACCGATGACTGGAGAAAGGATTACTAACCGTTAACACTCATGTCGGAAACATGGGCATCCAAAGAGCAACTAACCCGACTCTTGTGGGTTGTCTTCCCCAAGCGGCTACGGGGAGCCCAAAACCAAGCAGAGTGTCCTCGAGTTACAAGGAGGGAGGTTGCCGGGTAAAGAATTGAAGAAGCCATGGTTAGAGTTGAGAAACAAAGTAAAGAATGAAGTTTGTGTTTGAAGTAAATTAAAGAAAGGTCATGAATTCGGGTAAGAATAAATGGATCGAATTGAAGCAGTACGGAATAAAAGGTGGGCGAAGATAGAGCATCTGCTCATGCGAGGTTGGAGGAGATACCGAAATTGAAGAGTTTGTCAGGTAGCTGAGGAATAGAGAGCTAAGGAGGTTAGAGATGATGGAGACTAGAAACAAAAAATGGAGCAAGCCATCATGCACCAACGAAAACTCAGGCTGGTTGTTTTTGAGAGTGGACACAAGCACTTTCACACTTTCTGATCCAACTTATCTTTTCCCTTCCATTTTTAAACGTTGCTCCCAGTATGCGCACCGTGGCAGCTACTAATTCCTTGCTTTTTGTCCACCTGGCCTGTGGGTGGCCTCATACCTACTTTTTTTTTTTTTGTGATTTTTCCTTTAAAAAATAAATTATTTTTATCATTAGTCGTTAGGAATGTGTAATCTTTTTTTTTTAAAAAAAAAATAATACACCCGTTGCCGATTCACCGGACTTCTCCAGAATTAGCACCAACTAAATAAAAATAATGTTTGATATGCAGCTTTTTTTATAAAAAACAAATGGGAAAAAAAACTCTCCTATAGAAATATCGCATAACACACGACGGGCTTTATAGTTAATTATTAGCAGCTATTTTCTTTTGTACAAATTAACAGCTACTAGTAAGGTTTGCGTGCTTTACATAATTTTTTTGGTTAACAATAACTCGTTATTTCTTTTTTTTTTCTTTTTTATAAAAAAATAACTAAATAAAAATAACTTATTGAATACCTAATTTATCAGAATTTTATCTCGACTACATTCAAATTTGACCTGCGTCGCATACTTATTTATAATATATGAGTCTTTTAATAAAAATTTTTTATATAAATTAAAGTTTAAATTCAAAATTTTATTTAAAAAATATTAAATTACTTATTATTTAAACTATCTGGACTAACTTTTAGTGACATATCCGGTTATTTCTGTGAACTCAATTAGAGCTGAAAAAAGGCGGGCCTAGCCTATATGGACTCATGCCCAAAAGCCCGGTTTTCTAATTTATGCCTTCCGGTGAAAATTGAGGCCCGCGTTTAATTAGAGAGCCCAACCTCTAATGGAGTTTGGCCCAGATTATGTTGGTTTGTTGATTCTGGGTGGCTGCTGGGGCAATGAGCATGCTAGTAGGCGAGTGTTTGGTCTGCCTCCTATCCCCTTTAACGAACCATCATGCACAGCGGTGTGTATAGACAAGGCTAATTAAGGTAACTTCTTGTATCAAAAAAAAAAAAAAAATTTCTTTACACAATACCTTATTTAAAAAAAGTATAGCCCAATCTTATCCAATAAAATTTTAATTATTTTAGGCTAAGTATACTTAAATTGTAATGTCCTATTTATATTGTGAGAAAAAATCTATAATTATAAATTTATAAAATAATATCATATTTATGTTTTTAAAAATTAAATAATATCTATAATTTATTAAGAATAAGGTAATAAAAATATACCAATTAAAATCTTGAAGTCCATTATATATATTAAAAAGAAAGATTGAAATATATAAGGGTCAAATATTTATAGCGTTATTATAATGCCAATAATCAAATATTTGACAAGTAAAGTATATGAGTAACTTTAATATCTATATAAATATAAGAGTTATATTCAATACTTTAAAAATGAGAGAGTTGTGAGCTAAAGTGAAAAATATAAAATTATAAAGAGAATAAACTAAGAAAATAAATAAGATTATAAGAATATATATATATATATATATATATATATATATATATATATAATACTAGGCTAAATGAGTAGGATGGCATATTATACCCAATGCTCTACCCTGCCCAACACTTGGCCTGACCCGACCTCACCCAAATATATTTTGAACAATTTTTTTGAGCTGAGTTGAGCAATTTTTCTATAAGCTCAGACAGACGGATAGGGCTATAGTTATTGTATACACCCCATATAAAATGAAATAAAAAAGTTGTGTGGAAAATGATATTCATATTTTCAAATAAAAAAATCAAGCAGGCCAGCAGATCAGATTGAAAAGGGAATTGTTTTGTTTTTCACCATTAAAAACGAAATTCATTTTACCCAAGCAGTCAAAATAGGCAAAAACACACGAACAGGGAAACACACGGGCGGAGGGGGGGTGTTTGTGTATGTCTTTTTCCCTCTTTCCACGTCGTCAAATCCTTCGCGTGTATGTAATCCACGACGTCAAGAAGCGGGGGGAAGTTTTAGTTGACAAACAAGCTTAATGGGATGTCTTTGCGAATTAAATGTAGGCTTAGGGTGAACACGAAATGGCCATGGCCATGAACACGAAATGTGAAGATGAGGCTTAGGTGGGTGTTTGGATAACTTCATTTAGGTGTCGTGTGGTCCTGCCTCAGGGCTCAAGGTGTGAAATGTCCCTTTTAAGCATCGACCAGACAGCCCCTTCTCTCTGCTTTGTTATTAACCAAACCATTAGGCATCTTTTTCTTCTGAGTGTGATTCTGTTGGATGGCTTCACATGCCAATGTGCCCTAATCATTTGGCTAGACATGCTTTCTGGGACACCCCTGCCTCCCCCGCAAACTGTAAATTAAACCACGTCCTTGAGAAGTAAGTTGCTCTAATCATTTGCATTTAAAATTCGTGAATTAAATGTAGCGGAGTTAATTGAAGGGGTATCCACTCTAAATAAATTACTAATAACGCGTTTGACCGGTTTGGTTGGGACTTGGGAGGATAAGAGCCCACAGCTTATAAAAAGAAACGTTAAATGTGTCTGTGTCATCGTCTTGTTGCTGGCAAGTTTCAGAAGGATGGGGCCCTGAAGTATCTATGTAATTGTTTATACTACTTATAGAAGGTGTTAGTTTTGATGTTTAGGGCATGTTTTAATTAATTTTTAAAAAATAAATTATAAGAAAAATAGATTTTAGAAATAAGAGATTTTGAAAATAGAGATATTTAGATGATTAGTAGTATAATTACTTTTTATATTAATAAATTATCAAAAAATGTATTATTTGATTAAAAGTATGAGAAATGAGGGATGGTAGAGAAAAAATAGGAGATAGTAGATAGTATAGAGAAGAGATAGTAGAGAGGAGATATGACAGAGAAGAGAAATGCGAGATGAGAGGGATATAAGAAAAAATAGGGATAAGATAATAATTAAACAGTCCATAAACTCTTTTATTATTCTAAAAATTTATTTCATTAATTTATTTAAAATTATGTTTTAAATTATAATTTTAGTCAAAATTATTTATAGATAAATATGATTGTTTATTTAAAATTTTTTAAAATTAAAATTTTAGTCCAAATAAACTTTTTAAATTTAAGTGCCAAACATGTACTTAATCACATTCGGTATTCCACATAACTTTTTCACTGTACGGATTAATTGATATTTACCTTCCCATCCGAATGGCACCTAAGCGTGTGATGGGGATTAATTGACGTTGAAAGCGCTGTCGTCTGTGGAATTACGGGGAGGGGATAAATTAAAGTGCAAGATACCATTATTAAAATAAATAAATAAATAATTAAGATTATCGTCGGATCAGATGAATATGTAGTGACTGATATGTGCCCTAACCTCCAAACACCTCACATGACCATTCCATCTAATTCTAATTTGTTACAGATTTGGAGGAGTCAATCCGCAAGGTTTACCTTCTCATCAAAGCCTTCTTTGGCAAGTATGGTTATTGTTTGCCACGTGTGGTTCTCCTTCAATTATCACTAGACTACAAAGAACACTGGTTCCAAATTGTAAAGCAAAATGGAAAGGCAAAGGTCACTAGACATATTATTGGTCGGTAAAATGGCCTAGCAATCATCTATTCATTGGTTCCAGTTTATATAGCAGCTCATTCATGATAGAGTTTTGCCGATGCGAAGATATAAATCATTTTTTGAAAATGGCCTGCATCGTCAAATATATTTTTCCCTTCAACATTTCTCGTTAAAACAATGGAGCGATTTACTACAGAGTGGGCAGGGACGTAAACCATCTATTTAGGGACAAATATTTAAAATAATTATATTTTTCTATGAATTCAATTAATTAAATTATCTTTAACTTAGTACTCTTTTCAATTCATTTCACAGAGGTCCATCTAACACAACACCGTAAACGCGAAGAAATATCGTTTTAACTTTTCTGCCTGTCGTTTTGTTCTTATTTTATTTTTAGCCCTGTGGTACGGCCTTTACGGAATCAACGGCCAGTCAAGGTGGCAAGCTTTGCAATAATACTTTAATCTCTCCTTTCATATGCTTATCATAATCGTGTTTTGACTTGTATGTTTGAAAAGAACATCCAAGGTCCACCAAACCCCCAAAGGAAAAGTCATTAAATAAAGTGGGCATGCATGCATTGCAAGGGAATGCTTCCTTTTCTCACCTTTTTAATCCTTGATTAATCGGAAATCACCAATCATTCGTCCATGACAGATTAAATGAACGCCTCAGATGCAATTCATTTTTTCGAAGAAACCTCGTATTAAATATTCACGGATTCGTGGGTCAAATTTTCAGACAGATAAACCAAATAGACCATGGGGGGGGGTAGGAAAATCATTCGAAAATTTGATTGCTTTTCAGACAAAAAATATCACTCTCGCAAAACTTCCCCATTTTCTCCTCACATGGTACGAAGTTCAGAAGCATTGTAAATTGGTATTCAATCTCTCCCTTTTTAGACCAGGAGCAGCTTGTTACAAATATTATATTTAATTAGGATCTATTTAGGTTTTTCAACTGACGCGCTAACAAATGTCCTGTTATTAATATAAGGGACTAATAATCAAAGAGTCGATTAGCCGACTTCATTTCTACATTGGATAGAGAGTACCGTGTCTCTTATTTAGGCATTTTTTAAAAAAGAAAAGAAAAGAAAAGAAAAAAGAGGCGAGGCGAGGCGAGGCGAGGTTCAGAGGAGTTATCTGCATTGATCTAAGCAGATGTCAGAATAAGGGGATTTGGAATAAACTATTTAGACTATTATTACTTTATCAGTGAGAGCGACTTCCCATTCGCACCCGTGATCCTGTCTTTGACTAAGTTAATACTCTTGATATTTTTAATTTTAATTTTTACAGTGTATTTGCGGGCAACGCACGGCCACGGGAATCTTGAGAACATGCCTAACCCAACCCTTCCACAGAATGGACTCTAATTAAAAAAAAAGAAAGAAAACATAATTATTTTGGCACCATACATGCATTAAGGACAACCCCTAAAATCATCTACATTCAAGCAAGCAGTGTTGGAATATTGATGTGTGTGTGTGTTATCTACTTTTTATTACAAGTATGTATGCTATATATTAATGGATTTAAATCTTTATTCAATAATTGTTTTTTAGTTTAAAAATATGTTATTTAAATTAAAAAAAATATCACAGTTCAAACACGGCCTAACAATTGAATCGTAAATCAATGTTTGAGTCGGTTCATTAATCTTTTTAGTTTTTTTAAACATTGATCTGTGTAATGCTGAGGGCTCTATTTTTTTTAGTATTTTGTGTGGATTAATAGTTCAAAGATGGGAGTAAGATTGTGCGTATTTTTCTTCGTGTTTATGAAGACGAAGAAGCCACTTGAGAGAGAACATTTATTGCCAAGGTCAGCCACGAGGGCCATTTTTCAAATGGGATAAATAATGGGGACTAACTTCCAAATAATATGATGCTTATGGGGATCGTTTTAGAGAAAGTGAAGTACAGGGATCAAGTTGAAAATAAACCCAAGACCCGGGAACCTATGAATCTAGTTTTGCATCTGTTAATTAGAAAATATCGCCCCAGGCATGTGTGTGTGCCTCTAGAACACCGCCAACAAATGCTTAATCTCAGCATCACCACCATGGCCGAGCATTCAAAGTCCAATTCCATTAATGTTTTGACAAAGTGAGGCCTGCGGTCGCCGAGAGTCATGTGAATCCAAACCAAGTCCGGCATGGTAGTTAATAAGAGCTACTATACATAATAAAAAATAAATTTAATTTTTATTTTTATTATAAAAGTATATTTAATAGATAATTTTATTTACAAAAAGATTATTTACATGTGATTTCAAATAGATTTTTTTATTGAGGAAAATATTATTAATATGTTGATTTAGAGCAAGAGAAACCATGGACCCAAGTACCCAACCCAAACCACCTATCTACTCGTCAAATTATTTGTATACTTTTAATTTAGACGTTTTAAATTTAACCTTGATATTATCAATTTATTCTCTCACTAAAATTACCAATAATAAAATTATACCTCTAAATAAATTAATAATATATAATTATTTTTCAATAATGAGCTTTATATATTATATCAGCTTTAAAAATTTAATAATTTTTTTATTTATTGATAATTAAATCACTACGAAGCTAATTTTAAAATTTGAATAGAATAAATGAGCTAAAAATTAATACATAACTATATATCAGTATTGATTAAAAGAGGGTATTATATCAAGAAAAGAGATGTCATTTTAAAAGGATTTATTATTACATAATAATTGTATCACAGGTGGTAATGGCATGGCCTAAGTCATGTCGCCAGCTCAGCTATGAGCTTTTAGAGGGGGAAGATCTCTCTCTCTCTCTAATTGTCATGATCCGTCGAGGGGTGGTGGGTGGCTCGTCGCTCTTCTGCTTGTAATTTTGTATCCTCCCCAAAAAATTGCCATGCTTTGCCTTCGCTGTTACCTCTCTCCCCTTCTTCTTTCTGTCAATTATTACCTCTCTCCCCTTTTAATTAATGTCCGTCAAAGGTTTTCCTGAGACTCATTTTACGTGAATATATATATATATATATATATATATATATATATATTTCCTTCTCCGTTCTCTCCATCTTTCTATTCCCTCCTCTGCTTCGGTGTCACTACAGAAGCGGAGATCCGTGAGGATTAAGCTGAAATCCGATCATATCATAATAGAGAAGAAAATTAGAAGATAGCGACCGGAAGTGGAGAATGAATGGTGTCGCACACCTCGAACCAGATTACTCCGAATTTGTCGAAATTGATCCCACCGGCAGATATGGCAGGGTATAACTCTCTACTCTCCCCCCCCCCCCCCTTCCCACTTCTTTCCCTCCCCTCGCCCGCTCTGATGATGTTGTTTTGGTCTTTGTTTCAGTACAAAGAAATTCTCGGCAAGGGAGCTTCAAAGACAGTGTATGAATTTAGACTTAATCATATCCCATATAATTATTGTGACGCCTGTTTTTGTTTACTTTTTTATTTTAAAATTTTAAGATATTCGGGTCTTTCTGTTGATGATTTTGTTGGCTCTCCCAGGTTTTCTCATAATTTGAGCTCCTTTATGTTTTCATTGGTGTCTAAAGAAATCAACAATTTGTGATCTTTCTGTTTACTTCTGGACTGATGCAGATATAGAGCATTTGATGAGTATCAAGGTATTGAAGTTGCCTGGAACCAAGTCAAGCTGTATGATTTCCTGCAAAGCCCTGAAGATCTTGAGAGGCTCTACTGTGAAATTCATCTACTGAAAACATTGAAGCACAAAAACATCATGAAATTTTATACGTCTTGGGTCGATACTGCTAATAGGAATATCAACTTTGTGACTGAGATGTTCACTTCTGGTACTCTTAGACAGTAAGTCTGTTCTATGGAGCTCAAACTATTTGCTCCTTTTGCGCTACTTTTGTTGATCTTCTACTTTGAGATCTGTTTTGTTTCTTCTTTTTGAGACTTAACTATTGTTGTTATCGAAAAGGTATAGGCTAAAGCACAAAAGAGTAAACATCAGAGCGGTCAAGCATTGGTGCAGACAGATCCTGAGAGGACTTCTCTATCTCCATAGCCATGACCCACCTGTGATTCATAGAGATCTCAAATGTGATAATATTTTTGTTAATGGACACCAAGGCGAAGTGAAGATTGGTGATCTTGGCCTGGCAGCAATTCTCCGGAAATCCCATGCTGCACATTGTGTCGGTATGTTTATCCCGTGTCACTATCCTATTCAAAGATATCAAGAAGTTATTTTGTCATCTCCAATAACAATGACAGCTATTGATGTCTTGTTTTGGAAATGATTTTGCTAAAACTTACGAAACAAGTTGAAATATTCTCTCGCAGTCGATGTTCTTTAGAAATTGGAGGATTGATTTAAATAGGGTCAGTTGTTATGGCTTGTTACTTGTGAGTTTCATCTGCTACGGTTTTATAATTGCAGGAACTCCTGAGTTCATGGCCCCAGAAGTCTATGAAGAAGCATATAATGAATTAGTTGATATATATGCCTTTGGCATGTGCATACTTGAAATGGTCACGTTTGAATATCCTTATAGTGAATGTACTCATCCAGCGCAAATCTACAAGAAAGTTATTTCTGTAAGATTGCTCTCTGTCTCTGTGCGCCTCTGTGTGTGTGTGTCTGCATGGGATGGATTTTTCTGAGTAATCAGATATGATTGACATTTTATGTCTCCAGGGGAAAAAACCAGATGCTTTATATAAAGTCAAGGATCCAGAAGTGAGACAGTTTGTTGAGAAATGCTTGGCAACTGTGTCTCTGAGGCTCTCTGCAAGAGAGCTTTTAGATGACCCATTCCTCCAATTAGATGATTATGAATCATTATTAAGGCCAGAAGACAGCGGGGAATTTGATGACTTGGGTCCTCTCATCCGACACCCATTCTATGATTTTCATCGAAGTTATAGTAATATGAGTAATGAAAACTCTAACGGATATGGCTATGATGGAGACTGGTTTAATACAACTGAGATTGAACCTATTGGAATTGAACTCTTTCAATACCAGGATGATGGACCCTCTGAAGATGTTGACATAAGCATCAAAGGCAAGAGGAAAGATGATGGCGGCATCTTTTTGAGACTAAGAATTGCAGATAAAGAAGGTGCACTATTTTATCATTGGTACTTTATACCCATGACTTGTAAGTTTTGCTCTGAAATTGATCGCCTATCAGTCTGTGACAAATTTTTATTGCAGGGCATATTCGAAATATTTATTTCCCATTTGACATAGAGACTGATACAGCCATAAGTGTGGCTACTGAAATGGTTGCGGAACTTGACATGACTGACCAAGATGTCACCAGAATAGCAGATATGATAGATGGGGAAATTGCTTCCTTGGTACCTGAATGGAGGCCAGGGCCAGGAATTGAGGAAACTCTCCGTTTTGCAAATCAAAGTTTCTGCCACAAATGCGCGTCTAATCATACTTCCAGTGGTTCCCTTACGGATTTTTTGTCACATAATAATCCAGGCACCAAGAACACGGAATTTCTTCATTTCTGTAGGCATAAATGTGCTTCAATGCATGGACGGTTTGAGGAGATCACATTTGACTCTGACAAGTATGACAATCATGTTAGAGAGAATGGTGATGCACCTAACATATCAAGTCAATCAGACTGCTTGCAGTATCGGGAGTCATGGAATCAGCATGAAAGTCGTGAACTCAGTCCCGTGGAATCGGAAAGAAGCCACTCTGATGAACAAAATGAACAATTAGATAAATCAGTATCAGCTGAAGGTGAGGGATATGATGCTTGGGATTACAAGTTCGCACCCAATGTAGGAAATTCCCGACGGAACTTATCAGGAACGCATCATTTTACGCCAATTGGTTCGTTTTATTGTGATCTTGAGGAAGAATGTGAGAAAGAGATCAAGCAGGAGTTAAGATGGCTCAAAGCCAAGTACCCAATGGAGTTAGGGGAACTCAGGGATCGACAGCTTGGGCTAACAGTAAAATCTTCGCATGACAGAAAGCACACATCAGAATGTGGGATATCATCACCTTCACAAACAGACACTTTTGAAAGAGGAAACAGTTTGAAACCTTTTCCTAATTGTGGTTTCTTGGAAAAGAGCAGCCCCAATTTGGACACCCAAAGGGCCCGAAATTGTGAGGCGATGGATTCCCCTGGAGGTGAGGTTACTGCAAAGAGTTCTTGCACAGGCTCATTGCTTCCCCACTCCCTACATAGGACTGTTTCCCTCCCCGTTGATGCCGTTGATATATAAATTTATGAGGCACTTGGATGATTCTTTTGTAGATTTCATAATACATTCATAGAGGCTTATGATTTTTCAGATCGCTTCCATTTTCTTCAGTCCTTAGGAATTTCAATATGCGAAGCTACAATACGCTCCTCCAAACGCATCAATACAGTGTGTTTATATTCGTGGAAATTTTGACCAAAAAAGATGTTTGTAGAAAGTAGACTCTAGAGACGATTGGCGGCTAATGGGGAATAGATTAGGAATTGAGGGCCTGTGTGAAATGTGAAATATATTTAAGTTACAATTTTCATATGTAGTTCATCATTGATTTAATATGTGGAGTTACAATAACTATAATTGTTATTATAAAGGACCTTGTTAATCACATTCTTTAAGTTAGATTTAATAATAATTTTGTTAAAATTCAAATCTCAAGCCAAGTTAAAATCTATAAGTATTGTCTATTCTTTAGCTTAAAAAATACTACATTAACTCAAACCATATAAAAATCAATTATCCATATTCCTATATAGTCTTTAAAGAATTCATCATAGCTTGTTATAAATTTTTTTAGAATAAATTAGATTTATTTACAATCTAGAAGGAGATAAAATTTTTATCTCTCTTAAATAATATTAATATCCAATAAGACGAATTGTCAATTATACTCAAATATTAATTTATATACCTCTTTAAAACTACAACTAAAATTATAATAAAATAACATTATTTAATAATCTAAATATATTTTAAATAATTATATAATTATATTTCAACTGAACCTGATACATGTATAACTTACTGGTTAGTTGTCGATGTCCTATCGCCATCAACATTTATTTTTTTTCTCCTTCCAAAGCTTTTGCCAAATTGAGAAGGAATCAAGAGCCTTGGTGGCAGGAACATGACCCAACGTGTACAGTTGCAATAATTGAGAGGAACATTTTGGTCAAAATTTACGTATCCAGACTACGTTGGGTGGGGCCCAAATAATGCGCGTGACGATTCAACCATGGAGACTTTGACCCTCCAAGTACGAAGATGTCCGAAAAATTTAGATACAAGACAGCCTCAAATAAATTAATTTACATAACTATACTAATAACTGAGCTGTGAAGCGTTTGAGTTATTTTTTCTATGTTATTCTTATATCGGTTAATACTCGTGACCAACGCAATAGATTTTATTTTTGTTTTGCTCCATTTATTATTTAATATTATCTTTATTTTTAATTATAAAAGTTAAATAAATAATTTATTTTAATTTTAAATATAAAATTCTAATTTACTCTATTTTTTAAAGTTATAATTTTTTTTAAAATATCTGTATTAGTTACAGATAAAAAGAGAGTTTTTATAAACGAATATTTATAATATATATGATAAAAAACAATGTTTAAAAATTAATATATATTTATTAAAAATAACTTATTTAATTAATTTTATTTATATTTATAAATTAATTATTTTAATTATTTATAAATTCTAATCGGTCCTCAGCGGCTCAGCCATGCAATGGTTTCTAAACGTACGGCTCTGCTCCACGTTGACCCCTTCTACTTTTTCTCTCAATCATGAAGCAACGGGTTGCGTTGGAAAGATGATCAGATAAGGAAAAAGAGAAAGCCGAGAAATTAGGGTTTTTGCATAATATATATGATTCGCTATACCCTATCTAGCCTGTAAAAAAAATACCCTGTCCAACCCAATATCTACTGGGCAGGGTTAGGTATTAGGCTGCAAAATACAACCTATATATTTTTTTGGCTGGGCACCGGGCATAGGGGCTGCCCTGCCCATGAGCACCCCTTCTTTTATTTTTTTTATTTTTTCTCTATCTTAAAAGGAAGAATATGATAGCTATTGGTGACTATAAGGTAATTTTAGAAATATAAGTAGGTAAGTTGTATCTTTTAATATTTATAACTATACTAATTTTTTCTTTTTTTTAACTTTGTTAATTATCATATGATTATATTATAAATTATAATTATTTATTTTATTTTTTAGATACTTTATCATTGTCAATATTAGGGAGATTGATACAAAATTATAATTATAAATTACTTAGATTTCAAAGCTTATTTTTTATATACAATGGATCTCAAGATTTTAATTATTATCTTTGTTCTCTTATTCTTAGTGAATTATAGATATTATTTAACTTTGAAAAACACATGAATATGATATTATTTTAGAAGTTCATAATTACAATTTTTTTTCACAACATGAACATGACATCACGACTTGGGCATACTCAGACCGCCTATGCCCAGCCCGCTCATGCCCTGTCCAAAATTGTTAGGGCTTTTACCGGGCAGGGCCGGGCATCGGACTATAAAATGTAGCCCATATATTTTTTGGGCAGAACACCGGGTAGGGGGACAATCCTACCCAACCCTGCTCATGCACACCACTACGAGAAACCAAAGAATCACTGTGCGTGGCCCACCCAAAAAATCGTGATGCATGCATGAATGCCAGCTTTTGTTTCTGCTTGCAAGATCAGCACTATTCATCAGGCTGGTCCCCCTGGCGACTTCATCGTGCATAATGCATAATCTGCATTACTTTTAAGCACCTGATTTTAAAAAACTATTATTGTGTAAATAATACACCTATCACAGATTTTGTTATATATATATATTGATATATTGGTGGAACTACAATATATTTCAAGTTGCAGGGATTTGAGAATTTTACTCGAGGTAAAAATTTCTGTAGAGAATCCATCCCACGCGTTTTGGTAAAATTCAACCTTTTATGATGACCTTCGTTATTGAAATAACACGTCACAACCAAATAGCTGGTGAACTTGAGCTACCAACTCGTGAGTGTTGCAAATTATAATCTTACATAAGAGGGCCATACCAATTAAATTATTGATGTCATCATTTTTGTGTTTACTATAGAAAGCCATCAACTATACAAATGGCCTACAAAATACAACCACAGTTCTCCTCACTTTATGCTAGTACGCAAAGTACCTCATCACAAAGGGCGCAAGAGTGGGTAATCTTCAAGGAGTTCTCGTTCTGAGAGAGTGTCGTTTTCATTCTGGGGAGTCCATAACACCTCGACTGCCTGCAATAAATATTAGCATGGAGTGATATGGCGTTAAGGATATAGTACTAATAAAATCAACAAAACGATTGCCAGAATATCATTGATCCTTACTAATAATTTGCTCGAAGAAATGGATCCGAGCTTTTGTAAGGCTTCCTTCAAGTCTCCACTCCCATTGATGGTAGGAAGTTTATGTACTCCTTCAGCTGCTGCCAAGATTGTAATCTGATATTTTTGGAGAACAAGTAATGTCAGAAGAAAAGAATATGAACCTCGCTCACCTACTTTTCCCCTTTTCCAATGAGTGACAGGGGAGGAAGTCGAGAGCAAATTAGTGTCATTCTTGGTATCTCAGTTTACTTAAGCAACTGAAGTTTAAAACAGCAGGCTACACATGCAGCGAGTTTCTGTGAAGGTGAACTCAATGCTCTATCGTTCTAAAATCCACCGCTTTAAGACTAGTAGAGATTTACGAGCAAAGCCTCTAAGCAAGGACTTTCAATATGTTCAGATTAAAATATCTCATGTTTTCCTCCTTTTCCTGTTTCTCCTTCTTCCTCCTTGTAGCAACGCTTGTTCACACAATTTGAAGCATCCCGATCATTTTCACATTTGAAACTAATTAAAAGATCCATCTTCCTTCAAAAAGTTTCTATCAGAAAGGTCAAAAAATCAACTAAGCCTAAGCTAAACCGCAAGACACCAAACCATGTCCATATCTTAATCTCTAAATACCAATTTCAAATGCCAATCAAGATATTACCAATAGTTGCATCAGAACAACCATTCTGCATGCTGGAATACAGCAAATCACAACCCAAAACAAGAAAGTTATTTAGAAATCAAATCAGACCATACCACAATGTACTCATTGCTAAATCCGTTTGCTCTTTGGCTTCTTGTGCTTTGCCTTTTTATGCTGTTCACATTGACAAGTGTCTCCTCATCAAATTTTCCACGCTCTTCAATTGAAAGTTGATTGAAGCGTTTCTCTCCATCCTCAACACTTCGCTTTAAGTCGACCTGCAATAGTGTTAAGCAATATCATTATACACTGTCAACTTTCTTGATATTGAGTTCTGGTTAGTTCCACCACCAGAGACGCCATATTACGCAGATTGAAATGAGTTTTTACTTCATACTTATGCAATAAGAGGCAAGAAGCCTACTCCCAGACATTTGATAACTTATACTGGGGAGAATAAGAAAAAGATGAGGGCCTTGATGGCCTAGTGATATTAGAAAGATCAAAAGAAGCAACACACAACCCTGTACTGACAGGGCTGTTAGAGGAGACAGAGGAAAAGGGATCAAGTGGAATATAAGGTGTGTGGGTCGAGGGAGACAGGTCAAGACATACGTGCATTGTGCTGGAGAGTCTAGCCTCCGGAATAGCTAGGACTGTGGGTTCTGGATTGCTGTACTGTTTTCCCTTTATTTTCCAGGGTTGCAGCTATATGCAAAGACTTGCACTCGGGCTATGGTATAGTACTAGAAGAAATTCATCATAATATCATATGCTCAAATTTCATCATCTTCCTTCTTTGATGAAAAGAGAGAGAAACATCTTTATAAACATTTACATGTTTAATGATCTCTACCAGATCCACTAAAAATTTAAAAATAGGTATCTTAAAGAAAGTAACAGCTAATATTGAACTTGAAAGTTCACCATCCGCTTTTTTACACTAACTAATAAAGAGAAGTGAACAATAAACATAAAATGAAGCTTGTTACATGATTTTGGGAATCAGCGACAGCAGTAGCATTATGGGATGTCCTATGGAGTGTCAACAATCAACAAACAAAAAGAGCCATTGAAAGGTCCATGGTATTCATCTGTATCCACTAATTTGAGAAGATCAATAATGGTTTTAGGTGATAAAATTCACTTACGGATGAATATGCTGAGATGCAGTAATCAGGATGTCGAAGCAAAGCTAGCGTTGTCTCTGCAACAAAACGCAAGCTACAAAAAAGTAAATCAAAATAGAAAGCATGTATAACCATGTAAATATGAACTAAATCATTATCACTTAACAAACATGCCTAACACCACTTTTTATATAAACTTCTGTCTTAAAATAGTTTGCTATTTCCATATGATACAAATAAATTGAAAACCTCATATCATTTCTAAATAGTAATACGCATACTTGGAAGGTTTACCTGTCAATACATAGCTTAAACCTTCAGGAGATGACGTATCTGCAACTTCTGCAATCCTATTCAAATCCCTTTGAAGCGAGCGCCCCATCCCCAACAACCCAACCTTAAATATATATAGCAATGCTTGAAACTCAGACCCACTTTATCATTGAAATAGTAACATCAACATTTAAGAGTTCAACACGATAATTGCTAAACATATTGGAAATTCACTTTCAAAAGTCAGCTTAAACACCGCCTAGCTGGCTAGCCACCTACATTCGCCAGCCAGGGGCATTTGACCAGAAACAGAGCAGAATATTCTATGGCAGCACAATGAGCAACGAAACTAAATTTTAAGCGCTAAAATTGTTTCGGGTAGGTTAAAACCCTTTTGAGTACAAAAAAAATCATCGCACCTGAAGCTTGAGCACGCTAGTTTTCTCGGTGGCAGTAAGCACACTACCCTCAGACCGATCTGAAAGAAACCCAGAAACCAAAATAAACGCCGCGAAACCCATCAAGATGAGGAAGAAACTGGACCCAGCACCTACTCCAACACCTACCGCCGGACCAACATAGAACCCGCCACCGCCCCCACCAAACCCAAAAGGAGAAGGTGCATAATACGGCACCGAATACGAAAAGCCAGGGCTAGATGACCTAGGTACCGAATAGCTCCTCGAAGACAATGAAGACGAAGAATGCGAAGAGAAGGACCTTCCACCCATTCGACCTCCAGATGCGGCTATTGCCGGGTTGGGATCATACATCAATAAAAGCCCTAGCAAAACCGCAGCTATCGCCGGTTTCCTCAAGGCATTCATCGCATTCAATATTGTATTGGCGATAACCTCGAAGGGAGTTTTAGAGGATTCTCCATCGAGGGGCTCAGAACTCAATTGTACGGATGGCTTTTGCGAGAACAAGCATTTGATACAATTATGCGAAGGCAAAGCTTTCAAACGCAGAATTGAGCAAAAATTAGGTGGTTGAACGAGCGAGCGATTTGTGTCGGGGATGCGATGAGGGAATAACTGTAGGGGAAAGGTTCGGTTCCATTTCAAGGGATTGACTTCAGGTAAGGAGATTGCGGCCATGGAGGAGGTGGGAGTGGTGGAAAAGTTCGAAGTTAAGAGAATGATCTTTAGAATGACCATAATCCGATTAGCATCATTAGCATTTGTCAATTACCAATTAGAAGAAACGAGCAAATAACACTGCGCTTTGGATTTTGTGAAGATCTGGTAATCTTCGAAATAGGCCAGTGCGGTCCATGTATGTCCCTGTAGCTTGCCAAGAATGTGGACCTCATTTCATATCAGGATCATCCCAAAATGCACGTGCCCCATCCCCTTGCACGTGCGTATGAATATCTCTCGAAAGGCCTAAAATGGGCATTCAAATGATCTATTATCCAATAATATTGAAAATGAAAGAAATTATACAGATCTCCATAAAAATTACTAAAAGAATTATTTAAATTTAAATGTTGTGTAAAACTCGTGAAACATGACATTGTACATGAATCATATTTGTATGACACATGATATGATGAATCGTTTGTAAAGACTAAATAAGCTATGCTATTTATTATAACCTTTGCACTTTCTGTGCCATTATATATATTAATAATGAATATTAATTAAAATTATTCTCAATTTAAGAAAAAAATACAAAAAAATATCTTAATAAATAGGAAAGACTTTTATTGGGCCTTTTCTGGGGACTGGTGGAGACAGCAAGTTGTTTTCGTTCATTGGGCCTTTGCTGTAGTGTAACGTTATTCCGAGTCACAGCCCAAGTTCTAAACATCCAGAGTCTCAGAAACCCTGAGACTATTATATGACTATCATACAAAGCAATTAGGGTTTCATTCATCCACGGGCGTATTGCAAGCGACCGTCCTCCCCAGCGACTGTTCTCTCCTGCGATTCACAGCTCGCTGAACAAATGGCGGACAAGGCGGTTACTGTGAGAACCCGAAAGTTCATGACCAACCGTCTGTTGTCAAGAAAACAATTTGTGAGTTTCTCAACTTCCGTGGCAGATTTTGATTTGAATTTTGTCAACAATAATATGGAATCAATAGCTGATTTGTAGTTGTGGTTGTCATCCATAAGTAATTACTGCAGAGCTTGCGATCTGAAGATTACATGTGATTTCCTTGGCTTCTTTCCACGAGTTATTTTCTGGTAGCATGTCTGCCTAACTATTCTTATTAAATTATAGCTACCTAATATTTTTTTCCATGTTATTTTTCTGTGCAGGTCATTGATGTACTTCATCCTGGGAGGCCAAACGTATCCAAGGTACTTTAATTTTTTAGCATCTTTGTGATGAATTGATTTGGGTAGATTCTGCATAACTCCTTTGTAGCTTAGGCAATTAGAAATATGCTTTTTAAGCAGTTACAATACTGGTATTTCATGACCACTCATAATTAATTTTTGTGTATGGCACAAAGGCGGAGCTTAAGGAGAAGCTAGCAAGGATGTACGATGTCAAAGACCCTAATGCGATTTTCGTCTTCAAGTTTAGAACTCACTTTGGAGGCGGGAAATCAACTGGATTTGGTTTAATTTACGATTCTGTTGAAAATGCAAAGAAGTATGAGCCCAAGTACAGGCTTATCAGGGTAAGTTGACATTGTGTAATGGAAACGATTTCTCTGACAACATGCTTTTGATCATTTTCTTGATCTATTGTTTTATACTGCCTTTGTCTTTATAACTTACTGTTTCTATTTTTCTTTCACTGCCTGAGGGGTACTTTGTAGTGAGTTGTTTCTTCTAATTTGAACAAAATTAGAATTCATTAGAAGTATTCCTTGGTTCCAAACAACTGAATTGAATTTTTATATTATTGCTCAGAAAATGATAACTTATCTTGGTCTGTATTTCTTCACTATTCTCGAGTTGCTAGGAATATCTTTTGCAGTATCAGCGGTATACAGCCGTGTAATGTAGTATTCTCTAGTGATGCCTGTTTGTTTCTTCAATGGTGTTGGCTAGACTTGTACATGGTTCTAATTTATTGTTAATACTTGATATTCTTTATAAATAGTTGTTGATTTTGCTTACAGATCTTTTTGTTACCAATTATTTTGTTATTTCCATTCCTTTCTATTCCGTGTGCCCTTTTTAAATGCAATTGGAATATTTTTCTTTTGTTGCAGAATGGACTCTCTACGAAGGTCGAGAAGTCAAGGAAGCAGATGAAGGAGCGCAAGAATCGTGCTAAGAAAATTCGTGGAGTAAAGAAGGTAAATATCGCAGCTTATAATTTTTATTGTCTTTGTAACTTTGATATATTTTAATTTTTGTGTCATTTGTTGTGCAGACTAAGGCATCTGAAGCTGCCAAGAAGAAATGAGGTGCTTCCATTGATTTTAGTGTTAAGTCCACTTTAGAATCGTTGTTCCTCAATAGTTATAATCTCGGATATTTTTGTATTATCGTTCTTTGCTTGCTATTTTATATTTTGATAACCGGAAGTTAACTTTTTTGAGAGATTAATGCAAAAGTTGCTACCAATTTTCAGCTATTATTTTTCGTACTTAGGAGCGAGCGACCATGTTGCTTCATTTGCATAGAGACAAGTGAATGGTAATTTATTCAGGGTTTTCATGTCACAAATCATACGTAGCAGACTTGCAAATACATTTTTATCCGTGGGAATCTTGGAAAGACTGCAAATACAGGGTTTACAGTGGACGGATGATTGGGAATTGCTAATGGTTGATGATCTAGCGTGACTCTAGGGAGTTTGAAACTGCTCTTTTAGAGTTCTGTTTTAGGCCTCAATTCGGTTGGTCTTGAATAAACTTAACCAAAACGGTAGGGCTGATCAACGAGCAGGTGGGTTGACTTTATACTTTACCTATTTATTCTTTTTTGGGCACAGTTTAAACTATGTCCATGATTTAGCTTTGTTTAAACCTTGTTTGTGCTCTAACAGGTATGGATAAGTCATTTACTAAAGATAATAATATTTTTCTATTTAAATTCATTTAAAATTTTAATAAAAATAAAAATAAAATAATAATAGTGTACATATAATATTATTATTTATTTTAAAATTATAAAATAAAATATCATAATAATTATAAATCTATGACTATATAAGTTATAATGTTCACATAATATAATTATTTAAAATTATAATTATTTAATTAGATTATAATTATATAATATTTATATTATATTTATTTATGATAGTTATAAATAGAATTATTTTTATTTCTATAAAATAAATTAAAAAAAAATATTAGTATATAATAAAAATAAATATAATATAATAAATTATTAAAAAATATCTGGGTAGGTTATAGATTACATGATGGTCAGTATCTAGTTTATCTATATATTTTATTATTTAAGCCTGTTTGAGTTTGTTTATTATAGACTTATTTTTGATAAATTTAAATAAATAAAATAATATCATGTTGTGGGTGAGTGTATTGAGTTATGGGCACATTGATTACCCTTACAAAAGGACGTTGTGTTTTGTCCCAATACTTATTCTTCCAATTTTATCAGATGTCTACGAACGGACCCTACACTTATTCTTGTTTAGGCCTTGATTATCTAATTAATTGGATAATTTGTTTTGATGAATATAATTAAATAAATTTAAGTTTTATCCTTAAAATAAACTGGAGAATTAGTTGGAGAATAATAGGTTGTTAATAGATTAGAAATGGAAAATATTTGGGGAAAAACAAAAATATGACAATTGAAGGCTTCATAAGAAGATTAAAACCAATTTAGAACCTTATTTATTAATTCAGTACTCATTTTTCTGTATTTCATCACTAAAATTTTTTAAGAAATTCTGATTTTGTATTACTGTTATGAAGTCTACAGTTGTATTCTCAAAAAAACAAAAACAAAACAGAGAACAAAAACAGTTCGGGGAGATATCGCATTGCCTATAGGTTGCAAAATTGGTTAGCGACCTTCTTTTTTCGTGCCGCACACCCTTCATCACATGGTAAACCTACCCCAAAAAATATTATTTATAGAATAAATCTTTTTTTTAGGTAAACTAAAATATTTATGGATAAAAATAGTGACTAATCACTCTATATCAAACTTTTTAAAAGAATTTTAGTATCAGTCATAAGATCTTTTTTGTAACACTACTAAATTAATTATATATTTAAAAAAATTAATTAAATGTCAACTATATTAGATATGTTTATAGTATTAATGTTGTTATCACCTTTTTTTTATATATAATTTTTTTAAAAAAATTAAATTTATCTATAGTTTAAAAAAAATTATACAATAACAATATCAAATAAAACTAGTTCTCTATTACCTTCGTATTACCGCAATATTTAGTGTAAGAGCGCGCTAGAATAAAAAAGGAAACAGGAAACCGGCATGAATTTTGGCCAAAGGAGGAAGCGGAAAGGTACTTTTGTCATCAGGCTCTCTCTCTCGCTTAATGCCTTTTCCATATATTCCAATTTCTCTCCTTCGCTTGTCATTTTCGATCCCGCGAGTTCTTGAACCGGGCCTCGTCGGATTGACTCTATCATGGAGGATGCTTCTGCTGCAAATGGTAAAATACTTGCTGAGTTATCGCTATTTTGTATCTGGTTTCAGTTGAATTTCCCTTCTGTTTGGTCATCTAACAAAGCGTGAGTGGTTGATTACTCAAAGCCAAGTCGTTCCATAGTTTCATTATCACCGTGTCTTGTTAAACCAGCTGCAGAGGACAGAGACCACAAATTCCTAACAAAAGCAATCGAAGAAGAGTATAAAGGGGCTGAATGTGGAGATGGCCACCCTTTTGGCGCGGTGATCGTTCTTAACGATGAAGTAGTCGTAAGCTGTCATAACATGGTCTTAAGAAATATATGCGCCTTGTGAGCCTTGTCCCATGTGTTTCGGAGCAATTCAGCGTTCCAGAATAAAGGTAACGTAACCTGCGTTGCAAGTGCCCTCACTTTCTCTTCTTTTGCTAATATTTTGTTGCTGACTCACTTTGAGAACAGAGACTGGTTTACGGGGTGCCAGAGCAGATGCTGGTTTTATTTCAGATGCAGTTGAGGGGCACTGGCTTTTATGAGAAGGCCCACTTGGAGATTAAAGAGGCAGAAGGAACTCTCGCAGTAATCGCACAAGAGGTATTTGAGAAGACCGGTTTTGTGTTTCCACCTGTCAATTAGGGTCAATGTCCTAGTTACGCTTGTGTGACGATGCTCAATGTACTTTGATTTGGCTTATATGTTAACTTTTTTTTTTTTGGGTACGATGTCCTATTAAAAATTTGGACGTCGCCTGATCTTTCAAACGATCGTTTTCACCGATTTAATTTCCTTTTTTCCCCGTCAAATAACAACCCCACATTATCCCGTCAATCAATTGTTGGCATATATTAAATTAGATCATGCACCAAACCTGAAGATTTGCTTTTGATTTCTTGTCATTACATAATCTTTCTTGATATTAATAAGAAGTTTGCTTTAGTTTAAATATTTATAGCGTAAATTTTAAAACCGAATCAATTTAATTATTATTTTTATAGTAGAAACTAGTTAAGGATGGTTTATCATAATAACATCAGCCGCCTACAGTTGAGAAAAGATGGCCTGCTTGCTGGAAGCATAATCCTATTTCAGAAAGAAAAAAGAAAAATCGTTATCAACAGATCATTCACCTTCGTTTCGCAACTCCTCTATTCTAGTCTTAATTTGATCCTGCAACAACTCCAACTGCTTCAGATAAGCTTCCAGTTCCAAAATCCTTCGCTTTCTCTCTTTCTCATCTCCTTCTTCTCCACTTCCGTATTGTTCCACCAACCTCAATCCGGATCCTTCCACTTCATTACTGTTGTCCAATGGTGACAAACACGACCTCATCGTCTCCTCTATCAGCTTCTTTATATCTTTGTTCTCCTCATTCAAATGCCCCGATTCATCGCCATCTTCTTCACTATTCACCTCGTTCTTATCGGCATCAGGATCCTGGCCTGATTCCCTGTCTCGATTCTTGCCCCAGATCCTCTGGGAAATGTCAAAAATGGCCTCCTCCTGGGGGCTCTTGTGCCAAACTTCCCTGCCGGAGTTGACCCTGTCTAAAACGGTCTTGTGTTTTCTCTTTAATCCTCGAAGCTTCTGGACGAGTTGATTCTTGTTGAAATCCGTATTCAATTTAGGCCTGATGTGATCGTGGAAGAATGTTACGTCGTTTTGGAGAGATGTGGTGCCCCATCTGTTCTGCTTGATATAACCCAGATATCCCCTTAAGAGTTCGATCTCTTCTTGCTTCGTCCACAGCCTCTGATGTTGTCTCCGGGGATAAGAATGGCTGATGCGCCGCCGTTTTCTAGACCCGGTGCCCGTGTCGGGAATGTAAGAGCCGTCGGCCCCGGCAGTGGCAAGGGCAACGGGAGTGGTTTTAGTATCACCAGCGCATGATGTTGAAGGAAGCTCCTCGGCTTTGCGGAGGAAATGCTCGTTCTCGCCGACGTTCTCGTAATGATCTCCGTCGTCCACAAAGTTATCTTCTTCCTCGGAAGAGGAGGAGGAAGGAGAGGACGCCAAGATCCAAGAAACCAACGACGAAAGCATTTCCGATGAACAGTTCAGAATTCTTCATGGAATGAACTCGCTGGTTTATTTGAACGGAAGCCAAACGCTGTTCGTGAATGGCCGTTGTGTATTTACCGTGAATAGGATGCATATTCTCAGTTCGTTTGCCCAGTACATGAAAATCATTGCCCGCTTAAGCTATGGAAATTCCATTTATGTAAAACCCCTCTCGCTGCCAAATGCCAATTAAGGATTATGAAAGTCGATCAAAACCAATCTCCCGTTATCCGACTAATCTAAATTCAATAATAATAGTCCAAGATCAACCGACGACGAGAATATGGTAATCTCTTAGGACATTTGTCAAAAACAAAAAATAAATCGTATATATTGGGCCCATGTGGTCTTGTGAGCCCAAGTCGTTTGAAATGAGGCGAAGCCCAAAAAGAAGGCCCAATATGAAGGAAAGAAGTTTTGGTGCGAGGAGATGAACGCACAAGTACCCACCTTATCCAAGTCCCTTCCAAACAGCATATGCCCTGCCTTTCCATGGATCCCCTTCATTTCATTTCTCCTCCACCCACCACATCTCTGATCTCACCGTCTCCGCCCTTCTTTCCCTTTTCCTTCTCATTTTCATGGCTTATTGTGCCGCCCCAAGGCCAGCTTTCTCCTTTCACCTTTCCTCCTCTTTTACTCAACTTCTCCCTCCCAAATCCAAGCTTCGCCTCTCTCCTTCCAAATCCCTTCTGAGTCCTCTGTCCCATAAACGCTCTCATCCTGGAAAATTCATCTCATGTTCCATTGACGTTTCCAAAGAAGATACTCCTACTTCAGGCGCAGAGCAGCCCGATTCACCCTCCTCGTCTTCCCCTTCACCGGACTCTGAGAATTTCGATAAGCGTCGCCTGGAAGAGAAATTCGCGGTGTTGAATACTGGAATTTATGAATGCCGTTCCTGCGGGTACAAATACGACGAGGCCGTGGGTGATCCCTCTTATCCGATTCCGCCTGGATTTGAGTTCGAGAAGCTTCCCGATGATTGGCGGTGTCCCACGTGCGGGGCTGCCAAGAGTTTCTTCCAGAGTAAAAGCGTTGAGATTGCTGGTTTTGCTCAGAATCAGCAGTTTGGGCTTGGTGGCAATTCTCTCACTTCTGGACAGAAGGCTGTGCTCATATATGGCAGTTTGTTCTTCTTCTTTGTTCTGTTTCTGAGTGGATACTTTATCCAATAGTTTGATCTCCCATATTGCTGGATTATTATTACTGCCGCGCCTAGCATATTCGGGTTATTGTTTAGTACAAGTTGCGACTTTTTTATTTTTTATTATATTTTTTGAAAAATAATGCATCATAGACTTTTTCAGGAGCCAAGTACTTCCCCAAAGTTAAAGAAGTCTCTCTAAATTTCCAGTTAGACTTAAATCTTCAGCGCAATGCCCCCTGGCCTCCTAATTATGAAATAAATGCCTCGTCAAGAGAAAGCTACTTTCCTTTTTGGAGGGAAGCTTGCCGACTATTTTCTTTGAAACGGACGGGAAAACGTAGCACAAAACCGCTGGATACTTGGATAACATTCGACTTCTCCTCATTATATTGTTAATCTGCTTCTCCATAGAATTTGCTCTTCTCTTGTGGAATCTAATCTGAGGTTCAACTAGATAGGGAAGGAAAAATAACCCGGATATTTAGGGCTAGGCTTTCACTTTTCCGATGGTTATTTTCTTTTTCTTGTTATTTTCCGGTATTGATGGCTAGACTAGACCCTTCTTTAGTCCTTCATTAATTCCTTTTTCTCATCCTTCGCCATCTCGGAAGTCCCATACTGTGGGGAGGAAAACCCGAGGGAGGAGTCTTGGACTTTTTGTGCGTTTCATTTGATCAAATATAGAGCTTGAACGAGATTCGTCAAATGCATTACGAACCCTTCTGACTTACATCTCTCTGGCAATTTTGCATGAATGCCCCAGGATCCAAGCACTTGGTGCTGGCTTCATCCGTGTTGTTTTGGATGTGAGTTTTTAGTTTACTCGATGAGGTTATCCCAGCAGGCTACCCAACTTTTTTTTATGCATTATTTTTAGAACAATAAATCTCTTTCCTTTTTTGTCATCTTGAGTATGCAATCTATCTTCATTCCACCTGCGTAAGTGACGCAGATTGAAGAAGCTAGCTAGTAGTTGCTAGTTGCTACTTCTTCTTTGGCAGGGCGTATATAGAAGTGTTGCTAAATACCAGTCAGGTTTGAAGTGATCAAGTGAAGCAGCTATTCAAACTGATCACCTTGTGTTGAAAGATTTGATTGTAGTTTCATCTCAGATGGATGCTCTTTCAGTTGTACCTCTCAATCCTCAGCGGTCGGGACTGCCTCTGGTGTCGAGAAACTTGCATTGCGCGGGTTGGAGTTTTTTGAATGTTTAAAGCTATTTGTATCACGCGATTTAAGGGGCAAAGAAAAAACAGAGAGAATATATACTCATCCTAACTTCTGGATTCAGGTCTCTAGTACCAACCGCCAATCGATGATGTTAGTGTGTGATTAGATAAGATTTTAGAAATGAGTTTTTAGACAACTTATAAAAAATAGCTTTTAAAGAAGAGTTTATGAAAAAAAATAATTTTGAATAAATGAGTGTTTGGATAATTATTTTTAAAAATAATTTTATTATTGATAAATTATGAAAAATAGTATGGGTATTAAATAATAAGAGAGTGTAAAAAAGAAAGAAAGATGATGTAAGAAGAAGTAAGAGAAAGGAGGGAATGTGTAAAAAAAGTATAAGAGAAAATGTAAGAAAAAGTAGGAATAATATAGTAATTAGTTAGTTTATAAGATCTTTTACTGTTCTATAAGCTACTCTGACTAGCTTATTTGAAATATTGATTTTAAACTATAATTTAGTCTAAAAATTCGTTTGAACAAATATAACTATTTATTTTTAAAAAATTTAAAATCTAAATTTTACTAAAATCTATGTTTAAAACCTAAATTTTAGATATTTTCAACCACACCCTTAATATTCAAAGCATTACCAATATGATATCATAATATTAATATAAAATTTATAACAATGGTACTATCCGCAAACCATGCAATGCGCTTTTGTGATCGTAAAAAGAGTCTACCTAACTGCACGAATGAATTTATAGGGAAGTTATGTCGTAAAAATATAATTTAAATATGGCAAAATAAAAAAAAAAAAGTGACCAAATAAACTAATAATAGCTTCATTTGCACGGCAATTTGTTGGCAAAAAATGACGGATAATTCTACCCTTAAATAAGCAAAAGAATCAAACAGTGCAGATTTGCACCCCAAATACTTCACAAATCTAAAATAGGAGTATTCATTCACCGACATCACCACGGAGCACCGGAGCCTTTTCCTTAAATGAAAGTGAAAATAATCGACTCGATTCATTGTCATCCGTCTCACCATTATGGAGTCGGACATGTGGGTCAAAATACATGTCTGTCCTATACAGCGTTTTCCATATGGCCCGACTACAATTATATGTGCGAGGGTCCAGACGTTAAAAATTATGGGCTATGGCCTTCTTATCCCTACAAAACTCCTGGCAATCAATATCATATACTTGCGTAGATTTAACTGATAAGATAAAATAATAAGATATATAATTATTTAGAATATGTTCAATCTCTAAAAAAATACTATTTTATTATTATTCTAGTCATGGTATTTAGAGAGATATCCTAACTCTTAGGTATCTAGGTTTACGCCTAAGGGTAATAGAATACTCACCCTGCTTTACATTAGTATCGTTTAGGAAGAATTGAGATTTTATCCTGCTCTTAGATCACAATGTGAACTTAATCCCTTTCTAAAAATTTTATAATAAAAAAAATATCATATAATTGAAAAAATTAGTCCAATATCCCTATATGTTACAAGTTTTTTAATTAAGACCCTATAATTTAAAATTTATTAATCAGTTCGTGTGTACTCGGACCATAACATCACGACTTCACATGCCAAATTTCAAACAAAGTTGAACTGGACTGCTATTTGTTTATTTGAATTATATTTGTCCCTTTATCATGGGCAGACTAATAAAGTGGATCAGGTTCAATTAGTTCCCCTCTGTGGCAAATTAATATGCATGCGCGAAGACGTGTCTAATAACCTCAGGACCAGAGAAAAAAGATGAGTAGGGAAACATACTGGTATACATGAGTATAATGATTGATGAGTGCGCGCTGAAGAGAATGTCTGCATACAGTATACTGTTCTCGGTATATGGCATATACTACATAGATCAGTTCTTACGGATCCTGCCATTCATATATACATCGTGCTCTTTGACTTGATCTCCCCGTTAAGTAAACCCACTTACTTGTTTCCAACTCTATCGAGGTTTTCTACAAGTATATATGGACACGTTCCCTTGTCGAGTTTCCCTTCTTTTCTGACCATGAGTTTTTTCATCAGACACATGTTTGCCCCTGGTTGGCGCGTAATGGAGGGTGTGGGATAGAGCTTATAGTTTGGGGTGGGTTACTAAATTTATCAGTCATATTAGTGTGGGGTCCTTTTTCCCGGTATTTGCCAAACTTACGCTATCAATCATATTTTACTATTTATATTATATTTTATTAATTTTAGAATCTTAATTAAAATAAAATTTATATTATACTTTATTTATATTAATTTAATTTTATTAAATTATTTATATATATATTATCTTATTATTATTTTACTTGTAATAAATTTATCTACGAATAGTGATAAAGTTGAAGAAATAAATATTTTGACAACTTTATATTATCCTTTAAATTCAATTAATATTGATATATATAAACTATTTTTTAAGAAATATATATATATAAAAATATTTTTTTTAAAAAAAATATATATAAATAATTTTAAAAATTTAAAACTGACGGGTTATACAAACTCACCTAAAAATAAGCCCCTTCAAATCGGCCTGTTTTTAAACTAACTTGCGGCTGGCCAATCCGATTACCATTTCTAGTGTTGGATGTGCTATGGATTGGGTTCAATAATTGAGTAGTACTAATTTTTGTTTGACCTGAATTAATTAGCAATTAATAACCTATCACCATTATGTATAAATATCCTATCTCCGATCGCTCTCCCCAATCCAAAGTGGTTAGATTAACTAACACTCTTGGGTTTTCCGCTCTGTAATTCTTTTGATATTTTTTTTTGATTAAAAAATTTAAAAAAAAGTTAAATTCACTTATTATCTAATAATAAAATAAAATTTTTCTTTTTTTTTACATGATATCAATATTAAATAAAATAAATTATTAATTAATTTTAAACGTAAATTTAAGTATTTAGAAAATATAATATTTACCTAAACATTATAATTTAAATTATAATAAAATAATATTTTTAAAAAATTAAATATATTTTAAATAACGTATGTCTGTCGCAATCCTTTGATATTGAAAATACTTGACTTGATTCATTGTCATCCGTTTCGCAATTTTGGACTTGGTCACGTGATTAAAAAAAAACACATGCATGTCCTGGTGGACGGCGTACCCAGATGTCATCGTGTGGTACGCGTTCGGTGTTTCGTGTCCCATATTAACTTGCCTGTGGGCGAGTCCAGGCATTTAAAAAATATGGGCCATGGCCTTCTTATCCCAAAAATCGGAACACTTAATAATATCTTCACCGTCACCAATCAATATCATATAATTGGAAAAAGTAATAAATTCCCCTATATTTTACACATTTTCGCAATAGGGCCCTATAGTTTAACGGCAAGTCGAGGATATGGAGCTCCAGCAAAAAGGAGCACAGACTCCCTTGGTGATCAAACTAAAACAAGGTACGGTGTGTTTGGATGAGAGGTGGAGAAACGATTCTGTTTTCAATGACTTTTATAAAAAAATGATAGTATAATGTAATTTATATCTGAATTGAGTTTTATAAAATGATCAATCAAACAAAAATTTGATTAGATTACTATTCAAAATAGGGGAAAAATAATTGAAGATGAAGGAGCTATAAATTACAAAAGTAACATTATCTTATAAATTTATTTAAACTTAAATGTCAGGTTGTATGAATGGTAACTAAGCATTAATATTAACTAGTCATAAAATAACTTGTACCGTTTCAGAGCCACCCTAATTGGCTCTACTAAACAAAAGGCCTAGCTAGTCGTCATTGTAAAATATATCAGTTTGCTTTAATTTTAAATATTTCATATCTATATTTTTATATTTTTTTTTCCAGCAAAAGCACATGTACAATGATCATTAGCTACCAATATAGTATTGATCTAATTGGATAAGACCCTGTTAGATCTCTCTAATATTATGTTTGATTCGTATAAGAGACACATATCTTAGTAGGAACAGTTATGAACACTGAGACTATTATATTTAGTAATATAAATTGGTTAATATTATAAAAAACTAATGACCATCCTCAGTTTCATTTTGTTTTATTTTCAAAATGGGTAGAAAATGTAGCATGATGTAAAAAGAAAGAAAACTATAATTTTAAAAAGATTATTGACCCAAATCTTGATCTGTGAAAATTTTAAAATAAACAGCTATATTTGTCTAAAAATATTTTTGAACTAAACCATTATTTAAAACTAAGATTTTGGATAAACTATTTAGACTAATTTCTAAAATAATAAAAGAGTTTATAGGCTACTCAATTATTTTTTATATTTTTTTCTTACACTATCCCTCATCTCTCTTATATTTTCTCCATCATCTCTCATCTCTCATCGCTCTCCTCCACTATGTATCATATCTCTTCTCTCATTTTCACTATCTCTCTTCTTTCATGTTTTTATTAAAATTATACAATTTTTAGTAATTTTTTAATCATAATTTTTTATGATAATAACTATCTACTCATTTATTTAAAACTACTTTTTTTTATAAACTCTTATAAAAAAACGCTTTTTTAAAAACGGTCAAAAACTTATTTTTTCATAATTTATTTTCTGAACTTTTTTCCAAACAACCTCTTAGATTGACATTGGTAATTTATTCTAATTGCTTTTGAAAATGATCAATGTAAAATGCACTCAACATATTCTTAATCATTTTATGCCCTGAAGTGTTATTTTGCCCAGTATATTTTGGGCTAAGGATATTTAGTATGTTTCCTTTCATTTTATTCCCATTTATATTTAATCTCTATGGTCTATATACTACCAAATGTCTCTTGGAGAAATATTATTTTTCTTTTCTTTTCCACCTCTATATATCATCTCCATACAGTTGCATTATCTATTTTACCTGTCGCATTCCTTTGCAAAATAGTTCCACGGACCAAATTAACATCACTGCTTCTCAGGTTCTATGTATTTCTTTTTTATTCTAACGGGGAGGAGGATGAAAAAGTACCTAAGTACACAGGTTTCCCAACTTTAAAATTGATAGCCTGATAGGGTTCAATTTATTTGAAGCATACGTGTGCCGTGATCGTGGCCAGACTAATAAATTAAATAGGCCGATTAGGTTCAATTGTAAGCGTCATTTCCCCTATGGTAAACATACAAGCTTAAGCGAGGTCTTGAGTTCGAGTTTTGGCGTATGCAGAAAATTTCCATTGGGAGAGTCACCCACTATAGCCAGGTGCGCGACGCGGGTCAGATCCAGATGTAGTCAGGGCAAAGCTCTGGTGAACCGGGTGGGCAACAAAAAAAAAATGTGAAACATCATGACCAAAAAGAGTGTGCGCTTACATACAGAATGTTTTAAGCACGGCACGTATATATCCAACCATATTCATACTTCGTTCTCTTCCACATAAATTACCGATCGATCAATTACAACCGCAAACATGTCTCCAATTACAACCACAGACATGTCTCCAATTACAACCACAAGTACACTCTCCCTTTCGGGCATTCACGTTGTTCTAACCAAAAGTAGTTTTTTAAGAAAAAAAGGTTTTCCACATGGGTCAATAGTGACACAAGTTTGCCCGATGAATTGGAATGCAAATACCGCAAAACCACACAATCTGGTTAGTATGTAATGGAGGGGTGGGGTCTACGTACGTACGATGGATACAACAATTGGTTTAGTAATTAGAACCCCATCACAACTATATATATGTTTTATCCGAACGCTTACCCCCCAAATCCAAAGGGACCAGAGAAACTAACACTCTCGGTCTTCCCACTTGCAATTCTTTTAATTTCCTCGAAAAATGGCTCAACCATCAGCTTTGGATCTTGTGTTTACTGTGAGGAGACGCCAACCAGAACTAGTTACTCCCGCTAAGCCCACCCCTCGTGAATTTAAGCTACTTTCCGACATAGATGACCAAGATGGTCTTCGATGTCTAATTCCAACGGTACACTTTTTTCCTTACGAGCAATCCATGCAAGGAAAGGACCCTGTTCAGCTTATCAGAAACGCACTTGCTCAAACCCTAGTCTTTTACTACCCACTCGCAGGTCGGCTTAGGGAACTCTCTGGCCGCAAACTTGTAGTAGATTGTAACGAGGAAGGCGTCGTCTTCGTGGAGGCTGATGCAGATGTCACTGTTCACCAGTTCGGTGACCCCATTCAACCTCCATTCCCATGCTTTGAAGAGCTCCTTTATAATGTTCCAGGCTCCGAAGGAATTCTTAATTGTCCCCTCTTAGTTGTTCAGGTCCATACATGCATGCATGCTAGGCCTTTTTGCGTTTATTCTGTGAAGTAAAAGTTGCTAGATTTCCATAAGCATGCTAATGTTTTTTGCTTTTAATCACATCAGGTTACCCGTCTCAAGTGTGGTGGTTTCATTTTCGCCTACTTCCTGAACCACACCATGTGTGATGGTCCTGGTATAGTTCAATTCTTAGGAGCCTTGGCGGAGATTGCCAGGGGTGCTACTGAGCCTTCAGTTACCCCAGTTTGGTGTAGAGAGCTACTAAAAGCAAGGAACCCACCTCGTATTACCTGCACCCATCGTGAGTACGTGGAAGTGGCTGATGATGCAGAAACAAAAAATATGACAGACGAAGCTATGGCCCACAGCTCTTTCTTCTTTGGACCCGACAAGATAAAGGCCATCCGTCGACTGTTTTCTCAATACCATGGTCAACACACCACGTTTGAGATGTTGACAGCATTCCTCTGGCATTGTCGCACCATATCATTAGAGCTAGAACCCGAAAAGGAGGTTCGCCTGATGGTCATTAGCAATGTGAGGGGCAAAACAAACCCTCCATTGTTGCCGCGTGGCTATTACGGTAATGGCTTTGTGTACCCCGCCGCTGTTACCGCCGCGAGGAAGCTTTCTAGGAATCCATTGGGGTATGCCTTGGAGCTGGTGAAAGCGGCGAAAGGTGAGGCAACGGCAGAGTATATACAATCCGTAGCAGATCTTATGGTGATCAGAGGACGGCCTTGCTTCACGCCGGTAAGGTCATGGATTGTGTCGAATTTGATACATTCCGGGCTTAGAGATGTAGATTTTGGATGGGGCAAGGCCATATTCGGTGGACCAGCAGGGGCCGGGGCCGGGTCGTTTCCTGGAGTGAGCTTTTTCATTGCATGTGACAATGCTAAAGGAGAAGAAGGTATTGTAGTACCAATATGCTTGCCGCACAGATCTATGGAGATTTTCGCCAGAGAGATAGATAACATGCTTAGCAACTACAGCAACTATGGTCAAGATTCTACAATGATCATGTCTTGCCTGTAGTTTGCGAACTGTGGCCAATCGGACCAGTTCCAGTTGAGTATATGTGGAATATTTTGGAGCCGTGTCTTAGTTTGGGTCTCCACCTCTCTTTGGATTTTTTGGCCATGCTTTTATACTATAATTTGTTTGTGGAATGTTGTAATGAAATGGGTCAGAAATAATGCGCATATATTACAGTCCTCGTCAAGATGCATGTATTTGGTTTTCAGTTTTCCAAAATTCCGTTTATTAAAATTTCGTTTGTCAAACTTCGATTGGTTGTATACAGAGAGTCGGGCTTAGATGATGGCGAGAAATTGCTCTGAGCCTCCCAAGAGCAATGAATATTATTTATATATGTCAATAATAGATTATTATTAGTTTATTACGCAGCCATTTACAAGATGACGGCTGGACCTCCTATTCTCAAGTAGGCTTGTGGTCTTAGTCGGAGCTGCGTTATCCTCACCTCAAGGACAATTACTGGCATGGACCACAAATTACTAGCCTTTGGCGGAGCAATTTTTTTATACGATATAGAGTACTACAGTGTGTTCAGGTAAAAAAAAAAAAAATAGGGTGTCGTCTTGCGTAGTTTTTAATTTTTGCTGATACATGTAAATATAATCACTTTCTTTTGTATCTTAATATGTATAAATACGTATAATTTATCAATCAGTGAAAACAACATTAAACGTAGATAAAAAATAAAATTATATAAATAGTTTTTAATAAAATGAAATCTATAATCAGCAATGATGTACTGCTCCGAGTCTCAGCAATTGTGAAAGCTCCGTCCCAGGAAGGAACGAATCCAACAGGCAGTCGTGTTTTATTTGATAAAGTCACATTCAAGATATGTGTATTAAAAACTTTAGGCGTTAAAAATCCCAAAAAGTCTAACTGTCTGCTCTGAGGTTAAATAACAGAAAAATAAAACGTCTTACTGGGTACACCAGCACTTGCTAGGTGTCCTCGCAGCATATCTACGAATAATTAATATATATTACTAGATTCGAAGAAGGCTCATCTAGGACGGTCGGATTGAGAAACGTTGATCGTAATTAATTTTTTTATTGTTGAAGGTTTTCTGGCTTATCTTATACCTTCTTCTTATCCACTGAAGTGCCTACACGCAACCGGAGTACCTTATATGGACTTTGATTCGTATGCACAGCAAATACACCAAAGAAGAATGAAGAGATGAGAAGCAGAGAAAAAAGGAAGAACAGAGGAGGAGAATTGTTTTTCTGAACCAAAAAAAACTCATGCACACACGACTGAAGCCTATATAAAACTGATGCCCTTGATCAGTTATTTCATGCATACGTGTATATATGGAAGAGGGAGTTGGATCTCAAAATAACTTCCACTCCTTCATTTCTCTCATATTCAAATAAGAAACTGTTCTCTCTACTTCTCCTCATGGACTTGGGCTAATCCACCATGAGTAGATTAGCCCATTCCCTTACATCTCCCACTCACACTTGGTGGATTAGATATCTTAGGTCCAATCTCATTCTCTTCCTTCTTTCATACTATGTGCTTTGCAGTGACCGCGTAGGCATGACGTCTCCTTTCAAGCGTTTGTACTAGAAATGCCCTTTACAGAGATCAGCACAAAGCAACCCTTTAGTGCAGCTCGATCAAATAAATTCTAGTGCATTGAATATCCTAGATTTGCCCATATACACTTTTCTTATGGCTAATCTAATCCCTCTTGAGTTAATACATAACTCAGATAGCCTCTATTTATGCATAGTATCTATACTTATGAAATTAACAAAATAATATCATAAGGGACCAGTCACAGACACTAGTATGGATGTGTATATTCTGGCAATATTTCTTTCGCCCATATATCATTTTGATATGAATCAACTGCTTTCCTAGCATAAGACCTTTGGTTCATATATAATTTGACTATAGGACATATACCAAAGTAGCAATTACTGAAATATACCTCCATAATATTGTCAAAGTAAAAGGACATTAATAAAAGGATTATACCTTTCTGGAACTCACACAACAATAAAGTAGGGATTGATTCACTTGCTTTCTATTTGAGGTTCTTCAGCACATGTGGTATGAATCACATGTTACGGTGTTCTTCTTATCCTTAAAGAGTATATGTCATTTTTATTCTACCAATCACACCGTACAGACTTAAGTCTAGACACTCATAGTATCTAAATCCAAACTCTTCAATTCTATTAACATAATATGACGTCAATTTTGAAGAACTTGTCATCTGGCAACAGGTTTTATGGATGTGGGTATCCATTGTTCGATCTATACCCTTACTCATGGATCTCATCTCGACTCATCGCACTTTTTAAGTCAAGGTGACATTTATTGTGTTTCTTCTATACCATATCAGCACTCTTACTACTTTACTGGTGAACACATGTCTCATCTTTGAACGCTTCTATAGCATCAAAGGTAGTTGCTCATGTGAGAGAGCTACCCTTTTTAACCTGTACGGTGTACTAGATATCATATACTTTTACCCAAACATACAAGTAATAATAAATGACATGATATCATTAATAAAAATAAAAGTATTACATAACGTCTGTAACTTTATATTTTTAACATGCCAATGGCTTTTACATGTTTTTCGAATATTTCTTTGCCTATTGGCTTGGTCAGAGGATCTGCAACCATATATTTAGTTAAAATATATTGTACAGTTATAATTTTCTGTGCTATATAATCCCTCATAAAGTTATACTTTATATCAATGTGTTTGGTCTTATTGTGATACTTAAGGTCTTTTGTGTAGGCTATAGCTGTAATATTATCACAGTGTATCAACACCAGATTGGTACTCTCGTTCCCAAATCCTAGGTGTTCGATAAATCTATTCAGCCAAACAGCCTCTTGCGCTACTGCAGTGCATGCCACAAACTCAGCTTCCATAGAGTGTAAAGCAATGCACGTCCGCTTCTTGCTATTCTAACATATGGCGCCGTTGTTAAACAAGAAGGTGTATCCTGAAGTTGATCTTCGTTCTTCTTTATCACTGCCTACATCAGTATCGGAATATCCGATTAGGCGCATATCGCTTCCTTGATAACACAATGCATAGTCAGTTGTGCCCTTTCAGTATCTCAAGATCATTTTCATTATTTTTCAGTATTTCTCACTAGGGTTGAACTGGAATCTGCTAACTAGCCCTACGGCATAACAAATATCTGATATTGTACACATCATTGCATACATCAGGCTACCAATAGCACTGACATATGGAACTTTTTCCTTTTGCATTTTATCTAATTCAGTTTTAGGACACATGTCAGAACTTAAGGCCACTCTAGTGGCCACAGGGATATCCATGGATTTGCATTCACTCATATTGAATCGGTCAAATATCTTATTGATATAATTCTCTTGTGAAAGAGTGAGGATTCTCTTAGAACGATTTCTTCAAATCTTGACTCCAAGTATGTATTCTGCTTCACCCATGTCTTTCATCTCAAAATTTGATGAAAGACATTCTTTAATAGCTATCACAGAGTCAAGACTATTTCCAGCTAAGAGTATATCATCTATGTATAAGGATAATATCATAAAGTTACCCTTAAACCGCTTAACGTAGACACATTAGTCTTCCTCTATCATCTGGAAGTTATATGAGGTAATCGCCTTGTGAAACCTCAAGTACCACTGTCTGGATGACTGCTTTAATCCATAAATAGATCTTTTGAGTTTACACTTTTTGTGTTCAAACCCTTTTTCAATGAAACCTATTGATTGTTCCATATAGATTTTTTCATCCAGATCACTATTCAGGAATACGATTTTGATATCCATATGATGTAACTCTAAGTTTAAACTGTTTATTATTGCTAGAATAAGTTTTATTGAATTGAAGTGCACAACAGGTGCAAAAGTATTATCATAATCTATACCTTCCTTTGTGTATACCCTTTTACAACCAATCGAGCTTTGAATTTGTCAATTGATCCGTCCACCTTTCTCTTGATTTTAAGAACCCACTTGTTCCCAATGGCTTTACGCCCTTTTGGTAGATCAACCAATTCCCAAACTTAGTTTTTCATCATTGAGTCTATTTCTTCTTTTATTGCTTTCTTCCATTCCTCATTTGTAGGACTTACTAAGGCCTCATGAATAGTGTGGGGTTCATCATCCCCTTCTAGAGTAACTAAGAGTGATTCACCTTCTATTTGGAAACGTCTATTTGGAACACTTTTCTTGTTACTCTTTTTGGTATGAACAACTTGCTTATCTTTTTTCATTTGTCTCTATCTTTGTGTTGACTGTTCTTGGCTCCCACTCATATTGACATACCTAGATGATTCTGGTATGTTAATTTGTTCGACACTGTCCTATTCCTGAGTCTCATAAAGAGATATAGTGCGGTCAATATCTCCCCTACTGGGAAACTCTGTTTCAATAAATATAGCAGCTCTTAATTTTGTTTCAGTCACTGTTCCATCTTTAATTTCACTTATGAATACATATCTTTTTGAGGGTTCAGAGTACCTTATAAAAATACATTTCTTCCCTCTAGGACCCAGTTTCCTATGTCTATGAGAATTATCATGGGTATATTCCGCTGAGCCCTAAGGTCTAAAGATGTTTAGATCTGGTTGAAGTTTAATCTATAACTCGTAGGGTGTGGAAGCAATTGATTTTGAGGGCACGCGATTAAGTATGAAGGTTGCCGTCAATAAAGCATCACCCTAATGTGAAATTGGAAGGTTTACCTGAGCCATCATAGACCTAACCATGTCTAAAAGAGTTATGTTTCTTCTTTCGATAACCCCATTTTATTGAAGTGTGCCAGGGATAGTTAGTTGTCTAATAATCCCTTTTTATTCACAGAGATATTTGAATTATCTTGAAAGGTATTCACGACCTTGATCAGTGCGTAATACCTTGATTTTATTGTCTGTTTGATTATCTACTTCATTCATGTATCATCTAAAGCACTCTAGTGCCTCAGACTTACGTGAAATCAAATAGACATAACTATATCGTGAAAAATCATCAAGAAATGTAATGAAATACCAAGCTCTGTGTCTCGCCCTCACACTCATTGGATCACCACAAATATCAGAATGGATAATTGCAATGGTTTTTTAACTCGTATTCCCTTACCGACTGGTTTCTTGGTAGCCTTACTAGCTAGACAACTTTGACATAATGACATATCCAAGTTAGGAATCACCCCCAATAAGCCTTCTTTAGCCAGTTTAATCATTCTATTTTGATTAATATGTCCTAGTCTAGCATGCCAAATATTCATATCAGGATTATTTGAAGTCATAGCAAAGTAATCATAAACATTAAAATCACTAGCAAGATCCAAAATAAAGAACTTTTGAAATCGGAAAGCTGAACCATAAAATATTGAGTTACTATAAATGTCTGTAACTTTTCCATGAAAGTTTACATTAAACCCAAAGTCTAATAAGCAAATTACAAAAATTAAATTCCATCAGATATTAGGAGTATGAAGCACATCATACAATATCAAGGTCTTTCCACCACGCAAAACAAGTTTGCAAGTGACAATGCCTCGAACCTCAATCCTTGCATTATTGCCAACGAGAAGCCACTTGCTTTGAAATGGCAACCGACGGTATTCCACGAAAGATTCTCAATCTCGACTTACATGGTCTGTGGAGCCTGAGTCAATAATCCAAGAAAAAGAAATGGGTTCTATCAGAAAAATAGTGCTATAAACAAATGAGACATGTGAATTCACATAATTAACGGTTACCTTTCTGCTCTCGGCTTGTTTAGAACAATCACGTGCAAAATGTCCTATATTCTGGTAGGCAAAGCATTTAACCTTCTTTAGGTCTAGTTTTTTCTTGCCTCATTTCTTTCCCTTCTTGCACTGTTGCTTGCTCTTCTTGGGTGGAGGACCACCTTTCTTCCCATTTTTCTAAAATTTCTTGCCTTTTTTGGATTCAGGCTTTGATTGGGAAGGACCAACACCTTCGGTCAAATAGGCTTGTCCAGTGGCCTTATAAGTCTCCAAACATTCATCCTCTAGCTTCAAATGCTTAGCTACATCATTGAAAGTAATGATATTTTTATTATGGGTCAAATTAACTTTCATGTGCTCCCAATTAGGAGGGAGTGACCTGATGACAACCTGCACTTGCTATTCATCAGATAGATTATGTCTGACTTCCTTCAGTTCATGAATTATTGTAGACATCTCTCGTAGATATTGCATCATAGGATTATTTGGTTTTAGCTTATAGGTATCGAATTTAATCGTCAACCTTCTAAGCTTAGTCGTGGACACTCCCCCAAACTTATCCTTTAAGGCAATCCATATTACTTGTATTGTTTTGTGTGTCTCAAACTCACACATTAAATCATCAGCTATTGCACTCAGTAGGGTGATTTTTGTGATGCTATTCTTCTTTTTCCAGGATAGGTAGGCTTCCTGGTCTCTCCTGTGCTAGACCGTATTTCCAGCCTTAGGCTCTACTATGGCCATTGTCAATAGCTCAATAGCATCCTATTCTTCTAGAATATATTTGACCTTTTGGTACCAAATATCTTAGTTGTCCCTGTTGAGTTTTTTCCCTTATTCAATTCAGCAATAATGTTCTTTGATGCCATTGTTCAATATCAGTTCTGTGACAAACCTTTCCCACATTAATTTATTAAACTATAGAACATTTAAGTAAATTTACACACATATATATAACACATGTAAAGTATACAATGTCACGCACTTTCATTATTTTTTTATTATAAAATAATAATATCACATGACCCATGATTAGGATAATACGTTTGTACCTTCCATCACACAAGCACTAGCAATGCCATCATTCTCTATCAAAATTAATATAAGTATTATTCTCATCAAATATTACTTTTAAAAATACTCATCATCTAAAAAAAAGCTCCCACTTATAAAAGGTATACATGAATCATAATATAGATAAAGAAATGAAACGAAACATGTTTTTCTTGCATACAAGGCATGTGTCAAATGACAAGTCTTTACAAAGAAAGAGTAATAAAGCATGCCTTTAACAAAGTAAATCAATGGAAATGAAAGTATAAATATACATCATTTAATATGAGATTTACAATATTCTAACATCGCTTTTCTTAGCTTCTTAAGCTCACGAGGCTACTTTTTAAGGTTAGATACAAATCCTATTGTTCTAAACCAATATGTTTTACTTATGCGTCCTGATTAGAGTTTGCCTCTAACTCTTATTGCTCTTATTTATTCCATTATGACTTTAGAGTAGAATTCAGTATGTTTCTTATCTGTCATGCATTCAATATATTTACTAATTATGCCATTAACGCCTTTTATATTTGTTAATCTAGCTACATCTCTTTCAGCTATGTTCATGGCCAAAGTAGGGATAAGAAGTTGGTTCACTTCTTTTCCATCCTCAACTTGATATTCACTGTTAAGAGTAGGCACCATATTAGAGTTTAAATCTGAAGACACCATTAAAGGTTGTAGAGGAAGTGGTTCGATGGAAAATAATATTTTTGAGCACGGTCTAGAATCATCTCTTTCTTCTGGTTCCTCTTGTGGAACTTCCTTCATTGGATCTTCTTTTTATCCACTAAAGTACCCACATGCAATCGAAGTACCTTATATGGATTCTGATTCGTATGCACAGCAAATACACCAAGGAAGAATGAAGAGATGAGAAACAGAGAAAAAAGGAAGAACAGAGGAGGAGAATTGTTTTTCTGAACAAAAAAAAACTCATGCACACACGACTGAAGCCTATATAAAACTGATGCCCTTCATCAGTTATTTCATGCATGCGTGTATATATGGAAGAGGGAGTTGGATCTCAAAATAACTTCCACTCCTTCATTTCTCTCATATTCAAATAAGAAATTGTTCTCTTTACTTCTCCTTATGGACTTGGGCTAATCCACTATGGGTGGATTGGCCCATTCCCTTACAATTTAATATTAATATAGTCAACAATCTAATTAATCTAATCAATGATATTACTGCTCGCAGATCACAAAAATTCTGAGACGGACCTCAGTCCAATCAAAGAATAGATCCAACAGGTAATCATTTTTATTAGGCAGAGTCACTGTCAAGATCATATTCGTCCTATTTAAATAATTTAAATATATGTATTATATCGATCAGCAGTAAAACTTTGAAAGCATGATATTATACGTATTAAAAAATTTAAATACAAAGAGCTGCACTAGTCAAACTTTATTTTGTCTTTTATATCATGATATGGTTCTAAGGCAGTGTTATATTTAATTTCTGTGGCCATAGGCTGTATCAATTGACAGTAGTAAATTTGGGGCGCAAAATATATTTTTAGATCCTAAGGAATATCACTGCTCCATAGTCAGTTGATTATTACTAGCTCGTCCCACTATAAATACAAGCTACAAACGAAAACTCAAATCACATCAAATTAAGACACATGTAATACTTTTGGCTTTCATCTTTCCCTTTCTTCCAAGTAAACATTATGGTTGTTCTTGCACAGCCATCTAGAGCTCGTAGCTCCAGCAAAGCATACTCCTCGTGAGTTCAAGCTGATGTCTGACTTGGACGACAAAGACAATTTACGTGCCCATGTTCCACTGGTTCATTTCTACCTTCACGAGGCTTCAATGGCGAGGAATGACCCATTTAAACTCATCAGAGACGCATTAGCTCAAACCCTAGTATTTTACTTTCCATTTGCAGGTCGGCTTAGGGAAGGTGTTAGCTGCAAGCTTTTCGTCGAATGTAATGGAAAGGCGTTCTTTGTGTTAAAGCTGAAGCAGATGTAACCCTTTCTCACTTTGGTGACAATCTTAGACCTCCATTTCCATGCTTCGGTGACCTCCTTTACAATGTTCTCGCTTATGAAGGAATCCTTCATTGCCCCCTTACTTATCCAGGTATTCTAGCTAGTATTATTTCTTTTACCTAACACTTTAATTTTCTTAGGCATGCTAAAGGCGAAGGACGTTATATATATATATTATTGGTAATATAACATCCTCAATTTCATCTTAGGGACCAAATGGTAGTATATGGAACCGCTTTTAAGGCTATTGAAGTCAAATTACTCAATCTAGAATTTTACTCTTAGCGAGTACTGTTCACTGTGTAAATTTCAGTGGAGTGATTTGACTTCGAAAAATCATAATTAATTCTAGAAAAATCAAAATGGAGTGGTTCAAATTATTACACGAAGCTAACTTAATGCTCTTTTAGGGAAAAATAACTTGTTGACCACGCCTTGACCAGGTCAATGTCAGTAAACATCTGAACTTTACTATTCATCATGCATTTTTCTCTTATTTTAGCACTTTGGTCCTAACATTTGCACTATCTAATCCCCAGCTTTTTTTCATGCTTCTTTAGTCCTCCTCTAACATACCTGTGGGATTGGGATTACATGGAAGGGGGTGAGATTTCTAGGGAAATCTTAGTAGCAAACAGAAATCATACAATGTATGCAACTATATACTTGATGTTACTATATGTGTACTTAATGATCATGCTTGCATAATAATAACATACATGTTTCCATGTTACTTAATTATAACATATGGCCATACCATAAAAAGAAACAGAGCATTACTTAATCATACATGCCTCACATCATCAAGGTAAATAACCATAACATAAAACATGCAAGCAATATAAGCATACAAGTAGGTAAGTTTACTACCTGGCGTATAGCCTTTCCTTCTAGCTCTTAACCTTGCCTCTAAGGTCCCTTATTTTCATAAGCCAGAGCCTATACATAGCATAATAATATCTTTATTATTATCTAGTATAGCTCTACTTAACTCATGCTTAACTTTGGGGTAATATCCTTAATCCGACATTCCCCTTTCTTTCTATCTATAACTAACTTTATCAATAGAGATATTTCTCTATTCTAACAACTAAGAGCAATCCTCTTTATTAGAGCAGGGACTAGATAACTTACTTACCTCATTCCTAAGCTCTGCCTAGTCCCTAAGCTCCTTGGACTGCTCCTGACTCCACCAGAACTCCTTCATTCCTTTCCTTTCTTTCTCTTTCTCTTCTTTCTCTCTTCCTCAAGAAGCTTTGCTTACATCATCACGATGACATCATCCTCCTTGATAACTCACCATCATGACATCATCTATAGACAACTCAAAGGACACCTCAGGGGGTATGTGGCACAATGGTGGGGCTCTTGAGACACCTCACCAGTTGACTCAACCTTTCCAGAGAATTCTAGAGTCTTTTCCTGGAATGAGCAGCTGAGATTGTGCCACGTGTCCTTTTTACTTTTTCTCATTTTTCTAATCTCATGACATGTGTCCTTAACTTTTCTTCTTTTCCTGTAATCATGTCATGTGACACCTTGTGGGTCCCATGAGGACACCTTTCATGCCACTTCATGGTCTAAAGTCATATCTGATTACTTTTCTCAGTTCTATCCTTAACCAGGTAACTTTACTTTATGGTAAAGTACTAAAATATTATTTTAATGCCTCTCAAACTCTCATAACTACTAGGCCTACGTTTTTTGGCCTTTAAATATCATCTTGGGTTTCTAACCAAGCTCAAGCACTCTGGTGGCTTGGTTACCAAGAAACACTTCTTACTTCTTCTTTATGCCCACAGGGACTTTCACTATTTTCCTTGAATTTTCACTTTCTTGCAGTGTAGTCCCTGAACATCATCTGTATACTTCTGGGACTCCTGCATAATAGGGTCTAGTAGCCTGCCTTTATCAGGCTACAAACTGAGCTTCTAGGCCTAAAAATTGGGATATGACAGGTAACACGTCTCAAGTGTGGAGGTTTTGTGTTCGCTGTTTGGATGAACCACACCGTGACTGACAGACCAGGTATTTTGTAGTTCATGAATGCTTTAGTTGAAATAGCTAATGGGGTAAGTGAGCCCTCCATTCTTCCTGCTTGGCACAGAGAGATCCTAAGTGTAAGGAACCCACAACGTGTTATGTGCACACATCATGTGTTTGAGGAAGCCGCTGCTGGTGCCACCATTCCCTCAACAGATGACATAGCCCATCAATCTTTCTTCTTTGGGCCAACTGAGATATCTGCCATTCGTCATCTTGTTACCTCAGGTGACAATCTATAATACTTTTGTGGATCTAGCTACAGTTGCCATTGTGGGGAAGCTTTGTGAGAGTCCATTAGAATATGCGTTGGAGTTAGTGAAAAAAGCAAAAACTGAAGTGAATGAAGAGTATGTGCACTCCATGGCTGATCTTTTGGTGAGGACGACCTTGTTTTACACCTGGGAGATCATGGAGGATATCAGATCTGTCGCGTGTCAGCTTCAAAAATGTTGATTTTGGTTAGGGCATGGTTGTGTATGCTGGTCTGGCTAAGGCTGGGCTTGGCCCCCACTTCATGGAGCGAGTTTCTTTGTTACATCTACCAATAATTAATGAAGGAGAAGATGGCAGAGTTGTGTTTATGTGCTTGCCATCCAAAGCCATGAAGAGGTTTACTAGAGTTTTTTTTTATTGCCTACCTAGTTCACCGGAGCTTTGCCTCGACTACATTCTGATCCTACCTGTGTCGCGCACCTGGCTATGGTGGGTGAGTCTCCCATCGGGGATTTTCTGCATACGTCAAGGCTCAAACTCAAGACCTTGCTTAAGCGATATTGAGTCGTTTACTACTCGGACCAACCCTCGTTGGTAGGTTTGTCAGAGTTGTATAACGTACTTCGCACTTATAAAGGTTAGGCCCAACCTTTATAAGCGATTTTTCAAAGCTGATGAACAAAAACAAAATCAAAATCAACCCAAGGTTTGTATAAAAAAAATCAACCCAAGGTTCAACTAGGTGAGACGTGAGCATTTTTAGACAGTATTATTTTATTGTAGTTCCAATCACGATGTTTGGGGAAGTATCCTAACTCTTGAGTATATAGATTTATGTTTGAGGATAATAAATAGCTTACTATATTTGATATTGATATTATCTAGGAGGAAGATATACTTTAACTTACATGAACCCAACTTATTTTTAAATTTTTTTTATTAAAAAAACAGTATTTTAGTCGGGCATGATCTGTAATTTGGTTTTGCGTCCTTGTTCCGCAATCAGGGTTTGGGGTCCCGAGACCCGTGCTTAGGTTAACTGAAACTAGATAGGCGAACCGAAGACTTATGAGCGTTCAGCTGACATGAGCTGTAATTAGTTTTTTCGGCGTGGATCCGTAATTGGGTTTTTCCTCTATCGGGCCAGAGATCCGTATTTAGGTTTAGATGTAAATTTCCACGTACGCCGAAACCCAAGGAGTATGGGTGGGCTGATACCATCAATTCAATATCTGAAGCCCAAAATCGCCGTCTCTGTCATCGATCCCCGTCTTCTACAGACTAAAACGCGCGACTTGCACCGGATCTCCGTCTGTCACCCGCACTTCAGATCCGTGAGCACTCCCCTGTTTCACACGGCTCGCTGTGATGTTCCTATTAGGCCGATCGTTGCTCCTTGTATTTTGTTCTAAGCCATAGCGTAGTACTCGCCGCCGGCGAACTTAGGAAGTGAGAATTTCCGAGATGGCTTTCATGGCGGTCTTGGAATCTGACCTTCGCGCTCTTTCTGCAGAAGCTCGCCGTCGGTATCCTGCTGTTAAAGACGGCGCTGAGCATGCAATTCTCAAGGTTACCGTTCAATGCTATACATCAATTTATGGATATTTGTTTAATCTCATATTATATGCTCCTGAATGCATCTGCAAGTAGCCGTTGTAACATCCAAACTTCTGTGTTTGGATTTAGTTTTTCAGAAAGGAAGGTTGTGCAGCAGTTTTTAGTCATTTAGAGATTGAAAAGGAAAGATAAATGTGACAATTTAGTAATTCATTTTCACTCGTTGGGAGCATCACCTTTACTCAAATGGCATTATTGAACTGCACGATTTAGTTTGAAGTGACCTTAATGCTGGATGCTTGGCTGCTTAGGAATTGAAAAAAATGTAATGTGCTTGGCCCACGAATTATTGTTTGACAGCATTGTGTCTATCTTTTGTTAGTTTCAGATGCGTAGTACAAAGCTGAAGATCTCAAAGAGACTATTTTTTTTTGCACATTATGTCATTTTCTAAAAATGAAAGGACTCAATTATGATTTGCTTACATTTCTTGTTATCATCTACTTGCAGCTTCGTTCTTTGTCAAATCCCAGTGAAATCGCACATAATGAGGACATATTGAGAATATTTTTGATGGCATGTGACTTGAGAACAATTAAGCTTAGCATTATTGGACTTTCATGTCTGCAGAAACTCATATCTCATGATGCAGTTTCTCCATCTGCCCTTAAAGAGATATTATCCACACTGAAGGACGTAAGTCTAGACAAGTATTCGGTACATATTATGGTTTCAAATTTTCAATACTTGCAGTTGGATCTTGCTTTTGCTTGTACTCTCTGGCCTTACCATCTGTGAACGTTGATCCTTGGTACTTTTGTCACTGCTGTTACTTTGATTATGAGTTTCATTATTATCGATTTATGCAAGAGCTAAGACATGACAACACTTACCACCATTGTTGGAAAGCTAACTTCTGCCTTAATGGTCTGCCAAAAATTGTTCCCGTCCTGCAGCATGCTGAAATGGTAGATGAAAGCGTTCAGCTCAAGACCCTGCAGACTATATCAATAATATTCCAGTCACGTTTACTCCCTGAAAATGAGGTAATCTTCAGCTAGTGAACATTGTGCATTTGCTATATAGAAAGTAGAAGCTAATATTATAGCTGGAAGCTCGCTTATAAGCAGAATGTACTCAGTTAAATGTAATATGTCTAAATGAGGATATGCGTATTGACACTGTTGATGCATTTAAACTAGACTCTATTCTTGTTAGAGGCCTTGAACCTTCTCCAGTTTGGAATCACCTATTAATCTGTGGCTGACTTGTTTCCACTCAAAGCAGTGTGCTCAATACAATTTTATTTCCTCTTGAGTAGCCCTTTAACATCCTGTTGTGTTATTGACTAGTCTCTTTATTGTATTACTTAACAGTTTCCAACTTACTGTTATTTTTAATGAGGAACATATTATCCCTGACATCTTACTAATTTCAGGATACGATGGCCCAAGCTCTTGGTATCTGTCTGAGGCTTCTTGAAAACTCTCGATCTTCTGATAGTGTGCGGAAGTAAGAGAATATTATATTGAGCATCAACAAACTTTTCTTATTGTAGCCATTTGTCTATTAATATGATATTCTTCATCAGTTGCCTTGCATTCGTGGAGATACTAATTTCTTGTGTGTGTCTATACATGTTCTTTTGCACTTGTTTTGCAGTACTGCTGCAGCTACCTTCAGGCAAGCTGTGGCCTTAATTTTTGATCGAGTGGTTTTGGCTGAGTCTCTTCCTGCTGGAAAATATGGTTTTGGAAGTCAGCTTTCTCGTACAAGTTCCGTTACTGTTGATGTTAACCGCAGCATCAATTTGTCAGAGTATGTTCCCCGAAATTTGTAGTGGATGTTTATAGACATTTTAAGTCTTGTTTTCTCAAATTGATTTAAAATCTAAACTTACGCTGTGAAGATAATTATGCACAGCTCATTATATCATGAATCTGTTTCTGGAGGGTCTCCATTTAAGAGGGAGACTTTAACTGAAACTGGAAAACTTGGGCTTCGGTTGCTTGAAGACTTAACATCTCTTGCCGCAGGTGGATCTGTATGTGCTTATTTGAAACTACTTATTTGTTGTAAAGCAGGCACTAGTTTGTGGTCTTTCTTGTCCGTAGATACTTAGAAACTAATTTAGGTGTTCATGTTTGTCTATTTCAAGCAGCCAGTGAAATGGATTGATGTTTATTTTATGCTATTCTACAGGCAATTTGGTTACGTGCTAATATTCTTCAGAGGACATTTGCACTTGATATACTCGAGTAAGAAATTTTTTTTGGCAGCTTGTGGTTTTTTTCTTCATGAGACTTTGCACAATTTGACCTTTGATTGGCTCCCCAGCATTAGTTTCACTTGTTTCCCCTAATGGCATGTATTAAAAGCTATTTCAAGAGGTTCTAGTAATGAGCTTGCTTGAGTGAAGGAAGGTGCCAAAATAAGGAAGAAGCTGAAAATATGCTAGATAAATAGAACATAAATAAATATGAATTATTTTGATAACATTTGATATATAGATTAATTATTCAAGCATAATAATGATACAAAACAGCTCATTACTGAAGTCATCAAGGCAAAATGAACCCGATTCATTGCCTTTTGTTTTTCTATTTAACGTTTTCTCATGTTTAAGGTGGATTCTTGTTCTCTATCTTTGCATTTTTCTATTATTTTCTCTTCTCATCATGCCATGCAATACTATCTTGTTTTAAGATGGAAATATGTCAAACTTGTAAAGCAAATAAGATATTGAACCTAATATAGGCCCTAGGTCTAGCAACATATTATGTCACTGTAAATAATGCTTTTGAACCGTCATCACCTAGCTGGTCAATGATGGTCGATTGTTCTTGAGTCACCATATCATTTTCTAATGCTTTTCACTATAATAAATTGGGCAACTTTTTATAGGTTCGTTTTGTCCAATTATGTGGCTGTTTTCAGAACATTGCTACCTTATGAACAGGTGATTATTGTTATCTCAATTCAGAGTGTTGTTACTGCCAGCTTATTCGTTGTTCTGTTATTTTTGATATAATTGTGAAAAGATTTGACAGGTTTTACGACGACAGATATGTTCACTTTTGATGACTTCACTTCGAACTAATACTGAGGTAGTTGGTCCCCTTCTGACTATTTTTTAATTGAAGACCTTTAGTTCAATTAAGTTAAAAAGGAGTTTTCTGATATGTAAATAATAAATATTAAGTTACTGATAGGTAATTGTTACTGTTAGAAGTAGCCGTTGAGGGTGGAAATGTTAGACTATAGGCTGTAAATAGGATCCTACACTACAATCGTACTCAGACTATGCATTAATCAGAAATATACAGTGTGTTACTCAGTCATCCCTATCCTCTGTCTTTTATCTTCTCCCCTTTGAATCTCTCTGCTTATTCAAGATTCCTCTCCTTTCTCTTGCTCTCTCATTCTTAAGCTCATGACATACCATTTTCTTTGCCATGATTATGTAATATGTGATCAGCTTGAAGGAGAAGCTGGTGAACCTAGCTTTCGTCGATTGGTCTTGCGGTCAGTTGCTCATATAATTAGGCTGTACAGTTCATCCCTTATCACTGAATGTGAGGTAATTTTTCTATTTCTACACTCTTCTAGCTGCCCTTATTCCAATAATTATTAAATTATCCAACAATAGCCCTTTTTAATAGTTTTACAATTTGATTGGTTGCAAATTCAAACATATCAAATTTATTCACTCTCCGTGCAGGTGTTTCTCAGTATGTTACTGAAGGTTACTTTTCTTGACTTGCCATTATGGCATCGCATTCTTGTTCTCGAAATCTTGAGGGTAATGTAGATATACAGTAAATTACTCTGATTTCGTTTTGCTTGAGACATTAATTTCCTCTGTAAATATTTAATGTAATAACCGGGGATGTGTAGGGTTTCTGTGTGGAGGCACGGACAATGCGGGTTCTTTTCCAAAATTTTGACATGTGAGCTAAATATCTTCTTATTTAATGGTATTGTGCATAATGCTGTTTGATTCCCTGCCTTGTTTCTTGCTCATGCGCTCTGCCTGATGGCAGAAAAGTGGCAATAGATTATTTATACACCTGCTAAGTATTTGCTTACTCTGTCCAAATAGCATGTCTTCACCTTTGCCATACCAGGATATGTTGTTTCTTAATGTCTCCATTTCAGACTTAAGGGATTCAGCGTTATATTGAATTGGGAAAATCATATTTTAAAAAGAAAACATGTAGATGGAAGTAAATCATAGTTAATTATATGCATATTCTGAAACTTGCAAACGTTTGCCAAAATGAGTGGGTGGATATGCAGAGTGATTGGTGAGATTTGCTTACTTGATTTGAGTGTGTGTGTGTGTTTCTGTGTATAGGAGAGTCCTTGGTTCTCTGCGGCAGTAGCATGTTATTGCAATGAAAGAAATTGACACATCGAATGTGTCTTATTCTCCTCCCCTTTCTTGCCTCTGATAAAACATCTTTTTAAGATAAAAAGGGGGTTGAGAAAGGAATTGTTCGTCATTGGAATTATCTTATCTTCAAAGTTCTGATTGGCTACAAAATTTAGATCATACCTCCTTAAATGCATGGAGAAGAAAAATCAGTTTTGTTTATTGCTGCATGCTAAGAATTAAGATATATGGGATTTTGAATAGTTCTCTTTCTTTAAGTAACATATTTAGTTCACTTTTCAGATTTTACTAAGAAAAATTATGATGCTGGACTAGAAAATTAATTTATTATTTCTTGTCTATTTTTAAAATAGCAATAATACTCTTCTGTAGGGTTTCATATTTTGGTATATGATTCCTTTTTTGGCTTTTGGGATGGCCGTTATGAAGCTTGGCCGTGTAAGGACTATTTATGAGTCTGATCCATATCATTAATTTAGCTGTGACATTATAATTTTGCTGAAAGTTACCCAGCAATGTTTTTGAGGATTCCTTGTAAAATGATGAATAAAGGAGTATTTATAGCCTTTTAACAATGCGTATTTGCCAAAATAAGCAGATTATTTTTCTATAAAACATACATATGTCCAATGCAATTGTACCAAAATCTGACTTTTTATTGACTATGTTGAATATTATGATACATGTATGTTTTTAAACTTCACATTGGATGGATCTTGGCATTTTCCGGTTATGAAACTGAGATATATGTTTAATTTTTCATTAGCTTTAAAGTAGAGTTTTGAAACTTCAGTTCTCAAGAGTGGTCCCTTGATGATGAACTGGTTCTACATTCATATAATATATATTTACTACCGCAGTTAATGTAATGTAGGCACCCCAAGAACACAAATGTTGTGGAGGGTATGGTCAAAGCTCTTGCTAGAGTTGTTTCAAATGTACAGGTAGATGTTGACAACATTTTCTTTAACTAATTTTCCAGTCATACTTTGTGGACGTAGTATGGAATAAAATTTGAAATGGTATCATCATATTGTGTTGTCCTTATAGTTAGCATGTATAAATCTTGAAGATTTGGCAGTCATTTCTCCTTTGCCTAGATTTGAAATTTTTTTTATACTTAGTGGAGACTGTGTTCTCTAGGTTCAAGAAACAAGTGAGGAGAGCTTGGCAGCTGTTGCAGGGATGTTTAGTAGCAAAGCCAAAGGTATTGATTTTCATTGCTAAACTTGGTGCTATGTCGTCAATGCAAATGATGTTGTACGAGACTATACCTGGCTGTATATGGTCCTTGGTGAACCATGATGTAACTGGATATTCGGTCCCCTCTTTTTAATCTTTAGTTGAATTTGGCCTCTGACCCTCCCTTGTATAAAAGAAACAAGGTATTAATTTTCATATTGAGGTTGAACAATTATGTTGTGACATCTTAATCTCTTTGGTAAATCTTAAATAGTTGTTCTTCCAAAAAAAAAAGTTCAACTTCATGTTTGGATGGGAGTGATAAGTTTGGCAATAATCCCGAGTGGGTCTTTCTTTTGTTCTGTCTATTCTATATAATTTGACAACTTGTATTTCCTATTTTTTTGTCATCTTTATCTGCTTCATTTAGTTGTTAAAAACATGGATTTCAACTACCAATTTCTCTTTAATTCTGCAACAATCCTTCCAACTGATAAGAGCTATCTATCTACTTCTCTCCTCCAGGTCCCATGTTTAGACCTAAGAAAGTGCTTCGATATTTTGTCAATTACCTGAACTACTCAAACTGCTATTTGTAATAGGAAAGCTTGAAAATCAGAATGTGGACTAATAGGCATGAACAAGGGTGTTGTGTTACACATGTAAAGGAACAACATCTTACACATGTAAAGGACACCTTAATTGTATAAACATGAGCGGTTTTTGTTAAGATGAAGAATAAATTTGACAACATGCTCGCTCTTTCACATGCTTTGATTTTGTGTGTAACTTATAAGATTTTGTTTCTGGTGTAGGTATTGAATGGAGTCTGGATAATGATGCTTCCAATGCTGCAGTCTTAGTTGCCAGTGAAGCTCATGCCATAACTTTGGCAGTTGAAGGTCTGTTGGGGGTTGTCTTTACTGTAGCAACTTTAACAGATGAAGCCATGGATATTGGGGAGGTAATTTTATAATTCTTTATGATTGTTCCCCCCCCCCTCCTCTCCAACCACTTACGTAAGCTCTCTTGATTAATGGTCGCTTTGTCTTTGTTCAATCAGCTTGAATCCCCTAGATGTGACAACGATCCACCAGTGAAGTGGACTGGGCAAACTGCAGTTCTTTGCTATTCAATGGTTGACTCTCTGTGGTTGACAATACTTGATGCGTTATCCCTTATGCTATCAAGGTTTGTTTTTACTTGCATTATGTATATATATAGTTGATACGGATTGTGTGGAAACAGTGGCCAAAAAACAACGCCCCTGGATTTCCAAATTTTAGAAAATTTGTATATTGTTGAAATAGTTTATATCATTTTATGCTTGAAACTTATGTGGTACACGATTATTAAGATATACTGATAAGGGGCAAATTTTATTCGAATTTTGAGTGTGATCAACACGATGGTAGCTTTTAATTATATGGTGGACGATGGATTTTGTGCATATGATTTGATGGATTGTAGTACGCTCTTTTACACTATGAAGTCTGATAAGTATTTTGTTATGTTTTGAGCTTTACCTTTGTATTTTCGCACAATATGTGGTTTTCTGTCTAATATGTTTTCCTTTACTGAAAAATAGTTCAGTATGATTCATTATGTTTTTCATTCTATAATCGTCTTAAGAAATTCCTTCATGTCTTACTAATGGATGATTTGAAGGTCACAAGGAGAAGCCATTGTATTGGAAATGCTGAAGGGATATCAGGCATTCACTCAGGTAACCCAGTTGTGTTCTACATTCTTATTTAGTGATTACATGAATGATGAATTATCAACTTCAGATTTTTATTTGCTGACACTTGATATGTTGAATAACAGGCATGTGGGATTCTCCGAGCTGTGGAACCTCTAAATTCATTTCTGGCATCCCTTTGCAAATTTACGATTAATTTTCCTGTTGAAATAGAAAAAAAGAGGTACGGAGTTGTAATTGTAGAAATTATAGGATATTTATAATCTCCTAATATCTCTACAGTAATCATTGATGATGCTCTGCTTAATGATTATTAGAGTACCATTTAGGAATTCAAACTGGCATTGCCGGTATTTTGGCTAAAATTTGAGATTTTGAGCAGTTCTTTGCAGTCCCCTGTATCAAAGCGGTCTGAATTATCAGTTGATCAGAGGGATAGCGTTGTGCTTACCCCCAAGAATGTACAGGTAGAGCTTATGGTTTGGTGATGCTTTTATTTGCAGTTTGCAATTCCTTCCCGTCATTTGTATTGAATCCCCTCTGCTGTTCGTTTTCTATTTTGTGGATTTATAATATTTGGTTGCTCACGTACTTGTGTTTCACTCTGAATGATCTTGGAACTAGGCCTTGCGAACTTTATTCAACATTGCTCATAGATTACATAATGTTTTGGGCCCTTCTTGGGTTTTGGTACGTAGTTATACTTTTCCATGTTATTTGTTAGTAGCTTGAGTTCTGGTTCATAAATTATTAGATTGAACAACTGCAGGTTTTAGAAACTTTGGCAGCTTTAGATCGAGCAATTCATTCCCCACATGCCACTACTCAGGTAAATTTATTAATTTTATTTATTATTCTTCAGTGAAATGGGCTAGAATTGCAATGCTAGTTGTTAGTGGAACTCAGAGTTAACCCACACACTAGCTGTTGGACAATGTTTTAATTCATATCTACTTGAATGAACGGTCTTGGTGGTTGGCATTCTAGTGCTTAAATATAAGAGGGGAAATTTAAATGTAGATATTACTTATTAACCCTAATGTAATTACTTCTTGTTAGAAATAGAAATCTAACCCATTTTATGGTTTTCTACAAATAGGTAAAACTTTTGGGCTACATGGTTCTATGATAAGTGATGAGGAGTTTGATTTCAGTGCTATTAGTAGGGAGTCTATGAAGTCTTGTTGGACAAAGGGGGTTTGAAAAATATAAAGCAAAGCCATTTTTGGGCTTTTGTCTAACAGCTTAGTTGTTTTATGGATTATTTTTCTGGGAATTTTGAAAAGTTAGATTGATACCTTAATATAACTTCCCTATATTTTTTTATGGCTGGTATCTAGTAAAAACTGATTTTCACCTAGTAATTTAGCTCTCTTAAGGCTTTGTTTGGTTGGGGGGTTTTGGAGGGGAGGGGAGGGGAGATTTTTTGTCATTTAGTGCTCCCCTCCCCTCCAAAAGTGAGGGTTTTTGAAGGGGAGAGAAATTTTTTACCCCATTATGACCAAATTGCCCTTTATTAATTTTTAATATTCCAATTGTACCCTCAAACCTTTTTTATTTTATTTTTCTCACACCTAATTTTTTTTAATTGCTAAAACTTAATAAACATAATAAATTATTTATATATTATATTAAAATATATAATAATTATAAAATTAATAAGAAACAATGTTAACATTTTATCATATTTTTTAATTTTATTATTTATATAAATGAGATAAAAAATTTTAATATTCATAAATTAAAAAAAATAATTTTGATATGAATGTTATAAATAAAGAGATAAGGGTATATTTGTCAACTTCTAATTAACTCCCCTCACCCCCCTTTCTGAACCAAACAAAAAATATCATTTATTAACCTCCCCTACCTTTCCCTACCCTCCCTTAAATTAACCTAACCTACCCTCCCCTTCAGCTGAACCAAACAAAATCTAACTGTGATATGATTTGATGATCTATGATTTCATAGTACAACCTTCGTGTGTAATTTCATTAAGAAATTCTTTCTGGTATGTCTGCAATTGAAGCTTATAGAGGTCCATGGCACTTAATTCTGCAGGAGGTCTCCACCCTAGTCCCAAAGTTCACAAGGGAGTCATCTAGCCAATACAGCGACTTCAATATCCTCTCTTCCTTGAATTCTCAGGTGGGTCGACCAAATCAATCTTGGTTGGTGGCGCACATGAAATTTGACTTAAAACCAGTAAATTGACTATGGTTTGAGTGTCAGCTGAAAGTTTTCTTGATGCTCTTTTTTTCATGGTTTAGGCTTCTACTCTGAAAAGCTCCTGCCAAAACATATTTTCACTGCTTAATTTTTTTTTTAAATTTTTTTGTAGCTTTAATTTCCTTTTGATGTTGTGAATTATGCTTTTCATTAGTAGTTGTGATCTTCTGTTCTTTCTTTAGCATTATTTTGTCTCTCTTGGAATTTATAGGCCGTTTTCTCTAACCCAGTATTATTATCCATTTGGCAGCTATTTGAGAGCTCTGCTCTAATGAATATATCTGCAGTGAAGTCACTTCTCTCTGCACTATGCCAGCTTTCACATCAGTGCATGTCCAGTACTTCAAGTGGCGTGGCGCCAGCCAGTCAAAAAATTGGAAGCATCAGTTTTTCTGTGGAGAGAATGATATCCATCCTTGAGAATAATGTTCACAGTATGCACCTTACACAACCATAAAATGCCAGTCATTCTATATTTATGTCAGACGTTTAGTTGCGCAACCTCTTACCTTTTTCCCAGAGATAGTTTTGTTTATGGAACGTTTATTTTTGTTAAATTTAAGAGTGAAAATATTATCGTCATATGATTGTCTTTTCACTGCAGGAGTAGAGACATTTTGGGATCAAGTTGTTGGTCACTTTCTTGAGGTTTTCTTTTCCCCATTCTCCCCCTTTGATGTGTGCAGTGCTAGTTTCATATTGATTCTTGCTAATATGATATATTTTTGCAGCTTGCTGATCATTCTAATCCACACTTGAGGAACATGGCTCTTGATGCACTGGATAGATCTATATCTGCAGTCTTAGATTCAGATCAATTTCTAGATTACAAACAATTCAAGTTGCCTAAAACATCTCAAGAAGTAAGAACTTCTACCCTTTTGGTGACTGGGAAATCAATTTCCAATAAGAAAATAAGATTTGATGTGTGTATGCACTTGTAGATTGAAGCAAGCACCTCAGAGTTGAGGTCACTTGAATGTTCCGTCATATCTGCGTTAAAGGTTCTTTATTTTTCTACTCAAAATGTTGATGTTCGTGTTGGATCTTTGAAGATTCTTCTTCATGTTTTAGAGGTAATGTTGCTGCAGTTTGATCAAGTTTTGTTGTCATTTTTTTCCTGTTATTCCTATCTTCTTTTCATAATGTTGTTGAACAAATTCTTTCAGAGACATGGGGAAAAACTTCACTTCAGTTGGCCTAATATACTTGAAATGTTGAGGTAGGCCTTGTTGCTATTCCTCTATTGCATCAATACTAACTCTATGGTTGACCTCTGTTTTCATATCTTGCCCTAAGGTCTGTAGCTGATGTGCCAGAGAAGGATCTTGTAACTCTTGGTTTCCAGGTCAGCACTGATATCGTTGTTTTATCTCTAGTTATACTTTTAAAAAAGTGGCACTGAAGTTCTCGTTAACATGTTCATCAGTACATATCAAACAGCATATTTGACCAAGCATATCCTATTTAATTTCTGTGTTGGCTGTTAGTTTTGTTATTCATTCATCCAATTCTACAATTTCAGCCTTCGATCATATTGCACATATTTTCAGTCTCTTGATGCATGCTAAATTTCATTTTTGTGATTAATATATTAGTGTGATTCTAAAGTTTGTTAGGTTTCATACGCTGTGAGCTGCATAAAGTTGTCAACCATGCTAATTTTCATCCCTCCCATTTATTATTTCCTTTATAGAACCTTCAAGTGATAATGAATGATGGACTCTCCGCGATACCTGCAGACTGCCTTCATGTGTAAGATCCCAGTTTTTCATATTTGTTTATTCTCCATTAATTTAGAATAATACATCCCAGTTTTTCTTAATTCTTTACTTTTTATAGTAATACATGTGCCTGGCAAGTTTACTAACCCCATGGCATTTGATAGAGATTTTTTAGTATTAAGTCTCGTAATGAGTAGTATGGGATGATCAATAGGGTATTTAAGTAGGTAAGTTCTCCTACTTTAATAATTAGCTTTTGGGATAGAGTTCCCATCCCCATAGGTTCCCATCCATTGGTATTAGTACGAGAGCCAGGTTGTCAACAGTTCCGGAGAGGGTTACCCATGGAGGGGTTCTGACCAGTGCCGTAGAGTGCAGATGCTGAGATGTTAGGGGACAATTGATGGAGATTTGGTAGTATGAGATACTAAGTCCCACAATGAATGCTCAATAGGGTATTTTTTTTATTACAGTATGGGGCATGAGCCCAAACAAAGGAAGAACTAAAGCATACGTCGTCTCTGGCAAGAAATGCCCACCATATCCCATGTCCGTTGTTTGGAAGGATGCTTATACAAATTAGTTTTACAACTTTCTGATAGTTCATACCCAAGGAATTCCTGGATTACTCAAATACATACATGCATACATAGGTGTGCTCCTTTTGTTGTCTCATGTGTGTAGTTATATATATTGCAGGTGTTTAGATGTGACTGGCACATATAGTGCTCAAAAGACAGAGTTAAACATAAGCTTGACTGCAATTGGCCTTCTATGGACTATGACTGATTTCATTGCCAAGGGCCTTCTTAATATATCTTTGGAAGAAAAGGAAACAGGTTCAAGTTTAATTGTCAATCTATCAATTCGCTGATGGTTATTAGTCTGAACCTGCACTATATTTTGACAGGAATTTCAGGTGTTGGTTCTATAATGAAGCTGATAGACAGTGAAAAGATGGAGGAACAGACACTTAGAGTTTCCAAGGATATCAGAGACCACACTACCTATTTGTATGATGTTGATTGTGAGAAGCTTTTGTTCTCAGTTTTCTCATTACTTCAAAACCTTGGGGCTGATGAGAGACCAGAGGTATGATGAATTTTGTCATTCGTTTTATTTTCCGAATCTCCCCTTCCCTTGCATCCTCGTTTTGCTACACTGGGTGTACCCGGGATTTGTAAGCGTTTGATAGAGAACAAGAAGTGTATTTATGGGAAGATGGAGCTCCATTACGTGAGAGAAATAATAAGATTTTGTCTTTTCCAGCCTGATATGGGCAATGAAATTGACTATTGTTTTTAAAGACTCTTGTTTGGTTGTCTCCTATTTTATGTCAACTGTTGACAGCATAAATATTCAACCAACAAAAAAAAACTAGCTTAAAATTGAGTACCATGATATTGAAAAGTTTGTGCTCATATTTGTTAGCCGGATCAATATCTTGTCAAGCAGCATGTTCAGAATTTTATGGTTTTTCTTCCATATGCGCTCTATTGTGAAGTGTTAAGCAAATGTGAAGACTGGTACTGTCAAAGGATATGAATACTTCAACAAGAAATTGCTGCTGTTCCTGGACCACGTATCATTTGCATCATGCACATTACTGTGGAGACGTTGACATCCTCTAATTCTTTGCTTTCCCTTGGATGGTTACATTTGAATTGTTGTGTACCTCAGCCTCCCTATCTCCGTCCCTTACTCGTCTTTTGAATGAAATTCATCATCTTCTTGCTTTTTTTTTTTTGTATATGTATGGCTTGTTTATGTGAAATTAATTAGTAATTAGCTTCCTTGTGGCAATGTTCTGTTGCTTAAAGTTCTGTATTTCAGGTCAGGAATTCTGCTGTGAGAACGCTTTTTCAAACCTTAGGAACTCATGGACAAAAGCTTACAAATGGAATGTGGGAAAATTGTCTTTGGAATTATATATTCCCAACATTGGAGCGTGCTTCTCACATGGTAAGCTAAATCCATTATAACTTGAGAATTGATAGTTTGCTTCAACCACAAAGCTGCATCAAAATTTTTGTTCACATATAGGCTGCCACTTCTTCAAAAGATGAACGGCAAGGGAAAGAACTTGGAACTCGAGGGGGAAAGGCAGTTCATATGCTTATACATCATAGGTATATGAAGTTGATCGATCTTGTTTCCCTCTAGTTTATCTATGGCCTTATTGTTATGTTCTGTTCTGTTAAGAAAGTAAGGGAGACTGAAACATAGGTTGAAGCACAAGTGAAAAGACACGTGTAAAAATAATACTGTCCTAAATTCCTTAAATTCTGCTCTCAAGTTGAAGCTTATATAACTACTGTTGTATGTTAGTAAATGAAAAATAATCATAATGAAGATACTAGTGATATCATAGCCATGATCTAAAATGCTATTGCACATCGCACTTGGCTTGTGTATAAGCTGTATTGAAATGTTGTTTCATATCATATTTGTTACTTGTGTATAGCACTGTAGCAGCAATGCCTTGCGCACTACTAAAACTATGGGGGTGCAGAGCACATGGCATTGTGCACAATACATCGAAATGGAAAGGACATTATGTTAACTATGTATAATATATTTAACTATGCCAAGAAAAAAATTCAACTTCAATGATACAAAACCGAGTGAAACATTTGAAGAGGCCAATCATGATCATAAAGGGAACTTATGGAGGTGTTAACAATCCTTGAGCTTGTTTGTACATTGCTGTTATGCAAATTGAAAGAGACAACTTCAAGTTAGACCAAATTTCACATATTATAATAGATTCTATGATGGTGTGAATATCCCTGGGGCCTGGGCTTATCTATGAATTTTTGGTCTAACCTTGCCTTTTTCAGGAACTGGTGGCTGGAGAGTCATCTAAACATAGACCTGAATAATGAAAATTTGCCCCCTATAGATGCAATCTGAATTCAAACGATTGGATCCCGTAATCTGGACTTTTAGTTGGGGGCAACTTGCCTGTGAAGGCTCTGGCACTGGTTGGTATTAGCCAGGAAAAACTATAATCTAGTGCTAGCCTGCTAGAACAAACCATTTTTAGTACCTCGGAGATTAGATACAATTTGACTTTTGACTCAGTAAATGGCAGATTTGACTTACCAAAACAACAAGTATATTAAAATGCTGCGTGGCCTCCTCTGAGATCATGGGATTTATTTTAGAACTATTGATGGTGAATGGTATAATGGCACTAATACCATGTGATGAAGGCCTTCAGAATTGTTTTCTATTACTCAAAATCTGCCTTACAGAATGAGAGCAAGGCACATACTTAAATGTCATGCCCCAACAAAAGAATCTTATTCCTAGAATACACCCACTCATATGACAAGTTGACAACGCCACAATGCAACTACTGTCACTCTCCTAATTCCAATGCTACCCTTATCCTGAATACATAACCCACTCAAACATACATACTAGCACGACACTAACATAGACACAAACCCTAACAGAAACATTGGACACCCAAACCATAAAATGACAATGGATTTTAATAAACTTCTTATTAACAAATGTATTCACTGAAGAGACTCTGAAAGAGCGTGCATAATACTGAGTTACTGACCTCTTTCCTTCTTTTACTGATAAGATGACTATATAGTAAAGCAGACTATAGTTTGAATGTTTTACAATTAGCTGCTTTATTCTCATGTCCCTTTCCTGATTTCCTCAAACATTTACGTTGAAATGAATTTGCAGTCGTAATACAGCTCAGAAACAGTGGGATGAGACACTTGTGCTAGTTCTTGGTGGAATAGCTCGTATATTACGACTATTCTTTCCATTTTTGAAGAGCCTCGATAAATTCTGGTCTGGTAGGTTCATCATTAAAATTTTAATTTAGCTAATAGTTTGCTTAGTTTAATTTACCTACAATTCTGTTTAATTTTATTCTATGCAGGATGGGAGTTGTTGCTGCATTTTGTTGAAAATAGCTACTTAAATGGTAGTAAAGAGGTAGCACTTGCAGCCATTAACTGTTTGCAGACAACTGTTATTTCCCACTCATCGAAGGTAATGCTTATTGTCTGAACTCTAGCTGATCTTTTGCTTGTAAATGAAGAGATAGGGCCTCTTGTATCCCTAAAATTAACCATATTGGATTCTATCTTAACATATGTGAGGAAGCTGAACTATTTGTGGTCCCTCGTCATAGTATTGAGTCTACTAACGCAATTCCATGAATCAGGGAAACATGCCGATGCCTTACCTCATATCAGTAATTGATATTTATGAGCTTATTCTGGAAAAGCCACCCAGTTACAGCTCCAATGCTGCCACCAAGGTGAAGCAGGAGGTTTTGCATGGTCTTGGTAATGTATTGACTTGATTGTTCTTTATCAGAGAGATGAGGGACAAGTTGATGTTGTTAGTATTAAGTGTGATCCTAAAGGCGATTATGGCCCATTTATTCCAAAGGAATCTAATTCTAGATCTGGTGTGATCAAGGGAGCTGATCAAATCAGCTCATGGATCCCTCATTTCTAGGGTTCCCCTGATTTCTTGCAATGGCTCCCCAGGATTTTTCTATCTTAATTTATTCTCTTGGGATTTTACTATTTTACTTCCTTTTTTCCCTCTCTACTGGAGCAGACCTGCCTCCGGGTCTCTATTTACTTTGGTTCTTCTCTTCATCTGCTGTGTAATTTCAAAACACCAACAAATAAAATGTTCCATGAATTATTTTAATTTATTTATCTGCATTATAGCTAATGCTGTTCTTCGGATACAAATATTCGCACAGGATTGACAATATTCTGATATTTTTTGTGTCTATCAGGAGAACTTTATGTGCAAGCTCAAGGGATGTTCAGTGATGACATGTACACACGATTGATTGCAATCATAAACATAGCTGTGAAGCAAGCCATGTTAATTAATGATAACTTTGAAGTAGAATTTGTAAGTCTTATCTTGCATTCCGTTTCTTTAATGTTTAGTTTTTCTTTTTGTCTTTTGACTTATTCTTTTGGATGTTGAAACAGTCATTAATAATTTTCAATTTCTTGCTTCATTAGCTCCCATATTCTATCAATAATTGGATAAAGTATCATATCTAAATTTTAAAATTGACTATAAAATTTCTTAATTCATGATTCTTGAACCATATGAGAGAATGTATTCAAAACTTTTTACAACGTAATTCTGAGTGGAAATGAGTTTAGACATTTGGGAGAATATGCGCACAATTTGGAGTACCACTTTGTTAATCTTGTATGAGCAGTGTTCCTGCGAAGTATGATTGGGTTGTTTACTATACAGTCTTATAGTAAATAGCTATGTCTTCCTCTTGTTCTTTAATTCCTACGGTAATACAAAGCCTGTTTGGGTAGCAGTAGTACAGTTACATTTTGAACTGTTCAGTTGAAATATTTTCATGAAGTCGTTTTTTCTTAATCATCCCTTGTAGGGAAATGTTCCACCTGTGCTACGGACTATTCTGGAACTTATACCACTGTTGCGTCCAACTGAGCACATTTCCTCTATGTGGCTTATTCTTCTTCGGGAGTTCCTGCAGTATCTTCCTGGGGAGGATTCTCATTTACAGAGTGAGGATGATAAACTGGGTCATGAAAGGAGTTCTAACCTCGCCCCAGGTATAGAAGAATATCATTGTACCTTAGCTAGTTTTTCAGTTTACCTTTGGGGAAAAGCTTGTATGAAATCTATGCTTATTTTTGCAGACTCTCAGAAGTACAAAGCACCTAATGGCGGTGCTTCAGTATCACCTGACAAAGTAACATCTTCGGGAACTGGATCAATTGCAGCTGTCAATGCAGGCCTTCCTAGTTATATTTTTGCAGAAAAGCTAGTTCCTGTCCTGGTAGATCTTTTTCTGCAGGCACCAGTAGTTGAAAAGTACATTATATACCCTGAAATTATTCAAAGCCTCGGAAGGTAGTAATTGCAATTCAAGTTTTGAACGATGGTTTTTTATTATGTATATATGTGCAAAACGATCAGCTCCTTGTGCAATTTCAATGTGTTAAAATGTAACGAGATCATACAGGCCCTTAGAACAAAAAGGACAATTAATCCGATTTAGTCTGCAAGAACCTTTTATACAGCTCATCTCAAAGCTAAACCTTTACTCGGAAACTGCAAGCTTTTCTCTTACTTGAACAATCGCTGTCTAAGGATTGAAATTGTATATCCTTTAAATATTCGTATATGCTTAAATAATGCTATCATGTCAAAATTCAGATGTATGACAACCAGAAGAGACAACCCGGACAGTGCACTTTGGAGGTTAGCTGTTGAAGCATTCAACCGAATCCTTATTGACTATGTTAGCAAATTAATCTACAGCGGTCCAGACTCTAGCTTTAGCAAACCTGCTAGAACTCGTATATGGAAAGAAATTGCAGATGTTTATGAAATATTCCTCGTTGGATATTGTGGGCGAGCTCTTCCTTCAAATTCTCTCTCGGCATTGGTATTAGAGGCTGATGAGTCCCTTGAGATGTCAATGTTAAAGGTTCTTGGTGACACTGTCCTTAAGTTGCCAATCGATGCCCCAACAGATGTGAGTTTGTCGCCAATCACTATGTCAATACTTGGCCTTGATGACACTGTCCTTAAGTTGCCAGTTGATGCCCCTTATGTATTTTTGGTGGGTTATAAAAGGAATTAGACCTTGATAACTCTGGCAATATAGAGGGATTGCCCACTTTATTTTAGGCCTGGGTTTTGTTAGTCTGCTTAATGAAAACTAAGTTCCTGATTTTACATGCTTTAAAGGATGTTTGCTGCGCCATGTGTTCGATGAAATTGTCCTTGGCTTGTGCACTATTTAATAATCCAATATCAAATTTTTGGCTTATTAAAAAAAATATATTTCTCAAATAAAGTGCTGATGCCTGAATTTTTTGGAGGAGCTAACTTGTAAGACTAATTTTAGCTCCAAAACTTAATCATGCCCGATTCTTTCTCATGCATGACTTGCTACTATGTAGTTAATTTTGCTACTCTTAGTCTCTTCTTGCCACCAAAAGATGTTTTTGTTCAATGTGGACGTCACTGAACGTGCTTTCTTTGAGTTTTTCTTTAAGTATTATATAGTCCAGTAATGGTTTCTTTCTCCCTAATACTGTACATGTTCTCAGATTCTGTGGCGACTGGTCAACACGCTAGACCGTTGTGCATCGCGCACGTGCTCATTACCTGTTGAGACTGTAGAGCTTATGCCTTCACACTGCAGTAGATTTTCGTTGACTTGTTTACAGAAGTTATTTTCTTTGAGCAGGTGCCATAGCTGAGTGCTTATACAATTCTATTAAATTGATCTTTCAATTTCTTGGCATGCTAAGTATCTTTTGCTTGATGATGATTGGTGATCAAATTTTATCAAGGCCTTTTGAAGCATTCTCTTTTATTTTTCTCTCTATTTATTCATTTACATAGCTGTTATTTTGATTATTTTCCAATGTTTTATGCTGTTTATAGTTGTTCTAATGAAGCCAATTGGAATTTGACAAGATCTGAAGTCAGTAAAATCTCAATTACCATGCTCATGACCAGATGTGAGTACATCTTGAGCAGGTTTCAGACGGATGAGAATGAATTAGGTGGGCTTCTCTTTTTTTATGAACGATATGTTCTATAATAATGAATGTGGATAATCCTAACTTAGATATCCCACAGTTTTCCCAGGTTTAATGTGTGATTTTCCTGCAGGTGAGCATCCATTACCAAAAGCAAGACTCGAAGAAATTGTGTGTGTTCTCCAAGAACTGTCACGTCTTGTAATACATCCTGACACAGCTTCCTCGCTTCCTTTACGCCCATGTCTGAGAAGTGGATTAGCAGAAGAGAAGGAGAAGCCTCACGGACGTCCCCACCTGTTTGTGCTCCTTCCTTCCTTTAGTGAGCTTGCTTTATCAAGGTAAAGTAAATATATTTATTGGAGTATACCAACGCTTAATCCTTGACATGAGCACACAAACATGATGCTTATGAACAGCACCAAACATGTGAGTGTGATTTCCTCTCATTTTGTTTTTAATATCTGTTCTTTTGATGGACAGACAACCAAGAATACGGGAACTAGTGGTAGCATTACTTCGATTAGTCAGCGAGGAGTTGTCTCTGGAAAAGCTCAGCTTAACAAATGAAAATAATACTTCCAGATAAGACCTTATGTCATTTAATCAAAGTTTTTAGCTTAAGTTTTTTTCTTCTTAGCCCCCCTCCTCTTCATTAGTATTGTGTTGTATATTTCTATGTAGACTAGACTAGGCCCACCCTGATAGGAGGTTTGCCCTTTCTCCTCGCACTGTCCATCTGTCCTACATTATGGCCCGGTGCCAGGTGTCAACCATACTTTCTCATATCCATCAGCCACTTGAACTTACAGGGACGATTAGTTGAGCGGTTGAGATAAATATATGTAGTGTATACAGCAAAAAGAACCACTTATAGGGACAGTGGACAAGGAGACCTCATAATGGAATGTCAGTGAGGAGATCTACATTCCCCTTGCCATTTTTTCTTATCGCATTTTGTGAGTATATATCTGACATTGCACCCTAATATTTTCTTGCCACGTTAGATGGTCAAATATCTTTTTTTTTTTTTTGGGGGGGGGGGGGTCCGAAATATGTCTCATGTTATGTTGATTTTATATTTGCATTGAGGCATACGTTCTTTTAGAAGAGCATTCTTGAATTTGATCAGTTGTTTCCTTCATCAGGATTTTTTTTTAGTCACTTCTATTTGTCCTCAGTTGCATTAATAATATTGACAGTTATTTTATGCCTTATTCTGTCCAACTTCTGGATGTGAAGTTTTGAAGCATTTTGACTTTCCTGGGTCCCAACTCCTAGTCAATCCGCTTTTTGACCCTTCTAGTTATGACGTGTCTTTTCCGGTAATAATCATGTGGATATTGTATGTCTTTTATGAACACTCAGTAGCTATAATGCACGAAGGAAAATTTATACCCCATATCAGAAGGTTAGAGCTTAAGTATCAGACAAGGACGAGGATGCTGCTTGTTTGTCCACGTTAAAATTTGCGCCCTGCACCTTGCCGGATTAAAAGTAAGATGAGGATTCGTTAAATGTGTCTTGCTTGTTCGATGTAATGCCACGGAAGATCCTTCTACTGACTTGGGCTTCTTTGTAATGGGTTGACATCTGGTTTTACTGTTTTTATTCATTGGCACAATTATCCATTTAAATAATCCAAATGAACTAAACTTTTTTCCCTCGATGTCTGAAAGGGAAACGTTACCTTCATTATTCAGTCTTTAATATTTCTTGGAATCTTTATGCATATACATACAATAAGCATATCCAAGATGGTTATGTTGTATGGGCATGTATGGATAGTCTTTTAGAAAAATAGTTTATAAAAAAAAATAGCTTTTGATAGCTTTTAAAAAAAAATTTATTGAAGAATTTATAGAAAAAAATGATTATGAATAAATAAGTGAATAATTATTATTAGAAGGATTTTTGTTATTGGTAAATTATTAATAAAGGAATGAGATATATTGTCACCTGACTTTTGCAACGCACTGTTTATTTTTTCCCCCTCCACTCTCTTGTTCTCTACATGGAAGCATGAAGAGCACCGACCATAGATCTCTAGCATTGATGAGCCCAAATGACAACAACCTCCACATCCAGACGATGACTACCGCCATGAAACTCATGATAATGACGGAAGTCCTCTCTAGAAATGGATGGACTGTGACAAAGGAGGAGGATAGTGAAGGACACCCATAGGTAGTGGTGGTGGTGGTGAAATGAAGAGAGGGGAGAGGGGAGAGAGAGGGAAAAAAATAGAAATAAAATAGTAATTAAATAGTATATAAGTTTTTTATTATTCTAAAAGTTATTTTGAGGAGTTCATTAAAAATTACAGTTTGATCCATAAATTTTTTTGGGCAAATATGTCTGTTTTAAAAAAAAATTAAACTAAAGTTAGTATTAGAAATTTTTTTAAAATCTAGATTTGGGAATTATTTAAATAAGCACTATAACTTTAATCGATTATTCACTTTGCTTAAAATTTTTATAATCTAAGAGCCTGTTTGGATAGGATTTAAAAAATGGACTTATGAAAAAAAACGGGTTTTTGAACAGCTTATAGAAAAGGGCTTTTGAACAGCTTATGACAAAAAAATTGGTTTTGAATAAATGAGTATTTGGATAATTATTTTTAAAAGTATTTTTATTATTGGTAAATTATAAAAAAGGGTATGAGTATTAAATGATGAGAGATAAGAAATGAAAGGAAAGAGGATGTAAGAGAGAAAAAATATGAGAGAGGAGAGAGGGTGTAAGAAAAAGTAAGGGTAATATAGTAATTGGTTAGTTCATAAGTGGTTTACTGTTCCATAAACTGCTCTGACCAGCTTATCTGAAACCTTTGTTTTAAACCATAGTTTAATTCAAAAGCCCGTTAGAACAAATATGGCTGTTTGTTTTAAAATTTCCTCAAACCAAAGTTTTGCTCCAGAAAGACTTTTAAAACCTTGGTTTCACATAAATTAACAGGCACTAATACTAAAGTAAAAGAGCTTACTTCTCATAAAAATTATTAGGAGAAAGATCAGTATATGATCACAAGGTAAATATAAAGAATGATATGCTTTATGTTTTTTATTTGTTATTGTGACATTTTAGGGTTATATTTCTTATTGGGACCTCAGCCATTTCCCCAAAATTGTTTGCTTTTATGTTTTGATTTTTTATGCTAAAAAATAGGATGCATTATCTATCACGCGTTTTAAGCTGTGCTAGGGCTAATGTTGGGTAGAAATGGACCGCTTAACATCACTTGGATTTGTCTAATTTCTGCCTTTTCGACTCAGTCCCAACCTAGATAGATCATCGTATTGAATTTGACCTTGTATTTATTTTTATTCAGGTAAAAAAAACTTGAATTATTTTATAAGGAAATTAATTTATTTTCGAATTCGAATTCCAAACAAATCGAAGTCGAGAACTGTGATCAATACGACTTAGAAGTAAGCGAGTTTTGGATATTTGGCCATGTATATGGGACTCTTACTGAAACCGGAAACTGTTCTAGTTAGAATTAAGCGTGTCAGCGTCCTGGGAGGCGAAGGTTTACTGCCTTTTTTTATTTTAAAGCCTCGATATTTTCGCCTAAGATCCTAACCAAATAGTAGAGAATTAACTCCCGAAATTGCATAGGAGACTATTGAATATAAGGTTACTCAGACTCAAGGATTGTGTTGTAAATGTAATGCAAAGTTTTATTGATATGTAAACTTAACAACCAAATGCCTCTATCAGGAAGACCCACGGGTGACCGATTTTGAGAGCACAATAAAAGTTTTGTTGCACGTAGTGGCAGAAAGGTACATAAATCTACATCCTAGGTACGCGCATGGTGAAATAGCATTGTTTAATTATTAGTTTGATTGAGCCTGGCGACGGCGGCCACCGACGCTGCCACTCCGGCGGGATGAGTTGTGGGGTTTGGATCATTTCTCCTTGTCGTCGCTTTGGCCAAGTGAAGATGGCGACAAGCTCTCCGTTGATGGATTTTTTTCACTGAATTGCTCCACCACCTGTTCATAATTTGCTAATACTCCAAATTAATTAAACCACAATTAACTTTGTTAGTTAGTTCATGATGATGATCGGTTTTAATGTCTTAATTATAAAAGTTAATTAACTCTGAATTCAAATAAATTAATAACTAGTTAATTATAACTAATATAATAGTTAGTTGACTAATTTAGGTAGATTGAGAAATACGATGGATTACATTTAGTTATAATTAATTAATTATTTTAATTTTTTAATCTATTTAAAAAAATAATTAATTTTTATATTAAGAATTTGAGTATTTACTTAGTTTGTCACCTTCAAATTAACTAAGTTAAATGACAATAGTTCACTAAAAACAATTTTGAATGTCCTGCGATTTAATATTAAGTTTTGCGTCTTGGCTTAAATAAAGAAACGCAAGCAAAATCAAAAGCATTTTAAAAACAAATGAAATAATATTATCTATTTTAAAAGTAATTTTCAAATTTAAGCTTTTATACATCAAAACATAAGGGTAAAAAGAAGGGAACCTGTCCGCCGATTAATTGAGATACGACGCGTCTCCCCGAGAATTCAGTTTGCGTTATGCTAATGCCGTTGTCTTCGATGGCACCAGTAACATCTTTACGTGACACATGCCCTGCCGCTTGGTTTTTCTCGGCCGCGGAATGCATCGCCTCCGCGGCGCCATCCTTCTGGACTCCTCCAAGTATGGCATTCTCGGCTGCCCTCATCATGGCCGCGTCCACCGGAGCCACCGTCTTGTTGGCCAGCTCCCCTTCCACGACGAATAAATCGCCGTACTTAATGGGTTCTTGATCTTCCTTACGAGGTTGCTCTTGGCTCATCTTTCTTTCTTTTTCAGCCATTAGGGTGTGTGGGAATGAAGGGTTATTGATATTAATATACGTGCCCGCATGGCAAAATGTTTAGGGTGGGGGCTGGGACACGTGTGAGTCAATGCATTTAAAAAACGCGACGAGGAGGACATGATAAACATTTGGCTGCGAATCAAGCCGTGTTTAACATGAACCAATGGTCTGTTTTTGCTATTTAGGATAACCATTACGACACGTGTCCTTCGCATGACATGGTCCATTTTTCTATAATTTGGATGTGGCGTGCGGGCATCGCGTGCTCAACAGGATCGATCTTTCTCTAGTTCTTCATTATGAAGCACTTTGAAAGATTCATCAAGTTAGCTTTTTTTTTTTAATTTCTATTTTTTTAGCTATCCATATATCCTCTAACACAAATTCTCGTGGTATTATTTTTTGAACTTGAATATGGGTTCACGCGTACGTACTTACGGGTCGTGATGTGATGTGATGTGGTGAAGATTCTCCCATCTAGCATGCACATGCAGGCCCACTAGAGTTCTAGAAGATATATCTTGTTTTTACAAGTTACGTCGTCCCGGTACGTATGAATTCGCTGACCAACAAAAAAACACAAAAAGGATCATGGAGGTCGATCAGGTTATTACACCAGACTGAAAGGGTTGTGCGGCAATTTAATTCGGTCTTATAATAATTAATGATGTATTTAGAGCGAAGCACAAAGAGAAAGTAAATGGATTCGTTAATTTCAAAGATGCGTGTCCCTGAACTTATTTAATTTTAATATTTTTCAGGGGCTGAAAATAGTTAAGTTTAATTTTAAACACTCCAACAAAGATTTAGAATGAGCGGGAGGTTATTGGAGGCAGGATACATAATGCACTCAACAATAGATTCTCGAATGAATAATTAAAAAGATGTAAAGTAAATATTTTTGTCTTTTGCTGTCACTTCAAACGATAAGTGGGAATTTTGGCAAGGGAAGAAAGAGAAAAGAGGGGTATAATAATATAAATGGGACGAGACGTCCACGAAGACGCGTTCATTTGACACGTAGGTTGCCATGTCGGTATCCCATTGGCCCGGTAATTCCGCGTTAAAATGCTAGCGTATACAAGTGTGCATGTCATCATCGTAATTTCCGCGAAACGCTGTGCCCATTTTTGTCACCGGCCAACGCTGAATCTGGTTTTCCCCCTCCCAGCTCTTCCCACTCCAATGACGAGTCCTGGACCTCCCAGGAACACACACAGAATATGAATCGAGTTGATGCATTCAAGATGCAGCGGAAGAAAGTGAGAACCGAAATGAAGAACATTTTGAAGAAGCTTCACATTGGTAGCAATCACGATCCTAATCCATCCCACGACACTCCTCCGCGGAATTTGGGAATGTAACTTGGGATAAGTTGGGGATGTTGGCAACAGTAAGCCTCATTAACTTATTAACTTAAACTAGATGTGGGCCTTGTGCTTTATATGGAGTTTAGCATGTGTCACATTATTCATAACTTATATACAGTACAGCTTCTTTCTTACTGATATGTGGGTGTGTACACTTATTTCTTTATTTTTGGGATTTTCTATCGCTGGGATTTTCAAGTGACGGGATGACCTTTTTCTCTCCGTTCCTTTCAATCTTGAGTCCACTTTTTTTTTTTTTAATGCAGGGATCCAAATTTGCGCAGCTCACTGTGTATTGAATTCCCTGCAGCGTTTAGTTATCCCATCTTATCAAGATCAGATGCCATCGCCCCCGGCCACAGGAGATTTCTGTAAATTCCACCACCCCTTAGCAAAGCCACTTTTCTCAAGTGTGAATAAGGAGACTTTCTGCATAACTTCTGTGAGGAAAGAAGGAAAAAGGGAAGAATTACGATATTTGAGCTGTCAAATATATCGATTGCTGATGCAGGCAGCAGAGCCATTTTGTAAATGTAAAATCATAAACTTGTACGAGGAACCATTAACTGTTAATATATGTAAAGATGTCTTTTGTGGGTGTGGGATGTGGTGACACTTATGCTAAGCTCCTAATAAAATAAAGGAATGCAGCGTGATGAGATATTGAGGAAAGATGATGCACTCCAGTAATGGTTGTTGAAATTAATGTTGATGTATGCTGGTAGGTTGGCATAGCTTTCCATGATAATGAGTAACGACTAATTGAGGGGCCAGAGGGGCACTGGTATTTGATGACAGGAAGCTGTAGATAACAACATGCCTGACGATGCCCCTCACGATTGCATAGTTTCTAAGGCTTGTTTGGTTGGGAAATGTTGGAAGAGAGGAGGGCAGGAGAAAATGTGTTTAGTTGAAAAAAATGGAGGGGAAAGGAGGGGAGATTTTTTGTCCACGAAATTTTTTAACTATTTATGATCAAATTGCCCTTATGTATTTTTAATATTCTAATTGTACCCTCAAGTTTTTTTTTTATTTTTCTTACACCTAATTTTTTTTAATTGCTAAAACTTAATAAACATAATAAATTATTTATATATTATATTAAAATATATAATAATTATAAAATTAATAAGAAATAATATTAAAATTTTATTATATTTTTTAATTTTATTATATATATAAATAAGATAAAAATTTTAAGATTTATAGATTAAAAAAAAATTTGATATAAATATTATAAATAAAGAGTAAATAAATTTAAATAAAGAGATAAGGGTATATTTATCAATTTTTAATTAACTCTCCTTCCCTTCCCTCCCATTTTAAATTAAATAAAAAATATTATTAATTAATTTTTCCTACTTTTTCCTCCCCTCTCTTCAATTAATTTAATTTACTCTCCCCTCCGTTAAACTAAACAAAGCCTGAGAGAGCCTGTGAAGCCTTCTTGTGAGAATCAGCCAGAGCCTCTAATCTGAGCAAATCTGGCAATTGGCTGAATGCTTGAGAAACGGCCATGCTAACTATGCCTTGGCCCCAGAAGGGAGCAGCAACAGCATATCCAAGTTCTGCTCTTCATCTCACAGCTCCCGAGTAAGGACTCACAAAACCCATGCCGATGCAGCGATCATCAAAGCATATGGATCGACGCCATGGGTGAGGTATGCAAACGTCTCTTATAAAGGTCAAAGCCTTTCCTCTGCTTCTGATTGACTTTATTCGAGTACACTGAGTCTCTTGACCGTCTCCTGGCCATAACATAAAACCATCTACGTCGCTTAAGCTTGTTAAGTCCCCCGCCATTAAATTGCTCAAATCTGTTGCTCATTGCTCCTTCCTCCTCGTCGTCCATCTATAAGTCCCCTCCACAATTATTTTTCATTATTATTACGACGACTTACTTCTTTGCCCGCCGCCGCAAGAAAAATAGATCGGCCAGCTTGGTTAAGTTTTGCAATCCAAAGCTTCGTTAAATCTTTTGTGGACCAAAGATTGAGGAAACCCCTAGGAAGCAGGAAACAGGTGTTTAATTGGATCCGCATATTCGAGTGAAATTATTAATAACATTAAAATTCTCAAAGCCACGCAAGAACAGGAAGGAGGCCGCCATGGTCATCCTTTGATGCCGCCCAGCTAAGTGAGTTTAAACGCAGCCATTCATTCGCTCCCCGCAAGCAGGTATAGTGCCCTAAGCTACTCTTGATCATCTATCTATTTTTTTAGTCTTGACAACCTTTTTACTGGCCCACAGAAAAAAAAATGAAAATATTGTTGGGCTGATATCAGGACAGAATGTATTAACGAAGCAATTTTTTTAATCGTTGCTTTTTTTTTTTTCAGTAGTGCTAGTTGACGATAGATATTCAAGTTAGTAAATGAATCATTAATGGGACCCAAGAAGCTGGAAAAAAAAAATCCTGTTAAACAATCAGTTGACAGATCCGGATTGGCAACCAAGTTCAACACAGCACGCCTATCAACATACCATCCACCACTCGCTCCTATTTGTTATGTTACACACCAAAAACATAAAAACAGTTTAGCATGCAACCATCTCACAAAAAATACGCAATAAGATGGGTCCTCATTTTCACCGTCAGATGAGATTGGACATTCTTCTTCTATGACGACGTAATGTAATAACCAAGTTAGGATACTATGAAGTGAACATCCTGCTTCCAGGATTGGTGGCTTTCGATTCCAAACCATTGCATTTAGGACTCTCTGTGGTCTCACCAAGCCGAGATTTCCCGGTTGAATTTTGTGTTACTGCTTTCAATCGGAGATCCGAGCAGTTCAGTGATTGGGAACCTGAAAAATGGAGGGAAGCTCTAGTGAGCGCTGATCTTATACTTCTTGATCTTCCACCTATCTCTCTTTCCGAATCACATTGCCTTTGGCGACTTGCAACAGTGGAAGTCATGAATCGAGGCATAGAATTCGATATATTGCTTTTGATATATTTCTTAGATGCTTTTGGAGTTTCAGTGACCTCTTCCACATTATTTTTAGGGCTTATAGGGGCACTTTCATCGTTTTCCAGAAGCTTATACGTAGTTGAGAAGACCTTTTTCTGGTCGTCTAACTTGAACTCAGCCTTCTGAATTTGATCCCTTAGTTTCTGGTGTTCCTTTTCAGCTTCCCTCATCTCTTCTTCGAGCTCCAGGATCTTTTTCTCCTTTTGCTTTCTCAATTCCTAAGGTGCATGGATGCATAGATAGTTTAGCTATCTTCAAACAGTTTCTGCTCATGAGCTCACCCTGGGACAACTATCAGCAAGTTTACCTCTGGTATTTCTTTGTTGGACTCTGTTGCTCTTGCCCTCTTTGCAAAGTTTAAAGAACATTGTCTCACAAACATCTTCGAAAGGGCTTTATATGCACAAGCATCAGGACCTTCGAACCATTAACTGGATTACTAATTATAAATTAGACATTTCTGGTTTTGATAAATTTAGTAAGCGTGACTATGCATGTGTTATGGCCTAAGATTTTTTTTTTTTAAAAAAAATATATATATTATTAATTCAATTAAGCAATGGAATATGTATATATTTGGTGCAAAAAATTTCAATATGATCAGGGTAGCCGAGTGGTCAGAAGGCTTAGGCTGTAGCATTGGGCTCTGCCTTCGAATCCTAGCTACCACAAAAGTGGATATATTTTCATTTTTTCAGCGCGTGAATTTACTATTTTGCCCCTCCTATCATTTCTTCCTGCAACCGTACCCCCCTTTCTTCATTTTCCTCTGAATTTCTTCAGCGGCTGCAATGGAACGAAAGACCGTGGCAGAGCGACGACAGAGAGAAGTTTACGCCACCGGTATCGTGCGAGTCATTCTCTGCCTCGTGCCATCAATCTCCTGTCGTGTTGTCGCCACTGGTGTGTCGTGTCGTGAGGAAGGTTCTAGTTCTGCTGATAAATAGAGCCAGCAGGGAGAAATTTGGGTCATCACAGAGAAATCAGGAGAGAAATCATGTAGTATAGCAAGGTGGTGTGGCGATCAGCATGTTGGGTGCCTCTGTTCTGGAGTTCTATTTGCTAGGTCACCGTCGTGTTTGGGTACCGTTGCTGCCGTGTACGTTCCGTTCACTGTAGCAATTCCCAAATCCTCAATCCTTTTCATTTCTGTTTGTCATGGCCTATGGGTATGGCAGATGAGTGAGGCTATGTGAGAGGGTCAGAGGCAGGGGAGGTAGTGCTTGGGTCAGGCAGAGCTACGGTAAGCGTATCGTGAATCTCAGCTGGCGACGCTTACCCAGTGGTCTCTATCCATTGTTGTGCAGGTATTGAGATTTTGGCCATTATTCTCCTTCATTTTCTATCTTGATCAGTAGTGATTGCTCTGGGATACTTTGTGTTGTGGCCGTCGACTCCCCTGTTCTGGTTTGTGTCTGTGTAATTGATTTCCCAAAGTTGTGCTGGAGGCCGTGAGTTGAGGAGTTTGCAATCTCTGTTGGGTGTGTGATCCCTGCGTGATATGGTTGTGTGTTTTGACAAATTGGTATTCAGCTGTTGCGTGTTATGTTGCCCGACTCCTCTGCTCTCGGCTAATTGTTATGTGTGAAATTTCCATTGCTCCTTTGGTTCCTCAATGTGTTTTGTTGAATATGTGTGTGGATAGAATCGTGAGGAAAGAAGAAAATGCAGAGGTTTGCAGTTGTGTGGGAATTTCAGTTGTTGGGGTTGGTTCTCTAGATTGAGTGGGAATGGCGTTGCTGTGTGAATTTTTCTGCTGTTGTGAATGTATATGTATATGCTGGGTGTACGTGCTCTGGGAAGTCCTTGTGTATTTATGTGTGTAGTAATGATATCAAAGGAAATAGGAGACAAACATGTGGTTAAGTGGAGTTTCTGCTATTGCTATAAGAATGATCTATGGTCATGTTTTATGCTGTGTGTGTGTGGCCGTAGAGATATATGTATATATATTGATACTGCACCCAAGTAGCTGTGATAGTGTTAGGTATGTATGTGTAGATTATGTGAGCAGATATATGGGTTGAGTTTGAAAAGGAAGTGGTTGGATTAAACAATGAGAAAATGGTCAACAATTATAGAATTGGATATTTTACTTATTGAAGTTAGATGCTTTAATGTATGTAAAGAGACACTGAAGTATAGAAGAAATTCAAGTACCAAATCAAGCAAGTTGAAGCTAAAGTTGAATGGAAATATTAGAGAACTGTTAATGCGGGGATTAGAGTTTGGGTGAAGGTTTTGGAGCATACGTGTTGAGTTTATGATTGAAGGGGTGATGTCATTCACTTAAATTAAAATAATAGATTAAAGATGAATTATTTCTGTTGAACTTTGAATAGTATGTTAATGCATGATTATTTGCGGGATACTAGGGGATTGAGCAACGAAAGCCATCAGAAATTGTTTGACAGGAATAGTAAAGGTTTAAGAGTGTACCAGGTGAGTGAATAACGTTCCCTAAAATTTAAATTTTCCAATGCATTGTCATTTCAAATGTTGAATTTCAAATATGAATTTCGAAAAGCAAATTTTAAGAAAGTATGATTTAAATCGTTAGAAATGATTTTCTTTCAATTGGTTTACAAAAGAATTATGATTATGCATGAAAATGGATGAATAAGCTTTTTGAAAAGAGTTTGGCAAAAGTTGCATTGAACTGATGTTATTCATGAAATATATTCTTATGCGAATTTCATATGATTTTACAGTAACTTGATTTTAAATGCACATGCTGGGGTTTTTGAGATTCAAAGTGGTTTTTACTAATGGTTATGGCATTAAAACGATTGAGATTATTTCATGTGAAATAAACCCCACACATGATGGAAACGTTTTAGGACGGAATACAGAACACTGGTTGCTAACAGCAGTACTGTTAGTCCTTGGTGCACCTTGGTTACCCGGGCTCGACGGATATATGTGGATTTCATACTCGCGATGGATATACGTGGGTATTGTACTTGCGACAGATAAACGTGGGTCTTGTACTCGCGACGAATATACGTGGGTTTCATACTTGCGACGGATATACGTAGGTCTTGTACTCGTGACGAATATGCGTGGGTCTCGTACTCACGACGGATTGTGGCCTCGAGCCACCAGATTATTACGTGGGTCTCGTACTCGCGACAGCTAGTGGCCTTGAGCCGCTAGATTGGTTATTTACCCTCGTGGACTGTGTGTCCACGTCTATTTTTGTTCTGTTGAAGTCCTATAGAAAAGATTAAGATTTTGAAAGGATTCATTTTATAACAATTGATTTGGAATTGTTATTTCAAATTGTTTCTTTGAAACAATGATGCCTACAGAAAGATTATGATTTTGAAAGGATTGTTTTTAAAGGATTACTGATTTGAAATGGTTATTTCATATTGTTGTTTCCCCTGAGATATAAAGGTTTACAGAAAGATTTGTATCAGATTACGAAATATTATGAAATATGTTTTCAATATGATTATTTATTGTTTATTTCCACATTCTTTTAAATCATATTTTTGGGACGTTATTCACGAATAGATTATTTGGCCCCAAATAGTGCAGGTGACCCTAACCTTTCAGCTGAGCAGTGAAGAGCCTCGTTGTCGATCTGAAGCGTCATTTTTGGCAAAATTACTTTTGATATAATTATCATTAAGAAACTGCTTGTATTATTTTGAAAAGAAGGTAAATGCTCCACATAGTCCTTAGAAAATATTCTGTTAAATTATGAGATACAATTTATTATGGTTTTTATTTCAAACATTTCATTTAAAGTTTTAGGCTTTCGGAATGTGAAACTATTCATATTCCGTGCCGGTCACGGTCCAAATTTTAGGACGTGACAGCATGGTTCATACAGTTGTTGACCCTTCAACAAATATCCCACTGTTCATATTCTATGAACTTATACCAGAAAACTATCCTCATTTCATGTGAGCAAAAGTTGGTGCTGTATGCATCATGCAAAATAGAGACCTGTACGGTATCATACCTAAAGAATCTGAGTATTTAAGTTAGCTTGCTATTTCTGCAAACATGGAAGACAAAAATCAGTTAGAGGATGCTTTCACTGTGAGGAAAGGTACAGCAATTGAGATGGCAAGATGGCCCATGTCTGCAGTTATCAGCTTTTTCAGGCACACTTTCACATCCAACATCTAGAAGGACATAAATAGACTTGAAAGTATTTTAATTAAAAAAAGGGCAGAGTACCGACCTATAAGGCACATGAGTCCTCTTCTTCCTCAAAGCTGAAAAGATATCAGCTAAAGCAGAAAGAGAAAGATTAATGGCTCTGCCCTCATCAAGTGTGAGTCCTACGGCTCCGGTTTTCAGTAACCGCTCGCTCCCTCCGAGATCAACCATCCGCAATTTGCTTATTTCCCTTTTGCCTTCCAAAGCATATCCACGACGGAATATGGTGATCCTTGTCAAGCTAGATATATATGAAGCTAAACAGATAACGTAATTATCAAGCTAAGAAATTAATGGAAAAGGTTTGAAGTATCTGATTAGACCTATAACCCACCAGTGTGACCTGCTTGATGCCTCATTCACATTGGTCCAGGAAGTGGATCTTGCCCTCCTACCTTTGTTGTACCACCATCTGGTTTTAACAGAATCTGAGATTTGCACTTCTGAGAGACCCTCAATTTCGACCAATCCCTTTGGATCTGTTTGAATGTTGAGATTGCTTGAAAAAGGGATTAGCTTAACAGCATCAGAGGAATGGGGTGCTTACTGAACTTAGTCTTACAAACAAAAAGTCGGAGTTAGAAAGCTCCCCATCTTATCAGAGTTTCATATGCTCTACTGCACGGCCTCCGAGCCAGCAGATCTCTAAGACTACCCATGTAAACTTCTAACATGCTCATTGAAAATGTAAAAGATGATGAATTCTCTAGAGAGGCTTGACCAAATAACTCTTCAAGAGCACGGTGAATAATTCCTGGCCGCTCGGTTGTACCATTATACAGAATTATTTCAGAATTTAGACTTACCGCTTATGTCTGGTACTGCTATACAAAGACAGTAAATATACCCATGCATGTGAACGCAATACTGATACTCCGGCTCACCATTGTGAATGTCTTGCCAGTGCCTGTTTGTCCATAAGCTAAAAAGCACACATTTTGTCCGTCCAGTGCAGATCGGAGAATTGGTTCGACCTCTACATAAACACTTTCTGCAGAGGTTCAAAAGGGAATACTCCTTGAGAAAATTTTTGAACTCGAAGTAAGGACAATTAAGCAACAGCATTAGATACTAGCCTTGGTTTGCTTCTTGAGGGAAAACCTTATCAAATTCGAAGTCCTTCCTCGTTCCCCCCAAATTAACCTGAATCCTTTCTGATGCAGCTGAAACTGGTTCGGAAGTTCTTCTCTTCTCTGCTAATAAAAAGGGTCGAACTCTACAGAATACTCGCATGCTGCCTGGTTTGCAATAGGCAACTCTTAACACTGGAAAGTATGGTAACAGTATACATAGATTCCTGTAAGCAGAGCTCCTATTTGGACAGCATATGCTCAGTACCTTTGATGTCCAATATCTTACTCAGTGCTTCCCTCCGCTTTTTATCAAATACGCACTGCTCGTTCCTCAGCTGCTTAACTTCTCCTACACAACCAATTCGATTCCAAAAATTAGTTTCGTTGCAGTTGAACAAAGCTCCTTGTCCCCAAATTAAATTCGTAATAAAGTAAATTGTCGAGACACTATACTTTCTAGATTTGATATCAATTGGTCTAGCTCGTTCTTTTCGTGTTCGGGGATGACGCCAACATCAGTGTAAATGGTGGAAACTGGCGGCGAATCGGGGAATTCACCAGCTGCTAGGGACCCATTGACCGAATCTGGATTTAAATTCGAGGAAGTTGATTTAAAAGCCTCAACGACATTTTCTGATGCATGCTCTGACTGGAACAGAATCTGCTCCTCACTAGAAATAAACATCTTCCCAGAAAAAGCTGAGCGTATAGAGGCCACCAAGAAAAGATCACACTTCACTCCAGCCTTATCCCGCTGGATCGCTGATATCTCAAACAATAAAGCAGAAAATGAAATAGTAGATTCGTTCTGTGCACCCAAATCCAAAAAAGTATTCTATAAGGGATCAAATAAGAAAGGCTGAATAAAGATTCAAAATGAGAAGTTACGGAAGTTATCCCTGCTTCTAAGTAGAGAGATCTGACTTCGCCCATCCACGAAGACTCGCGGGAAACAGCGATCAATGATTCTACCAAAAAGGAAAAATGAATAAGAATGGTTGACAACAAAACCAAGAAAAAAGAAGCAGAGTCACACTATTAGAAAGTGCCCAGAACGTCTAGATGCCACAAATTGAGCCCGCAGCTAGCGCAAATTGCAAAATATGAGAATACTGACCGGCTGCAAGAACGAGAACAGAGCACTATTTTTCGAACCTGAGAAAAATGAAGGGAAATGAAGAAATATAGCTCGTCCTCGTCCGATATGATGGATTGCGTTACGATGAAGCTACAAGGAAGAAACATTAGCCAAGATTCATGTAACCCCAAAAAGAAGTTATCGGGGAGTCGTGCAAAGAAGAGTAAAAAACTTGAGCACAGACTTTCAAAGAAACTTGAATTTATGGGAATCACGCAAGAAGAAAAGGCCTAGGAGTTAGTTTCAATGATTGAAAAATCCCCACGACCCTGATTACGAGGTGAAAGTTCCTGGGGAGGCTCACTAAAAGAAATAATAAAAGAAAAGAAAAGAAGCTTAGTGGTTGGTCCGGATCTTCAACTGAACTGCCTCGACTCCCGAGTTCTCTCAGGCCGGGAGCGGGGCTTCTTTTCTTTTCTTTTATTATAATTTACTACTATTCAGGATTTAAATATTTATCGGAGTTATTTATTTAATTTAAATATTAAATAAAGTTTATGTAACATCATCCTCTACCATATTAAATTATTAATTTATAGGTTATATAAATTAATTTTAAAAAATAATAAATAAATTTAATTAATATTTTATATTTAGGATTAAAATAAATTTCTAATTAAATCTTATATTTAAAATTAAAAAAGTAAAAAATTAGTTAATTAAAATAGTCTTCACTTGATCTAACTTATTTATTTATTACCCATTATTCCATGGATTTAATTAACGAAGAGGTAAGATATATGATCATTTAGAGTGTGTTCAATCTTTATATATTATTATTTTATTGTTGTTTTAGTCTCGATATTTGATGAGGTATCTAAACTCTTGGGTGTCTAGTTTATACCTAGGGATAATAAACTACTCATCTTACCTGATATTAGTATTGTTTATAAGTTTTTAAATTGTGAATAAATCTAATTTTAAAAAAAAAATATAAAAAAAAATATAGGAGTATTTATTAACCGGTTATTTTGATGGGCCCCGACTTTGTTACGCTGCATGTTTAATTGGGGTGTTTTTTTTTTCAACTAACTTTTTGCAAATTAAAAAAAATAGTATAATAACATTTAATTGAAAACTAATTCTACTTTACTATTTTCAACCAAACTTTGGAAGGATTTCAGCTAAATATAAAAAATAGTTAAATAACTATTTTAAACATCAATAATAAGATATTAAAGTCTTTAATTAATAAACACCATAATAAAAAAATATTTTTATTTTTTATGTGAGTATATATGATTGAGTAAATTTAAATATTGTTAGGTTCAATTAGATAATTTTTTCCGTTTTTTTGTATTAATATGAATTTAAATCTTGATCATTAAACCACCAAAACCCTATTAGACCATCGCTTATTAGTACAAAAAATACGCTTTATATAATGCATAAATTTTGTTTCTAACTTATTTCATGTATTCTCTCGTTAAGAATTTTCTGTTTCTGTTTTGACTCATTAGAACTCAAAAAGCAAGCTTCTTTTTTAATAAATATCAGCTTGTTTTGGGACATACTGTGGAGCCCTTTCCCTCCAAGCCTACTGGCCCATATTTTATTATTATTATTTATTTTATATAAATATTATTTTAAATATTTTTATTATTAAATATTAATAAAGCTAGTTATTTATTTATTTACATGTGTTAATATATTATAATTAATTAATATTATGTTAATATTTATTTAGATTTATAATTATAAAATTTGAGATTTTTTATAAAAAATAAAAAAATTTAAAAGTATAATATTAACAATTTTTTATTAATATACTGACTCCAATATTAACGATCCACCCATTTCCTACCTCTATTCATGCATGGTGGGAACGTGGTTCTTGAAAATCAAAACTTTTTAAATTCAGAGATTAATAATTATGATATTTATATTCAAAATCAAAATACCTCACGTGGTACACTTTTAGAATAATTATTTGATCCATAATGTAAGTTTATATTATTTAAAGAGTAATTAATATTTATTAGTCAATTCTATCTTTTTAATTGATAATTAAATGTGACTCTTCACATTATTTTCTCTTAATTAAAAATTCATTTGATACAGGTAAACTTAAGAAAAATTAATTTAAAATAAGCTTAATGATTTAACTATAATTATTAATTTCGGTGAATTAGTTGAAATGAATTAACGTGTAGACGAGAAAGAGTAAATCTTTTAACTAAACTCTTATATATATTTTTTTGATACAAAACTCTTATATTTAAATATGAAGTAGAGCATACAAGAAAAAGAGACTAACCAAAAGGGAATAAAAGCAGGCCGAACTAAGGCTTGATGGGAACGAAGTTGGAGTCATCTTAATTTGACTTTTAAAGCATAAAAAATATAAAAAAAAAAAAATCAAAGTCAAATTAGATGAAAAATAATGTTTTGTATAACCTTAGTACAATTGACTTTTTACTCAAAATATCCCTCTAATTGAAGAAACTTTTAATTTTTTAATTTTTGATTTTTTATGATTGAATTTAATAGAATAAAAATTTTCATTTATCATATAAATAAGTTTATATTAAAGTGACTTTTTTAAAATAATTAATCTTTTAAATATAATTCACATCGATCCTTATCTTGATTTTAACTCACAAAAACAAAATAAAAGTAATTTTTCTGACTGCTAATCAAACAAGTTCTAATAGGCCAGGTACTGCTCGTATGATAGCCGTATGTAAAGCCTAATCAACTTTTGTTGTGTTGTTGTGGGCTAAATTGGTTAGTTCATCATATATCAAGTTATGATGGGATTATTAGAAGTTAATTTGAGTGATAAGTAGTTCAGTATCGCTTAAATAAGATATTAAATTTAAATCTTGACGTATACTAAAAATTTTTGTTAGAAAACTCATCCACTATAACTAAGTATGTGATACATATTAAATTTGAATATAGTTAAAATAAATCTAGGTAACAAAAAAAACTAGGGTGGGCAACATAGTATAAATAAATTTTATAATTTGATATAGTATAAATAAATTTTATAATAAAATCAGATCAGATCGGACAAGAATATATAAGTTAATTAGGTTAAATTAAATTGAGTCCTAAATTAAGTAATCAAATCACATAATCCAATTTAGTATAACCTGATTAAATTTTATTTTTAATATTTTATATACTTTGAATATTAATTTTTAATAGTTATTAAATATTCTTACATGTGTATAATTAAATGTTGATGTTTTGAAATGAGTTTTATGTTATTATAAATATTTTTATTTTTTTATTGTATTTATCAAATTAAAATCTTGCTTCCCATGCAAAAAATAATTAGAAAAATTGAGGTCTTAAATTATCTAGATTGAAAAATATTACCCCATATCCTTTGTAATTATTTAGTCTTTTAATAATCTCATAAAACTTTTTTATAATTAATTATTTTTCACCGTATTTCAGTACACTTCTCCCCAACTTTAAAAGGAAAAAAAGGAACACAACCGAGTCAAATGCCTGGCCGTAGTAAAATCGAAAGCACATTGGCAAAATTGCACCTAATTCTCTCTCCTTCCCTATCGGTAACACTGAACTGGATAAACTTGAAAATTCGGCAGTAGAAGGAAACAAGCAGACAACAGCGCGGAATTTATCCTGATCAGGGTTAGGAGTTCACTCTGATTCTACACTTTTCCATTTCTCCTCCGTTTAAGTTGGCTTCCATGACTATCATTTTTCTTTTTATTTTTGAATCAAGAAATTCTTCTGCATCGCAGTTTAAGTTGGATGTAGATTTTGAGCACGTTGAAATGCATCACCTTATGGTCGGGTCGTAAAACTCGGGGGCAGTTTATTTTTACTGTCTATTTTCTCTTTTTTTATGTCTACTTTGTGTCTTAGGAATGATTAGGGGTATTCGATAGTTTCAGCGAATTCAATCTGCTATTTTTCCTAGGTTTTGCTTAGGTGTTTGATCATGGAACTATGGTTTCGGGTTTGAATTCACACTGAATCCCGATAAATTCGATAAGTAATTCTCTTTTTGTGGAAAGAACGAGTTTGACCTCTAGCTGGATGCCGGAGTCTATCATAGCATGATCGGTTGAAGTCGTGAGCTATAGATTATTCATTCAAGGAGCCGAGCTTCGAGAATAGTAAGGTTAACCTGATACAGTGTCGAAAAATTTCACTCACAAATCTGAGCAGTAAACTGACTGGAATGATATTACAAACATTAATCAGAAGCTTGCCAAATGTTTTTTGGGTATTCGTTTACTGTTACGTTTCCTAGCTAGTACATAAATTCGTATAGTGTGATCTTGTTTGAGGTCGCTCGGTTAGCTTTTCTTGCAGTTCCGAAAGTCTTCGTTCTAAAGGTGCACAAGAATCAATACCTAAAGTACCTTTTCAGAATAAAAATTTGTTTTTTCTCCTTTTCTTAAAAGCAATAAATTTGTAATTTAGACCCATGAAATTTTCTGTAATTGGGTTTTGGACAGATATTGGGATATACATATTCTTAACGTGAATTGTATGATATGGTTGATTCAAGAGGTCTTAAGTCGTGCCTGAGTCCGGTTGGTTATTTAGTGTTTGTATTGCACACCTCTGCATACAGCCTTTGAGACTTCTCCGTTTCTTTGAACATTCTTTTTATAAGAAATGGCCATACTCTACATGCTGCTGAATTTTGTCTTCTGAATGCTATTCGAAATGCCCCTTAATATAATTCTTAACTGCCATTGTTTTTCTAGTGATTTAATGGGATTACTGCACAAAAGCGTTGACTGTTTGATTAAGGTCTGTGTGTTCAATACACGTACATTTTTTTATCTGTCAGTAATAGGGGTACATGATGGAACCAACAGTTAGTTCATTTGTGACGTTTAAGATATTTTTATATGGTCTAGTGTGATGGATTCAGCTAGGCATAGTTCATTTGTGATATTTAAGATATTTTTATATGGTCCAGTGTGATGGATTCAGCTAGGCATCTTGAATACTCTTCATGTGTCAGTATTAGAGGTTTAAGGGTTTACACTTGAGGTTTAGAGTCAAACATTTATACGCATAGAAAGTATTTTGAAACCTAAAGTTGCTGATCTGGATTTGATTCTGCGTACCTGAACATTGCAATGGAATATTCAATTGAGATTACCACCTTTGCATTTGGCTAATTTATTTACATACAATAGAATATGTATGCCACGAGATTTATTTGTGGTGGCTGCAAATCATTCAATATGGTATGCCTTCCTATATATTTTCTATAATTTTTTCTGGATATACGATTTATGCTATGCAATTCATATTCTTTTGTAGTTTTCGCCATGCACCGTGTGGGTAGTGGAGGGAACTCAAACAATTCAATTCGACATCGAAAGGAGAAGAGGCTAACATATGTGTTGAATGACTCTGATGACACCAAGGTGATTCATTAATTTATGATTTTAGTTCTTCATACGAAACATAGTTTCTTAACTGTTTCTTGAAATTCACATATCCGAACTTCTAATGCATTGTTTTTACTGTCGTGTACCTGAAGCTGTCAAATTCAACTACTTGACTGAGTCTAATTAGTTATTGACTGATTGCTTAAAGGTTATAAATATGCATGATTTCGTCTTTGTTGGATCCCAGATGAGGATAAAGTTTAGTTGTTGTTATCCACATTATTTTCTATATTTTGATGTTAAGCCCCATAGTTGTTGATTGTGCACTTGTTTTAACTGACTTCCTTCTACTAGGTGCTTACCAATTGGCATTTTCTTCAAAATGTAGCACCGCATATTTTGGTTGGAAAGTCTTTTAAAATAGGAGGCTTGTCTCTTTTGATCTGCCCATCTTTGTTTAAATTTTTCTTGCTCTACAGCATTTTGCAGGCATAAATTGTTTGGCTTTGCTCAAGTCATCAGTATCTGATGGGTCTGATTATCTCTTCACTGGAAGCCGTGATGGCACATTAAAACGATGGGAGTTGGCCGAGGATGCTGCAACATGCTCAGCTACTTTTGAGTCTCACGTGGACTGGGTAATCCTGAGTTCAGAAATTGCAAAATTTTATATGCACTTTTGTTTTATCTTGTAGAGTATTTCAGGAAAATCCTTAGTTTTACCTATTAGTTTTTATTAGGAAAAACTACGAAAAATAGTTAAATATGACAAGGAAAAGGTATTGAGAATCCATTGATTTCTCTTGAACGAACTATAAACTGCACTTGATACATTGATTACTGAAGCATGCCTAGTTTGACTCTAGTTTCGTAGTCACTGAACGCTCAAAGTTCTTCAGGCCATCCTTTTGTTATGTTTTCATCACTTATGTTGTAAATCTTAACTCCTTGAAGTGTGAACTGGCCATCAAAGACTCCCCTCTTAAATTCCTAAAACTATTAGCAGTGAATCCTAATGGCTACATTACTAGGTGTGGAAATTTGAAGGATTGAAAGTAGAGAGAAAAAGCCTCAAAATATTATTAATCCTTTAATGAATGAGAATACAAATAAGCCTTTATATAGGCAAAAATATAAACTAATAGGCTAAACTTAAAATCTATCATAATCCTAATATCTCAGATTTATTCTTCTAAGATATGATAATTTAATATTCAAATCTGATCCTAAATAATATCCAAAACTTAATTTCAGATAATTAATTAAATAATTAACAAAATATAATATTAATTAATTATAAACTAACGTATCTCAACACTTCCTCTCAAGCTGGATTTACAGCTTGAATATTTGTGCTTCTCAACACTCCCCCTCAAGCTGGGAGGCAATTTGGATGTGAGCAGCATCATTATAAAAGAACCAGAACTTTGAATATTTAAACTAGTAGTGACTACTGAACTGAAATTGAGTGGATCTTGAATCTGGATTTTAAGACCAAGTTGCGAATTTAACGAAGAATTTCCCTGTTGGAGGCCTGACAAGAACATTTGCAAGAGAGGAACTTGATAAAGAATTATATGTACTAATCATATAACCTATGAGATTTTGTGAGAAGATAATCAAGTTATTCTCTTCCATCATATGTATTATTCAAGAGCAACATGCCCATATAATCATGGTAACCCATTTGAGTTTACACATTAATCTAACCTCACTTGAGAGAGATGAACTAATCCTATAAACTATGAGATTTTGTAGGAAGAGATCCAAGTTATCCTCTTCCATCATATATAACTAATCTTCACTTGAAGGTGTGCCTTTTCTTCAGGCTTAACCTTCTTCTCCATCAAGACTTTAACCAAAATCTAATATTTCTACTCTGATATCATGTGAAAATTTGAAGGATTAAAAATAGAGAGAAAAAGCCTCAAAATATTATAAATCTTTAAATGAATGAGAATACAAATAAACCTTTATATTGGAAAAAATATAAACTAATAGGCTAAACTTAAGATCTATCATAATTCTAATATTTCAGATTTATTCTTCTAAGATATGATAATTTAATATTCAAATCTGATTTTAAATAATATCCAAAACTTAATTTCAGATAATTAATTAAATAATTAACAAAATATAATATTAATTAATTAATAATTAATTCTAAACTAACAAATTTCAATACTAGGGCATGGGAATAGGGATGCCCTCATAGTCAGAAAAAAAAAATACAAATGCACAAGTTCTTAGCCCTTGCACATGCCTAATTATTGTGCTTATTGCAGGTCAATGACTCTGTTCTTGTGGGTGATAATAAGCTTGTTTCTTGTTCTTCAGATACGACCCTTAAGGTTTGTTAATTTCTACTCCATAATTGGTCCAATGAATCCTTGTTCTTATATTTTTATACCATTATTAGTTAATCATCTTCACTCCCTTTTCCCTTCCCCGTCTTCTATCTGTTTTGTTTCCAGACATGGAATCCCTCGTCTGATGGAACTTGTACTAGGACCTTCCGTCAACACTCTGATTATGTTACTTGCCTTGCAGCAGCTGAAAAAAATGTAACGTAATTTGAGCATTCCATGCTTGTTATTTTGTACATCAAGAGTAAAGGTTCATCTTTATGCTTTTTATGTTCCCCATTTAACTTGAGTGATAGTATTGATTGAATATCAAGTTTGTATCTTTATCAAATCCATTTTTTGATATTGATACTATTGATTGAATGTTAAATTTGTATCTTTATCAAATACATTTTCTGATCCTTTTATAGTGTCATGCATTTTAGAGCAATATTGTTGCCTCTGGTGGACTTGGTGGGGAGGTCTTTGTATGGGATCTTGAAGCTGCCCTTGCGCCAGTCTCACAGTGCTATGATATTTTGGACGAGGGTTGTTCAAATGGTATCCATGGGCCTGGAAACTCCTTACCAATGACAAGCTTACGTAATATTAGCTCTGCCAACAATAATATTATCTCTAGTAACACCACTCCCATGCACACTACTCAGTCTCATGGGTACATTCCAATCGCTGCCAAAGGCCACAAGGAGTCTGTTTATGCGTTAGCAATGAATGAAGGCGGAACCCTTCTTGTCTCTGGTGGCACAGAAAAGGTACAGTGGAGCATTGATGTTCATGTTTAATGTTCTGACTTGGTGATGGCTGTGAGGCTTCTGTTGTTGCCTTCAAAACTTTAAGAGGTGTTCTGTTTGAAGCTATATGATCTTAAAATTCATTACGTAGGTTGCATGGTTGTCTAATTAATCTCTTTGCTGCTATAGGTTGTACGTGTTTGGGATCCAAGGTCTGGATCAAAGACCATGAAATTGAGAGGGCATACAGATAACATAAGGGCTCTGCTTCTAGATTCAACTGGCAGGTTTGTTGAATAGACATGTAACTTTAAGGGAAAATTTTCAGCTGAGACTTATATCTAAATTTTATGAGGAACTTCCTTGTATCCTATTCGCTTACAAACTTCTTCACTGTCATAAAATTTCCCCGGTATCTTTCTACTTCAATCTTTCTCATATACCATTTTTATAATTTCTAAGAGCACATAGATGACTATGCATTCATATTATGTGACATTATTTTCATTGGCTTCATCACCATCCACAATCTGTGCAGTTTTCTATTGGATACATTTGTTGCATAAAAGTAAGGCACACTGTTTCTTGTAGGTAAACTGAGATACTTTTAATATTTACTATTGCAGGTTTTGTTTGTCAGGGTCTTCTGACTCTATGATAAGGTAAAGTATTTCTAGTAAAAAGGCGTACTCTATGATAAACATTTTTATTAGGCGTTGTTTGACTAAATCTCACTATCTTCCTTATAGACTTTGGGATCTTGGTCAGCAGCGTTGCGTGCATTCTTATGCAGTTCATACAGATTCTGTTTGGGCACTTGCTAGCACCCCATCCTTTAGTCATGTTTACAGCGGTGGGAGAGACTTTTCAGTGAGTACAGTTTTACTTGAAATTTCATTATCATGTGAATATATGTGACCTCCTTGTTCTGTTTAACTTGTGAAGCTCGCCTTTTTGATGCCCTATTCTTTTGTACCTTAAGTTATACTTGACAGATTTGCAAACAAGAGAGAGTGTTTTGCTTTTTGCTGGCGAACACCCCATCTTGCAACTGGCTATGCATGATGACACTGTATGGGTTGCCTCAACAGACTCATCGGTTCACAGATGGCCTGCGGAAGTATGTAACCCTCAAAAGATTTTCCAAAGGGGCAATTCATTTTTAGCTGGAAATTTGTCCTTTTCTAGGGCAAGGGTGTCTCTCGAAGGATCTACCCCTGTGAGTTGCCTTTATTTTCTTAATGTTGTCTATCAAGTGACGTATTGTTCTGGACACTTGTTATACTAATTGCATGTATGCTTTTAAAGAAGAAGCATATTTTATTTATTCACTACTAGTTTGTACAATAAGGGGGTGATAGTATTTGTCTTTCCAAGAAGAGGTTCTTTCTGTATTGGGATGTGGTATTGATAATTTTTCCATTTTGTGGCTGAAATCATGTTGTTAGGTTCCTGTTTATAAAGAACCAACCTTAACCATTGCTGGCTCCCCAGGAATAGTACAACATGAAATTTTAAATAACAAGAGGCATGTCCTGACAAAGGTAATGTTGATATCTTCTTGCTCAAGTTACTTTACCAGCATGTTTATGTTATTGTTGTTTTAATTTTCTGCTGCTAAGTTGCTAGCCTTTGTTTCCATGATTTCGTGAACTGATATATCGATTTTTTGTAGGATACTGCTGGTTCAGTGAAGTTGTGGGAGATTACTAGGGGTGCTGTCATTGAAGATTATGGGAAGGTAAGATTTGGTTGAATTTTCCAACAGTTTTCGGTTAGAATAGTGGCATGCCAAGCTGTTCTGTTTTGAAAGGAGCTTGGCTTTTGTAGTTTTTTTATTAAATTTCAATGGTGGCTAATGAAAATGTTCACTATTTAGATTTCGTTTGAGGAGAAAAAACAAGAGCTATTTGAGATGGTATGGTTACTGATCTGCATTAGCATCATACTTTTTTGGTAGCATAATTTTTTTCTGTAACATTTTATTGCAGTTTGTACCGGATGGTTTTAACATCCTTTCCATGTGGTTTCAGGTTAGCATTCCCACTTGGTTCACAGTGGACACTAGGCTCGGATGTTTATCTGTTCATTTAGACACACCTCAATGCTTCTCTGCAGAGATGTATTCGGCGGACCTAAACATCGTTGGCAAGCCTGAAGATGATAAGGTAAATGAACATATAACCATAAGAAAATCACCGGTCTTTATCTGTGTTAATGGGAAGTTAAATCAATGGTATGGAGTATTTGTATTCCTGGGAGTACTGTCTTAAGACATGCTATCGAAGTTCCCAGGAATATTTTATTAGAATGTTGATCCAAAATGAAAATTCTTTGGAATCTTGGTCACTGTCCTGTCTTAATTCCCATGTGGCACCCGGTTAGTATTCTAGATTTTTTTGGAAATAGGACCAGCACCATGACCGGCATCATTCCAGAGGTTGGAGGGCCCCCAGGGAGCCTTTTGTCCTTTGTTGCAATGCTTTAGTGCATGCATTGAGTGGAATTACGAGGAAGCTTGCAGTAGTTTACTATCAACTATCCAAAATAATGTCTGTTTCAATAAAATTACTGAAAAAGTTAACAAAGTCTTTCTACAAATCTGCAGGTTAATTTGGCTCGTGAAACACTTAAAGGGCTCTTGGCACATTGGGTGATGAAACGGAAGCAAAGAATGGGATCGCATACTCCTGCTAATGGTGAATTGCTGTTGGGAAAGGAAATGACAACCAGAAGTCTTGCCCATTCAAGAATTGAGGTTGATAGTGGTACTGAGCATGATGCTATGGTTTATCCTCCTTTTGACTTTTCTATGGTGTTCCCTCCTTCCATTATTACTGAGGGCAGTCAAGGGGGTGCTTGGAGGAAAAAAATTACCAATCTGGATGGAACGGAGGATGATAAAGACTTTCCCTCTTGGTGCTTGGACTGTGTATTGCATAATCGGTTACCTCCCAGAGAAAATACCAAGTAACTTCTTGTCTTGTGACTTTTCTCCCTCTCAAATTGGTTGCACTTTACTCATTTGCGCTTATATTTTATATTTATATATAGCTCAAATCATTATTTTTCATCTTTTGATGAATCAAAGTTGTTTTCCTTGTTCTAAAATGATGAATTGACTCTCGAGAGTTCTATGATGGCGCTTTAAATGCCTTGCAAAACATTAATCAGCACGCTGTGTGCTTAAGAAGTTAAAGACATCTTCCTACTTTCTGATCTAGTGGCGTTTACTAATTGTTTCTTGTATTAATGTTTTATTTTTCTGTACTTCTGATATTTATTGTCATGAAATGATTGGATTCGTATTCTTATTTTAATAGATTTAGAAAACAAATGGAATATTATGAATTCAAGTGTCTGAAGCCTGAACTTATTATGGCATTTTTATTGTTTTGAAAATCTTCAAGTTTACTTAGGTTTTTTTTTCATATGATACAATTTATTCTGTGTTAACCTCTGCAGATGCAGTTTCTATTTGCATCCCTGTGAAGGTTCTAGCATTCAGATTCTCACGCAAGGGAAGTTAAGTGCTCCACGTATATTGAGAATTCACAAAGTAAGTTTGTTTAATCATAGCAATTGACAATTGGGAATATAATAGTTACTTGGATATAAAAGGAGAAGAAGCTCTCCATATGGGGGATCTTGTATTTGGCCATCCTGGCTTGGATATCCATATCTTCATGAAAAGGACAATCTATGTAGGAATATAAGTTTGTCTAGATGACTCTCAACATATTCCAGCTGTTGTGAAAAACTAGTAAGCACTATTTGCAACTATGTTTCTTTCCTCTAGGAATGCTAATATTTTCAACTTTAGGAATACTTGCTCCTTTGATTGAGTATGGGTAGTTCCTCCTTTTAAGTGTTTACATTTTGCATTGCTCACTCTTTTAAATGAATTATGCTCTAATTGGAAATATTATGATAAACTGCTAAGCGAGTGGGTGTTCTGGCTTTCTGCTGCTATATGAATGCATCTGTATCCAATATATTTAGCTTTAATGGTCAACTAATAATTCAAAACAAAACTGTAGTTTTTGCCCTGAATTTGAAATTTTTTATGTGCTGTCCATATATATATATATAGTTGTTTATATATTTCTTATTGAAACGCTTTATTTGGAGGAAGGCTATGAGAGGAGGGCACGCAGTAATTTGACACACTCATCTGGAGACGACTTCTGTGAGTGAACCATAGGGAAGGATATTGTAATTTTTTTGGGCAGCGTGTGTTTTTTGACAATTTTTTTCCAGTTTTGTTTCTATCTCGATCATTTTGTGTTCTAGATGCAATTCATAGTTTGCGGAATTACTGCTCGTAAATGTTTTTTGATTGAGACTGTTGATTATTGATGTCCTGTAGACACTTTGAATTTCTCCCAGGTAGACATTGTATTCCAAAGTGATCAACTGATCTTTTTATATTTATTATTTCCATCTAGGTTATTAATTACGTGCTAGAAAAGATGGTCCTTGACAAACCATTGGATAGCTTAAATGCTGATGGTAGTTTTGTACCGGGACTACAACATCAAACAGTTGGGGATGGATCTTTCCGCTCTGGATTGAAGCCTTGGCAAAAGCTTAGGCCTTCTATTGAGATACTGTGCAACAATCAGGCAAGCTTTTATGATGTCTCCAATGTTGTATTTTGACAGTGTATGTAACAGTTAACTATGCGGTGAGATTGAGCAAGTATAGCGTTTTAAAGCTATAATTGAACTAGTTTCTATTAAAAAATGAATATTTTGTTTCCTATTTTGCAAGGCATTAGTGATATCATATGCCGTTATAGCTCTAGAATCTCCCCCACCAACCCCCCCCCTCCCATGCGTCTTGGTCACTTGGGTTGTATATTTGGAAAATACAACTCTGACCAGCTTCTAAAGTCATGCTGCATAATTTAGGGCCAATTTGAAAACCCAGTTGAGTTGGAAAGGAAGAGTTTTGCTTTCCGCAAAGAAAATGAGCGTGCGCTGAAAAGTTGTGATGTTCAAAGTGGAGTAAAATCCAGAAAGACCTAGGCACTAGGCATTTGAAAAACACGACTGTAAGAATTACTATTAATTTATCACAGTAGTGAGCTAATTTGGCCATCTATTTTGTATGCTTCAGGCCTTGTCTCCTGAGATGAGTTTAGCCACAGTACGAGCTTATATATGGAAGAAATCAGATGACCTGATTCTAAATTATAGAGTGGTTCAAGGAAGGTGACTGTATACTGCACGTGCATCAGAGGTGGGTATAGTGCGTTGAGTTTTGCTCAGCTTTTCCATGTCACAGCATGTCCACAGACTTTATTGTTATATTAATATTTGCAGGTTATCTCCGTGTAAAATACTACCGAGCATTGTTTTTTCTGGAAGTGCCTGTGTTGATCAGCGGTGTCGTTAGAAATTTGTAAATTCTGAATCTCGCTGATCAGCTTATAGCGGCATTCTCCAGACCTGCTTGGATAGTGTTTTTATTGGAAAAAGTGTTCCTTCGAGGTTTGAATTTTTATCTAGCCGGCATGCTATCTTCGCTCATGGGTGGCCTGCTTCTTGCAAGATGAAGAGTTTTGACTCTGTTGGTGATCATGCCTGGACTATTGGGATGTTTTCCAGGCATTAGGTAGTTATTTATAGATATGACCTCAAAAGCATTGTACATTTGAAATGTGAATTATATATCTAGCCATAGAAATTATTCTCAAGGGGTATCCTCACATCTGTTCCTATCCTGTTATATTTATATTTATTTATTTTTCATTTGTTTCGAATTGGGCACTTAATATCTGTTCTTAGTCATCCTCCCCAACTCCCCTTCCTCTTGCGTGTACATTTTTGGAATATTTGTGAAATTTTAGCGTATGCTAAGAATAGGCCCTTGCTTCGATCTTGATGACAGGTTTTGACCTGAAGTAAATTTTTTTATTCTTGAAATTTTTAGATTAATTTAAAATTTAATGCTTTTAATATACCATTGTTCCATTTTAAGTTTTTAAATATAATTTTTATAACTGAAATGATATTTTGCGCATCGAATGAAATTTGAAAAATGAATTATATCATTTATGAACATAATAATTTTATAAATTTGGCCAATCAACAGAATATGTGGTCAAAAGCATTGAACGATGAAGTCGAGCCGGGAGCATATGGCCTTTAATAGAAGGACGTGGGCGGCTGCCATGCATGGGATTATCGGTAATAACGACAAATAATTAATTTTGAAACGCAGACTGCCGTTTTAAAAGATCTAAGCATGCGATGCTGCCAAAATTTTACAATTAAGCTTGTTGAGTTTTTACTTCAATATGGTATGACCTTCTTCATTTTTTCTTTTTATCAACAATATATTATGCCTCACTCTACCCCTTTTATCGGCCATCCTTCCAAATTTTATTATCAAACATACGTATTTCGTGACTTTAGCAAAATTAATTTTATCTTTACATTTACTCCACCCATTTGTTATAGTAACTTACAATTCTGCTTCACTATTTAACACGTGAGTTTCATGACTTTGGTAAACAAAGTTTTACTTTTAGTTAAAAATAAAAACTATACATATAATTTAAATTACATTTATCGGATTTAAATTGATTTATTTTTCATCATTTAAATTAAAAATATAAAAAAATACTCCTTATAATCTTTAATATAAGAGTTAGATAATTAATTTATAAATATTAAAAAATTAATTAAATTAGTTATTTATTAAATATTTTTTTAAATTTAAAAAATAAAATATATTAAAATTTAATATTTAAAATTAAAAAAAAATCTTTTATCTAATTTTTACATCAGCTTTAATCTTTGATATAAGATTCATTTATTGGTACAAGATCTAGTACTCGACGGTCACTAAGTTGGCCACATGCTTACGCAAAAACGGGTCAGTAAGTTAGCCCCATCCAAAGCCTCGCATAGTTGAGCATTCGGACTATCGCGCCCAGCGGAAAACGGCTGGCCATGCAAATGCGGGAAGGACAAGCGCGTTGTGGCCAAATGACAGCCAGAGAATAGAAGGAGGGAAACAGCCCGTCGGAGCCCCGTTCCGTAATTCTATTTTTCTATCTCCGTTCTCCAAAAGATCCACGCTCACCGTTTTTCCCATTACGTTTTTGTCATTATCTTACTTCTCTTTAGTGTGTATTCCAGAATTTATCCTTCATTATTTCCCTGCCAATAATTGTTGTTCCGTCATGAGTCTACATCTTCCTTTCTTATTTCTGATTTCACTTCTCCTGTAATTTCACTTTTCCTGCTTACTCTTTCTTTTCCTCTCTACTTTGGGGTATACACATATATTATTTTATGCATGGTTCCTTTATTGGGGGCGAAATACAGCTTTTCTTGAATTCTTGAGAGTTAATTAGTTCATTTACAGCCTTCTCAGAGGAACGCTTTAGCCATTGAGACGCTGCTTGCAGAAGTCATGGCATTGGTGATGAGTTTACGGGTTCCACCGTTTGCTGGAACTAACACAGTGTTCAGGCATCGGTGCCGACTTAAAGCTCCTCGAAGCTTAGATAGCGGAAGCTCTACTGTATTGTCATCAGATTCAGTCGCCGTTAGCCCAACTTCTCCGCTGGTCGATAGAAAGCTAAAGGATTCCGTCATTGAAGAAGGGAATGGGCGGTTACGGGTTATTAGAGATGAAGAGAAGATAAAGAATGCCGTTTTGACAGAGTTACCACCACTCTGGGACGATGGTTATGGAACTCAGACCGTGGAAGATTACTTCGTCGCAGTCAAGGAATTGAATAAGTCTGATGACGGCGGGCCTCCCCGGTGGTTTTGCCCAGTTGAGTGTTCTCCTACTTTGAAAGACTCTCCTACTCTTCTTTTTCTACCCGGTAAACAATTTTCTCGTATTGATTTCATCGGAAATTTATTCAGTTGCTTAATTTTAAATGCCCTGTGGTGTGATTTGAGTCCTGATTTTTGGGATACATATGAAGCTTGTGTGGTTAAAATAATTCAGATAATGTTTTTCGAGAAGTGAATGTTAATTGTATTCACCTGTCAGTCATGGTTGTCTATTTACTAATATTAATATCGGAATATCTGATCTTTTATAATTGCTTGAATTCAATACATGCAGGGCTAGATGGTACTGGAATGGGCCTGATTTTGCACCATAAAGCTCTTGGGAAGTATGTTGTATTATTCTGATTAATAAAATACTTAACATCTCGAGTTTTCAGCATTAGAACCAATACTTTAAACATAGCATATATGGAGTGAAGGTTATTGGCAACGTTCAAGCTTCTTGAAGAGAAATGACCCCACGACCTTACTTGAACAGGAACTATTCTATTGGCTCATAACCCTATCTCCTTGAGTTTAAAATAGATGTCCTCATTAAGGGTTTGCATTTGTAAACATCCTGCTACGCTGTTTGTAGTCATGTACAAATTCCAAGTTCACCGTTTTATTGTCTGGTTCGCATGAATTATTCTGTAAACTTTCATATGATTCTTCTTTTATTCTGTTCTTTTTACTTTTTCTTTCTCCAATGCAGAGCTTTCGAAGTTCGCTGCTTGCATATTCCTGTTCATGATCGAACTTCATTTGAAGGTCTTAGTGTTTTAAAGTATTCTTTTTCCCATTTTTTTGGAAGTTATTGATCTACGTGTGTCGTGTTATATAGTTTTGTTGTGATCATCTGTGTTTTATAGTTCTAGGTGTTGTTATTATCAATAATTAACTGAAACTTATTTTCTTGAATTTCACAAATATGAAGAACTGGTGAAAATTGTTGAAGAAGCTGTAAAGCTTGAGCATGCCTTATTTCGAAATAAACCAATTTATTTGGTGGGAGATTCTTTTGGAGGATGCTTAGCACTTGCTGTTGCTTCTCGTAATCCAACAGTTGACCTAGTACTGATATTAGCTAATCCAGGTGAATCTGAGGATACTCTATTCATTTTGTAAAATTTGTTCTTGTCTTGTTTTCCAGTGAAAGGTCAATCATCCACTAAAATTTTACATTGTGGCTTTCCGCACTAGCTACGTCATTTGGAAGATCTCCATTGCAGCCTTTATTTCCTATCTTGGAGGCTTGGCCCAATAAATTGCACGGGGCTGTTCCATTTCTTCTTAGTTTTGTTATGGGTAAGTGATCTGTTTTCCACCGGTTGGACTTTTAGATTCAATTTTTTTCAGTGAGTCAATGCAATTCGTTCTCAAATGCTGCATGTCCTTCTTCCTCTCCTTTTATTCAAATATCTTGTGGATGGGAATGAGTCCATGCATATTCCATATGTTGCTGCTGTGTTATGCACAAATGCGTGATTTAATATCGAACTATTTGTGCTCACCTTGCGGCTATGATCAAGGTTGTGAACTTGGGAATTGCTTTTTTACGGTTTTATTCAATGGGAGAGTGCTCAAGTCTCTTACTTCGGTTTTGTATTAATAGAATTTTACTTTGACTTTCTGGATTCATGCTACATTGCTTTATTATTATATCAATTATATCATGATATCAGGTGATCCAACAAAGATGGCAGCTGTCAACATTGAGAATAGGCTTCCTCCTATGAAAAAAATTGAACAATTGTCTGACAACCTTACTGCGTTGCTTCCATGTCTGCCTGTAAGAAGTGTTTAATATTCTATCCATATTTATAGGCTGTATGATTTTATATTTATTCTATGATCTTTTGGCTCTACTTTATGACAAGTTCCTACTATGGAGGCTGTATTTTATTTACTTTGTCTGATCTCGTATCAGGAATTGGCCGATATTATACCAAAGGACACCCTTCTTTGGAAGCTGAAGCTTCTTAAATCTGCTGCTGCATATGCTAATTCACGTCTTCATGCTGTGAAAGCTGAAGTGCTCGTCTTAGCTAGGTTATTACTGAGATCACTTCTTCACTCCATTTTCAATACTATCTGCGTCATATAAAATATGTGTCAAGTTACTTTAAAGTAGATTGACAGAATTTTAAATTCTAGTGGCAACGATAAAATGCTTCCCAGTAAAGATGAAGCTAAAAGACTAAAGAGTTCATTGCAACGCTGCAAAGTACGTAACTTTAAGGAGAGCGGACATACCCTTCTTTTGGTACGTGAAATTACTATATATATATATATTTGCAACCATCTTTCCCATGTCTTCTAGTGCTTTTATATATGGCCTTTCGCATTACCAAAAAAAAAAATGTTGTCTTCGGGCCAAAGTTCATAACTTGATGGTTTGCCTCAACGATGCAACATTTATCTTCCATTTCTGTTTTGTGTTCACCTAGATATAACCGTAATTTCTTTGGCGTGTTCTTTCTCCTTCTAAGCTAATTTTGTTATCTTCTTTTTAGCTACGCATAGATATATGCCACAATATCTCATGTATTCAAGAACTGTTTTTAGGATATGCAGTCTTAAACGATATGCACTTTTACAGTACATCACCACCATCAAACGACAAGCAAATGAAATGATGTGCTAATTTGTATAAGTTATACAATGCTCAGGGTTATGGGACGAACTTGAATAATTAATGCTATTTTCTGCGTGGTAGTGTAGGAAGATGGCATTGGTTTGTTGACAATAATCCGGGGTACTTGCATGTACCGCCGTTCAAGGAGACGTGATATCGTCATGAATTTTATTCCTCCCAGCGCGACAGAATTCAATTATGCAATGGATCAAGTAGTTGGGTAATTTGATTAAGCAAGAGTCAGAGTCATAATCTTTTTCTTTTTAAGAACTTTCTGGGCTTGCAGCGTAATTCTTGCAATCAATTTGCTATTAGCTGTCCCAAAGAAGTAAGAATAATAGTCCAAAACTGATAAGTTGACCACATGGACGACAGGTCATTTCGTGTTGCTACTGGTTCTGTGATGTTCTCAACTTTGGAGGATGGAAAGATTGTGAAAGGTCTCGCTGGTGTTCCAGATGAAGGTCCTGTCCTGTTGGTTGGTTATCACATGCTCATGGGATTAGAGCTTATTCCCCTTGTTGATGAATTTTTAAGGCAGAAGTGTATTATGCTTCGTGGTATGGCTCATCCTGTGCTGTTTAAGGAAAACAAGGAGGATTCTTCTGCTGAGTTTTCTATGTCTGATTGGGTAAAGATATTCGGTGGAGTACCTGTTTCAGCAACCTATCTTTATAAATTGCTTTCAGAAAAATCATACGTTCTCCTATATCCTGGTGGAGCACGTGAGGCTCTCCATCTCAAGGTGCATTAAGTTCCTTCGTTTTTATATGGGTTCTTTCTTTTTCAGCTTGGGGAAAACTGATGCTCTCATATTCTGGGATCATAGGTTTCTACCTATATCACGAAGCCAAGGATACATATGCGTTTGCACTACGTGATCCTTTGTCTTATTGTCCATGCATGTCAATAGTTTAAAAAATCCGTACTTATTTGCTTCCATGGTTTTCAGGGAGAGGAATACAAGACAATATGGCCTCAAAATCAGGAATTTGTGAGAATGGCAGCACGGTTTGGAGCCACAATTGTACCCTTTGGAATTGTGGGTGAAGATGATATAGCTGAAGTAAGTTTTCCTTTCCCTCTAAACTGTTTCTTTACTTTGAAGCCCCAACGCCTCATTTTCTTCCGCTAATGTACCAAGTGAAGGCTAACTTCTGTTTTACTCACCAACAAAATTTGGAATTGAATTTACTAGTTCAAACTGTTAGGATATCGTGTAATTGTAGATGACACCTTTATTGTGTTGTGGGTTGAATGTGAGGGAGTGAAGAAGAAAATATCAAAATAGTCGGTGACTTGCTTATTCTCGTGAAGCTCGATTTCGCGATTAATTGTACTTGCCCTTTTGTTTGACCGTTGTTACTCTGGATTACACAGTTGGTACTTGACTACGATGATCTAATTAAGATCCCCATTATTAACGATTACATCAGAGATTCTAATCGTGATGCTATTAAGATAAGGTAATTCTTCTTCTTTTTCATATGTTTCTTTTTAACTGATTTTTTCCAATTAAATCGCACGCGAGGATTCTAGCCAAAACAAAAAAAAAATGATTGTAGTGTGGATTCTTTTTCATTTACTTGTCAAACTTATATTTCCTTCTTCCCCCCCCCCCCCCCCCCCGGGTAAATTCTAGGGATGAGACGAGTGGGGAGGTAGCAAACCAACACCTCTTCATTCCAGGGCTATTACCCAAGATACCCGGTCGGTTTTACTATCTATTCGGGAAGCCCGTGAGAACGAAAGGCAAGGAGAAGATGCTAGAAGACAAACACAATGCCAACCAACTGTACCTGCAAATTAAATCTCAAGTTCAGCACAATTTGAACTACTTGATCAAGAAGCGTGAGGAGGATCCCTATAGGAATATCGTTGACAGAATAATGTATCGTGCAATTTATTCTTCTGATACTCCAGCATTCGAGCCATAAAAAGTGTTCAGTAATAGGGTATATTTTCTTCACAATCACATAAGAGGAGATATAATTTAATTACCTGATCAGCAATTTTTAGTATGCTACATCTATTCACTCTGATTCATCTCTCTGTGAAACAGTCTTGCCCATAGTTATTTGCAATCCAACGGCAAATGCTTACCTGTGGTCGGTGGATTACAAAAGAATGTTAAGAAACGGAGAGTTGGTGGTAGAGATGGAGCGCTTCGCAGTTCGCACTCTGGCAAAATAAATATATGTTACTGGTCCATTTGATATTCAGTCAAATAATTTAATATAAAATAAAATATATTTGGCGAACATTGAATTAGAGAAATAAAATATATTATTGCAAGATTCCTTGGTCGTGTACGTGGGGTGGGGGGGGATTTGTAGTGCTAGTCAAGGTTGTGATCATATAACAAGTCATTATTCTTGGGAATATGGACTTGTCAGTGTTCTTGTAACTGTAATAATATATTATCAGTTCATTCTGCAGCTCTGTCGTCTCATTTAAAATACTATTTTTTTTCCATTATTTTTTGGGCATCCATTCTCTTGAAGTTGAGGCAAAGAAAACTGCAGTGTAAGCGATACATGGCTTGTAGATTACTCAGAAGTTGATCTCTTGCGGGATGTGGCCGACACAATCACTTCGGAAGAGTTGTTTTCAATCGCTGAAGAACCAGAAGCAATGGAGAAGATATGCTTGTGTCAACAGAATAAGATTCTGTTTCAAAATGCTATTTTGTCAAACCAAGAACAGGGATGGAATCCATATCATGGAATATGCCACATAAAGGGAGCATATGGTTCTCCAATGCTTGATAAGTTTGAATCTGTCCTTTTTAAGTGGACAGAGGTGGAGTGTAAATCCTCATAATCTTTCTTCTATATAGGGAGAAGGCAGAGCTTGTAGATTGGAAGAGTTGGCAGAACAACAACACGGGGAAATAACAGAGTGACTCTGAACAAGAGGCATGGGGGAGTATGGTTTCAGGTTCCAGAGCAGTGTCGCCTACGTTATTCGGGGGTCAAGGGCAAGTGAAATGTTTGGACCCGTTACGCTTTTTCCCAACTCAGACGTCAGCTCAGAGGACTACTACGTCTACGACGATCATGATCCCAGAAAAGCATTAGTCCCTGTTGCCACAAAACCTTATGACGATGACTACAAACATGGCTCTCCAACAAAGGGTTACCCCGCCGGATATGATGATGAATGGCACTGGAAGACTAGGCCAGTTCATGTTCATGGTCACCCACAGGGAGGCGACGAGTTGCTTCCAAAAAGAACGATGGTTCCGGTAGCTACCAGACCTTACGGTGGTTATGAATACCGAAACAGCTCTCCGAGAAAGCCGTACCACGCTGGCGACGGTGACGATTGGTATATCCCACACAGGGATGATGAGTTGCTTACCAAAAGAGCAGGGGTGCCAGTACCAGTTGCTTCCAGACCTTTCGGCGGGGATGAATATGGGCATGGGTCTCCCAAGAAGGCTAGTCTTGCAAGAGACGATGGCAAACCGCAAGAAGTGCTTACCAAACGAACAGTGGTGCCTATTGGTACCAGACCCAATGGCCGCGAATACGAACATAGCTCTCCGACGGCCCCAACGAGAAATGATGTTGATAACAAATGGCACGGCGCGCAGAAAGCTCAAGCTAGCCAACCAGTCATTTGGACAGAGTGGCGTCGGCCCCAACGTTCAGCTACGTGTAATGTTAAGGAAGAAGAACCCAAGGCCATTGATAGTACCAACAAAAGCGGCAAGCCGATAATTAGTGAAGATTGGAGTTCATCCCCCAGAAAGGGGAGCAAACTCAGTGAGGCCACAGATGATATCGACAAGGTTGCCGAGATGTTCATACAAAACGCAAGGCTTGCCCGTGCTTCAGAAGGTGAATACAAAGCCCCCAAACCCAGCGCCAAGAACCCTTTTCCAATTCCAAATGACGATTCCCGCGATCGCAGAAACACCCCAACTTCCCCAAGTAGTCATGGCCCTGGGAGTCCCATCGACGCCAGCAGGCGCTTTGCAACCATAGATTGCAGGGAAGCTGAGAGGAAGTATAAAGGCAAGATGCTCTGAGATGAATGCGATTCCCTCGAATTTACTAGTACTGCATATATCTCCGGGAATTCTGTCTTGTCGCCCTTGTTCTGTTTTCTTTTGTTTTTACCAAGTTGGTGCTTGTAGGTGTTTGGAGGTGAGAAGGCATGGGTCATAATGTAAGATGCTATATATAATTAAGGTTAGAATAAATCTGTGTAGTTGCTGTGCCTGTGCTTGCTCCATGAATTATAACTACAGTTTACGGAGTTCTTAGGATCACAGCTTTACAAATCTTTTTACTTCGTTGTAAACGGTCGCTTTTAGTTTACCTTTCATTTATCCTCGCACCAAAGTTTCAACAGCACAAGGCAACTTAATTACAAAATTTGTAATATTTGGCTTCCTTCAGCAGAAAATTGAAAAGCAAGGAAAATTTCCATGACATGGAATTCTAGCTCCCCATTAACATCCATCGGTTTCCGTCACTTTCTCACAAAAGAACTCCCCTAATGGCCGACGGTTTAAGCTCTGTGCAATATTAAATATCACTTCTACTCTGGCAATCCTTTTGCCCACATCCAGATCATTTAGAACTGAACTTCTCATGCTCCTCGATTCGAAGCAACTGTAAACTTCGATGGATAGACATTTGAGAGCCCAACGTTCTGCTATACTCTTAGACAGGCTGACCATGCTGCAGCTGAGGTAGCTCTAGACACCTTTGCTAGAAGAGGTCCTTCTACGTCTCTGGCAGCAAGAGTTGTGGGGAGAAAATGGCAAAGCCTTTATCCCTCTTTACCCTTCCTTTCCTATATTTCACTTATACTACCCTCTTCTTTGACACTCACAACTACTTTACAGTTTCACGTGCCAAGTACTAGTAAGTCTTTTGAACACTAGAATATCAGGGTTAAGTATACATCAGCCCAGAGAGCGCTGCTCAGTCTTCTGCATGTGTGAGTCAAAGGACTTGGTGGAAGGTGATCACCAACATAGACAGCGAAGCTACACTGCATCTCTGGAGTTGCCTCGTACCCTGGGCAATTCCACACTTGTGGCCTCTCTCGCGTTTCCCCTGGCATGTCAATGTATCACATTTGGCAGCAAGAACAAATCAAACAACAGCAAAATCACCTCTTGGCGCTAGCCATTGCACCACCTATTCCATCCACATCACAGTTCTTCCCCGCAATGCAATCGGTTCTTTGGTCAGACTACTTTCTTCATATTCCAGCCAAGGGGTAAGTGTCAGTCCCCATGGGACCAAGGTTCTCCATTTCTGCATCAAGCCCTTCATTTTGCTTTCCAAACCACCGTGTTTCTAATCTAAACAGGTCAACAGTAATCATTAGGGAGATTCATGAGGAAAAGCCAGAGAAATAATCACCAGAGTTTTCTCAATCTGAAGTTCCTAATTTTCCAATTTGCGGTTCAAGTAATCTCAAGTTCCTTCTTTTCTAGTGCATGCCAAAATATTTGCAACTAAAGTTCTGTTGCATCCTGTTCATATCACGAAATTAAGCTCTCAATCTCTTGGGCAACTCTTTTCGTTCAGTTGTCAAAGAAGTTCGAGTTCTCGAGGGTTGAAGCTTGAATCCACTACGGTTAAGCGTGAAATTTGTTAGGAGACTCGAGATTAACATTAACATTGAACTAAGAAAAAAAATGAGAATTAACATTGACGTGAAAGTATAAGAGACCGAAAAGCTTGTTCCTGCACCTCGCGGCAACTTGAACCAATCCCAGTAGATGAAATATGAAGGCAGTAAATAGACTGCACGTTCGTAGTCAAGTGACGTACACGCACAGACAGAGGAGAGGAACTTCAAGAGGGGCCTAAAGAGAAATAAGTAATATTTTCTCTTTTGAAAAATCTAAAATTACGTACCTATATCTTTTGTTATAATATATGGCAAAAATTAATATAAAGTTTTAACTAACATATAAATTAGCAAAAATATAATTATAACTTTCTATCATTCATTTGTGTTAAAGACTATATATTTCATTTACTTTCTAAAAATAATAGAATGAATTGTTAAAATAAAAAATTAATCAATATAAGTCATCAGTGTATCAATAATTCAATATCTACATTTAATAATACTGACGCAATCTATTTATTGGCAACGATACTTGTTCATTGATGGTCAAGAAAGGAAATTGTACCTTTACCTTTTCATTTCCGGCCAAAAAAAAAAGACTTAAAATGTAAAATTAAAAAAGAATATCCATGACCATGGATCTTCATTAGGACTGTATATAAAACTCACAGCCCCCTATACTTTTTTCAGCCCACATTAAAAATATCCTATTTAACCCGATAAATATAGAATAGGACTAAATATCAGGTTATAAAATACAACTCATATATTTTTTGAGTTGGATATCAAGCATAGGGGCTGCCCTGCCCTACCCATGAGCACCCATTATTTTATTTTTTTTTATTTTTTTCTATCTTAAAAAGGAGAATATGATAGCTACTGGTGACTATAAGATAACTTTAGAAATATAAGTAGTTAAGTAGGTAAATTGTATATTTTAATATTTATAACTATACTAATTTTTTCTTCTTTTTTAATTTTATTAATTATCATATGATTACATTATAAACTATACTTATTTATTTTATTTTTTTAGATGCTTTATCTTTGTCAATATTGAGGAGATTGATACAAAGTTATAATTATAAACTACTTAGATTTTAACGCTTATTTTTTATATGCAATGAATCTTAAAATTTTAATTATTATCTTTATTATTTTATTCTTAGTAGATTATATATATTATTTAACTCTTGAAGACACATGAATATGGTATTATTTTAAAAGTTCATAATTGCAGATTTTTTGTACAACATGAGCATGACATCACGACTTGGGTAGAGCCAGGCATCGGGCTGTAAAATGTAGCCCATGCATTTTTTTGGTAGGGCATCAGGCAGGGGGATTGCCTTACCCAACCCTATCCATACACACCCCTAATCTTCATAAACAAACAGTTAATTATTATTATTATTATTATTTCAATGAGTATTTATTACTCTAATTCTTTGGTTATATAAAAATTAGTTGAGTTTTTTTTGTAGATTAAAAAAATTAATTAATTATAAATAATATAAAAATTAGTTAATTAATCTAAATAAATTAAAGGTTATAAAAATAATTTTTTTAAGATGTTAAGTTTTATTATAATTAATTAATTTATTTATTTATTTTTAATTTACTAAAAAAATTCAATTAATTCTTATATTAAATAATATATATAGTACTACTATTTAATATAAGAATTATTTAATTAATTTAAATAAATTAATGAGTATATAATGTAATTTCTAATTAAATTTAATTCTAATTAACTAATTATTTTATTTTATTTTATTTTTTTAATTTATTAAAATTAATCACATAATATTGGATAGAGTGAGTCGTTTATTATCTTCAAGTGTAAATTTAGGTATCTAAGAGTTATGATGCCTTCCCAAACACTACGATTGAAACCATAATAAAATAATACTCTCTAGAAGTCAAACACACTCTAAATAATTAAATATCTCACTTTTTCATTAGTTAAACCTAGCTACTAGATAACTTCATATCTTTTTTTAGGTACAAAATTTTTTGAAATGGGGTTGGGCCCATCCACGATTTAAGATCAAGATAAAATCTCCTTTCCTCCTAAATGATATCAATATTGGGCAGGGCAAGCTGTTTATTACCCTCAAGTGTAAACCTAAACACCTAGGAGCTAAGATATCTCCCCAACCCCGTGACTGGAATCACAATAAAGTGATACTTTTCAAGAATCAAATACACTCCAAATAATCGTATGTCTTACCTCCTTACCAGTTGAATCTCTAAAAAATAGCACGTATACATAACTTTAATATCTTTTTTTTGGTTATCCACCCAATTCACCAGAGTTTTACCCCGACTATATTCGAATCCGACCCACGTCGCATACCTGGTTATAGTAGATGAGTCTCCCAATGGAGATTTTCTGCATATGTTAAGGTTCAAACTCAATACCCCACTTAAGTGATACCAAACCACTTACCACTTGAACTAACCCCTGTTGGTAACTTTAATAATTTTTTTGGTTGACCACCTGGTTTACTAGAATTTTGCCCCGACTATATTCGGATCCGACCCGTGTCGCACACTTGGCTAGGCTATGGTGAGTGATTATTTCAACGGGAATTTTTTATATAAGTCAAAGCTTAAACTCAATACCTCGTTTAAGTGATATTGAATCACTTACCACACAAATTAATCCTTGTTAATTGTGACTTTAACATAAGTGCCTGTTTGGCACTTAGGTTTTAGAATCTCTTTTGGGCAAAATCTTAGTCAGAAGTTATTTTAGCTAAAACCATGGTTTTGAATAAGCTACTAAAACTAGTTTTTTAAACAGTAAAAGAGTTTATGGACTATCAAATTACTATTTTATCCTTATTTTTTTCTTACACCCTCTCTCCTCTTTCATCTCTCTTCTCTACTATCTCTCCTCTCTCATTATCATATATCTTCTATATCCTATCTCCTTTCTCCTCTCTCTTTTATACACTCTCTCATCTCTCATACTTTTAATCAAATTATACCCTTTTTAATAATTTATCAATATAAAAAATAATTCTACTACTAATCATTCAAATATTTTTATTTTCAAAATCTATTCTTCTTCAAATTTATTATTTCCAAAATTTATTTTTTAAAAATTAATCCAACCATTCCCAAAATCGTGGGAGAGTACTCTTTTCCGCTTTCTTATTTATTTGTCCATGCGGTGCATTGGGCCAACATCTACTTCGACAGGGAGGTTCGGGCTTTTAACTTGGGTGGAATGTGAAATGAGAAGATCCTCTAGTCTCCACATTCCCTCGCTTGTCTGAGCTAGAAAGAGGGCAAAAAGACCAAACAGTGCCAGGACAGGATCAAACAAACACATCTCATTCCCTCCTTCGCTCGCTTGACCCACAACAACCAAACTGGCAAATTCAGCATCGATTACTGTAAGTTTCTCTTATCTTTGATTCGCCTTAATCTTGTCCTTTCTTTTTAAATTCACCAAATTTTCTATTCATATAGATCTTTCGTTTTCACTTTCCTTCTATTTCCACCACTTTGTCACCCACTGAATCTTGCTCGCCTTTACTCCACTGAAAATTATAAAATTTGCTGATTCTATTTTCTCTCGTGCCTTTGTGGATCATTCACTAATATACAGTGGAAAGTTTCCTTTACGATTTCAGAATTCTTTTCATCACATGATGTGTATATTTTCTAGTTTTGTTTATTAGTTGTTGACCTACCTAGTTAAGGATGCCTGTGACTTGTATTATATTGCAGTGATTGTTTGATTAATAGAAGCCTGTACCAGGACCATGTCAAGGGAGGAAGTTTAGATTCAAGATATGGGGTGCGTGATTGGTCGAGAAGTCTCATCTGAAATAACCTCAGAGGTGAAAGAGGAGAGGAATTTGAGTGCTGAATCGAACGGGAAGATAGATGAGAACTCCACGGGGACATCTGAGGGGAAAATGGTTGAGGTTCAGAATGTTGGCAACCAAAACGAAGAGAAAGATGGTGATGATGGGGCCCACGTCCAGCAGCCCCGGCGCAGAAGGAGAAGGTCAAAGCCAAACCCAAGGCTAAGTAACCCTCCAAAGCATTTGCGGGGGGAGCAAGTCGCAGCTGGGTGGCCCCCCTGGCTTACGGCAGTGTGTGGAGAAGCACTTAGTGGGTGGATTCCGCGGAAGGCTGACACATTTGAGAAAATTGATAAGGTGCGTCTGTGTTTACTGGGAAAGCCTCTATGTTTCTGTTATTTGTTAGTGCATGCATTGCATCATGCAAAACCAGTAGACATTTAATTTTAACCCTGTGGGGCATGCTTGATCATGCTATGTCCGGGCTATCTTGTTTAAAGCCCAAGCTGCATATTAAGAACCTTGCAACAATAGTATTGTCAATACCCACGATGCATTATTGATTGAGTTCTTTGTACCAACTTTCTCCATTTTTACATTAGATTGGGCAAGGGACGTATAGCAATGTTTACAAAGCTAAAGACATGTTGACTGGTAAAATTGTTGCATTAAAGAAGGTTCGATTTGACAATTTGGAGCCTGAGAGTGTGAAGTTCATGGCCAGAGAGATTCTTATTTTGCGAAGATTGGATCATCCCAATGTTGTAAAGTTGGAAGGTTTAGTTACCTCAAGAATGTCCTGTAGTTTGTATTTGGTGTTTCCTTATATGGAGCATGATTTGGCTGGACTTGCTGCAAGCCCAGGAATCAAGTTTACTGAGCCTCAGGTTAGAACAGGTTTGCCTAGAAAATTTCAGAAATAGTTAAATAAACTTCTGTACACTTTCATTTCATATGAAAGTCTCTGATGTCTGGAATTACTGTGTTTCCTATTGCAGGTCAAATGTTACGTGCACCAACTATTATCAGGACTTGAGCATTGTCATAACCGTCTAATACTTCACCGTGATATTAAAGGATCAAATCTTCTTATTGACAATGATGGAATACTTAAGATAGCTGACTTTGGATTGGCATCTTTCTTTGATCCTAACCAGAAGCTACCAATGACTAATCGTGTAGTTACACTTTGGTATCGACCTCCTGAGTTGCTTCTTGGCGCCACAGAATATGGTGTGGCAGTGGACCTTTGGAGTGCAGGTTGCATTTTGGGAGAGTTATTGGCAGGAAAGCCAATTATGCCTGGTCGCACAGAGGTAACAATTAAAATCTTGTTTTTGACTAATAGGATTTATCATTTCATTGATGTTGTGTCATAACTCGTGAGTTTCTAATGTAATTCTGGGATTCTCTATCTTATAACTGGTATGATGCTACAGCAATTTAGTTTTCTCCAAACATCTTCATTCTATCTGCTGAGAATTTGGCATCTCCATTAGATTTCGAAGTGTACTCTAAAATTTGTGAACTCTCACCTTTTCTTATTCATTTTCTAAATGCTTATATAGGTGGAGCAACTGCATAAGATATACAAACTATGTGGTTCACCCTCAGATGAGTACTGGAAGAAGTCAAAGTTGCCTAATGCTACCTTGTTTAAACCTCGAGAGCCTTACAAGAGATGCATACGAGAGACATTTAAAGATTTTCCACCTTCTGCACATACACTTATGGATACTCTTCTTGCACTTGATCCAGCAGAACGGAAGACAGCATCAGATGCCCTGAGAAGTGAGGTGGAATTTTGAAAATCCCCAATTATGTCATTATTAAAATAAAGGCGTTTTATTTTCCAATTCTTTAGTGCTCCGTTAATGATATTATGATTTCATGTCGCATAGATTGTTTTGAAGGAATATGGATATCTACTAAAATTTCATTCCTTGTTGGTGCATTTAGATTCATAATTTAAAATTTGCTTTCTGATGATATGTATATATGAAGTGAAGCCCTATGATTTATCATGTTCAATGGGTTTCATCAGGCAGTATGGTGATTCTTAACGCCACTCTTTTCCTTTACATGCTTATGATGATAACAATAATCTTCTGGGGGTTTGATTCTTGAGTTTCTGCCTCTTGGATGTATCTTAGGCAATGTGCTGGAAATCCTGAATTAGTTTTAGAGGAAAATTAGTTTTAATCTTTATGAGCTGATTCTGTGCCTTTCCTGGGCTTTGTCTATTATGGTAAAGTATGCAGACACTCCAGAGTTCTCTGTGGTGTTTTACTGCAAATTAGAACTATAATTAGAAGTAAATTTAGTTTCGTGATGACATGGTTCATATAGCTATGGTAATAAGTGCATGAAACTATGAGGTGAAACTTCCTTAAATCTGATGTAGATGGTATCCGTAATAAGCATTGATGATCTTCTGTAAGTCAAACTCATACCCTTTGCGTGGTTTTTCTACCATTTTGCAGTTCTTCAGCACAGAACCTTATACCTGTGATCCTTCTAGTCTTCCCAAATATCCGCCAAGCAAGGAAATGGATGCTAAACGACGAGATGATGAAACGAGAAGGTATGTGTGCTCTTACATTTGCTTCCTGCATATAAGTTATGTTTTTCCTGTGCAATCTTTAAGCTTTGTGATTGGTGCGCATCACTTAAGGTGAGTAGATAGAGGGAGGCTACTCAGTTTCTTAGTTTCTTTGGCTGGTTGAGCAGCCCACCCACATATACCACAGTCATAAAGGCATATTTATGAGCCCTTAAGTGGAATGAGGAATCCTTTCCCAAAAGTTAGTTATGGAGGTGGGAGAATCACCCCCACTTGAATACCCTATAGAGCACCTTATACTACTCAATGTATAAGCATTCCATACTCCCTAAGTCTTCAACAATTGGTCCTTATGACATTTATTCAATGACAATTTACTTGACTTCCTTGCCGATTTGAATCCTCTGCAGGTAGCTTTTTCCAAAACTGTCAACTACTAGTTCTGATATCAATTAATATTTTTTTGGCATCCATTCTGATATCAATTAATAGGTACTCGAGTAGGATGGAGAATACTCTTCTAAAAGCTAGTTATGGAGGTGGGAGAGTCGCCTCATTTAAATACCTCCATGGAATATCCCATTCTAATAATGTGGAACTTAGACGTCCCTTACTACCTATATCTTCACCACGCATACATTGACATTCACAAACATGGTTATATAGAAAGCTGTGCATTTTTCTTTGTTTGGTTAATGTTTTCTAGTTATGATTTTGCCATCTTGTAATATTTGACCAAAGCTGAGATAATTTGTCTATATTGGATTTCAGACAACGAGCTGCAGGCAAAGCTCATGTTGACGGTTCAAAGAAACTCCGAACACGTAATCGAGCCAAACCTAATCTTGTTCCTGAAGCCAATGCTGAGCTTCAATCCAATATTGATGTATGTTCAAAACCATTACTACTATGGATAATTTATTTTGACTGGTTTATGTGCGAGTAAACACATGCTTATAACTTTCAGTGAAAAATACACTAATTACATTTGTTGCTACAATTTTTATGTGTGACAGAGGAGGCGTCTAATAACTCGTGCAAATGCCAAGAGCAAGAGTGAGAAGTTCCCACCACCACATCAAGATGGACAACTTGGCTTTCCTTTGGGATCTTCACATCATATTGATTCAGATATCGTTCCTCCTGATGTCTCTTTTAGTTCAACCTCATTTACCTATTCAAAAGAACCATTCCAAGCGTGGTCAGGTCCCATTGTTGCTCCCAAGCAGAAGAAACATGCTCCCGGTGATGCAGTGGATTTATCAAAGCAATGTACAAGTGCCCTCAAGGATAAACGTTAAAGGAAAGAAAATCATAGCTTAGACATATTCATTGCGTTCTATAGAATCAAGCCGAGAATTTTCCTCATCTCTGCTGCCATATTTGGGTTGGAGTCTAAAAGGCGCCAAATTTGAATTGTCATCAGGCCCGTTGCTTGCCTGCTTCCAGAACGAAGTATTGATTGACTCAAGTGCAAGGGTAAAAATCCTTTTTCCAATCACACCCTCCTTTTCTTTCTCCTATTTATCTACTTATTTGTATATTGCTTTTATATGGATTTATATCCGCTCTCCTATGTTCAATCTGTCGATAGAGTGGACAAATTCCTATATGATGTACATGGCGATCATATCATTTCTAATGAGGTCCACGTGTTAATATCGGAGTACTTTTTAAAGAAGTTGATGAAGATAAATCCTTGAGATTTTTTTTTTTGTCCTCTTTAGTCCGTGAGATAGGTAGCGTTCTGATGGTACAGATGAAGACTATGAAATGAGGGTAGGTATTTCAAATCCTATACCCAAAATTTTGAGGACGATACTGTCATCCTAGAAAATATCAGAGGATAATGTTGGAGTCGGGGTTCTTATATGTCTCACGAAGCTTTAGCTTCCTCAAATGGCCTATGGTTCCAGTTTTTGACAGAGAGAGATGATGTCCACTACAACGCTCTCCAAACAACTCGAAATCCTATTTGGATTGTGGAGCGTGCGTGATGAAGATATTCTCAGTATAACAGCTTCAGAAGCTGCGTTGAGCTGGGGAGCGTACCTACAGCCAAAACTTGAAATGACCGGTATAATTTGTTGGAGTGCTGAGGGTGAAGATGATGAACAATGTTGTCTATACTATTTGTTTACGATCTAATCTAATGATGTTTAGATTGACAATTTATGGAGAATCAGAAACAAGAATGTATGTGAAGATCAATTGCTCACTTTTATCTTTTTTATTTTTGTAGGTAGGAAGACAAATTTATTTTCCCAATAACGCCGTTAAGCGGATTGACTAAAAGTGGTTAATATGTGACTAAAAGGGGATTTATCTTCAATAAGGGCAAAAGTATATAAAAAAAATACTTCAATTAAAAACAGAGCACTTCTTATAGTAAGGAACAAAATCACAATCCATTCCGTTCCTTATAAAAGGGAAAAGGGAACGGAGCATAAAACGCTATTTAAAAAGGATTTCTTATTATTAATTATGAAGCACAAAATTATGAGTTTCTATGAATATTTGATGATAGCTTTTCAAAAATGCCTATAAAAAAAATACTTTTAATAATATTTACTAACGTGTGTATCAATAGATAATCATGGTGAACTCTTACCGTGTAATTCACCTCTAGCCACATCCATATCATGTAATTAAGTTAAAGCTTTTTTTAAATACGTGTGGTTGTCTAATGATCACATTAATAATGCGCGCATACATACATACATATATATATAAATAACTGACACAGTCGGCGCAGCGCCAGACATTCCTCTCCTCTTGGATGATGGGTTGGATGATGGGTAGCAGTAGTTCTGGAGAAGATGACAAAGATGGTGGAACGCAATCTCTAGATATAGTGCCCTCAGCAAATACTCTTAAAATTAGGGGTGATTTAAATACAATACGGTACTATGTTCTTTTCTGGCACCGAGCATGTGACTTTAACCAAATACAACAGTTTCGCCTTCTTGTCATTCCTCTCCAATTAAAACACTGCATTTCACTTCCGTCTATGAGCGGGTAATGTGGGCTAAGGTCAACAGGTCAATTTGAAAAAAATCCAAAATTTTTAAGGAAAATCAAATTTTTATGATAAAAAGCATATTTAAAAAGAAATAAAAATAGGAACGCCTTAACAATTCGAGCTCACAAGCCAATTCTAGGCCATCGAATTGTTAGAATTAAATAATGTTATTTGGGTTTATTCATTTATTCGTGCGAGGCCCTGTATGGCATTTTACAATATTTTAGTACGATCTGTTAAACAAAGTATAAAACGGGTGTTCATAATGCCCGTCGCCTGATTCGCTCACCTGAGCTCGTAAAAAAATCGCTCAGCCCGACCCTAAAAAAATTACCCAAAATATATTTAGATGGGGCCGGGCCGGGCCAAATGCCGGGCTGGGCCAGGCACCGAGCAGGGCAGTATGCCCTGCCCATTTGGCCCAGCCCTATATATATATTTATTATTTTTTTTTAATTTTTTTAATTTATTTTATTTGTAATTTTACACTTTTCACTTTAGTTGATAACTCTCTTTATTCATTTTTAAAATATTAAACATAACTTTTATATTTATGCATATATCAAAGTTGTTCCTCTGCTTTACTTGCTAAGTATTCGATTTTTTTAGTTGCAATAACACTATAAATATCCGACCTCTACATATTTTAATATTTTTTTTATATATGCAATAGACTTTGAGACTTCAATTATTATCTTTTTATTACCTTATTCTTAATGAATTATATATATTATTTAACTCTTAAAAATATAAATATAATATTATTTTATAAGTTTATGATGGCAGATTTTTTTCTCACAATATGAGCAGAATATCACAGTTTGGGCATGTCCAACCCATCCATACCTAGTCCAAAATAGTTAGGGCTTTTACCGGGCCAGACTGGGTATCAGATTATAAAATGCAGTCTATACCTTTTTTTGGATAAGACACCGGGTAAAAGGGCTGCTCTACCCATACACATCCCTAAAACGCAGGGCAGAACCTTCCCCAGTCCGCAAAGGCACGAGCACGAACACGAACACCACCTTAACACTCAAAGTCTCAACCGATTCTAGTCCAAAGCGAATCTCTCTCTGTCTCATTTTCTTTCTCTCTCTAGAATTTATTTGACAACTAAACCTTAAACCCAGAGACAAGCCGGGCAAGATTCGCAAATGCAGTTGTTTTTAATGGAAGACACTAACACTATGACTGCGAACAATGTGGCTCGCGCCATAGCAACTGCCCTCGACTGGAGCTCCACTCCCGACGCTCGAAAAACCGCTGTCTCTTTTCTCGAATCTGTACTTTCCTTTCTCTTCTCTTTCTGTATCAGTTCTTCTCTGCATGCGTAGGGCAAGTTTTTTTTTTTGTTTTTTTAAAAATAATTTTCTGGTTAAAAAATGGAAACACGCCCAATGGTCTTATAGGAGATCTCAAAATTTAGCATCCATTCATAACTAGTTCGCATAAACACTTGTAAATTTTGAGATTGGGTTTGAAAACTTTAGAACTATTATACGATCGCTCAAGTTTGAACTTTCATTCTGCGGTTTCTATTGGTTAAAGAGCACGGAATTTTATATCTCTTGACTGAATTATTCATTTTTGGCACATATTATTGGATACTCAAAGTACAAGAAACCCTAATCAGCAATCATGCTTGTTCAGTGAATGACAAGCCGCAATAAAGAAAAAGGAAGAGTATACCAGTTAGCAGAGTCTGAGTTCATAGGCATAAAATTTTCCACAATATCATTTTTTGGCTTGCTAGAAGAACAGCCGTGTACTTTTTGGTTGCATGGACTTATTGGCAGTCTTATGTTAGATTGCGCTGTTTCAAGTGAATACAATGGGTGACAGCTCGCAGATATGCCTCTTTAACTACAAATCAATAAGCCGTGCCAAATGAACTGTTCTTCTCTAGTTTGAGGAGTACCAATCAGCTTCTCAAGCTTTCTCTTATAAATTCTTATCTAGTCATTAGGTTTCTTGACATTTTTCCCTAGGATTAGTGGCGTATTTTTTATGTAATCAGCTTTTGTTCACCATAACAGAATATACGATCCTTTTAAATTTCCTCTCAAGGTTCTGCAGACCATAATTTCTTTGTTTCTTTTAAAAGAAATGTACAAAATTTTGGACATCAATACTATATATTATAATTTTGTAAAAAAAAAAAACAGAAGAATATGGAGAAAGGAGATTTTGCATGCAACAAATCTTAGTGAAAGAACTAACATACTTTGTCCCTAATTTTACTTGGTAGAGCATTTTGGAAGCTTGTATAGTTTAATTGCATAATGTTGTTTTTAATTTTCTTAAAATTAGTGGGGAACCTAATGCTAGTAGCAGTTTGAGTTGATGAATAAACATTCTTCTGTCAATTTACTGTTCATCCATTAACTTATCTTCAATTTCTTCAGCTCAAAGCAGGTGACTTGCGGATTTTGGCAAACATTTCATTTCTTTTGGTAAAAAAGGATTGGTCATCTGAAATTCGGCTGCATGCTTTTAAAATGCTGCAGGTTCATGCTCATATTCCACTGCCCCTTCTTTGTTGTAGGAAATTTATTTTGCTTCTCATTTTTAAGCTCTATTTTTATCACTTATCCCTTTGTGGTTTATGAACTATATCCATTTACAGCATTTGGTGCGATTAAGGTGGGATGAATTAGGCCCTTCTGAGCGTCAGAACTTCGCAAATATTTCAGTTGATTTGATGTCTGAGATTGCAGATCATTCTGAAGAATGGCCTCTTAAAAGCCAGACTGCTGCCCTTGTTGCTGAGGTTTTCATCACGATGCTCTCGATTTCATTTGTATTGCTACTTATTTTATCATAATTTGTGGTTTTGCTGTCAAAAAACTACATTTGGTGATTGTTTTACAGCTAATTAGAAGGGAGGGTCTTAATCTATGGCAAGAATTGTTTCCATCACTGACTTCTCTATCTGGCAAGGGTCCTATTCAAGTACATCCCATGTTACCCTTCTATTATTGCTGGGCTTGACTTTATTTCTTCTTGTATTAACAATTTTTCTCAATGTTTTTCAATTATGCATCAGGCTGAGTTGGTTTCAATGATGCTGCGGTGGCTCCCTGAAGACATCACAGTTCACAATGAAGACTTGGAAGGTCTGTAAAGGGCTGCCTTATGTTTGCTCTTGTAGATGTAGGTGTGTTTCTGGCAACTGTATAATGAGTGAAAAATTTGGACATTTCCAACTTTGTGAATTTGACTGACCCACATAATGGAGTGAACTGAGTTTTCTAGTGAAAAACTTGGAGGAAGTGCTCTCCATGTGTCCGGCATATACCCCAACCTCTACAATGTTATATTTTGTTCTTAAGATACTTCTCCATTTGTGTTCCCTTCTCACATGCATATTGTTGTATTCAGGTGACCGGCGAAGGCTACTCTTGCGTGGATTGACGCAATCTCTGCCTGAAATTTTGCCTCTGTTGTACAATGTACATCTCAGCCCTGAACCTCATAACAGATTATATTGTATAGCGTTATTTTTTATGTTGTCATGCTTGTTGCAGTTATTAGAAAGACACTTTGGAGCTGCTATTGAAGAAGCAGGTAGACGACAGATGGACATTGCAAAACAGCATGCTGCTACAGTAACGGCTACTCTGAATGCTATAAATGCATATGCTGAGTGGGCTCCACTGCCCGATCTTGCTAAGCATGGCATCATTAATGGGTATTTAGTTTTCTTTTCCTTATTATCTGACTTAATTCATTGGTCTCGGTAAATAATTTGTATACCTGTCAACCGCCAAACAGTTGTGGCTTCCTTCTATCTGCTCCAGATTTTCGTCTTCATGCTTGTGAGTTTTTCAAACTAGTTTCCCCAAGGTATGCAATATAGTTCTCTAGTTTATTGATGCATGCTAATGATTTTATTTTATTGTGATTACTTTCTATTGTGATTGTAGGAGGAGACCTGCTGACACATCTGCCTCTGAGTTTGACCATGCTATGAACAGCATCTTTCAGATCTTGATGAACATATCGAGAGAATTTTTGTACAGATCTGAATCAAGTCCTGAGGCCATAGATGAGGGTGACTATGAATTTGCAGAATATATTTGTGAAAGTATGGTGTCATTGGGTTCATCAAACTTGCAAAGTATTGCTGGAGATAGCACCATACTTCCTCTTTACCTAGAACAGGTAATTAGGCATTGTAATAACAGTTATTTAAGCAGCTAGGATAATAGAAGACTTCTCAGTTGACAAAAGGAAGGCTTCAACTGCAAGACTTTGGAAACATAATTTGCTCAAAAACTTCAGCTTGAAACCCCATTATCACCACTAGGCTTTAGAATAGTATAAATAAAGGGGCCTAACACTCTGGTTATCTTATGTTGTTGCGTATTTACACTTAATCAAATCTTATTTCCTTGATTCTCCTCCGATTCTTCTTTCTCCTATCTTTCTCTCTTCCTACCCTTGTACACATCATGCATACACTTCTGTGGTTTTAGTTCATTAAAAAAATATAGAAAGCATAATTATAGATGGCAAATTGTTTTGGTTTCAAAGTACTAATGAAAATTTTCATATACCTTGTTTGAATAGTTAATTTTTATGATTCTCCTATGTATTCAATTTCTGTTAATGTGAACTTTTTGAATCCAGTTCTATGCGTTTTCTTTGTTAAAGTATATTTGAGACGTTAAAATGAAGTTTAAGCCTTGTTTTGCTTTTCTTCCTTGGCCCCACCAGATGCTGGGATATTTTCGACATTTCAAGTTTGCAATTCATTTCCAGTCCATGCACTTATGGCTGGTAAGTTTGAATATTTCTATGAAAGCAATTTCTGAATTTTTTCGTATTTAAGGCTGCATATCAAGTGATTATCTCTTCCTTTTCTTCCCTTGAATGTTTACTTTTGTAGGTGCTGATGAGAGATTTAATGTCAAAGCCAAAAAAATCTGCTAGCTTAGCTGCAGATAGTTCAGCTAGTGGTGGCTCTGGCTCTGGACAGGGTGAAAATGCGAAGAAAAAGATTCTAAGTTTAGTTAATGACAATTTTTGTGGCGCAATTTTGGATACGTCTTTCCCTCGCTTGCTCAAGAAAGAAAAGCTTCTTCCTGAAACTGCAGTTTCTTTAGGCGTATTGGAGTTGTGGAGTGACGATTTTGAAGGCAAGGGTGAATTCAGTCAATATCGATCTAGGCTGGTATGTATTACATGCATATATGTGAATATGAGCTTTTTAAAATAGTTCCACAGTCCAACTCTTCTATATAGCGTGCTGATTGGCAGATTATTCTTTACTTATTATAGAAGGAACTAGTGAAAGGCTGAAAGCCACTAAGTGTGGTTTGGTGATGAGAGGCTGCGGTTTTGGTGGTTTGCGCATACATTCACACTGCACATTTGGGATTTAGGTGTTGATGTCTTTCTGCTTGCAATGTTTGACCTTATACAAATACCGAGGAAACTTCTATCTAGTGTAGATTTAAAGGAAATTCCTTGTTCATGATTTATCAGAAAGTTCACAGTTTCTTAAAGATGTCTTAAAAACTTTAAAAAGTAGAAAATAAGGTAGAGAAAATTGTGAAACTTTTTCCTTTTAATTCTACACATTCAATCCAGTCCATTTTAAGAAAGGAGGTGTGGTACACAATAAAGGAGATGTCAATTTATATAGTATAAATGTAATGCAAATGATTGAGATTCTGGTCAATGTAGTTATTACTGTAAACATTATTACTGTGAATATGTTTACTCTTTTGATCTTTTCTTATTAACATGCCATTCTTTTTAGTTCAACTTTATTGTTTCTAAATACTTATTACTGGTGAATATTTCCTCATAACAGTTGGAGCTGATCAGGTTTATTTCATCTTACAAACCGCTGATGGCTTCTACTAAAGTTTCGGAAAAAATTAATGCAATTATTATGAACCTGTTGCATTCATCAGCACCGGCTCAGGTTTAAATGCCTGCTATTCAACTTCTCTATTGGATGATTGTTAATATCTTAATTTCTTGAAACTTCATTTCATGCATATGTTATAATTGCCGATCATGGGTTCTGCTTTTCTTACATCAGGACTTAGCTGTGATGGAAAGCATGCAATTGTCTCTGGAGAATGTTGTTAATGCAGTTTTTGATGGTTCCAATGAATTTGCCAAGGCAAATGCTGAAGTTCAGCTTGCAGTTTGTGGAATATTTGAAGGTTTTTTCCTTTGAATTTTCCATAAGTTATTGATATATTTATGTTTGCTTTAGTGTTAATTCCTTAATAACTCTGGCTATTTGCTTTGAAGGCTTACTCCAGCAACTTCTTTCTATAAAATGGACGGAGCCTGCCCTTGTGGAAGTACTAGGTCACTATCTGGATGCTATGGGTCCATTTTTGAAGTATTTTCCAGATGCAGTTGGAAGTGTTATCAATAAACTATTTGAGCTTCTTACTTCCCTTCCTTTTGTCATCAAGGTTCCCTGAACAATTTCCTTTCCAACTATACTTTTAATTTTAATTACTGAGAAACTACTTAGGCTTACTGGTTAAGACTATATTCCTCTTGGTAGGATACTTCCACATTTAGTGCACGTCATGCAAGGTTACAGATTTGTACGTCATTTATCCGGATAGCAAAAGCTGCTGACAAAAGCATTCTGCCTCACATGAAGGTAGACTGTTTATTTGTTAGGTTGTTTGCTAAGCATGGCAGTGAAATGCCATGAATGGGAACCGGCTATTGTCCACTTGGCACTGAAACTAAATATAAAAAGAGGAGGAAAAAGGTTGTTATGGAAATTTACTAATCTTGATCAACGTTTGAGCACACTGGGTTTCACTTTATACTCTTAAGATATTCTCAAGTTAATATGCCCAACGCCTGGGGTTTAGTTTGTGAAATTATAATATATTTAACTATCACATTTTGTTGTAGGGCATTGCTGATACCATGGCCTGTTTACAAAAGGAGGGCCGTTTGCTTCAGGGAGAGCATAATCTCCTGGGTGAAGCTTTTCTTGTTATGGCTTCTGCTGCTGGGTAAACAACAAAGGATAACTCTGTATAATATATCTGTTGTACCTTTCCTTACTAGTTATTTCTTAATTTGGCACAGGATTCAACAACAACAGGAAGTTTTGGCCTGGCTGTTAGAACCTTTGAGCCAACAGTGGACACAATTGGAATGGCAGGAGAAATATTTGTCTGATCCACCAGGGTTAATTCGCTTGTGCTCAGAACCACCAGTTATGTGGTCAATTTTTCATACTGTGACATTCTTTGAGAAGGCCCTTAAGAGGAGTGGCATGAAGAAAGCTTATTGGAATTCAGAAAACAGCTCGACACCAAATTCCACTTCTTCAAACCCGATGGCTTCTCATATGTTATGGATGCTGCCTCCTCTCTTAAAGGTATGTGTACAGCCCCTTGAGACACTGGCCATGCAAAACTTGCGTAATTGGAAGAAAAGGATCACGCTTGGTTTTGATCTTATCTACGTTCTTTTTGTACCAAGTATTAATAATTGTAGCATATTTGATTTTTCCAGCTTCTCCATGCTATACATTCTCTTTGGTCCCCCTCCATATACCAAACGTTAGCTGCGGAAGTCAAAGCTGCAATGAGTATGAGTGATGTTGAGAGATTCAGTCTTCTTGGAGAAGGAAACCCGAAATTGTCAAAAGGTGCTTTGACTTTCGTGGATGGATCTCAGGTCAATATAAGTAAGGAAGGACATGCAGAACCGAATGAATCTGATATACGAAATTGGTTGAAAGGAATCAGAGACAGTGGGTAAGCATTCATGTGAAGAAAATTATTTATCTGTTATGGTCCATTCTGTACATTCTATTGCAGTACTAAATCCTTGGTTTATTTATTGGTAGATACAATGTACTGGGCTTGTCGACAACCATTGGGGATTTATTTTTCAAAATTTCTGATATGCACTCTGTTGCTCTTGCCTTGATGGAGAATATACAATCAATGGAGTTCAGGCATATAAGGCAGCTTGTTCATTCTATTTTGATTCCTTTAGTTAAACATTGTCCTCCGGATATGTGGGAGATTTGGTTGGAAAAGCTGTTGCACCCATTATTTATCTATGCTCAGCAGGCTCTCAGCTGTTCATGGTCTAGTCTTCTACAAGATGGTAAAGCAAAGGTTCCAGATGTTCATGGCATTCTCGCTGGATCATACTTGAAAGTAGAAGTGATGGAAGAAAAACTTCTCAGGGATCTCACACGTGAGGTGTGTTTGCTCCTCTCCATTGTTGCTTCTCCACCACTTAATGTTGGACTCCCTTCTTTAGAGCATTCTGGCCATGTTAGTCGTTTAGACACTTATCTGAAAAGCTTGGATTCAGTTGCATCAAGCTCTATGGTCGGGTACGTTTTCTTGTTATGGAAATTGTTGCATTTGCATTTTGCAACATTAGTTTGCTGGCTTATTTTTTTTCACGAGTCTTGTATGTGACAGTTTCCTTCTGAAGCATAAAGGTTTAGCGCTGCCAATGCTGAATATATGCTTAGAAGCTTTTACATGGACTGATGGTGAAGCTGTGACAAAAGTTTCCTCGTATTGTTCTGTGTTGATAGCTCTGTCAATATGGACAAATTATACAGAACTTGTAGAATTTGTAGCTAGAGATCTTTTTACTTCCATTATTAAGGGTTTAGCCCTCGAGTCAAATGCTATAATCAGTTCTGAGTTAGTCAGCCTCTGTCGTGAAATATTTGTATATCTCTGCGATAGAAACCCAGCTCCCAGACAGGTTAGTTTGTTCTATCTCATGCTGCTTTTGGGATTTAGTATATATTTGCAGGCAAGAGAAATCTAGAGTATTTCCTTCCTCTTTTCAGGTTTTGTTGTCTCTCCCCTCTATCGGCCCCCATGATTTACTTGCTTTTGAAGAAGCTTTAACAAAAACAGCCAGTCCAAAGGAACAGAAGCAGCATATGAGAAGCCTGCTTCTGTTAGCAACTGGAAACAAACTGAAAGCGCTTGCAGCTCAGAAAAGTGTGAACGTCATCACAAATGTTTCGAGTAAGTGATTAAATATTTTTTTGAGCCAATTTTTTTTTTTTAACCTCTGGAAAGTAGAGTTTGGCATTTGATAAATTACTGCAGTTTCTGTTAAGCCTATATCTTGGTAGTAATTGTTTGTTGATGCAATTTAGACTTGAGGCCTCAGGCTCAATATGATAATTTCTCGTTAAAATGATCACTCTATAACTTTTCTCAATTCGCAATCAAGTATTGAGACTATGCTTCTTTGAAAGAGGATTAAGTTTGTCTGAGTCCAGGATCTGCGATATCTACTTTTACTGGCTATACTCAACTTTTAACCTCTTTTGCTTATCATTCAGCAAGGCCGCGCAGCTCAGCTAATGTTCCTGAATCCAAAGTTGGTGATGAGGATGTTGTGGGACTGGCGGCTATGTAGTAAAATATTAATCGGAGCTCATGACGGTGTGTGTACAGAAACGGGCTCTCGAACCCCTGTGACTCATTCAAGTATGAAATCGAGTGGAAGTACGAGATTTTGTGTCCTTCCTCCCTTGGCTCATAGAAACGCAAAAATCAGGTTAAATTCTTTATTTGTGATATGTATTTGATAAGTAGTTATACTTCTCATACTGGAAACACAGTTAGCAGTTATGGCCTGTTTAATAAATTTTATATAATATTTTCGAGTGTATCCTAGTCCTGCTAAATTTTGCCAGAGTTCTATAGTAGTACGTGATTATGATTCCTTTGACTTTTCATCATTTTTTTGTAGCGTTAGCAGAAGGCAATATGTTGAGGTGGACAGAATAATTGACAGCAGGAGAAGGTTTTCTATTTGTTGAGCAGCAACCAAAGGGGGTGTGGGATCTCGCTTTGAGGATTCAATATTTTGTGTCCTTCCCACCGGAATTTGAGGTTAAGCGGTCTTCTGGCCTTTAAAGTTAATGTTACGCCCTGCTTGTCGAAATATTTATTATCATGCGAATTTTTTATGAAGCAAAATAATTTTGTTTGATATCTTATGAAAAGAAATAAATATTTCATTTAAGGTTTAAGTTTAGTTTCTGACCCAGGAAAAGAAGTGAAGCTAATATGTTGGTAAAAAAAAATTGATCTACTGATAATAGCACTCCATGATTGGTACATGGAATGATCGTTGTAAAGTAATAAAAATGTGAATTAGGACGGGCGGAAAACTACAGGTGTCAGTAACAGAACAAGATTTCTTTCCGTCTTACAAAATAAAAGCCATTTAAATAATAATAATAATAATTTGGAGAGCAACAAAAAGAAACAGAAGAACGTGTAATTTTTTAGTGCAATGTAGTGCTTTACGCCCCAACAAAAAGCAACAGATGGAAATAAAAACATGAGAACCAACTTATCGGTTCTGATTTGTATGTGTGACAATGACATCGGACTACTTGCTCGATGCACCATATATACTGGGGGACTGGAGGTGGCGTGTGCGCGTATTGATTTAAACTATTGAAATAAGAAAGCCTGAGGGCCCCCCGAGTTTTCGTTTTTGGGCTAATACGTTGAACAAGGGGCAATGGCCATCAATGTCAATTAATTGAATTATTTTTTAAAATTTTATCTAATTGAATTACCTTACAGTTTCAACCACGAATTAGGTCATTATACTTTCTCTTTTCCCTTTTTATCCCATCCTCAATGTTTACCCTGTTAATAGTGCTAGTCCTTCCATCTCTTAAACTTGCAAGACCGGTTACTTTTAGCTGACGAATGTGATGTAGTGTTAATCGACCGTGTTTATCCTCTTCCCTACCGGCCTTGCTCCATGTATTCTGTTAACGAGCCAACACGAAGGCGAAGGGATACTCTCTCCGAGTGAAATCCTTGAACGTCTCGTTGGTGTCGCTCAAAAAATGCATCATTGCAGTCCCAGGAACACACCCTTGGCCAACTAAAGAAGAAGGAAGAACAGAGAGAAGCGCAATAAGCGGAGAATCCGAGACATTGGGAAAAACGAAGCTCTGTTTTTCCACCAAGCGCAAGCCAACTGTTCTGAAGCATACAAATCAAAGCTTGCAGCAACCGAGGGAAGGTAGGTCTCGGTGTTTTGCGAGTGGGAATGGTGGCAAAGTGATGGTGTTGATGAGAATCAAAGTTTGTTATAAACTACATTTTCAATTTTTCTCTCTTCTTGGTTATGATAAGGATAAAGGGATAAAGAAATTCTTATAGCCGGATATAAATTATAATAACTAAATAAAGCCGTAGGCTGCAAGAACAAATTGGTGGGTAGAAGAAGCATGGAAAGAAGGAAGAAAGACAGCCACTTGAGCATATATGGAGTGCTCAAAAGACAGGCCCTGGACGTGAATGAGATACAGGCAAGGAGGGGAGAGATAAGCAGAGTCGCCCCATCACCTCCGTCAACTCAAAGTAACGGCGGGTGTCAGTTTAATGGACCACAAGGACTAACGCTCTTAACTGGGCAGCCAATAAAGACAGGATAAAAAGAAAAAAAAATAGTACAATGACCTATGCTTAGGTTTTAGTTTTCCTTAAATTAAATTACTAAATGTGAAACTAATGAGGAGCTGCATTTTCTTTATAAGCCATTAATAGGGTAATTCTCATGTTGGAAAAAATAATAGTATAATTCTTAGTTTCAAAGCAGTATATATATAAAAGTAAATCAAGAAATGTAGATATTACGCAATCTAATTCTGAATGATACCTCAATGACCTTCTAGGGCATAATATCATGATACAGAAGACAACTTATATTCCCTCCCAGAAGAGGACCATAATTGATTTTCCGCATTGAAAATGAGGACAAACAACATAGCAGCAACATGAATATGACTCGTGATGTTGCTGCCATAAGACCACATAATTGACGCAGACGTTACTATGTTTGGTTTCCAGCTCTCCATTATCGCGTGGATTCTTGCAATTCACACCTCTGCATGTCATTTATATATAGTTTTAAAAATAATTAACAATCCACATTATTCATAAGCTATAATATAAAATAATGTGATTTATTTATCAAATTCATGTATCACACTAAACCTAAGACTGAAAGTCTAGTAATAGAATCTCATCACATGTGGTCGGCCATTTATATCTGTAATGATAATCATAATTATAATATAAAAACTTTATATCACATTATTTATATGAAACCTATTCCTGGTTCATAATTCCTAAAATATACTGACTAATCGTTCCTAAAGTTTGGCATTTTCCTGTAATGGACGGTGATTTATTTATGTTATCGCGGCAAATATTATTTCGTCGACGAAATCTGCTGTGCCACCTATGCACCGTCCGATTTTGATATCTCATCTTCTATTTATACAATGAACGGCTGGGAATGCGTTTGCAGTTTAGCGGGACTTGTTTCAATCATGGCTTATGTATTTCCCTTCCGCAGCATGCGGTTCTTTTGAATTCTCTCTCCTTCTGTCCACGATTGCCTTCCATTATCTCTCCATTTCCAGAGCTTTCCTCGCCTTTGTATTCTCCTTTAGACCTTCCCGGCAAACAAGATTTCTGAAAAGAACCAACAAAATACCTTCTCAATTATCGTCTCATTTTTCCGATCACCTTTCTCGTGCGTGCGGTTAGATTTTATTCTCGCAGCTTTTCATCGCTTTTTATTTTTTTTATTTTTTTTATTTTGTCCATTTCCAGAGCTTCGTTGTCCTGGTGTTTTCTCTCGAATCACCTTAGAGAGTTGAAGGTCATCCAATTTGCGTTGAGTTCGGATAGAGATAGATTCCCTAGCTTTCTCTGTTCGCAGTCCGTGATCTCTCCGTCTCTCTATCCAAGTTAATGAAGAGATTCGAAGCCTGTGAAGCCTCTCACAATGTTCTATATTAGCACGCTTCTAAAAAACGATTTAGTGAGCAATTTGCTTGTATGTTACGCAGCCATGCTAATGAATTGATTAGTTTAAATCTTGTGCGCCATTTGTTGTATAAGAATTTCACCGGACTTTGATTTTGTATGTCGAAGCTTACCAGAAGCGTAAAAAAATGACTCTTACTATGCTGCACATTGCGATTTCCTCGATTTCTTTTTAAATTTCCGCGCATGTTCTAGTGACTTTGTTATGAACAGCATTTTTTCTGGCCAATCTTGTAAAAGCTTATTTGGACAAGTACTTGCATGTCGTATTTCGAAGTAGGTCCTGTTTGTAAGATTTTCTCTTTTATCTTCGGATATTTAGCTTGCCTGTTTCTCTAATTGCAGATGTTTCCTTTGATAAAAATTGAAGGTTATTAAGATGGACAGCTCGGAAACATAGATTTGGAGATTCCAAGTCCTAAGTGAATTCAAACTTCGTAACTCCACAATAATTTGAACGTTTCGAGCTGCCTGGTTCTTTGATTTTTCATTGTAGGGCCGGACGAAATGGCTTTTGATTTAATTTCCGTTTTTCCGAAATTGCAACTGCTTATGACTTCTGATCATGCTTCCGTGGTCTCCATGAACCTATTTGTGGCACTCCTGTGTGCTTGTATTGTCATTGGCCATCTTCTCGAGGAGAATCGATGGGTGAATGAGTCCATCACCGCCCTTTTGATTGTAAGTGTTCGCTTTCTATCGGAAATAGCTATATATAACTGTAATGTTGATGATGGATGAATTCTTCGTTATTCGTTATTACTAGTATTTCTCTTTACCCACTTACTATGTTATGACTGATATTTATATCAATTGTCGGTAGGGTCTTTGCAGTGGCGTAGTCATTTTGCTGATAAGGGGGGGTCAAAACTCGCATCTTCTTGTTTTCAGCGAAGATCTTTTCTTTATATACCTTCTGCCACCTATCATATTTAATGCCGGGTAAACTTTATCCATTATCTGTTTATCTGATGTGGTATCAATATCTGAATCTGTATTTATCATTGTCTATACGAGGCCAATACACCTTTCACCTTCTTCGGAACCATTCGCTAATAAAGAGATGAAAATCCCAATTTTTTTATCCGAAAGTGGTCTGAAAAACCGAGATTTTCCCTAATAATATAGCAAATCTAATAAATGCTGCACGCCTTCAAGTATAAGCTTTTTGAGATTGAACATTGGCAGTTGTGCTTATTCACAGAACAATTTATCGTTCTTGTTACATAATTAATGGTAGAGAAACTTTAGGAGTAGATGGCATTGATGGAGTGTGTCTGCTAAATGCTAATGTGGCCGGTAGTAGTACTATATTCACTTGCTTTTAGTTATTAGCTTTTATACCAATGACTTAAGAGTTTGGATCACGATTATGGAGTGCACTCTTTGACCCTCTCAATAATGTCCAAAAAATATTGAATCTTAATTAGTTTACTTGGTCATCATCTTTTCTTACTTTTTTTTGTTGGTGAGACATCATCGTTTCTGATTTACTTTTGTTAATATGGTAATAGAGCTCAATTGCACTTTGTGATCAAAATAAAGCCTCCTTGTTGTAGGTGCTTTGTATGGTAATAGTTACAAAACAGATAATATGTTTGCGTTTTACCCAGCTTATGAATTTGGAGTATTTGTTGTGTTGTGAAATACTCCAGATTCATATGGTTTTCCCGCTTGAAAAATCTACTGCAGCACCATCTGTCTTCCCCTGGAACTTTTACTTTTCTTCTAGTTTATTGTTATCACTGTGTTATCGCAGATTGCTGTCATTATTTTGTTACTAAACGCTTTTCTGTAATGTAATCCAGGTTTCAGGTGAAAAAGAAGCAGTTTTTTGTAAATTTCATCACTATTGTGCTGTTTGGTGCTGTTGGTACATTAATATCTTGTGCCATCATAACTTTTGGTACGTATGCCTTGCTTCTTTACATGAATTTGACAGAATAAAGAAATGAGTAAATTACTTTCTCCTCCCCCAAGAGTCGTTTCTCTTTTCTATTATGAATGAAAATATAAACAAATCTTTCTAAAATATGATTAAAATACTCTCAGGAATAATATTCGTATCTATTTTCTTTTTAAAGCTATGTTTTAACTTTTATTTTAGTGTTATTTATTTTAAGTTGAAGAATATAAATTTGATTCATTTTAAATTTGTAAGTTTGACTATTTTTATCAAATCGGCTATGGTGCCGCAACAAATTGTCTAGTTATGACTAATATTTGATGTCTTGTTTCAGGTGTTACACAAGTTTTTAGAAAGATGGGCATTGGTCCGCTTGAGATTGGGGATTATCTAGGTAATTATTTAATTTGTCATTGTCATGTATAAGCCAAATTGTCATTCTGTTAGTTACTAACTTTTTTCTTAAAAACATTCAGCAATTGGTGCAATATTTGCCGCAACAGATTCTGTGTGCACATTGCAGGTATGGATCAAAATATTTTTGCAGTCTTCCTGGCAACTAAAATGGCATTGCTCAGTACCTAACATTATAAATGATGTAGGTGTTAAATCAGGACGAGACGCCTTTACTCTACAGCCTTGTGTTTGGAGAGGGTGTTGTGAACGATGCTACGTCTGTTGTGCTTTTCAATGCAATCCAAAGCTTTGATCTCAACAAACTAGACTCTGGAATTGCTTTAGACTTTCTTGGCAACTTTCTGTACCTGTTTATTGCAAGCACATTGCTCGGTGTTCTGGTAACTGTCTTGCTCCTTCTAATTCTCTCATGTAATTATTTTATTAGAATTAATATTAGATTTTCTGCGATATTAAGATTAGATATCTAATACTAATATATCATAATATTTAATCATGATATATATATATATTTAATATATATCATGATTAAATATTATGATATATTAGTATTAGAGATTTAATTAGGATTTATGATTTCTCATCACTTATAAATAAGGGTGATCATCAGTCTTATTGGGATATATCTTGATTATGTTTTGAACTTATGAATATTCAGTATAGTTTCATTTTCTCTTCTATTCTCCTTCTATTCTTCTCTATTTCCCTTTTCTTTTACAATTATATAACAGTGGTATCAAAGCGGTCTTTCCTCGGTTACTCACAATAACAAGATGAGCATGGATATAGAGCGTTTTTTTCAGAATATGATGAGGAATCTTGACAGGAGGAGTATAGATACAGAGTAGCGTTTTCAGAATATGGTAAGGAAACTTGACAGGATGAGCGCCCTTCTGCAGAAAACTTAGCCAGTAAAAAAAGATATAGCAGAGTCGCATAAAATATTACAAAAGGAAATGGATGTTTCGGGCGATCAAGAAGAGTTCTCAGCAGCTCAAGAAGATGAGTCTTCCCTTTCGGCATCCATTGATGCGTAAAAAGATATACAAGAAAGTCCCAAGAACTCTAATCAGACTCAAGATTCTAAAGTGGTACAAATAACAGTTCAAAAAAAGTTGAAAATTCAGCTTATCATTCTCCAAGATGTAATAAGTTTAACACGTTCAAATGAGATCAATTTTTAGAATACAATTGATAGTTTACAGGAACATTCACACATGACGTGTAAAAAGAAAGTGATGAAACTAAAGTTTATAGCTGATGAATTATTAAGTCTCAACTTTTGTGAGGGGTTTACGAGTACACTTTGCAACACATATTCAAGTTTGACACCGATAATACTAGCGATCTCAAATCTCCTAATCCAAATTTGGTTCAAAGGATAATTGATTAAAATGCTTCTTAGCCCTAGTTTAGTATCATTCTTGGTATTTGACCTTTAGGGCCGAGGGTCTTTTGGGGAATAAGTATTGATATGTAAAATATAAATAAACAATAAATAGTTTTATTATTTTATTAGAATTATTATTAGATTTTCTGCGATAGTAGAATTATATATCATAATATATAAATTATGATATATTAAAATTATATATTATAATATATATATCATGATTAAATATTATGATATATTAGTATTAAATATTTAATTAAGATTAGTATTTCTCATCACTTATAAATAAGGGTGATATCAATTTTATTGGGATATATCTTGATTATATTTCGAATTCTTAAATATTTAGTATAATTTCAGTTTCTCTTCTCTTCTCCTTCTATTCTTCTCTATTTCCTTTTTCTTTCTACAATTATATAACACACGCACACATGTGAACACTGACTGACAAGATCTGTATCAACTGTTGGCACGCATATACTTGCTTATTTGCATTTGGCTCTGACCTTACTTATCTGTATCACCTTGCAGACTGGTCTGCTTAGTGCTTATATTATTAAGAAGCTATATATTGGCAGGTATTTTCTTAGCAGAATTATCTTTAAAATTTCTGCTCCCCAGTTATTAGTTAATATGATGGTGATCTATATTGTCTTATCCTGTAAAAAATTCTTCTAATCTTCTTATCCTGTACGGTGTGTAACAAAGTCCATGATAGGATACATAGGTTAGGTGATTCTCCTATAGCTCAATGGCGACTTTTGAGAAAAGGTTTTCCACCTCATTTTGGGGCTGATAATCTGTGCAATGAAAGAGCGTGGATTTGTTAGGTATAGGAGTTTAGTATAACTAAAAATGATAATTGCCTACTAAAAAATTATATCTATTTAAATGTATAAAATATACTCATCAAATTTCTTCAGTTAGGTTTTGTCTTTTTATCATTTGATTGGTTCATTGGGATCTTTTAATTCCTAGGGGGTCAGGGTATGTCATAGTTTGTCATCACATTTCATGCATGCATGTCATCTTGGGGACGAATTTTCTGACTTGGCATCAGAGTTATGTGTGAATTTCTTTACTGAGACTCGACAATTTTCAGGCACTCCACGGATCGTGAAGTTGCTCTAATGATGCTGATGGCATACCTTTCCTACATGCTGGCTGAAGTAAGTTTTGGAAAGCGTCATTTAAGGGTTTTCTTGTAGACTGTCCTCCTTGAGCATCATGTTCGTTTAACTTCGGTATATGTATCACAATGACACATCTGCATGTTCTGCAGTTATCCTATCTGAGTGGTATCCTCACCGTATTCTTCTGTGGGATTGTTATGTCTCATTATACTTGGCATAACGTGACTGAGAGTTCCAGAGTCACTACGAAGTACGCTTTTGAACAATATTTCTCAAGCTTATATTGTGTTTGGGGTAGTAAAACCCTAGCACTAATCAATTCTATAGATATCTCACTATATTTGTTCCTCTAATCACAGGCATGCTTTTGCAACCTTGTCGTTTGTTGCTGAGACATTTATCTTCCTTTATGTTGGTATAGATGCCCTGGACATTGAAAAATGGAGGTTTGTTAGTGATAGGTGCGTCCATTTTTCTCTTTGGCTACTTAATATTCATCAAGACTTTCACTTATGTGATCTCATGAAAAGTTTAATGTCATCATCTACATCAACAAATGGTATGATATAGTGAGAATATTTTCTTTTAGATTTAGTCTCATAATTTACTAAATTAAGTTGCAGGCAGACATGAGGGCATTTTAGGAGTGGGCCGACTGGCACCTCATTCACTTAGTATACTAGAGGTTAATTGAGAAAATAAAAATAATTTCACTGATATGGCGGCTTCACGGTAATAGCCCATTGATGTCTTCGCCTCAAGTTTTCTGCTTTTGTCTCGGTCATCTTAGCCTCAAATTTTTAATCTTACTTCTCTCAAAATAAAAGTCATTTTTGGTACAAAACAGCTCATACGCCACTCTTGGTTTCCTCTGCAGCCCTGGAAAATCAATAGCAGTGAGTTCAGTGTTATTGGGTCTAGTACTCACTGGAAGAGCAGCTTTTGTTTTCCCCCTATCCTTCCTATCCAACTTGGTTAAAAAGTCACCAAATGAGAAAATCAGCTTCCGTCAGCAAGTATGGCTGTATTTCTGTAACTCAATACATATTGTATTTCCAGATATTAATTAGCAAATAATGCTTACAAGTTTCTTATTATTTCTTATTCTAGGTGATCATATGGTGGGCTGGTTTGATGAGAGGTTCTGTTTCAATGGCACTGGCGTATAATCAGGTAGGAATTGAATGAATGATCACGGAATATAGGCTCTCTTACATGGGAGAAGTTGATGTGTTGACAATTACTACTATAAATGCAGTTCACCATGTCGGGCCATACTCAATTGCGATCCCATGCAATGATGATCACTAGCACAATCACAGTAGTGCTCTTCAGCACAGTGGTAAGATATCTTCTTAGTTTGTGTTCATTTTCGAGTTCATCTTGCCAGTTCCTTATATATCGCAGTTTTCATTACTAGCCCACAATTCAGCTCTTCCATGAGTCAGATGTGTGGATTAATAAAATAAATTTCCTCAAGCGATGGTACTGACGTAGTTGAATACCAATCCCTCAGGTCTTTGGTTTAATGACTAAGCCACTCATAAGGTATTTGCTGCCTAATGTTAAACACACAAGCAGCGTGGTGACGACGGAATCATCTACTCCAAAATCTTTTAACGTTCCACTTCTTGGGGCTTCCCAAGATTCTGAAGCTGATATCGATGGAAATGCACTTATTCGTCCAAGTAGCATTCGTTTATTACTCACCACTCCTACACATACAGTTCATCGCCACTGGCGTAAGTTCGACAACGCATTCATGCGCCCAGTTTTTGGAGGCAGGGGTTTTGTTCCTGTGGAGCCTGGCTCACCTACTGAACGAAACGGTCAACAGTGGCAAGGAGAATAAAGCCAAGTAACTTGTAAAATATATCTTGCGCTGTGTAAATTTTGTGGAGACCATATATTGCATGTATTGAATTAATTTTGTTTTTTAGCACCTTGGGTAGAGATAAGGTTGTGTACCATAAGCAACGTCACCTTGAAATGCCAGAATGTAAATCAGATTCTCTGGCACACTATGGTCATCACATTGCATTAAATTTTTGGAGTTGGAATGAAATGAGGTTTTTCCTATCAAAGTCAACCCAGCACAAGCAGCTGCTGTATTCGCACATGCTTCTGGTGAGAGAATGATGAGGAATAAGATGGTGCTCCTGATTAGCACGAAAATATCCTGACGCCAAACGAATACAAACATACGGGCTAAACGGGGAAAAAAAATAAAAACAGCAGATTGTGGATAAATAAGAAAAGACAAGCGTTCACCTAAGTCGAAGGCTTTTGTTTTTCACACAAAAAAGCTCCAAACAGAAAATCATTAAGCACCAAACCAAACAGGAATCATAAGCAGGAAACTGACGCATGAACACTACGAACAATAAGAGATAAAGCAGAAAACCCACTGCCCCAAGTGAAGCCAGCAATCAAAAGACATCTTCCATGGATTAGAACAACAAAAGGAGCAGAGTTTTGAACGAGATAAGGGTAATGAACTATTACCTCTCATTCAAAGTCAATCGGTCTTGCCTCGGTGAAATTTAGGGGGGGCAGTGGTAGGCTAGTAGCAACATGACGATGAGGGGATGAATGCGCTTCTCCTTGAAAATAGATTAGAAAAGGGAAATATTTGGATGCAACTTATCAAAATTTCATTCGGTAATAAATAATTTTGATGCACAAGGCTTTGATATACATATATACACAAAGTACATGCGCCAAACAAGTGATGATTTTATTTTGTACTTATACTATAAGCCTAAAGCAATATACCCAACTAAATCTCTTGCCACTTACCTCCTATGATTCTAACTACTCAACCAGGGTTGATGTTTAGTATTATCCAGATAGTCAACGAAAAAGAATCTAATTTAAACCAATTACAAAAAGTGGATTGATTTTTCAAGATCATATTGCACAATGATGAGGCAGAAACATAACAATGACTGCACCAGATAATTCCGTCAAACGTCAGAGTGACATAAAGCACTGGAGTGCTATGTATATAGCTATCAGAAAGGAGCAAAACAAATACTCAGGATTACAGATAACAACCATGAGACAGGATACAGTTTTTTCCAAGGAGTTCAAAAGCTTCTCCATGTCATCGCGCATATATTCAACTTGATGTGGCTGAGGTTTGAGAGTGTGGGGATTCAGCCTTGCAAACCATTAATACCTCAACGAAAAACGCCAAAAAAGTTTGAGCGCTTCAGTCAATGAGCAGACACACAAAAATAGCCTGGAGATATTGCACTGTAGCTTCCCAAGAGAAAATAACGGGGAGGAAAGTGCAAAAGCTAAAATAGTATATTTCCATCTGAAATTAGATGAAAAAGGTTGTAACCATTTATCTTGTACTGGTAAAGTCTTTAGAGATCTTTACAATAACTTCACTCTGTAGCATCACAACCATTAAAAAAAATCAGTTGAAGGTGCTTACCATAAGCCACTCTGCCACCAGCACTTCCGGTAGTTTTACTAAGCTCATGGCCTCCTAGATATAAAAGCATAGGGAGTTAATGTGGGGTGAGTTAAAAGAGGAAGGGGAAAAGGTAAAAGAAATTTTCAAGTCAAACAAACAATGGATGGCATATGCACCATGAAACAATTAAGTGATAATACAATAAAAATTTATGCAGAGAATGCAACCAGTAGAAACGCAGGTGATTAATCAATGAGTAGGCCAACCAGGGACACTGTAGAATAACAGTGTAGTGCCAAGCCATATGTAAATGGTATGATAGAAACCCTGCAAAGCTCCTAAATTGTGTCAAATACGATACTACATATAGCAACTTCAACTTCAACGCAGCATCATTTTCCTCCCAAAAGCAAAAGAAGTTCCTATGTGATAGCAGCACAAATAACAAACTTTTTGGTCAAGACATATGTGTACATATTTACCTCCCAAATCAGAAGACAAGCAGCAATTGATCTCTCCTCTTTGAATTTAAAGGGGGGGGGGGGGCGGCTCACAAAAGTTGTCAGAAGTCATCCATATAATTTAAAAGCACCTTTCCCCAGATCATCAGGATCCCCATGAACAACAACAGCCCGTCCAATGATGGAGCTTGGTCCACTGAGAGGAATCTGCAGAATTAAGTAAGTTAAGAGTTTAGAGTCATTCATCCAGAAGAAATCACTATAAGAGCTTAATAACAAACCTGATTGTCAGTAATATTGAAGCTAACAGTTCCTAAGTCATAGAGTAGGATTAACACCAAGTCGGGGATAAAAAGGCACAAATTATAATAAGCAAAACAAAAGAACTCTTTCAAAATGAACCATCACCAGAACAAAGCCATACAACCATCACCAATATTAACATTTCCTAGATCACCAGCATGACGGTTCTCATCTTCATTTGCACCATGCTCCTTGCCAGCAGGATTAAAATGTGGACCTGTTAAAATAATTAAAAGATTTAGTGATATTATTGCAAGACAATGTTTGAATTTTAATCCTCGTAGGAAACTTCATCTCCAGGCTTAAGCATTTGGAGAACATAAAGGCTAACAAAAATATTAAAAATATTTTCAACTCGGAAAAGGAAACTGTCCATTTAAATTTTCTCATTTATTAGGGTAAACTGAAAATGACTCTTTGATCTGGTTCAGTAATGCTGACGCGTAAGAAAAAAGGTGCTAGCTTATTGTCAATAGACTATACCAGTTGACAAGCAACCATTTGTGGTGCCACCAGATCATGAACATGGAAGCCATGGCGTCCAGGCTTAAGGCCAGCAAGGTTTCCGGTTACAGTTGTTGGCCCTGGAAATTCAAAATGCATCCTTCATTTAAATTTTCTCATTTATTAGGGTAAACTGAAAATGACTCTTTGATCTGGTTCAGTAATGCTGACGCGTAAGAAAAAAGGTGCTAGCTTATTGTCAATAGACTATACCAGTTGACAAGCAACCATTTGTGGTGCCACCAGAGCATGAACATGGAAGCCATGGAGTCCAGGCTTAAGGCCAGCAAGGTTTCCGGTTACAGTTGTTGGCCCTGGAAATTCAAAATAGAAGGTATGTAACTGATGCAAGGACAACAAAATGCATCCTTCAGAAAGATTGAGAGCGACCGAAACTTACCATCTCCTTCCTGATTGAAGTAGATATTTCCAGTGTTGCTTTTAAGAACTGCAACAGCCTTAGCCATTTTTAATGTGATCTGAACACGAACACCTTTTAGAGTATGTACAGAAGACAGAATATGCGAACTCGATGGCAGCTCAAGATTACATGGCAATCTACGAAGAAGAGAACAAAAAACAAAAGAATACGCAGAATCTTCTATGTTTTGATTCCATCATATTTCGTCCAATTACAGCAATGAAAACTAACTCTCAAGCCACACCAATTTCATGTCATACAGCAATGTGCTATGTGAATCTTACAATTTCCTTAAGAGCCAAAGAATGCAGTTGAAAACTGAAACTCACGCTAATTACGAATAAGAGAAGACAGTCGCTGCTCCGTAAGTGCAAAGTGATGATAGTTTCAACTAACTAGCTGAATGTTAAAATTTTAATAGAGCAGTCCGATGATCACTCCAAACTAAAACTGAAACCGTAGGATCAAACAGGAGGAGGAAAAACAGACGAAAAGGAAAACTTAGATTCGCGAGTTGAAGCTTTTTTCTGTTTCTTGATAAATAAATATGTCCTTCAACCTAGTACGCGATCCTTGTCTCACATCTAATCACGTAAAAACACAGAACTAATGCTCCACGCTATTCGTAATTTCTGAAACTGAATGAGAAAGAAGTACGTAGGAATGCTTTTTTCTTCGTCTTTTCTTATTTTGATTATCACATTCACACATGGCAAACAAAATCGCCAAGGTCCTAACGAAGTCGATATACAGGAACAGGCATTCGCTATATAATTAGATGTTCGAAGCAGAAATCAAAGTAATGAAAGCAGCATTTGACCTTTCAATCTTTCTTCTTCAGAATCAAAACCAGACTTACCTTAGTGCACCCTCGGAACAAGAGCGAGGGAAAGGAACAGTCTAGAATCAGCGCTAATGGTCAAGTTCTCGTAGTTGCGGTACGCTTTATATTTGGAAATGACCACAACTTCCCTTCACCTACGCCACCTTCCGGGGTAGAATGGTAACATGGTCTAATTATATATTTGTTCAATATAAAACTGATTTTATCATGAGATTGTCGGGGAGAGGGTGTTTATAAAATCCATGACCTTGATGTATTCATCCGAATCAATAAAAAAAAATATTATTCAGCCTAATAAATATAAAATAAAATTAAATATTAAACTATAAAATATAATTTATATTTTTTTTAGATTAGACATAAGGTAGGGGTTATATTACCCTATCCTGCTTATGAATACTCATTCTTTTATTTTTTATACTTAGAAGGGATAATATAATATTTACTAGTGACTAAATGGTCATTTTAAAAATATAAGTAGTTAAGTAAGCAAATTGAATATTTTAATATTTATAACTATATTGATTTTTTTCTTTAACTTTACTAATCATAATATAATTATATTATAAATTATAATTGTTTATTTTATTTTTTTAGATATTTCATCCTTATCAACATTTGAAAAATTGATACAAAATTACAATTACAAATTACTTAGACTTTAATTTTTTTAATAAATTTTAATACTTTAATTATTATATTTTTATTACCTTATTTTTAGTGAATTATAAATATTATTTAACTCTTGAAGATATATGAATATGATATTATTTTATAAATTTATATTGCATATTATTTTCCACAAGTATGACATCACAACTTGGATATACCCAACTCTTCTATGTCTAACCTAAAATAGTTAAGACTTTTATTGGATAAAGCTGATATTTATATTCTTCTCTTTCCACCAAATTATTTCATTTAACAATATTTTTTATTCCCTTATTCCTTTATCTGTATATTCTACTTTTATGCTTATTTTCAATTTTAAATTTTTTAAATTTAAATTTGAATATACCTGTCAATAATCAATTGTGAAATTTGTATTTATTATGAACAAAAAATTCTAATGAATTAATTAGGCTATTTTGTAATCTTCTCTTTAAAGATGTTCAATTTATATTTTAAAATGTCACTAAAAATATCAAAAGAATCTTTTAATTTTTTTAAACTATCATCCTACTAGCTAATTTAATACTCTTTATTCTACTATTGTTTATTATCATTTCTGTTATTATTATTGGGGGTGAGCGGATGATGAATTTTTCTTGAAATGAGAGGAGAAAAAATTTATAGAAGTTATATAAAAAATAATTCTTTAGTTAAACAAGTACTTTTAATATTTAAATAATTTATAAGATTAATAGCAATATTTATTGTTATTAATTGTCACAATATTTATGTATAAAAATTTTAAATACACCACAATATTAATGTACGGATTTACCAGTCTTATTTATTAAGTAAATGGGTTTCTTGTGTGTATATACACCTCTCTCTCTCTCTCTGTGGGGGTGTTTTGACTTTCTTTTATGCACACTTGCTCTCATTAAATAACTAAAAAGTTAAAGATGGAGAGAATGATTAAAAGAGATGTAATTAAGACAGTAATGTAATTTAATAAGGGCAGCTTTAACAAGCTATGAAAATGTTTAAAAATTTTAACTAATTCTAAAAAAAAAAATTTGTAAATTACAAAAAGTATGTAAGGATAAAGCTAATAAGATTTGAAGAATAGGATGGAGATGGCAAAGATGCTTTGATTGATCTTATTAAAACGCTATGAAAAGTTCATATTTTTACCATAACTTTACTTAATATTCTTCTAATTTTATTTATAAGCTTCAAATAATTTATTTTATATTGGATGCAGAATTAATTAAAAGAAGTAAATATCTAACAAATTTATTTATTTTTCTAATTGTGCCTATATTTAGAAGATAAGTGTGAATGGGAATAAGTGGGAAATGAACGAAAGATAATAAATAGAAATAAAATAGGATGGCATAAATATATAATTAATTAATGATAAAATTAAAAAAAACATAATAAATATTTAAACAAATTTTAAATTAAGCCCATTAAAAGAAATACGGTCATTTACAAATTTCAAACTTGTAGGGACGATGGAGAGAACGTTTAACAGCTAAAGTAGACTGGTCAAGAAAAATAATGGGATTTCTTCTTACATTGTATTACTGATATTCGCCCCTTATTTTTGATAAGTTGGGCTGGATAAGTATGCATTTTGGATGCAACTACTTGGCTTAATTAAATAGGGTAAAATTTTACTTTTTAATGATCAATATAACACTTTGCTCAAAAAAGTGATCGATTATTTTTAATTTGATTAGATTTTAACATGTTAAAAAACACGGACGGTAAAAGACAGAGTTTTTTAAAAAATAGATTTACTCACTTGTAAGAATTGAAAATCAAATTATTATCAAAAAAAAGTGAAAATGATACTTTTGATCGAGCGAGCCAATGATGGCCAAAATAGGAAAACAATAAAACGAGAGCCAGCAGGTGGGGCAATTATACAAAATTTTAATCTTCCTGGGTCGTTATTTATTTCCCGAATTCCCTTTTCTCTACCCCAGTTCCATCGAATTCGGATTAGGGTTTCTAGTGTGATTTCAATCAAACTGATTTTCTATTGATCTTGGAGCGGGTTTTCAGAGAGATGTTTTCAGAGGCGGTGATAACGCAAGCCTCAAATTTTAATTCAGCAGGATCAGACGCTTCCGCCACTAGATTTTATGACTGGCTTTTTGAGTGTCATGGGTTCTGGCACAATGCGGCTCTGATAGTTGCCTCGCTTCTTTTTGTCTTTTACTTGGCAACCCAATCCAAGAAGAGCTTCTTGAAGTTTTCACATGGTCGCTCTAACATTATAATATCATATTATGGATGCGTTTGGCTTGTTAGCGTCCTCAATCTTGTTTGGTGTCTTCTCCAGGTTCGTTCTTGTAATTTAATGTCCGCATGGTTTGTCCGCTATTTGGTTTCTTGTGAGTTGTGAAGGGTCACTTGAATAATTGATATCCTTTCTAAGCATTGGCCCATACAAGTTTCGTTGTAATTCCGCTGGAATAAATATGAGGTGATCACAATTCTGCTCGATTAAATCTGGACTGCACTTTCGTGGAACTGATATATCTCGCTGGGTCGTTATGCTGCACATAAGCGTTAACACCTAACACCATCCTGATGCTTGTTTAACCCATCGCAGTCGTTATAGAAGAAGTTTGTCTGTCAGTAGCTCAGTATAAAGCTTCTCCTTGTTTTTTACTAATAAATGCATGCGCATTTGGCTAGTGCTCTATTTATTTTTTTGCTTTCTTTGCTTAGGCTTTTTAGAATAGGAGTGATGAGAGCAATTTGGGAATTTATGTCCTTCAGAGCAAAAATTATTGTAAAGAACTAGGGAGAATGACATCATAACTAAATTCCCAAATTTTAGTACTCAGAAGCACTGTTTTTAAAGGTTCTACTATTTGTTATGAGGTCCATACTCCATAGTTGTCTTTCTCCAAAAGAACTATTCTCTAAATGCCTATATAGATTGCATCAATACTTCTGTACGATATAGTGGTAAAGTGTTTGTTATGCCGTCTCAACAGTTTGATCAATTTCTTGTTAGCATATAACTTTGCCAAAAGAAGCTATATTAATTATTATTTGTTGCCGTCATGATCTTCAGAGTGTTTATGTCACTTTAGTTGATACAGAGACGCTTTTTAGTTCATATGTTGTGGTGAATCCTAGATGTGGCAGACCTAGAGTTGTTATGACGCTGCATTTTTGTCTACTGGTATCCATAATGTCATGACTCTTTTGTTGACTCAGGTGTGGGAGTGCACTCCTGGGAAAGAGTTGGCATGGAACCTACTATCATTGTTTACTACATCTGGAATGCTGTTTCTGGAAGTTAGCTTGTTGGCCTTTTTACTTCAGGGAAATATAGCAAGTGACCCAGAAGCATTGACCCGGACTTTTGGTATCTCAGGGCTTATCGTTGGTTTGGACATATCATTGAAGGTATTTCTTTGATATTCACTATAGTACGCCTCATGGTTCTTTTGATAATGTTCAAAATGTGATCAGCACTTGAAGGAAAATGAAAACTTTTCATTTTAGCTGTGCTCGTTTAGGAGTAAACCTGGTATCTATTTTTATGTAGTGAATACGGATGTGAAAAGGTTTTGCATTTCTATCTACTTTTCCAGAAAAAAAAATAAGAGATTGTTGGTTCCATTATTATTTAATGGAATAGTTTTGCCTGTTTTTAGGCTATATATCTGTTTGGATTTGGGATCCCATTATTCATCGACAGCAAGGAAAATAGCCATCATGTGAAGTGGAACCTGTGGGTTGTCCACAAGCTGTTGCTCACTGCTGTTTATGGCTTCATATTGTTTATGTACCATTCCAGGTGGAGAGAAAGGTTGCCTGGTAAGCTACTTTCGTGGATCAGCATTTCATTTCTTTCTATAATGTTTCTTGATTGCTAAATTTTATTACCTTTCTGCAGCCAAACCTGCGTTTTACAAGTATATTACGATCATGTTCATATTGAATGCAATTGCACTCTTTTCTTGTGGCCTTACTGGAAATGGCGCTGCTTTTGGTTTCTGGTTAGTGTCTTTCTATGGCATATTTTAAAGCCTTGTTCTTTTACCACGGCATCTTTTTCTAAGGCTTTGTGTTTACTTGTTTTCACAGGCTCTATATTGCCACTGTTGTCTCCTACCATGCCTTTTATCTTCCTCTTCTGTATATAACATTTCTGGCAGACTTTTTCCAGGTCATAATGCCCTTCCACTTGATCCTTGTGTTCAAACTTCTGTCATATTTTTAATCATGGAAAGCCTTGTTTTGTGCTGACTGTTTGTTATAACTCGTCTTCATTATAGGAGGAATACATGCATTTTGAGAACGTGTATTACTCTGAGATGAAAGATACCGGTTTCTTCGATGCTGATTGGCAGTGATGTGATATAGAGTAGGATATGACCTCTATATCTAATTGCAGGACATCCTGTTCACAAAAATATGTACATAAATGTAGCTGGTGTTTTGTATCGTATTATCATAATATCATTTAGAAAAGAACGTCACCTGAAAGCACAACCCTCGAATTGGCAAATTGCTTTCTGAAGACACTGCCACTATAAGTCAACGTTGGTCTGTTAACCATATTTGAGGGGGAAATAAAGAGAATTTCGCCAAAAAAAAAATGAGGGGGGGGGGGGGGGGAGGGGTAGATACGGATTTACAACTAGTATCAGATTTTTTAGTAAATATACGATGAATGTATTAATATCAGACATTATGTAATTAGGTGTTTAAAGAAAAATATGTTTGTATTATTGAAAATTTTGATAGCAAAAGAATAGAAATATATCTAATAAAAGAATCGCTCTGTATATGCCTGCCTGCCCGGAATGGAAATAGGATTAATGAGCATTAACAAGTCACTGCGTAAGTCGAGTTCTTTCTTGACAATTTAGTGAGCATTTCTCTGAGGAAAGCATCTTACTGTAAAGGAGTTGGCAAATTCAGCTGGTTAGATGGGAACTTTTGTATGAAGGTCGAGAAAAGAAAAGATGGGAACTTTTGTATGGAGGTAAAAAAAAAACAAAAGAAAACAAAAGATGGAAACTTTTGTATTCCTGCCATCCTCCACCTTTCTGTGAGGGGGATGATGATAAAAGGAAACTAGTCTTGTTAGATCCTGCTGTGCTCTCTTTAGGTTTCAATGGATTTTCATTTTACTTTTAAAACAAAATTGTATGGGTTATCTAATTCATCTAATTTTTGATATAAGAATTAATTATTTTTTTAGTAGATTAAAAAAATAATTTAATTAATTATAATAAATTTAACTTTATAAAAAAATATTATTTAATTTTTAATTTAATAAAATTAGTTCATTAATTTTTATATTAAATATGGAAAGAATATTTTATCACAAAGTCACCCCTGATGTAGCCTCGTGCACCGGATGATTTTACCACGAAGTCAAGCAGCAGAGGAAGCTACTTTGAAGCGAATTTGAATTGGGGAGAGGGGAGAGGGGAGAGGGGAGAGGGGAGAGGGGAGAATGTGATAGAGGGGCCCAGGCGCCCAGCCCTTTTGGGCAACGGTTGCGCAGAGCCATGAAACGAATCATCCTTCGTATCGTGTCGGTACACAATCAATGCGTTCCCACTCGTCCTTTTTACTTTTCCCTTTCCCTCGCTTCTCGCTCTGACCCCTGCTCCTCTCCCACTCAGTAAAGTAAATAGTAAGTAATTAAAACTATTTCCAGTTTTCCTTTTCCATATCACTCTATATTATGATCCCAAAGCAAAAAGAAGAACCCCCTGTTAACTTTCACTGCGATCTTCATACTGATTCCCTCGCATTGCTTTTCCCCCCTTTCTGCTATCCCTTGATCGTTTCCCCCTTTTCTTCCTTTACTGATGCTCATAATCTCATACACAGCCTCTCACCACCTTCATTCCATTTCCAGCTTCTCTGATCTTGCATGAACAGTATACTGCTTAATTCCACTGCTTATTTTCTATTTTACTACCAAGAAAGGCCCATCTCTTATCTGATTAGTTCGTCTTTTCTTGAGCTTTTGGCTTCATCGTTATAACATTCGGTAAGTTTTATGGGTTTTCCAGTGCACAAGTCACACAAGGTAGCTCGTTTCTTCTTTATTCTTCTCTGCCTAAGTCTGTTCCTGCCTTTATGCTTAGAAATTGTCGCTTCTCTCAGAAAGAGTGGGATCTCTGTCGTTGATCTTCACCTTGTGAGACGACTCTGCGCTCTCCCTCTCTCCCTTCTTGTTTTTTGATACCTTGTGTGATTATAAGCTCTCTTATTTTAAGTTGGCAGCGTCTGAGAATCTGCAATACAGTTTTCACTATTTTCACTTCTAATGAAATGCAGGTTGTAAGGCGTGGAATAAAACATGTTGGTTTTGGATGCTGGTTCGCTTAGCCTGAATTTGAATTATAAATTTTAATTTACCGAGTATTAGTCATGAGCAAAGGACTTCTACAAATTGAGCCCAGGGAACTTAAGTTTACATGTGCGTAAACAGTTGAATATTTTCCTATTGGTAGTTCTTTCTAGAAGCTTCTCACTTGTTAATTAAAATGCTACCAGATTCTTCCTTCTTGGGTTGTGACTATGCAAGTGTTTTACGACTAAATCACTGACATGTTCAATTTTTGGCATTTATAGTTGAACTAAGGAAGCAAAGTTCATGCTCAGTTCAGTTGACTAATAACACCGACCACTATGTTGCTTTCAAGGTCCGAGCATCTTTTTTTACTTTCACCAGCAACTGATCTTTATTTGTTGACATGGAAATTAGTATTTTTATTAATACATAATACCGGGCAGCTAAATCAATTAGGTCTGATATTGACAGATCAAGACAACTTCACCTAAGAAATACTCAGTTCGGCCACATGTAGGAGTTCTCATGCCAAATTTTTCTTGTGCGTTCGTAGGTATAACTTTTTTTGTGACCTATGTTAGTTTTGTCTCTTTGGTCAGTTATTATTTATTGGTGTCAAATGAGTGCAAATATGATTGAGTTGGAAGGCAGTAGGTGAAATTGGTTTGTGGTTTATTGATTCACTTACATGATATACATATTTTTGTTTGGCATCAACCTAGTCGTAGCGCAAGCTCAACGAGCAGCACTGGTAGATCTGATGTGCAAGGATAAATTCTTAATTCAAAGCACCATTGTTCCTGTTGGAACGACTAATGATGACATTACTTCTAGCTTGGTATGTGGCCGCGATTTACAGATTGTGTTGGTTGTTTTTACTATTATTTTTGAATATTTATTACTTCATTTGTAAATCATAGTTTGTCAAAGATACCGGCAGATACATTGAAGAAGAGAAACTGAAAGTGACCCGGGTTAGCCCATTTCATTCAGCCGAAGCATCTCCTGTTAAAGGAGACATTAAAAAGGGGCTTGCTCATGGAAATGATAAGATATTCAGTGAAGATGAAATTGTATCCCTGGAACATATGGTCAGAGAAAATCCTTTGATGCTTGGTTTAAAGTTCCTTTCCTTCGTTAATCTCTCTGTCTTTATCATCTCAATATTTCAAATCCTTGGATCATTTACTCTGTCAGTTACTCAATTGGAAGATTTGCAAATTATGATTCTTGGATAGTTGTTTTCATAATTTGAAGAATACTTTGTGTACTTTATAAAACAGAATGATGTTGAGTAATTCAAACTTTCTTAATGCTGTTTCGTAACTTTTGATTGGAGTTTATCAGTTCCCTTTTGTTTTGTTTGTTGTTACTCTCCTGTGCATATGTTTGTGTGAGGGGTGGGTTATTAATTCCACTAGTTCAATTCTTATTAAAAAAACTAATGTATCATAAGCTGTTCCTGGAATATGTCATTGTCAGGTTGTTAAGAATGCAGAGAATAAGATAGATAATGAGGAGTTAAAGCATGAAAAGGATATGAAATTGAAGCCAGCAAAAGATAGGCTGTTTAACACTGTGAAGGATGTGGAGGAACAAGAACCAGATAAAGCAGCGCTGGAACTGTCAAAAGATTTGGAGCTGAACATTGCAAAGGATGTAGAGGAACTGAAGTCAGAGAAAGAAGCAGAGTCAAAGATAACAAAGGGTGTAGAAGAGCTGAAATTAATTGAATCTATTGAGAAGTCAGAAGTGTCAAAAGATGCCGACTTTAACACCGCTATGAATGTAGAGGAATTGAAGTCAGAAAAGGAAGCGAAATTAAAGGTATCAAAGGGCGTAGAGGAGTTGAAATTAATGGCTTCTATAGAAGAGATGAAGTTAAAACTAGATGAATTTGAGTCCAAGTTAAATGAGGTCAGGCATTTAACCATGAATTATTTTATATGTTTAATTGGATGGATAGTTGTGATAGTGGTTCTTGAGTTCAATTTTAACCCAGACGATCCAACCACATAAATGTTCAAAAAGTTTCTGGCTTCCTGTGCAGGCTGGAGTAACAATATCAAAGCTAAGAGAGGAAAGGATGGCAAGCAGTGTAGAGACTAGGATCTTGCAAGAAAAACTAGTAAGCGCCAGACTATTTCTTTTTGGCAAAAAAAAAAAGAAAAAGAAAAGAAGAAGAAGAAGCATACTCTCTAGTCTTACTATTACTGGTATTGTTTTCTTGGTCATTTGTTCTGTCATAATTTCTTATCTTCGTGTAATTCAATGTACTTATCGCTACAGAAATTGGAGTAGCGTCCCTATCATTGGTGCTGTAAGATGAATGTAAAATACATTTTAATCAGCAGGCTTAAGTTTTGACTTTGTATTAACTGCAGGCCGATCTGAGTACGAGAGATGCAAGAAAAGCTCAAGTTGGGTTCCCTCTTCTGTGTGTGTTCATGGTGGCGCTAATCTGTGTATTCCTTGGATACCGTTTACTCTCCTGAGTCTTAAAACACTTCGGGGCACCATCTGTATGAAGAGGCTAACACTTTGAGTTGTTTATGGTTTTGTTAATAGCTGGAGGTTTGGCGTAAGTACTTACGAGCATATGAATATATCTACATATGCGATGGTTTGGGTCACAACCACCGTGCCGTCGCTTGATGGGAGGAAAAGCTGGTAAAGGATCTTATCAAAAAGAAAACTGGTGTAAAATCAAGATATACATGAGACGGTTAGGTAGTATTTACTGGAAAATAAAAATAATTGATATTAGTTCGCCGTTCTAAAGTGATATAATTGATATCTTTATTTGAATTTTTCCGCATGGCTAATGTGGATTTATCAACTGGATGAAATTTGAAAAATAAATCCTATTATTCATTTTTTATTATAATTTTTTTTAAAAAAATAGTTAGATTTACTTATAATCTAAAAAAAGAATGATTTTTTTTATAAATAATATTAATATCGAATAATAGATAGAGAGTAATATGGCGCTGTATCTATCACAATCCACTCATCCTCCGACGATGATAGGCCCCGATTGGGCTTCAAAATGTTGTCCCCGTATATATCATTATTTTGTATTTTGTTTCGGCCTAATTGTGTTTTACTATTTGAAATGTCAGTTCTGTTTATATATATATATATATATATATATATAAAGTTTAGGTTAGTTGGATTTTAAAAATTTACCAATGTTAGGTCATATCTCTAGATTCAAAGAATATTTATAAAAATATTTATAAATTATCCACTAACAAGATTTTCACATTGAGATATTTGAATTGAGTTATAGATAAACTTCTTATCAATTAGACTAAATTTTTTTTTGTGTGATTTGTTTTTCTTCAGTAGAAATCAAAATAGTGTGTCAATTAAATAATCACATGTAATCAAATTTTGAATTAATCAGCAGTAACAAATAGTATAATTTTCTACATAGTATAAAATATAAGCCATTCTATGTACAATTTAAAAAAATAGTATAATTTTTAAAATTTTATAGTATATATTCATATATTGATGGTTGTTTAGGGAATAGAATGTCCACGTCGTCGTAATTTGAAGTCTATTTTTAGCAAAAAAGCAAGAAAGGGCTATCAATATTCGTCTTCTAAGAATACGCAAAACAGGCGAGGAGATTGAATTGCTTCAACTAAAAATATTTACTCAAGATTCCTTGTCGACGAAAATAGTAATAGACAAGCACAAAACAAAACGGTCGAACTACGACGACATAGTCGGTGGTTTTGAGAGCTAAAAGCCTTAATAAGGATGGAAAAGACGTTCAATCAAGTCCAAGTTATCAATTTATACGTATCTAAGTAACCACTCATAAACAAACAAATGGAGCGGCTAAGGTGCATGATAAGGTATATAATATTGAGAATAGAAATTAGAAGATTCTATCTTCAACTAGAATCCGCCGAAATCAGGAGGATGAGGATGCAAGAGGACAATGGTGATTTCACGGTTCAAAAATTAATATTTGGCAATTCAGTCTTTTAAAATATATCATCCTCTAAATTTAGCTTCTCAAGAACTTCATGTCCATCATTTTCATTTTATTAGAAGATACATTAAATTAAGAAAATTATTTTCAATTTTGATATTTTGCAAAATTATTTTGAAAAAACATAGTATCTGGCCCCTTTAGTTAGGTCAAAATTCATAGATTTTATGAACATTAGTTGTGGACTCCCAACTAACTTCACCTTGCCCATCTTCCCGCCATTTTTTGTTATTCGGTTTCATTGTTATTTGACCCAATGGGCGTGGTCGTGTTTTTTACATTTTTTTTACGAAGAGAAAAATAGGGGAAGAAAATATTTTTAATATAAATTATATTTTATATATCATAATCAAACATAATAGTACATGGGCCCCAAACCAACATACGTGGCTCCGCAATGCTTTTTTTTTGTATAAAATTTTTTTAAAAGAGGATTAGGTTAACTTATGATCAAAGAGTACAGTGAAATCTCTATTTTTTTAGATAATATTAATATTATATAAGATTAACTGTGTATACTTAACATTTCACACACCAGTTTGCCACTGGGTCAACCTTACCAGGCCCATCTTCGCTTTCTCTTTTTATTTTTTTATTTATTTTTGAGTTCAAATGAAAACCTGTATATATTCTGCTTATGTTAATCAAATCTCTTGTTTTTCTTGTGTAGATTTAATGACAATCCTCTAATTGTCGTCTTACTTGCTTTTTCCCCCGACAAGATTTATCTAATTAATTATTTGTTTTGGCTTCTCATTCTGGTTTTGAACAAGGTGTACAAATTATAATATATATATAGAGAGAGAGAGAGAGAGGCCACCTAACCTTGTATGACATTTTTTGGCCAACCTTGTTGTGCGATAAGCTCATAAAGGAAAAGGGGAGAGTCAGTTTGCTGCTGCTTTGTGTTACGCAGGTATTATTTTTTATTTTCTAATTTGTTAATAAATTAATTAATATGCAGTGAGGGAAGTGTTCATGCAGGCCAGCGGCTATTCTCGGGAGAGCTGTTAGGTGGAATACTTGCAGTTATGTATGCCACCGTAATTTCTAAAGACAAAGCAGAGCGAATAATGGAAATATAAATATATTTCGAAAGTGTTTTTGCATGAAGGGAGTCCTCATCACTTGCATCGCCATTCATCAATTCTCATTCCGCCATGGGAAGCCGTTCGGTACCAATCTCTCTCTGTTCTTTTTATGCTTTCAATTACTTTCTTTACAAGAACAAATTTTAGAGAAGTTTGTGACATGTGCGTTAATAACAGCTGGCTGCTACGGATGATGTTGAAATTAAGGGTGAAGTTAGGAGAAATTCAACGCTAATATGTGCTTCCATCTTGAGCGACTCAGTTAATCAAATGCTGATTCAGATGAGGATGGCCAAAGAACTCGGTGCTGATCTCGTGGAGCTCCGCTTAGATTTCTTGAACAACTTCGATCCTCCTCAACATCTCCAAACTCTCATCAAACACCGTCCTTTGCCCACTCTCATCACTTTCAGACCCTCCTGGGAAGGAGGAAACTACAATGGTGATGAAAGAAAGCGACAAGCTGCTCTGCGTTTAGCAGTTGAATTGGGGTCTGACTTTGTCGACGTTGAGCTTAAGGTTATCGTTAAGAAGTTAATTACTCACTACTCTTGATCATTTTGACTTGAATACTGATTAATTGGTGTACGTGCTTGAAGGTAGCTCGTGAGTTTCTCAATTCCATCGGAGAAAAGAAGCCTGACAACGTCAAGGTTATCGTTTCCTCACATAACTATGAGAACACACCGTCCGTGGAGGAACTAGGCAATCTCGTCGCAAGAATACAGGCTTGTGGGTGTGATGTGGTGAAAATTGCAACAACCGCCTTGGACATCGTAGACAATGCTCGTATTTTCCAAGTACTTGCCCATTCTCAAGTATGTAACGTCCTTCATCACATCTTTCAACTTTAATCATTGCCTGAATTGAATATAAAACTCAATGGGCTATATGTATATATATAGGTGCCAATGATAGGGATAGCGGTGGGGGAGAAGGGTCTCATGTCACGGATTCTGTCGGCAAAGTTCGGAGGATTTCTCACATTTGGTTCGGTTGAGAGTGGAGCTGAATCAGCCGCAGGACAACCGACTGTGAAAGACTTGTTGGAGCTTTACAATTTCAGACACATTGGGGCTGACACTAAAGTGCATGGTGTTATCGGAAACCCAATTGGTCACAGCAAAAGTCCTCATCTTTATAATCCAGCTTTCAAGTCTGTGGGATTTAACGGCATTTACTTGCCTCTGTTGGTGGATGGCGTCTCCAATTTCCTCAACACTTACTCTTCCCCTGATTTTGTTGGATACAGGTTAGTTCGATCATCATCTTATGGTCTTCCATTCGTGCTTATAATAAATACAATGCCCATCTTGTGTTATTCAACAGTTACACGATTCCCCACAAGGTGGCTGGACTTAGATGCTGTGATGAGGTCGATCCAATTGCCAAGGCAATAGGGGCTATTAGTTGCATGATCAAGAAGCCAGATGGGAAACTAAAGGGCTATAACGTTGATTATCTCGGAGCCATTACAGCTATTGAAGAAGGACTACGAGGTTCATTTCACATATATATTACTCTTTTTCGCGAGTGTGTCACATATATTTACGAGGCTTGAATTTGCAGAATTGAAGGGTTGGTCTGGAAGTGGGTCGCCTTTAGCTGGGAAACTGTTCGTGGTTATGGGAGCTGGCGGGGCGGGAAAGGCGCTCGCTTATGGTGCAAAAGAAAAGGGAGCCAGAGTCGTTGTTGCCAATCGTACTTTGGGTTAGAAACTTTTGACTCGTCGTATCTTTATTTGTGTATTTAGTGAGGCAGAGCATGATTTGTGTTCAACTTTCAGATAGAGCCAGAGAACTTGCTAGTAATGTGGGAGGAGAGGCTGTTCCTCTTTCGGATCTGAAGGATTTCCAACCTGAAGACGGCATGATTCTCGCAAATGCTACGTCTGTGGGAATGAAACCCAGAATCGATCTCTCGCCCATACCTAAGGTTTTTATTGCTCGATATATATATATATATATATATATATATATATATATATATATATAAATTGATTCAGATTTGAATTATTGAATGGTGTATTTATGTTGACTCTTGACAGGAAGCCCTGAAACACTACTCGCTTGTGTTTGACGCCATTTACACTCCGAAACTGACCAGACTCCTTCGAGAGTCTCAGGAAGCTGGAGCTGCCACCGTCTACGGCACAGAGATGTTCATAAACCAAGCATTCGTCCAGTTCAAGAACTTCACCGGTTTACCAGGTACCAAACAAAAATATCACTCACTTTAATTTGTACCGTCTCTTACTAGGACTCATGTCCATGGTATTTTTTTGTTTGGGTGCAGCACCGAAGCAGTTCATTAGGGAGTTGCTCGCAAGAAATACGTGAGAAGGATGCTGCAGCTTCGGTCCTCATAAAGCATTTCATTATTGCATTGACGACACGTTGCAGGCCTTTCGAGAAAATTACTCCTGGACTCGTATAAGAAAATTCAATATAAAGGGATCTCATAATTTCCCCCCACTTCATTGTAGAACAAATAGTCGGGTATGGATTGAAAATTGTGAACATGAAGTATCTAGCCCATGTTTTCACATTTACCTGATGTTATGTTGAGAATCTGCACAAGTGCGCTTTAGGAGTTCAGGACAACAACATTAATTTTGCACGTGCTCTTTAGGTTTCCTGTTGAAAACTGTTAATTGCAATTTTATCTTGAAGCCATGCATGGCGTACTCACCTTCATTTCTCATAATTCTTTTCTTTATCACATTTTCATGACTATTTATTTATTAAATTATGACAAATATATATATATATATATATGCGCGCGTGTGATTTTGAATAATTTATTGATTCTATATTTTTGTAATAATTTAACATAAATTCAATATTGTTATGGCTTCAAAAATTTATTAGATAAATTTATTCAACAAAAGAATATATAGTAAATCTTGCAATTCTTTTCAGAAGGTCGTGGGCAGCTGAGTGGCTGAAGGCGCAGGAGTTGTCTCTGAGGTCCTGCGTTCGAGTCTCGGCTGCCGCGGGGTGAGGGTTTATTTTTTATTTTCAGCACGCGAAATTACTATTTTGCCCTCCCCTTCTTTTTTCTCTGCACCGTACCCCTCCCCCTTCAGACCTCTGATTTCAGCAGCAACGCAGGCGGGGAAACAACGAGCAGGTTGGAAGCTTTTTGCTAGCGTTGCCTTGTAGTCAGTCGTCACAGTGTGTTGTCAATCTTCTCTGTTGTGCCGTCGTCCCAAAAGCGGCGCATCGTATGATTGCTGCTCTCCTTTAAGTGCCGTGAGCAGGGGAGAAATCAAAGGCAGAGGAAGTCGTGAGAGACAGCGAGGGGTGTGGCGGTCGTCAGTGTTGGGTTTCTCTGTTTTGGAGTGCTGGGTCACTGTCGTGTGGGGGAGTCATTGTCGTGAGATCTATTATGGCACTATAGCAAGTCCTTGTCCAGCTTCTTTCCTGTCACCGTCGTTGTTCAGGGATTGCCGTAGCCAGTCACGGTCATCACGTCTCTTCTGTTGTCACTGGGAAATGTTAGAGTTTGGGTTCCTGCTCGATAGCTGTTGTTGGGTTCTGCAAGCTTGGACATTTTTGTGAGTGACAAAGAGGAGGGAATTGGAAAGTTTGGTTCTGTGATTTCCACTAGAGGTAAGTGCACACCATTTTTCCCTCTATTGATCATTCCGTGTTGGTTGCTTTCATCTCTACACTCCTCTATTTCTGTTTTCTCATAGAATCGTAGAGAAGATAACTTTGAAATTTGGTTGTTGCAATGGCCGTAGGTGGGTTCCAGGCTCTGAGTCTTGAGCCATTCATTGTCCCCTGCTGTGTTGGCTGAGAATTCCTTCTGGTGATAGATAGGTATGTGCTTTGTAGTAATAAAGGAAACAGAGTTGTGTGTGTGCCGTCGGTGATAATGGTCACTGATTGGTTTTGGCATATGTATGTTGAGCTTACCTGATGCGCTGTGTATGAATGTGTGGGCCATTGTTCTGTTAAGGTCATGGTTCCAAGAAATGATTTCTGTTGCTAATTGGAAACGATGGTATATATATATGCATTATGTTTGCTAGGCTATGAAGAGATATATATATATATACGTAGGTATGTGTGTGATGTGATGATGGGTGGCAGTTCTATGGTGTGAGTGAGAAAATGTATATATGTATGTTCATCTGCCTATGTTGCCATGGTTGTTGTGTTTGGATACATTGGGAATATATATATATATATATATATATATGCTTGGAGGTGGCGGCAGGGAGGAAAAGAATTAGGATATAAGGCCCGGATCATTTTTTTTGGTATATAAATATGCATTCATGGGTATGTACTGCTGTGTTGACAAATTTGTTATGGTCCAGAGTGTTATGATAAATGAAAGGACTTGGAAGCCGATAGAGATTTTGAAATGTTAAATGGTTGTAATGTGAAAGGTTTTAGATCTGTGTAAAGATCATGTTTAAGAATTATTTGGAAATGAATTAGTGTTTTAATCAACTTAATCATGGCCAGGGCACGCCAATGGCGATGTCTCTCTGATTGATAGTAAATGTAGAATGATTGATTTCCGTTAAGGGTATACCTAGAAGGTTAACCTGTTATTTTGGGATGTCAAGGGATTGAGAAGTGAAAGTAATCGAAGTGGTTGGGTTGAAAATAGTAGCTTAGGAGCGTGGCAGGTGAGTGAATAACGTTCCTAAAACTTTACATTTTCAAATGCATTATCTTTCAAAATGATGGATTTCACATATGGATTTAGAAAAGCAAATTTTATGAAAGTACCATTTAAATCGTTAGAAATAATTTTCTTTCGATTGGTTTACAAAGAAATTATGATTGTGTTGAAAATGAATGAATAAGCTTTTGAAAAGAGTTTGACAAAAGTTGCATTGAAATGATGATTATTCATGAAACATATTCTTATGCGAATTTCATATGATTTTACAATAACTTGATTTTTAAATGTACATGCTGGAGTTTTTGAAATGCAAAGTAGTTTTTACCAATAGTTATGACATTGAAACGATTGAGATTACTTCATGTGAAATAAACCCCACGCATGATAGAAACATTTTAGGACAGAATACAGAACGCTGGTTGCTAACAGCAGTACTGTTAGTCCTTAGTGCACCTTCATTACCCGAGCTCGACGGATATACGTGGGTCTTGTGCTCACGACGGATATTACGTGGGTCTAGTACTCGCGATAGATATACGTGGGTCTCGTACTTGCGACGGCTAGTGGCCTCGAGCCGCTAGATTGGTTATTTACCCTCATGGATTGTGTGTCCACGTCTGTTTTTATTCTGTTGAAGTCCTACAGAAAGATTATAGTTTTAAAAGGATTGCTTTTAAATGATTGATTTGAAATGGTTATTTCAGATTGTTGTTTCCCCTGAAAAAATACAAAGGGTTACGAAAAGGTTTACATCAAATTATGAAATATTATGAAATACCTTTTCAGCATGATTATGCATTATTGATTTTCGTATTCTTAAATCATATTTTTTTGGGACGTTATTCACGAGTAGATTATTTGTGGCTTCAGATAGTGCAGGTGACCCTAATCTTTCGGCTGAGCAGTAAAGAGCCTCGTTGTCGATCCGAAGCGCTGTTTGACCAACACTACTTTTGATGTAATTGTTTTTCCTAAGAACTTGTATTACTTTGAAAAGGGTGAAGCTCCACTTTGACCTTAGAAAAGATTATGTTAGTTTTGGAAAACATTATGAAAACTTGAATGTTGGTAGTCTGTTGTAGGATCATCGGGAGGTCGATTATACATCGATGATCCTGCCGAGATTCCTACATAAGATTTGTTTTTGATTTATGAAATACAATTTAATATGGTTTATGGGTCAAAACGTTTCATTTAAGGCTTTAGGCTTTCGGAGTGTGAAATTGCACATTCCGTGCCGGTCACGATATGAATTTTGGGACGTGACAAATATATTACACGAAATTTAAAATAAGCTATGAATTGTAAAATTTCTCTTAATTTATAATTTCTATTGATAATAAATTTAAAATTTTATAAAATTAACTAACTTTCTTAAATTACTATTAACATGTGTTTAAACACCGAGGGAGTAAACTTTTATTAGGGAACGGCCAGTTTTACATTTGTAACTCTTTCTTGTGACAAATATTTAGTAGATTTTACCAACATTAAAAGGCTGCAAGCATGTCCATTGGATATCAACCTATGAAGCGTGGAGATTAATCTGTATTCAGTTTTATCTAATCAGACATAGTGTACCTTTTTTTTCCTTGGCAAAAACTTAAATACCAAACTCAGTACAGAAAAATAGACACATATAACAAAAACATGAACAACAAAGGAAAACAGAAACCAAATAGTTCAGCCAGACGAAAAGATGAAAATATTAAAAAAGAGTTCCTAGCTATTAACAGAACCAGACAGAGTAAACCTTGAACATGGGCATGAAATACAAAATTTAAACGTAACTACATGGTGAGACCAGGTTCTGTTCTATGCATTGCATCGTGCAGAGTTTTGCATGTTAAATCCGTGGCTTGTAAATAGTACTTTTTGCAATCCGTGGTGAGATCAGGCCACTCTTAACCGCCTTTAAAGCCTTTTTTCTAGTAGTGAAGATTTTCTTGGCATGGCAAGTTGCACTTTATCTGAGGTAAGTTCTCTGGCATAGGATCGAGACGTTTCTTTTTCGGAAGTATAGCCATACTCTTTAAATTTTTCCTACCAAGCAATCCACGAAATGAAGAGGAAGAGTTTGAAAATGTCATTCTTCGTTTGATATTAAAATCACCTTTCTTCCCTCTTTGGCAGATAGTGACTAAACAAAGCCGCAGCTTAACCCAGAGGCTCCAAAGCAAAAGCGGGCATGACGGTAGAAGAAACCTTGGGACACTTATTGTTCATGCTGAGGAGACTTTTAATTCAAGGACTTCTGTTGAGATCTCGTCCCATTGTTCCCGCTTGGATAACAAAGACGTCTTTTCTAAAAGTGTATGTAAGTTCATGTCCCTTATCTATTATAACGTGCTTCTGCTTTTGCTATTTAAAATTATTCGTCTTAATTTTTCTTACAGGATTCTTTCTTAAGAATATCAAAATTAGTTGAGGGTGGAGGTTCTATTCCAATTTGCAAAACTGAAGTCATCGAAAACGATTTAAATCCAATATGGAAACCAGTTTGCCTTGTGGGTTTCAGCAATTTGGAAGTAAAGTAAGTTCGTCATCTTAATAAGGGCCTGGCGTTTGATGATAAACTATGTTTTGCTATTACCATATATTTTTTATTACTTAAATTGGAGTTCCGAGATATTCATTTTGCTTTTGGTGTATGTTCTGCGTGCAGGATAACCCATTACTTATCGAGTGTTTTGATTTCAATAGCAATGGCGATCATGTACTTATTGGGTAACTAAACCTATTGAATGATTGGTTTCTTACGATATTATTTTGTTTCTCCCTTCGCTTCTAGATTCCTGATAAAACAGGTATTAATATAAAGAATTTCATGACCAGTAAAATGCAGAAGTCAGTTGCAGACCTTGGAAAGCTCTACAGAGAGAGAACTGGTGAAAATTTTGTTGCTCCATGTAAATAACATAGCACACATGAGAAGGCGCTTGTTAACACTAGCAACAAAATCAATTCTTATTGCTACTCATCTGCTTAGCCTAACATTGCTTATTAATGCGCTTATTAACTTTTCTATATATAGGTTCTGAAGGGGCAACTGTATGTGGATCGATATCTCGGAAAGGAGCAGTTCAACTTATTGATTACATATCTTCTGGATTTGAAATCAACTTTGTGGTCGCGCTAGATTTCACGGGTAGGCAAAATTTGCTGCACTGAAGGGTGATCACCTTTTAATTCAATCTTGAAATCGAACTTTCGCTAAGTGGCTTCAAAATTTGTCCAGCTTCAAATGGAGATCCTCGAAGTCCAGATTCCTTGCACTACATGAGTTCACCTGGCCAGTTTAATGCAAACCAGAAAGTAAGCAGCAGATCTTATCGTTGATTTTAATTTAGTCTCTCAAATTATTCACTGGCAAAATACAATAAAATAATAATAAAAAAAAAGCTTTCTACTTGGTATCATTTGCATATTATTATGGGTAATCAATGCTAAAATTATCATGGTGAACTTGTTTCTTGGAGATGAGATTCAGCATTAATAAGAATAGAGTGACAACCTGATGACCAGTAAACTTCTCTAATTAATGGAGTAATTTTTGTAGGCTATAATGGAGGTTGGGGAGGTTATTCAGTTCTACGATTCCAATGGACGCTTCCCTGCTTGGGGCTTTGGAGGAAGGACATATGATGGTACCCTTTGCCACTGTTTTAACTTGGATGGCAATCCGGGTGCCTCTGAGGTAAGAGGTCTCTTCATTATTCTCCACAAGTGTTCTAGGAAATCTTAAGTTACGATGTTTGCAGTTGCTGTGTCCTTAATTCTCATCCATTTCTATAGGTTGAAGGAGTTGAAGACATAATGGCTGCTTATGCAAGAGCTTTCCGCTCTATTTGGACCAGTTATAAACACGGCTGCGCAAATAGCTGCTCATTCTCTTTCGCATAATAGCTCCAAGTACTATGTATTGCTTATTATCACGGTGAGAAGTCAAAGATATTTGTTACGTTGTTTTGTTATGCATGTCTCTGTTATACGGAATGAATGAACCAATGAATTAACGTTATCCTTTCCTTAGGATGGAGTTGTTACGGACCTTCAACTTCAAGACACAATTAATGCTCTGGTCAAAGCTTCTGACCTGCCCTTGTCGGTTCTTATAGTTGGAGTTGGAGCAGCTGATTTCACGAGCATGGAGGCAAGATTAGTTTCTGTCCTATTTTTTTGACAATCCTTTAGACTCATTAATGTTGTTATTAACATGGAGTTATATTGCCTCTTCTTGGCAGGTTTTGGATGCTGATAATGGACGTAGGTTAGAAAGTTCTTCAGGTCGTACTGCTACAAGGGATATAGTGCAGTTTTTTCCGATGCGAGAAGTGCAGTGTGAGTACTGACTAGCGATTTTCTTGTCTCTAATAGTTTGTGGTCATAGTCAACACATTCAAAAGGAATTTAGTGTTTATAATTTAAGTGGCTTCTTTTTCTTTTTCTTTTTGGGTATTTTCTGTTTATCTATAAAATTAGTAAACATAGAGTGTGCTCTTTTTTTTGCTAATTTTATGTCTAATAGAGGGGAACGTTTCATTGTTTAATGTTTTGGACAAGGGGGGATATTTCGGTCGTACAAGCTCTTCTGGAAGAACTGCCACAGCAATTCTTGAGTTTCATGAGAAGTAGGGACATCCAGCCCCATCTTTCTCCATTATCTGATGTATCCACCAGTCAATAGATTTCTCCTCCGACAAAAAGGATTTCTTTTTCTAATGCTTGTAAATACCATTATGGTTAGTAATTTTTTTCTATTAAAATAGATGTTTGAATTGGAAATATAAATTTGACTTTTCGGGTTCCCATTATTTGTTTTTCAGAACAAAATCCAAAATCATAGAATAATTAAGAACTATCGTTATCATATTTACAATTGTCTAAATTTATATTTACAACTTAAGCAAAAAAAAAATTCGATCCTGTTATTAAATTGATTTTTTTTTAAATCTACATATCATTCTATCTATTTAAAAAATATTTTCAATTAAAAACTAGATTTTGTATTTAAAATTAATAAAAAAATAAAACTTCCGAATAATAATGATTAATAAAAAATTAATAAATCCCATCACCTTAACGGGCCTAAGAATAAAAACAAATACTGTTCTAAAAAAAAATATTGTTACAATGTGGGCTTCTCCTACGTTCATATGTTCCTATTTTTTTTCTTCTATTAAATAGTAGGGTAACGGTTGATAAAAAGAAAACAAATAGTAAGGTTACCAACAGGAGCCAGATGAGAAGGGCTAGCCAGGAAGAAATGCACATATTTAGTACTTGGCAGTGACTCAAACATGTAAATTGTGCTTCTTGTCAACTATCAATTTAATTAACATCACAAAATTTTACCAGGAATTTAAAATGCTACAACCCACGGGAATCGGGACAATTATCAGCCTATAACTACAAGCCAATAAGAATTTCAATACTTGTATGTCTCACAAGATACAGATTAAGAACAATCACGTCTCAGACAGGCTTGGATTTGGTTCTAATAAATGATCGTCTTGTAGAGTAGGGGAAAATAACCTCCCGCACATTGTGAATGAATCCTCTATCATAAATATTATTCTTCCGAACATCCATCTTATCAGGAGATGATCTTCGAAAAAAGACTTTCCATTTGGTCGTACCGCTTATACTTGCTCTTGGGACTGCATCACTGGAATCTGCTTCATTCAGCTTCCTCTGCCGACTAATGTACTCTTGCCATTTAAAGGTCTGGAATCCAACACAATAAACCGATAATTTAATTTCACTCAAGCTTCATTGTTGTAAGTAGAAAGATACTAGGAAAGAATCAAATCAGACGTGTCCAGACAACCATTTCCCAGTTATCTATATAGGTAGGCAAAAAGAGATCATGATAATGTGAAATAAATAAATACGTATAACAATTATTGCAAGATCAGAGAAAGGACCTCATTAGTGGTAGTGTTGCTGAGGCAGAGCTTTGCATGGTAACCAAAAAAACCAGCCAATAGCATTCCGACAATAGAGAGGAACACCATAATAAGTATTTGAGTGTTGTAAGATCCCAACAACCACTTCATGATTAAAACGAGAAGACAGCATTAAATTACAGGATCAAGATAAGGAGAAAATCTCCACTCTAACACAACGGGACCATAAGAAGCATAAAAAGAGGATAGAAGAACAAATCCCTCACCTGTGCAATATGAGGAGATAAACCCAGAAAAGAATTATCTACTCCATAGTAAACTAGACAATCATGGTAAGGAGAGACATCCCAGCATTAGTACAAAAGACAACTTAGACTAGAGATAAATCTTACAACTGAATCAAATATTACCTGTTAGAATATGTACAATTCTCAGTTCTTGTAGTTTTCCAGCAATGATCAGACCGATGGCAACTGTTCCATACAGGCATAGAAAGAAATGCCTACAAGGTAATTAAAGAATCACGTGATAAAACTGAATAGGAGAAAGAAAAGGTAATCAACCAAGTGACTGAACGAAACATGCCTGATGCCCCAGAAATTAATCATCTTGCGTGTAAGTGTTTTTTCCAACAAATTTTAACAAGGCAGTTCAAAATCACGTCATTAAAAATCATAAGCTTGCCAGCCTACCTCAGTAAAGTCAGATAAAATGTACTATTAGCTAATCATGTGTTAAAGAGAACAAAATGAGCTTAGATATTTTTAATTAGCACGTTGTCTATCCCAGAGGAGATATAAAGTCACCATCAAAATCAGTATTTGAAAAGGCTTGGGGTTAGGACATCTTGAAACATACAAGTATTTTCAGGTATAGTACTTTGGTCCAGAAACAGTGAGGAATTGACATAAAGATTGAATGTCAAACAAAAAGCTTTTGTTGAAAGAAAAATGTAGGGTTTGGATGATTTCTCTCGCTAGCCACTCCATACCTTACAGTTGAATCACAACAAGAGGCTGTATTAAGGAGCAGAAGGTTATCCTGAGTGCTACACCTGAATCAAGTTTAATGGGGACCATAGTTCAATTATCTCCACTATAAATGAGTGATATCCAACCTTTACTAGGAATATTTTTTTGTTATCAACTTTTGATGTCTTCAACGAGTATCAAAGGCTATATGGATAGGAAGAATGAAAGACAGATCAATACGCAGGTTTTTTTTTTTTAGCCGAAGATCAATATACAGGTTTATGCAGCAAAGGAGTTGAACCACATGGTATCACACTCATATAAGGTTAAGCCTTGTTAACCGCAACAAATAGATGGACCAAGTTGTTGGAAATCGTGCCCTAGGGGCCAATCATTGTCTTATGAACATTATTGATTTATGAATTTATTAATTGAGTTATCATATTATTTGCATGTTTACTATGATGACCATCCTTGGATAATTCATGATATTATCCTAAATGTCCCTGGTCGATCATCTATGTGGGAGCACAGATGAAATAAGACCAGTATGACTTTGAAGATGTATAGAGATATAAATCAAAGTCATAAGCACATGTAAGAGTACAGGGTGTTGGACCGACCCGCTATGAGAGAACTGCATGGGTAACGTCATAAGCTTCTCTCATATACAAACCATGTCAATATGCCCTTTGACCTGAGATCATCATGGATTCCTACATGACAAAACGCTCAGCTTTGACCTAGTCAAAAGTCACTTTTGACCGAGTGATCATAAAGACTATGTTCGGGCTTAGTGGTTTTTCATGCGGAGGAATGTGAATGGTCAAGATGGAATTTGTCCCTCACATTCGTGGAGAGATATTACTGGGCCCCTCGATGAGTGAGTCTGAGAAATGTATGGCCATACTGTAATGGAAAGGTAGTTCCATTTCTATAGTCAGACTACTCAGGGATCGAGAAAGTAACGGTCGGGAATAGGAGGATGACATTATCCATGCCTCATCCATGACCAAAATATCGCGTGACAGAAGGGACATGATATGGTTGTATAAAAGGTTACATCGTTTATCGATCCTCATATGATTTGGGTAGTTGTTATGTCTTGCTAGAGACCGCTTGCGACTTGTGGGCTAGTATAGCAAATGGCCCACTGCCAACTTCATATGGGCCTACAGGGTCGCACACAAAATAGCCCAACACGAGCTATGATGTCCAGATTCATTGAATCTAAGACATGTCCAGATTCAATGAAAGATCCAGGTGAATGTATATATATATTTATTTATATTTATATTCGTATATATATAAATTCGTATATATATATATATTATATATATGAGATATATGAGATTTAATTTATAAGGATAAATTAAATCCCTATCATGTTTGAATTCGAAATTCAAATTGATAGGATATCTCATATAAGAGATATTTATAAGATTTAATTTATAAGGATAAATTAAATCTCTATCACGTTTGAAATTCGAAATTCAAATTGATAGGATATCTCATATAAGAGATATTTATAAGATTTAATTTATAAGGATAAATTAAATCTCTATCACGTTTGAAATTCGAAATTCAAATTGATAGGATATCTCATATAAGAGATATTTATAAGATTTAATTTATAAGGATAAATTAAATCTCTATCACGTTTGAAATTCGAAATTTAAATTGATAGGATATCTCAAATTTGATTTATGGGAATAAATCAAATATAACTCAGTCTCATCTTTATTTAAAGTTAAATAAATAAGTAATTAAATCTGTGGGACGGATTTAATATTATTTTATTTAATTAGTTTCTTATAAAATTATACAATATATGATATTGTATCAATTCGGAATTAATATAAGATTAACTCCAAAATCCAATTAGGTGAAGTGGAAAAACGCATAGCATCCTCTATATCTGATTGGAGGAGCTACGTTTGAACATAACACAGAACACAAAAGGCCGAACGGAATCTGCAAAAGGTTTGCAGACAAGAAACTGCCGAAATAGAGACGGAGACTTGTGAAAGCCTTGGAGGGACAGGAGACGCTAGCACGTCGTTCGTGATTGGAACGCTGTTCGTGTGGATACCAGTAGAGGAAGCCGACCTGAGGCGTCGACTTCTTGTGATCGGAAAGAGACCACCGTCCGCGGAGAGAATCTGTGAAGGTCGCTGAGGAACACTCCGTCGATTTCTTGCGATCAGAAAGAGATCACCACCCACGTAGAGAAGCTGTGAAATTCGCTGAGCAACACTAAGGGTAATGATTCTTTCCACTTAACTTAAACACATACGGCAGATCCTGGCAAGGAATGGAAAATTTTTAAAGTTTATTTCCGCTGCGTGTCTTTCAATTCCTTACACAAGTAGCACTCACCAGCAAAGAAAAGCCATGAAAAACCGAGTATTTCTCTCTCCAATGCAATTGTTCTGAAAGGAAATTATTATCATAAGAGCAACCCAAAAGAAAAAAAAAAAGGTAACGTTTTAAATCAAAACCACATAACAATCATATAAAATGGGAGGGCATTGTTAGATTATGAACCATCCATCCACAGTGATGGTCAAAGCGTGCCACACATCGGTCACAAATGCTGCAGTGCTTGGACCTAGCAGGTCTGCATAAAGATTTAAAGACAGGTTTACAAATAAACTGAAATAGAGAAATTGATGAAAATTTGACCCTAGTGACAAACTCACTTTGGAATTTTGCACGTTGGACACTCTTTCTCTGAATAAATGATATTATCATATGGGTAAGCAGAAAGATACTGACAAACATTGCCAACATTTATTACTCCTGGATCAGAAAAGCTGGTCAATAGAAGGAGCAGAAGGCCAACAGCAACTGCCAGCAAGCTTGTGTACCTAAAAGAGCATATATCGTCAAGCAAAGTTCATGATAAAATGATGCTAAGAAAATCATAGAGCAGCAGAAGGGGAAATATATCAGCTATGTGACACAATACCTGTGAATTTCACTTAAATAGTAGCTAGGAATATAGGGAAAGGAAAACTTTACGACTAAATAATATGTTGTGCTGATTATCACAAGATATATGATCTGCAATTAAAAGAAATATGTTTAGATCACTAGCATAGAACAGAAAAATGTTCTAAACTAAGTAGCAGCCTCTCAAAAAGCTTAATGAGCACAAGTACGAAGCCACTAAAACTAAAACTCTAGTGTAAGCAGTGGAGTGGTCCATTTTTCAACTGCTATATATACCAGCTACTAAGAATTGAACTGTTCATGATTTTCCATCGTGCAGACGTATAGCAAATACTGATATTGATTGAGGAAACCTGCAAGATTGGATTGGGTCGATTGCAGCAATAATGTTCCACAGAAAGAATCGCATCCGTACACTTAGAGCCAAAAAACGCCCGGACGAAACGCCTGAAATGAAGCGAGAATTGAGGCACATGCTGTAAAAGAGAGAATGAGGAAGGAGGGAGGATATGTCGGAAGAAGAGCGAACAGGAAGTAATCGTAGGCGCCGAAAGTAAGGAAGTAGTGTATCCGTTCGACGATGGTGCCCTGGAAGATGGGCCATTGACCGCAGAGTAAGGAGACCCCCACTACCAGAGTCACCATCCCGTGGCATATCAAAACCCACTCTACCTCCATTGCAGACTCCTCCAATGCCTGAAACGACTGTGCGATTTCGAACTCCCGGATAGTTTTCAGATGGCCATACCCATGATTCAATCAATTCCCAGAAATCCAAAATATTATCATTTACTTCAGGCGGGTTGCAGGGTAAGGGCTCAGCGTCAGGTCGAAAAAAAAAAAACGGGGGTAAGGACTCAGCGGGAAAATTCTTAATACTTCAGGCTGCTTAACAAGGTAATGTTTTCTAGATCCATCGGGGGTGAAGAATTTTTCCAGCACCCCTGTTCCGAACTCTTCTTATTGAATTATTACTACAGACTACTATTTTTTAAATTTATTAAATTCCAGGAATAATTAAAATTATATATTTTAGTATCTTTTCCAATAAAATTATAATAAATAATTCTTTTATCATGTCATTTGTCTGAGCTCTTGTGTATTTTTATTTAGGAAGTTTAAACTTTTGATCTTATTTAAAAAACAGTCTCTTCTACTCATTATATTACTGGATTAGTTCATCAAATTTAGTTAAAAAATCATTTTTTTAACACATCCCTACAACACACCTATGTTCAGATTAATTAATATTACTTTTTTAGTCAAGAATAAGCTAGCCGAAAAATATATTTATAGCTATCAGGTATCAAGTATCAAATCCTATAAAAATATCTGTGTATGATATATAATAATAGTAATAATAATAATAATTACGCGGAGACATTTTATAAAAAGGCTCAAATAACGAATGATATTATTTACTATTTGTAGATAGTGTAATTTTTTATATGAATGGTTGGAGATTAATATGAGCAATATTACTATTGACTTATTATTCAACATTTCCCCTGATTATTTTTTTTGTTGCCCTGTTTTAAAGTCCCATAGCAATTTTTCTTCGGACTCACTCTATCACTTCACTGGGTACGTCGGTGAACACAACAAATTCCACTTCTCTTCCACTAAGTAGCCAAATTAGGGAGAAGCTAACCATCAGGCGTACATTTCAGCATCAAATGCAGGCATCTAACTCACTACATATCTAAGATCCATACAAATTCTAGATGCCTACAACGGCTTCTTACTTACATAGGCATATTTCCTAGTAACACATCTGGGACTTGGACATGATGTAATATCAAAAAAGTTTGCTTTATTAGTCAGTTATTGTAAAAACAGGCCATTATTAAGGCAGAGGAACCATAGAAACAGCCAGGAATAGAGCATCACCTGGTGGGATTGGCGGGTAAAGCTTCATCTGCTGTTGCTGTCCATATATCATATCAGTGAACAATACAATTGGCATCTTTCTATTTTACAGTACATGTATGCTGAGTTGGGAACAAAACACAGCAAACGCAATGCACTGGTGGAGCAGAATCTTGGGTTTGCTCTTTTATATTAATGAAAATTTCCCATTATCCGTTACGTTTCCTTCGCCACATTCTGCGATTTGAAGCTGCGGTCAAGACATTGAGGATTAAAGACGGATGCAGATTCAGTTCTTAACAAGAAGATAAGCCAAGCAGACACAGTTTTTGAAAACCAGGACCACCCTGTATTTGTTCCTTTGAGTAAAATCTACCATCATATCGTCTTGTTTATCATCCACTATCCAAGTTCTTTGTCATTCTCTCGAGCTTCTCTCCTGTCTTGCTCTTCAAATCTGTCCACTACTGAAATCATGCTAGCACATGCTTCACACACACACACCCCACCTTATTGCGTACCCCATTCCTCGAAATTGGCTGCAAGTATTTAAAAAATCACAAAAAAGGGAAATAAAATACTTTCCCTTATGTTGGGTTCCACTGGGTTGGGCTTCGGTAGGGCGACCGGGTTCGCATCAACCTCGGCCCCATCCAAATTATGCATGCCCCTATTCATACTATTATTATAAAAATTTATTTAATAAGCCATTTCATAAGTATTTTTTAATAACTCTTTAAATCTTAAAATTATAATTTTATCTTGATAAGAGATCGATATTAAATCTATCTAATTTTTTTTATAAAAAAAATTCATACATCATCTTCATTAGTTTTTTTCTTTAATCTTTTCTTGAAATTATAATTCTTTTTTTATAAGAGTGTGAGACTTGCTTTTGTATCTTTCATATGCTCTAGTCCCTCCAATACTCGGCGGATAGATTGGTGGTCCAAGATAAAAACTGTATTCTATAATATCTAGATGATTAAATGATACTCCTGATACCTATTTAATCAAATTAATTAATATAATATTTTTTTTAAAAAATATCATAATTATATTCATTAATACTATTCTACTCCATCTTATCTGATTATTTGTTAATGGAATATTGGTATAGATAATTTAAAAAAATAATAAATATATTTTATATTTAAAATTAAGATAAATTCTCAATTATAACTCATATTAATGACCAAGTGGTATTTGTAATAAATACACTTGTTAATTAATTAATGAAGATTAAATTTATGTTAGAAGAAGGTGTGAGCAAACCATTTAGTAGGGACAATTCACGATTCACCTTCTACTAATTAACTTATGCTTGTTACCACTTTCACTTGTGAGAAAAAGAAGAAGAAGTCAGTTTGTACAGATTTAATTGGATGGCACTAATTAGCCAAGTATTCTCCTGAATAAACTAAACTATAATTAATATCGACGAAATAGGGAACCCTAATCCAAACGAGCAATGAAAAATTGGAGGATGGGGATTAAGAGGCCTCATGATTCATAATAAATAGGAACGAAGTTTACACGTTATAGCGAGTTGCTGGCCAGCAAGTGGCAAGGCCTTTAGAGAATGATTGTTACTATGACGTTTATGGTAGTGGTGCCAAGTGCCAACATTGAACGGAAAGTATTTCGTCCGCCACTCTACATACAACCTTGGCGTAATTAAAAATGATTAGCATTTAAATCACGCTATTATTTCTTCAATAAGTCGACTCCTATGTCTTAATCGTCTCAATTTTAAGGGAATATATAATCATGTTATTATGGAGAGGAAGGGAGAGAGAGAGTTACAGTCGAGAAACGTGACAAAAAAAGAAGTGAGGGGGATGATGTTGTGAATTATGGTCCACAGAACAAGGGGGCACGGTTTGAAGTGATGGTGAGAAGCGGGGCACACAATAATGGTAAAAATATGGCAAATGCGAACAATTAGAAAACTGGGCTTGCATTTATTAACATCGCATAAGAATACATGAATGAGTAAATTAAGCAGCCGGTGAATAATAATAAAAATAATACAAAAGAGTGAGAGAAAAAGAGATGAGGAGTCAAAAGTAATAAGGGTAAGGTGGGTGGGACCCAAACAGAAAAATACAAAAGGAGTGGCTACATGTTAACCTCACGCTAATGCTTCCAAATGCCGATGTGGGGTTCCATAATTATAGGGAGGCCCCCCATTTGTAGCCTTTGTTTGTCAACTTCACCCCACCACCCTCCTTTTTTTTTTCTTTTAAATAATAACTTTTATTTTTTATTATTATTATTATTATCATTTTCCACTTTATTCTATTCATCGTCTCGGCGGCTAATTGGAAATCTACACCACAGAAGAAGCAATTCTCGTTGTCGCTCACGATATTAATGTCCCAGGGGAGTGTGTGGAGTTAATTAATTACCTAATTCCAAAAAACGGGGTGTTTATTTGGAGTCCTGAGGCGCTGTCACGTGCCAATGCCCGCACGCACGGAACGGAAGCATCCTGTCGCCTCCGTTCCGTTGGACACGGCGTGGAGTCCCCAATCCGATATCTTTCTTCCCATTTGTTCTTGGAAGCAAATACAAAATAACATTACCAACGAAAACAAATAAGGAAAATTAAAACCAGATTGTCTGGGTGGGGCGTGCTGGGCCCCACTCAACAGTTCTATTTCTGCCCCTCGCTTTGTCGTCTCACTCGCTGCCCCTCCTTCGCTCATGTTGCACTTTAGCATTTGTGTGGACGCATTTACTACAGTGCGCACATCTTCTTATCCTTCGCTTGTCCGCTCTCTCGGCCACTCTCTCCCCTGTTTCGATGCCTCTGATCTCTGACACTTATCAAGCTTATTGAGTGATCTCCACCATATTTGGGTCTCTTTTTTCCATACCATTGGTTGATGAGGCCTTGGGATCTTACTCCAGACACGCTGCCAAATTGCGATTTTGGATGGGCTTCTTTGCTTTCCCAATAACTGAAGCTCTGTGACTTCTGTTATCTCTTTCACGATCTGTTGCCGCTGATTCGCCGCCGTATCTTCCCATGGCTCGGAGTGACGAAGTTAACCTCAACGAGTCCAAGGTATGCTCCATTATCTTTTTCTCCTTTCCATTTATGCCCCTATTCCTTTCACTTGTTTGCAACTTTTGCTCTTCAACTCCATCTCCCCTTTGCTAAGCGATACGGATTCTCGTGGCTATTCATCGGTTTGAGGCCTTTTGTTTTGTCGATAGAAAGCTTACCAGAGAGTCTGGTTTCCCCTGGGGAAGGGAGGGGGTGCCTTCTCATGGATTATTATCTTGATTGCTAACGGTATATTGGTAGCTTGTACGCTGCCTTCGGTGGGAATTTGGTACTTGGTCCTCTGTTGGGGTCCGATTCTGATTATTTCGTAAGGGATGTTTGTATTACTATTACATACAAATATCGCTCTTGCGTTTGTGCCTTGTTTTCGTGATTCCAATGTTTGAATTGATGGGAAGATCCATCGGGCCGGGCGTGCTTGTGTGTATATTTTCAAGGGGTTCAGGAGGAGGAGGTACGTGGTCTAGTTTGAGTAATAGTTCTAAACGTCATGGAGGGTTTTGATCGGATTAATTTGAAGATCAATCTAGTGTTTTGACGTTCTTCTCCTTGGTCCATCGTGGACGCTACGGTTTTACCCTTGATCTATTCAATTCAGGGTTCGTCTTTTTCATTATTTTCTGATTTTGGGTGTTACAATTTCCACCCCGTGGAGCGTCTTTTGCTGATTTCGGGTGTTTCTAGGGTTTATAAATTACCCTGTTGAAAGCATGCTTTTTAGTTCTTCTCCGGCGACCCCCCCCCCCCCCCCCCGGGGGGGTGATATTGTGATTATCCCAAGTTTTCTTGTTGAGGTAATATTCTATTCTGATTTGCTGTAGATGGTGGTGCCGCTAAATATGTGGGTTCTCATCTCCAATTTTAAGTTGGCTTACAATCTTCTCCGTCGTCCTGATGGTACTTTCAACCGGCACCTGGCGGAGTTTCTTGATCGTAAAGTTCCAGCCAATGCGAACCCTGTTGATGGGGTTTTCTCCTTTGATGTTATTGTTGACCGTGAAACCAATCTCCTCAGTCGAATTTATCGACCTGCTGAAGGAGAAGAGACTCGTGTGAATATTGTTGACCTTGAGAAGCCTGTAACCGCTGAGGTTCTACCTGTCATCCTATTCTTTCACGGTGGAAGCTTTGCACATTCCTCTGCCAATAGCGCTATATATGATACTCTATGTCGCCGACTGGTGGGCATTTGCAAGTCTGTTGTTGTCTCAGTCAACTATAGGCGTGCACCTGAAAACAGGTATCCTTGTGCATACGATGATGGGTGGACAGCTCTCAAATGGGTCAGTTCTAGGTCATGGCTTCAGAGTAGAAAGGACCAGAAAGTTCACATTTACCTGGTGGGGGATAGCTCCGGCGGGAACATCGTCCACCATGTTGCCATGAGAGCCGTGGAATCTGGAATTGAAGTATTGGGAAATATACTGCTCAACCCATTTTTTGGTGGGAAAGAAAGATCGGAGTCTGAAAAGCGTCTGGATGGAAAATATTTTGTTACAATCAAAGATCGGGACTGGTATTGGAGAGCTTTTCTGCCGGAAGGGGAAGATAGAGACCATCCGGCATGTAACCCATTTGGTCCCAAGGGCAAAAATCTTGAAGGGATTGGCTTTCCGAAGAGCCTTGTTGTGGTAGCCGGTTTGGATCTTATTCAGGACTGGCAGCTGGCTTACGCGAAAGGGCTTGAGAAAGCTGGGCAAGATGTGAAGTTGCTATTCCTGGAGCAGGCCACAATTGGGTTTTACTTGTTGCCAAATAATGAGCATTTCTCTACGGTCATGGACGAGATAAGAAATTTTGTGAGCTCTGACCGTTCGTAGGCTGACTGTTGCCAATACACATAACAGACGGAATTTAGCAGAATTTGTAGGTACGCTACTTACTTTTTTTGTGTATCGTGGTTTCTATAAAACACTGCACCCGTGATCTGGTACGCACGTAAGCACGTACTTGTGGTTCTGGTCTTTAGTGTGTCTGGTATTGGCGTAAGTGGCAGCGTAACCAGCATATAGCTGTATGTTTTCCGGTGCACATCGTCTGGAATTGGGCGATGATGTAGATAGGGGAAAGCTACGACCAAGTTTATGGGAAGGAACCACTAGGGTTACGATTTAACCAATCTGACTTCCAGCCAAAAAGGAGAGGAAGACAGATATCTGGGGCGTGACCTCGATGCCCAACCAGTGGGGCTTGTCACCTGCCTAGTGTTATATATATATTTGCTAATTTTGGAACTCGAACAGTGCAAGTTTTAATGATATTATGGTCCTGTATGTTTACACGTCTATGCTATCTTCATATAAGTGCTTGTTTAATGCCTCTTCCGTATATAGCTAATTCTAAGTTCTCGTCTCGATGGCTTGCCCTTGTTCCACGTTCGACAGTCTTCGCATATATAATTGGAATATACTACATTGAAAGTTCAAGTCCTCTGTGTGTGTGTGTGATGTGTCCTTGTGGGAAGAAATTGCGAGGTTTATCGCTTCTGATGGCGTGCCTCTGTTTGCAGCCTGCCAGTGGCAAACTCGACAATTTTGGCAGCTCATTCATATCTTAATCTTGGGTATATAATTTGATCTGTTGTGAGCTACTCTTTCTACTTTCCCCTATATGTTAATGGAAATCAATAAAATCTCTTTTTATGTTAAAAAGGTTTTTTTCCCCTGTTGAAAGGTAATATTCAAAGTTCTTTTATTTTAATTTAAACATATAAATATTTATTAGGCTATATAAATAGTATATATGAAAAATGCTTCAATAAAAGAAATATAATTGTTACTCTCATGGTCCAATAATTTGAATACATTCAATGGAGAATATAGTTTTCTAGCCACAAAAAGAATATGGAAATATTGTAAAGAAAAAGATAGCGGTAGTCCGGTGATATATTTAGATTTTCAAGTTGACCAAAATAACCCATAAAAAAAACACAAATTTTATTGTTTTTATCCAATACAATCCGCTGAGGTTAGAACTCTCAGGTAAGCTTTACAGTAGTTGTTTTTTCCCAATAAATTTCAGTTTATTATAATATTGTTAATTTAATTAAATTTGATATGGTCACCAGTAGATATTTTCACCATTTCAAGCGTTTTGGTCCTTGAATGGGAACCCAGCTTTTTGAACATGATGATGTATTGATGAACAAAATCACAACGGTTCGTTTTGAAAGATAGGAGCCGGTCGGATGTGTTGCTACAAGTACAGATGCTCCCTTCCCCTTCCCCTCACCCTCACCAGTTATGATTCTAAACTGTATAATCAATGCTTTAGTTGAAATCACAAATCTCAAAAACATCCCCTTCGAATTCTATCCTTAACTCGATCTATACATAAATCAGCGTTAATGCCCTAACCATTCTATCCTGATCTTAAATCTTGATTCATAGCTGCTCTGATCAAAGGAAGTTAAAAGGCACAAACAAAGAATCCGCAAAATAAAGTGTACTTTGCGGGTTCAAAAGCGAGCATAGGCAAATCAGAGGGCACAATCTCGTATATGACAGAATAGCAAGTAGTTGTTCATTTGATTATAACCAGTTTAGATATTTCTCAGGTTGGAGTTTGATGATATTATTTTTCTAGGGTTGTAAGATCAAAGATTAGCCCAGGTCATCATAAGAAAACAAGTATACAACTTGAATTTATTACCAGAACAGCTTGTGTGAGAACCCAAAAATGTGATGATGATTCAGCGTGCTCTTGCAGCGTATGCGGCTAGTGCCGCAGCGAAAATTGTAGCCACAGAAGAGATCAAAGCCCACAAGCCCTTCCTTTTCTGCGCCTCAGCCGCAGAGTTTCCAAGTGATACAAGTTGTTGCTTCATGTCTTCCATCATCTTGTTCTTGTTTTTGAACGCATTTTTTATTGCATCTAATTCTTCAGCATATGGCACAAATTCTTCATCAAGCTCCTCAATCAAAACTACTTCTTCAACACTCTGATCATATTTGGAATGGCACACGAGCGCAGCAGTTTTCTTCAACAGTGCCAGCGCCTGGCTTGAACATTCAATCTTTGCTCTTAAATTATCAGAGTTTCGTTGAGCATCCAAAAGGCTCTCCTGCAGGACATCCTTCTCCTTCGTTAAAGTGTTCACACGGCTTTCCATCTTCTCATTCCTCTCAATCAGCTTTTCCCTTTCGCTTCTCATCTCTCCTAACTCTGCTGCAGTTTGCTCAATTTTGTCCTTCATTGCAGCAACCTCCAAAATCAAATTCTTCACCTTATCTTTCTCCTCGTCAAATCCCTTCCTGATATTATCCCTCTCAATAATGGCTCCTTCAGCATTATTTCTATAGCATTCAACTTCAGAAAACAACTGTTTGTTCTTCTCTTCTAGGTCTCTGCATGACTCTCGCAACTTGCGCAGATCATCTTTCAGTTGATCCATTCCTCTGTTGAGCTCAACAATTTCATTCTCCAGGCCAAACTTCGCCTGCTCAGTCTCGTTTTTCCCTCTAATTGCATCATCGATAATGTGCTGCTTCTCCTCCACTTCTTGTTGAACCATGTCCAGGACCTTACGTAAGCTATCTCTTTGCTCTGTTAACATGTTAATGCTCTGTTCATTCCCCTTGATCTCCTTCCTCAAGGCATCGATCTCCATTTCCATATTCTTTACCTTTTCCAACAGCTGGTCAAGGCTCTTTTCGTATTCCATAATGTTATTACGAATAACCGTCTCTTCCTCCCGACTATTCTTCAGGAACTCGTTGAGTTTCTTCAACTCTAATTCCAGGCCATTGATTTTCAGTTCTTGTGCATGCTTTTGCCTCTCGGTCTCGCACTTGTCCCTCGTAATTACGCCAATATCTCCCTTTAACTTCTCAATCAACGTGGCAGACTCTGCCAACTTCCTCAGAGCAAAATCTCTTTCTGTCATCAATTCTCTAATTGCTCCTTCTTTCTCATCCTTTTCCTCCCTCAACTTATCACCTTCCATCCTTAACTTGTCCACATCGTTCCTAAGCTTGCTCTCTGCTTTCTCCGCTTCAATAGCTCTCTCCTTCAATCGATTTGCCTCATCGACCAGAACATCAAAATCAACCTTCAAATCGTCCCTCTCTCGGCTCAGCCTACTCAACTGGTCCCTCTCGCTTTCAAGACGAACAGTAAGGTTACTCAGTTCTCCTTTCAACATAGCAATCTCGGCATCCCTCTCAGACTTGGCATACTCAATCTCATTTCTCTGAGCAACAAGTCTATGGAAGCGAATACCCATTTCCCTCACCTGGTTCTGCACATAAACAAGAACAAGAGCTTTGTCCAAATACAAGCTCACATTACCTTGTGCCGCCTCAGAGAGCTGAAACTCCAGGTCTCTCTTCTCCATGGCAGAACGATTGAAGGCGGATTCCAGGGCCTCTTTGTCTTGAGTGAGAGTGTCGACTTGTTGGCGGCGTTCAGCAGTCTCTTTGACGAGAAGGGAGTTGAGGTTCTTGAGCTTCTCAAGCTGATCAGAAGGAGCATCCATATTGGTAGATTGGTGGGAATGGGAATGTTGAGGATGAGGGGCATCGTGTTCATGTAAATTGTTGTAATGGGATTGAGGGTGGGACACCTTCTGTTTGGCCATATCTGGAGAAAGCGACGAATGGAATAGGAAGACGACTCGGGTTGTTTTAGGGTTTTATGGTGTACACGTGAGAGGCGGAGATAAGAAGGACAAAGAAGAGGCAGTGTCGGGGCTTGGAATTAGTGTGTGTATGTAGTCGATGGGCCTTTTGTCTTTCCACTTCTCAGAATTCAAATTTTGGGAATTTGAGAGGTTGGCCGCCTAGAAATCAATGGAACGAGAAGGGTCGTCACGTGTTTTTTTTTGTTTTGGGGGTTAGATGCACCAACTACAACTTGCCACGTTTTGTTCTTTTTTATCTATGGCAACGCAAATTTTGTTCAGTCTGGAGAAAATGCTCGCATCACATCACAAGTGATTTAAATATTTATATAATTTTATTAATTTTAAAATTGATTACAAAATGTAAAACAATTAACATTGAATAAAAAATCCAAAATATTTATTTTTTTTATACAAATGAGGGATATACTCATATTACATATAACTACTAATTAAGGGGAAACAATTCCCAATCTCTCTCTAGTTACTAGATCCTTTAAATAAGGAGGATAAACTTTCAAAAATGATGTCATAGATATTCCTTGTTTAGCCAAATTATCAGCAACTTGGTTATTCTTCCTTAAAATGTATATAATCTGAACATCCCATGCACGCTTTAAAAAGGAGCGAATTTGCACCATTAGAAGGCTGCCAACATAATTATTGTCCATTTGCAAAATATTATCAATAATATTTTTTGTATCTGACTCCAATATAATTTTCTTAAAGCCCATTTCTCAAGCCAATGAAAGACATTTGAAGATTGCCCATTGTTCAACCTCCATAATACTACAAGGCCCAATATGATGTGTAAATCCTGTAATCCAATTTCCCATAAAATCACGAATGACTTCTCCACAACCAGCCTTACTATGAGCTTTTGCAAAAGCACCATCAACATTAACTTTGAAACACCCTCTCGGTGGCGCTTTCCAGCTGTTCTCATATGCATTACTCATAATTTGTGTACATTGTTCCTGCTGGCATACAAAACTTTTCCACACCCGTTTCAACACTACCAATGGCTGTTGAGGCTTCACAAAATCTGGTTTAAACATTGATTTATTACTCCATTTCTATAAATGTCAAATCCCAACACCCCATATCATCTTCCAATCCTGAACATCTTATAAACCCCTATTATTCCTGAGATTCATAGCAAACCAATTCCTCAAATTTGCTGAGAAGAAATGATTGTAATGAATGGGATTAATACACTAACTCCAGAGCCTCTTCGCATACTCACAATCCCTTAGGATATGAAGTGTATCTTCAACACCTTGATAGCAATTATTACACAAAGCTGATGTAGCCACCCAGTTGTTTCTCCAAGCATTTGTAGGCAACCTATTATTGAAAGCAATCCACATAAAATGCCCTAATACGCTCTGCTCCTTCTCATCTCCATATTTCCTTAAACGTTGCATTTAAGTAGGCATTTGGAGGTCTATTTAGCATGTAATAAGCACTCTTTATTGTAAATCGTCCATCATTAGTTGCATTCCATGCAAGAATATCTTCACCAGCCTCGTGCCTTGGTGGTATGACAGTTAGTAACTTATGAAAAAAATGATTAGGTATCAAATCTGCCATCCTCGTGAAATCCCAAGTTCCATCAACTACCCAATCACTAACTGTACTGTTATTCTCCTCTGTAGTAATATGCCTTATACAGAAATCCTTAATACTTCTATCATGAAATAACCAATTGTTATTAAGAAAATTGACCTTCTGGCTATCCCTAATATGCCACCTCATACCTCTCTCCATAGTCTCTTGTTGTTCTGAAATAAATTTCCAAAGTGTAGAATAACCTTTCTTTGCTTCCAACAGATTCTCCTCATTACGCAACATATATTTGTGCAATAACACTTCAGCCCACAGACTTTTGGAACCTTGAACCAATTCCCAAGCTATCTTTACCCCACATGCTTTGTTAAAAAGGTTTAATCTTTTAAAACCAAGTCCACTATAGGCTTTAGGTTAAGCAATTTGGTCCCACCCAATAGGATGATAACCATGATTATTATCACACTGTCCTCAGATGAAATTCCTCTGTAACCTTTCAACTTCATGACAAACACTTCAGGCAATTTAGCTACTTGCATAGGATACATTAGAATTGTGCTTAAAATAGATTTAGCTAAGGTAATTCGCTCTGCTACTGTTAAAGTACTAGCCTTCCATGCCTGCAATTTTGATTTAACTCTATCAATAATGTAATGGAAATTCTCTTTAGGCTTCCTCCCTCTGATGATCGGAAAATCCAGATACTTTCCAATATTAGTAGAAACTGCAATACCAGTCATTTGACTAATCCTATTCTTGGTGCAATTTATGACCTTTGGCGAGAAGAAGATAAAAGACTTAACTTTACTAACTCTTTCTCCTGATGCCTCATAAAATTGATCAAGAATATCCTGCATACACCTAGCCTGCTTCTCTGTTGCAATGCCAAATAGCAATAAATCTTTTGCAAACATAAGATGAGAAATAGATGGCCCCTATTCCTGATACAGACAGGCTTCCAACCTCCAGAAATAACTGTATCATTTATAATGTGAGATAATCTATCCATATATAAAACAAACAAAAGGGGTGAGATAGGGTCACCTTATCGGAAACCCCTTTTTAGGATAAAATATTCAGTTTGCGTACCATTCTAAAGCACATTATAGGAAACTGATGAAACACAACTCATAATTAAGGAAATAAAATTATTTTCAAACCCAACATCCTTAAGCACTTTATTCAAAAAATCCCATCGAATCATATTATATGCTTTTTCCAAATCAATCTTCCAAGCCATCAGCCCTGTCTTGCCTTTTGATTTCTTCATTATTGTCCATAATGCTTCTCAATCTATTCACAATCACCTTTGAAACAATTTTATAATGGACTGTACATAGTGAAATAGGCCTAAAATGACCCACAATTTTAGGGTTCTCCGTCTTGGGAATTAAAGTAATTAAAGTCCTATTAGCCTCAGAATTTACTTCTTTTTCCCTAAAGGTGTCTTTAACAAATGTACACACAGAACCTCCTATCTCCTTCCAATTAGTCTGATAGAAAATAGGCGAGAAACCACCAGCTCCTGGTGCTTTATAAGGCCCTATTGACATGATTGCTCTTTTAATTTCCTCCCCTGAAGGAATAGAGCCCAAAGATCTTACCAACTCATGATCTAGCTGAGGAAAAGTTGTACTAGTAATAATATCATTAGCCTCATCCCCATCCACATCATAAATTGACTTAAAAAAACTATAAACCATAGTTCTCAGTTCCTGTTCATCCTCAATCCAGTAACCCTTATTATCTTTAAGCATATTTATTCTATTCCTTCTTCTCCTCATTCTTGTTTTCAGATGATAATACGTTGTATTACGATCTCCTTTAGCAATCCATTCTATTCTAGCTTTTTGAAACCATTTCACTTCTTTTAATTTCAAAATTTCATCCAATTCAGTTTGTAGATCCTTCTCCAATTTTGTCAAGAATTTAGAATATCCCTAAGCATGTGATCTTTGAATACCATTTAGACGCCCAATAATTTCCTTTTTTTTCTCAATTATTCCAAACGTATTTTTATTCCAATGTGCTAATACAGAAGTAACTTTCTAACGACCTGTTTAATTATGTATACTCATCCCAATTTTGTGCTAGAAACTCTTTAAAATTTTCATGTTGCATCCACATAGCCTCAAATCGAAACGGTTTACTACCTTTATTAACCCTATTACTCAAAAACTGAAGCATTATTGGGTTGTGATATGAAAATTTTGTTCTAGAAAGAACCTTCAAAACACAATCAGGTAAATCGGGCAAAAATTCTGTATTTACCAATGCTCTATCCAACCTTTCATACAACCTTGAATACCCTTTATTCTGCGAACCCCTCCATTTGAATTTTGGGCCTTGAAAATTTAAATCCGATAGTCCACATCCACTAACTTGGTCATGAAACCATCTCATTCGATGCATAGGGCAAGAAGCACCTCCCACCCTCTCATTACTACTCATAATATCATTAAAGTCTCCAAGCACCACCCAAGGAATCGATATTGTTGTAGCTAAAACTTTTAGTCTATTCCATAGTTCTTGCCTAAAGTTAGAATGAGGAATTGCATATATTGCACTAACAATAAACTTACTAAAACCAGTACATTAACATTGCAAATGAAAAAATTGTGTATTAATTTCTAATATCTGCACCTTAATACTATCGCTTTTCCCTATAGCGGCTAATCCTCCCGATCTCCCCTCACTGGGAATCACTTTGATTTCATCAAACCCTAGCTTCTTTAAAGATGTAAATCGTACTTCTTTATCACATCTAGTTTCAGCAAGTATTACTAAACTTGGATTTAGGCCTTTACATACTGCCCTCAAGTTTCTTACCAGCCCAGCCCCACATGCTCCTCTAATATTCCAATATAAAACTTTATCCATAAATTAATAAATTGGAATTAAAATGACCAACACACCTGACATGCGCCTTATTCAATTTCTTCATTAAATTGAGTTTCTGGAATCAAAGATTCCAAGTCCATACCTTCTTCCTTGGCATTAAGCATCCTACATTCTTCAACTCCTTTATCCATTGGGCTACCACTAGTCGGCCCAATTGCAATATCACCTGGCTCCACTTCCTCTGGCCTAAAAACATCTACCACATGTAACGGTCTTATTTCCTTTTCCATTTCTATCTCCATGTTTTATGCCACGTCATGCTGCTTCATCTCTTCAAATCTGTCTTGTCCTCCTGCCAAACTCATATCACTAGCCGCCTCCTAAGTCAAACTCATCAGACCCTCTTTTTTTTTTTTCAGTTCTCCTTGTACCTCCATCATTCTTTTCTCACTCCTTCGTCCTTCCCTTGCATTCAACGCCGTCACTTCACCCACTCGCCTTTCATCTACAGTACACTCTGTCATCATTTCCTTCCCGTTGGTACTCTTTACACCGACGACATTGCTCCGTCTAGGTTGTTCTCGCTGAACTGTCTGAACAGTGTCAATCTGCACTGCACCTTCATTATGATCATTCATCCCTTGCTCCTCCATTTCACGTAGTATCCCAAACCTCGAGCCCCTTTTTTCTTGTCTATTCATATCACCTCTTCCCTCTCTTGCCTTTCGAGGATGACGCGTTTTCTGCACTACCCTCCATTGCTCCACTCCAGCAGTATTATCCTGTGGCATAACTCCAACCTTCTCCATATTGTCATTTAAAGTTACTTCCTTACTCTCCTTTGGGCTTATTTTAGTCGGACATGTTTCAGCTTTGTGTCTGTAAATCCCACATGAAGCACATAGTAAATGAAGTCCTTCATATTTAAGGTAATACTCTTCACCATCCAAAAAGAATTCCAACATTAATTGTTTGCTTAAATCCACCAAAACACATATTCTCGCATAATGCCCTCTCAAATGACAGGAAGTGTTCATATCTACCTTTATGGTTTCTCCTATCCTATTACCGATTATAGTAAGGGCTTCCTCATCATAATATTACCTTTATGGTTTCTCCTATCCTATTCCAACGACACATTCGGCATCCTCACCCATACTGCTACCTTGTTAATACTAGCTTTCTCTGGTTTGGATCTTGGTTCCTATGGCCTTACCGTCAAATAATTATCATATATCATCCATGGAACCTCTGTTAATGCATTGAAATAATCCTCTCTGTTTGAAAATTTAACCACAAAGAAACCATACCCAATATTAATAAGACTGATGACTCCTTTCTTTGCCCATAAAGCTTGGAGTCTTGTGTTCAACGCCTTATACCCAATACTCATATCTAGCAATTTAACTATTATAGCTTTATTCCATGCCTTATATAGTCGTTTCTTCAGTTTGGTTGAAAAGGAGAAGGTGGAAAAGTTCTTCATTGGGTCCTCAATAGTTTTAATTAGTGGTTCATCCTCTTCCTGCTCATTTGAAAGACTTGGGTTGTCTGACATATAATCATCTGACATTGAGTTCTCAGCCTGCCCATCATCTTGTTCCTGATTGTCTCTCTCACCATCAACGCCTTTCAGTTTATCTGCGAATGAAACTTTCCATTTACTTGACCCTTCCCCTTTTTCTCTTAAACTTGGCCAGTTTCCTTGTAGTACATTCTCAGTAACATTTTTCCCTTCATTCTTGATCTTTTTAGAGCTTCTCATCAGTATGTCTTCCTCTTCCTCAGATGAAGGCACACAAGATGATTTTGATCCAGAGAGTACTTTCGCCATATCTTACAAATGTTGTCTTTTGTTGTTACTTTTATTGTTCTTGTGATGTTTTGATAAGATTTTAGCTCAAAAATCCAAAGTCGAATTAAAGACATATAGATATGTTTTTTGATGGGCTTGGACCAATTCTCTTTTGTGGTGGATTAAGCCCGGTCCAGTAAACGTAGGGCATCGATTATAGCTTTGAAAAAGGGACGAGACTATGTAACAAAAAAAAAAAAGAGCGGCGAGACTTGAGAGGGATCAATATGTAATTTTGCATAATTACAGGCTCTCAATTAAAAAAAAAAACGAAGCGCCTCGGGTGGGGTAGCCTCCAGGGCCAGGCTCTTGTGCGTAAAGTAAATGCATGCACCTACTGAAAGTATTAATTACTGTTGTTAAGATTAGTACTAAAACACGATGGGTTTAATTACTTGGGAAAATGGAGAGTGAGGGCGGGCACGAGCTGCACCGATTGATGTGATGTTTAGATAACGTGGAATCTGCCGTGCTGGAACCTCCTTCTTAAAGACGGGCCCAACATTATTAAATATCATGACTTGCCCTAATAAATATGTCTGTTCTGGATATTTTTCATTTGTTTAATCCATTTGCCTCCCCAATTTCTAATCCTCTCGATCAGATTCCTCATCGGCTTCAGCTGTCATCGTCATGACGTCGGGGCCTAACCATCTAGAATCAACTTTGTTTAATTGATATGCCACACGTATATATATATATATACACTCAAGTAAATTACATAAGAAGCCAAACAAGAGGCTTTGGGGATCTGATGATGAATTGTAATCATTCAAAAGCAATGATGACTTTGAATGAATTAAGGAAGAAGCTGGGTTTGAAGGAATCTTTGACGGGTTGCGTAAACTAAATCGGCAAGCATTTCTTGCGACACGATGTTTAAGTAGAAACGAAACAAGACTAGTTATTGGTTCTATTATCTCTATGGAGAGTGAAGGAGAAGGCATTGTATATTTAATTTGGATGGTGCCAGCAAGAGAGAGCGCACAAGACAGCTCACCCCCTCTAGAAGTTGACCTTAACCCTATTCATTGAATGTACCTAGTCCACATAAATAAAATAATAACACTAAAACAAGGATGGATGTTGGATTCTCTCTCAGCGAACTAATGGTCACCATATCGGTTATCCAAAGCCATAAACCTCACGTTTTGCATGCGGCCTCACTTCTCGACCGATGATAGGGCAGTAATTAGCTTCTCCCCAGTTTCGTGGCTGAGGAACGGTGATTTAGCAGTATTTTCGGGACAGAGATCTCCACGAAAACTGTAGTATGATCGATGTTGTAGGTATCCATTTGGTTTACTCTCGTGAATTTACTAATGAAGGAAAGGAGCATTACAGCAAAAGGACAACCATGCACACTTCATCATTATTATGATCGTCCTCTTGATTACTTGGGAAAGGCAAACACAATTAATGTTGCCTAGCTGAGAGGTCCAGCTTCAAACTTAAGCACTAGTTTCTTGGTTTTGTTCTCTTTTTCAAAACCATTGGGTGAAGGGGTTATTCCCGATGCTCCTGGACTAATGAAGAATCCATGCATTTAGAATGGACAAAATCATAAACAAAGAGGTAAACTCTGAAAACAAAAAACAAAAAACAAAAAAACGAAAAATACAGAAGTGGCTGCCTTTGTTTGCCGAGTGTACATTCCATATCGTTTCATGCTCTCTGATTCTGAGTAGGGTCTTTCAGCAACAATCTCTACATGGGAACCGAACCCCCGGCGGCCAAAAGTTGTTGCTCCATCTGCATCCCCATCCCCATTAAGTAAAAACTATAGGAATAAGATAAGTTATAAACTTCTCATGTCTTATGATATCAGCCCTCACCTTGAACAGAGTCTCAAACTTGTTCTTCACCACCCAATACTCTTCTCTTACTTGCTGCAAGCTTTTAAGACACCTGGATAGTGAATACCACCCCTTACTCTTTATCACCTTTCACACAAGACTGGATTTCAATTTCAATGCGGGGTTGTGAAGAAGCTTACCTTTCAACATTCTGCTCCTCACAGTAGCTGCGGAAGGCAATGCAGACTTTCTGAACCCTCTGTGCTCCAATGCTGCATATATTCCCCAACAGAATATATAATCAAATACCAAAATACTAGTTGTAGAAACAGAGAAGCACTCTTAAATAAACAGACTCCATTTTGCCTGAGAAAAACGCCCTTCAAGCATACCCCGCATTTGCAATCATTCTACATGAACAAAAGCTAGGAAGAGCATGCTATACTGAGTTTTCAGGGATGGAGTTACCTGGAGCTACTACCCTTCAACTGGTGAACATGGGCGTCCACTCTTTTGAAGTCAATACTTTCCTGGCCTCTGTTTCAGATTAATCGCCATTGAACTTAACAAGTTTTAAAATGGAACGGTAAACACAGACTCTGACTCTGACATAAGAACAAGAAAGGGTGCCCATACAGCGCTTGTTCCAGCTCATTAAGAAGCCTCTCTGCGTCTTCAAAAAAGAGAGTCACCACTTCAACCACAAAGTCTGGGTTGCTTTCATCTTGAAGTTGCTGAAGCTGAGTAAATTGATCATCTAGAAAACCCTTTTCAAACACAACGAAGACGCATCACCAAAACTCAGAGGGAGGACAGGGGATACAGACAAAAGTGGAACAACAGATGCAGAATCACATGAAACAGGAACCACAGGGTTTTCCTTTCTGCATAATAACAAGTTTTTAGCATACATACCTCCTGAAACAAAGAGGCACTGTAATCAACCAACTGCTTCCTCAAATGAACCGCGTCATCCATTGCTGGCTTCTGATGCTTTATTTAACCACCAACTCACTACTCACTACCTTAGACATTCGTTTCGGCTTTCTTCTATGGCCCAAGAGATTATATAATGTAACTTTTGCTCCGAATGGCAGTGACTGTTTATTTTAGTGGTGACTATCGTCTTGTGTTATATGGGGAAAACAGTATTTAGAGATGGTTACTTCTTGGTTTGTGTTCTTGGCTCCCCCCATGAATAAGTGGAATTTAATCTATCTAGTTTAATAGAGGAGCTGGGACGAGATCCAAAACTTGATGCTACGTACCGTGAATATTTTTTATATTTAATGCTGTTTGATTTGTAATTTTTAAAATTCCAACCCACATCCCAAGGCACCGTGACTTGTCCGTGAGAGAGCAATGGCATTTGTGAAGTCTCATCATTTCTCTTCTCACGTACTCATATCCTAGTTGAAATGGATTTCTTGATAAAAGTGTACATCAAATCGGCTGTAACCTGCTCAAGAACAGGGAATAAAACAAGATGCAGAGAGCCTCAAGAGCCAAGTAGGCCAGTTGTTGAAATGGATAATCGAAGACAAACTTAAGCGTCAGTCATTAGCTGAGAAATTGGATCCACTTGGTTCACACAAAGAGAAGGGCAACCAACAGTATCAAGATAAGCTTCAAAGAGAGAAGACATGAACTATGGTTACATCGGGCATCTTGAGATTTGTAGTTATTCAAAAAGCAATATCCTTTTTGGTTGATTTTGTCCCTTCAAAAGGACAAATGATAGGTTTAAAGGAAAGGCAGAGACAAATTTAACATATCTGTCTAGAAACACCAATGTGACATGATTAGATTTGTAGGTATTCAGAAAGCAATATCCTTTCTTTCTTTATTTTGTGATCGCTATCCCTTCACTGTTCATGCTATGTTAGTTTTTTTTTGCAGAATTTATGGAGAGGGTGAAATGCACGAGGCTTGGGAGAGTGGTTGCAAAACTGAGTGACATGGACGTTAGAGGAGTGAGGTTATTGGCGCAAGGAAGGGGCCTGGGTGGGTCATGTTGTCAACACACAGAAGCTCATTACAAGTGTTGGGCACCAAGCACGAGCTGCTGCGTCCAGCATCAGAGGGGGGAGCCTCCCTTAAATGCCTCACAGTGCCTGCATTCGCATGTCAAATGTCAAATATTTTATTCAACAAGTTGCAATACAGCTATCATTAAAATGACACTTATAACTGCTCACCCCTCCGTCATTTATGTATGCACATTCGAGCAATCGGATTAAATGATTCTGAAATCAAATTTATCCACATTTCCTGTATCGTTAGAATGATTTTTGTCGGATTCTTGGTTCTTAGGAAGAGATGCGAATCTCATTTGAGCAAGGGAAAAAATGAAACCATTTAATTGTACGAATAAAGTAAAATGAAACCATTTAATTAAGAGAAAAAACACACATATACCCAATTAAAAATTTAATAAATGTATAGTTACCTTTAATATATAGTTCTCCTTTGAGAAAATAGAAGAAACAACGAAAGGAGTCAGTCATAAAGGCAGAGTGATTGATGAGAACATTGAGAGCTTTGGTTGTTGGGGTTAAAGAAAGCGAGGGATCAGTTAAGCCTTCATAATTTGTAACGAGCAAGATAAAATATTTATAATTATAACTTTTCATTCTCATTTGCTTTGTAAGAACATAGCATTTTTAATAACAGTTATGAATTAAGAGGGTTTAAATTAATTTGCTTTCTTTTGAGAAAATGATTTTTTTTGGGAATTTCAAAATTCTTAACATGAAACAAATTTTCCTAGATAGGAAACTTCAGACGATTAGCCATTACATATACCTTACAAAAGTTATAAAGAACCCGGCTCACACAAATCATTTATAATTGTGAATTCCAATATACAACATTTACATGAACATTAGAAAGACGTGAAAGAATAATTTGCCCAGCAAGGAATTTTGCGAGCGAAGAACATTAAATTCCTTGAATCAATGGTCAGTATCACTTAGCTTGTTGAAAATCAATCACCTGCACTTGTCAAATAAATTCTTTACACCAAACAATTTACAATGGCTTTAATTGGGAGACAATCGTCAAGCAAACCAGTCGTCAACCTGCAACACGGGAGCACGTCTCATAAGTCCAACAGGAACACAAACAAAGGCAGCAATCACTCAATGAAACCGCCATACCTTCTTCGGAGAAGTCAAATACACAACCAAGCATGTCATCATCATCGTTGTCCCCAGGCTTCTGCCTGCCACAGTCAACATCATTAACAACTTCTGTTGCTTCGTGACATTCATCTGCTGCTTTACAATATCCCTCTTGAAAAAATTGCGGAAAGTCAGGTGAGTCATGTACAGGCTCCCCATCAACATCGTTCGTGTTAAAATTATAACCATCTAAACTCGAATTCAAATCATCACTGGTTCTGGTACTCTCTGAGAGTTTAGCTACTGTTTTTACACTATCAGCAAAATGTGAGGCGCCAATTGAAACATCTTCCCCGAAAACCATTTCTTGCCTTAAAACAGGTGATGCCAACGTAGCATCCTCTCTGCTCTTGCAATCAGTCTCATTACTAGACAAGTCATTTGATGAAGCAAAACATGCTGACAACCCTAAGATAATAGTTCAGAAGAAAGGGTTATACATGTCACTGATATATGTAACAGTATAGTAAGTTGCTTAACTTACCACCATCTGGCTTTTCAGACGAGCTGGGAACCATTAACTTTGAATGGTTTATTACGGCATCTTCTGACAACTTCTCTTCAACCCCAGGCGAATCAGATGAAGAACTTGAGAATCTACCCATAATAACACCTCTGCCAAAAATTTAAAAACATCAGTGAAAAAGGAATAACAGATGATAGAAGGAACCATAACTGCCAAACTGTTAATACTTGTTTCTCTCATACAGGAATATAAATTCATGCAGAAGGCACCACAGCCATCCAGATTGAACATCTCAAACACACAACGATTTTAGAAGTAAAACTATGCCCGTCTATGAATTAAACCAGAAACAAGAAAGCATGCCAGTCAGAAAGGTAACTTAAAAAATATTCCTCAACTAAAAAACCATGCATAAAGTCATACAAGAACAAGGTTAGAAATACATAAAAAAATAATATATGATATATAAAGATTCCTCAACTCTTGCAAGGTCTGAGTGTGAACTGGGTCTATATGAATTAAGAATCTAATGCTTTAAATGGAAGCAGGCTCCAGATCCAGAACCAGATGACCTGGGTGGAGTCATATCTACGACAGAATAATTTATACTAAGGGCCTCTCGAATGCCACCCTACAGAAAACAACAAAACATGGATAAATGATCATTACCTGTCACCCCAAGGCGAATGAATTCCATGAAAATGATTAAAGACAGGCAACAAATCTTTCTGTCTTATTTCAATCTCTGTAATAGGAATCTTCTCAATTTCAATCTCTCCGCTTGTTTGATTACCATCACATAAATTATGCTCCTTCACCTCCAAAGGACTAATCGCATAGAAAGACACCTGAAACGGGAAGAGGAGAAAGGGAGGGGAAGGGGGAGCTGATTGAATAAATATAGGCATGAAATGGAACGACAAAAAATTTATAATTCAAAGTTTGAAACCACAATGGTACCTCAGACTTCTGCCGAATTGGTACCCTCCCAGAGTTTATCTGCACCTCCGCATTTGAGAAGTGACATTGCTCATAGCATTTTATAGAATTATTGTTGGCAACATCATCATATTCATAATCTGAATTCTCCAAGCTTATTTCCTCAGCTTCTTGACCATCGAGATTTTTTCCTGACCTATATTCTTCTCTTTCTGGCCAATCATTTCTCCTACAGACATCCCACCATTGAATGGGTTCAACTTTCACTCGCAAATCCTCTTCTTGTATCTGTGTTGAAGGAGCTGGGGCTGTTGCTGGAGCAGTTTCACTTGTCTCTGCTGCCATTGAAGGAAGTAGTTTATACTGAACCAAATGCCCAGAAGGAGTATAAACTAATAAGTATTCCAGGGCCTGAACCTTCAACTGTGCATTCTGCGTATCATAAGGCATGGAACTATGAAAGACAGCTGAAACAGCACCAGATGGAACTGAGACTTTCCCTGCTGCAGAAGATGCAGCATTACTAACAGTATTAAGCCATCCGGCATTACTATTTTTTATTCTGCTAACCACAGAGAGAGTGACAGGAGGTGGGGGTGGGGAAAACTGTTGCTGGTTTACTGTGAAATGAGGAGTGAACCACCATGGCAGAGAAAAAGTTGGCAAAAAAGTCAGTCTCTCTGTGTCCGGATTCTGTATCTGAAGAACTGTCTCACCACCAAATGGGGCAAGTACAAATATATGACAAGTACCCTTGGAAGAAATAATTGCAACCCACTGACTGTAATGACTAAAGCATATATCTTGTATGACCTGTATACACAAGTAGACATCCTTCATAAGTAGACGAAAAAATAAACAAATAAATGTCTTAGAGAAATATAGAGAACAGGAGCATACTGCTGATGTCATGCCACGGTGTAGCTTGTATAGATGTGCATGAGAACAACTCCAATCACTGCTTTGGAAACCTGATCCGTTCCTTGAGCAGGATGGCATAATTCGAAATATATTAATGTTGTTACCGTGAATTGATGTGGTAACTAGAAGTGTCCCACTAGGGTCAAAAGACAAAGCAGAGATGGGACTAGTATGGGCTCTAAATTGCGCCACAACAGCTCTAGAAACTAAATCCTTGATAGCAACCTGTAATAAATCATTGACAGTAATAAAAGTCAGTCCGTATATATTGATGACTTTCAGCTGACATAAAACAATACCACTAAAAGGAAGGGGCAGGAAAAGAAAAGAGACATCAATAAGTTGAACCAATAGATGATCTCATCCAAATTGTGATGCTGATTCCAAGCTACTTCTAAAAAATCTAGTAAGCAATCATCATGCCGCACAAGAAAATGAGATTATAAATCATCAAGCAGTCAAAATGCCAAAAGGCTCACCACCCCAGCAGCATCTGCTTCTGTAGAATGTGGTGTATACCGACTGACTTTCCAGCTTGAATTTGATGATACAGGAGAACTAGATCCATCTGGTATAAGATCCTGATAGTATTTCGACAGTGTCTTGTATCCCATGTCGCCAAGGTTTATCAGACCAGCAGCCAGATGCTTGCTAGATTCCATTGCATATCGAGCTACCAGGTTTCCATTGCCAGGTGAACTTGATGGGCTGACAGCCGGTGGAGTAAGACTCTGAGGACTTAGACGACCAGCATTTGATGGCAATGGGTTGATAGAAGCATAAGCTAACCAACGGGACCCTACGGCCATCGGACCATATCCAATATTAACCCCAACCATTCCTTGGACTCCCAGCTGAGGTACAGGATAAGTGAGGACACTGAATTTATTCTCAAGAGTAAGAGCATCAAAACAGTATATCTGCTGCCAACATGATAAAAATGAAAAAGAAAAAAATTAGCCACATCTCAGTGGTCACCAGAAAACCAAGTCATGTTATATTCCATTTGAGTTCATATCCAAGATTTTAAGTATTTTCATTTTAAGTAACCTGAGAAACTATCAGCACCACCATGCAATCTAAAGTTTGAAAAGTGCTGAAAGAAATTGGTGAAATCTGATCAGTACTTACAAAAAACTATTACATTTCTCGACCAAGTAACATATCTATTTCCAAGCAGAAGTGCTAGAGTAATTTTAAAAAGGTACTTAAAACAGAAACTTACTTGTGCAGCAAGACCCACAGCCACTATTTGGGGACTGCATCTAACCATATACACGGTTGACCGAAATCTCAGGGCGTGAACATAGCTATAGGACCTAAGTGAGTAAAATCGAACAGAAGTAGCTGAGCTGATAATGTTTTCAGCTTGAGGTTCAGTATATCCATCTCTTCCATTTTGCATTGTACCTGGGATCTTTGATTTATCACATGCAACGACCAAGAGTAATGGATGTGATGCACTAAATCCTTTACACCCCTCAGCCTTTGTAGGGATAGGCTGCATCTGTAAAAATGAAACTGGATCATCCCGTTTGGAGACAAGTTCACGGACATTAGAGGCATCATCCACATCAAGAACTTGAAAGCCGTTGGAGTATCCGAGTAAGAGGACATGTTTGAAAGAAGTTGGGCCAAGTTCTAGCCTGTCAAAGCAAGCCCAAAGCACCTGCTTCACAATACACGTTGAGTCATTTGCAAGAAGATATAAACCTTAGTGACATACATGCAAATCTCATATTCATATTTGATTTCGTTTTCTATTTGAAAAGCATAGTTATTTATACATACATGCCATGCTTGTGAAGTTTATACAATAAAGGACTTCGTTTTTTAGCCAAAGATAAGAGACTACTGTTTACAAGGACGTTTTAGAACGTGAAAAGGCAATACTAATTTTAACGACCATGCGACAGATTTCCTACTCAACATTACGGCTTTCTCAGAAAGAAACTTAAAAGTGTTATAAAGTACAGATCAAGACATGTCCGTACAAACTGAGGCACGTTAAGTACAGCTTAGTTTGCAGCCAGCAACAGCAAAGCCTCTAAAAAGCGGCATGCATGTACTAAGCTGCTCTACACGACTGTATACGTAATCATACAATTCCGTCATCAAGTAAGACAACACATTTATTCTGGTTTGGAATGATTTTATCATTCAAGTTTCAAACAAATAATTTCAATCAGAACAAATCCAATACCTCTGGCCGTAACCAAAATAATTATAACAAAAATGGAATTGGAACGCACGTGTAGAAATAAAACATTTTAAAGAAGAATAAGCCCAAGAATTTATATCTTGGATCCAAACATTTTCATTACAAGAGATAAAGTCATTACTCAAACGTTTGAGGCAAAACAAAAGAAATAATAGTTGTGAAAGCATTTTCTTGGACGTGGCTCAGTATCTAAGCAATCGGAACAACATTTCCAGTAAAGACATTTTATTCTCCTCCCTGATTTTGTTTTTCACCCTACAGCTAACGAGGCAACCCGGCATTACATAAAATGCGAGGAATTCAATTTCTCCATCAATATAGGGAAAACAAGCTAAAATCAAAAGGTCAAAGCGATTCGGTCAAAAGAACCTGGTCTTTACGGTCATGCCCATCGGCATAAATGGAGGCGGCGACGGAGGCGCCGGCAGAAAGGACTCCGGAGGAGGCAGTCTTAATGCAAGAAGATATAAACTTAAAAGAAGAGGGGATAAACCCATTGCTCTTGCTATTATTTTCTTTGGCGTGATTCTTCATAGTCAAAGAAGGTCTCTAAGACCGGCCACCGGTTGTTCACCGGGAATTCTGTCACCGCCGACGAAAGTCGCGGACCGTCATCGATCGGATATAGCATAAGAGTTATAGAAGTCGGAAATCGTTAGGAACAGCTTCGGAGCACCACGGAGTTCGGTTTCAATTGGTGGCGGTTGAGCAATTTTGACCTTCGCAACACGGTTCCTTGCTCCTGTCTCTCGCTCCGTTTTGGACTTTGGACTCACCAGACTCCGCTTGTTGCTTGCAAAGCTTGCCATTCCCTGAAATGCCCTCGATGTCAAATGAAATTTTCAATAATGCCCAGCATGTGCTTCCGATTATTGAATAATTGGGGGTGAAATAGACATTGCACAACGCGGGCGTAAGTAGGCATGTGGGAGTCAGATGGGAATATTGAAAAAATTAGGGTGTCAAATGAAATTGTGAGAAAGTCTGGGGGGCATTTGCATCCGGAAAGAAGCTTAAGGAACTTAAAAAACCCGAACAGAGTATATTGATGACGCCACGACAAGCTATGAGAATATCTCAATGTAGATGCGCACCCAAAAGAAAATCAGTATTTTAAGTTATTTGTAAAAGATCCGTCTATATACCATATTCCCCCCCTCCCCCTCTAATGACATGTACAGTATCTATTTGATTGGTAAGCTTTTCCTAAGTAAAAGCATAACTATTATTATTTATTTATTTATGTAAAAGGGATTTGAACCTTAATTATTATCCAAATCAGAATCTGTTTGGCAAATTTTGGCCAGTGAATTTCCTAATTATCTAGTACTTTACTCCCACAAACTTGACATCCCAAATAGGAAAATACGTAGTTGTCAAATCTGCTCCCATCAAATCGTTAAGCAATAATTGTCTACTGATCAGATTAGTGAAATATTAGTTCTCAATGTAGAAAATGAATCTAAGCATTATTTGATTTTGCAAAATATTCATCATTATATTAGTCTATATGCAATTGATCCATGAATTGGTATTTAATAATTGGAGTCCTATCTCTCACGTTTCTCTAATATAAAATTCTTACTATTGATGTCAAAATATTTTTTTATTTTATTTTATCTTTGATCATTTGACGAATTACTTTAACGAGGTTACATGCATGCATCCATGAATGTGAAGTTGTTCAATGAACTTAAAGCTGTAAATTACAGAGGATCAGCCTCAGCGCCATGACAAAATTGATCAGTTTTATCTTACAAACTCGCGTGTTTTGCAGTCATTTGCCATCTTCTTCGAACTTAACCCCATATACATGTCTCACCCAGCTTGCTTGACTTGGTCTAAAGACACGGTCATGAACAAGAATAGCACGGAGGCAACCGAAATTTCAAGTCCTCTTCTCTCGGAAGACATAAATGAATTACACCAAAACTATGAAAATAAGCATAGTAAAGCTTCTCCGACAACAACAGTTCTTATACTTAGCACCATCGTTGCTGTCTCCGGTTCTCACGTTTTTGGGTCCGCTGTAAATTTCTTCCACCCAGAGTTCCCAATTACCATGTTAAGCTCACAAGGTCTCAACACTGACTTGAATATGATTCATTTTTACAGGTTGGTTATTCATCACCTGCTCAATCTGGAATCACGGACGACATCGGTCTTCGTGTGCAGAGGTTTGAGCCCTTGAATCAAAATTCTCGTTTTCCTCATGAATCTTCCTTTCTGTATATCACAACAGAATAGCAGCAGGAATTGCTGTTTTCAGTAAGTTTTCTCGTTTGCTCGCTTTTGCCATGCAAAACCGTACTCTCTAATTCAGTTGCCATTGTGCAGTATTCAGCATTTGGTTCGTTATTGACAGTTGGAGCAATGATTGGGCCATAGCGAGTGGTAGAATGGCAGATTATGCAGGTCGTCGAGGGGTAAGTTTTTGCCATTTATCTCTAATCCTTTACTGAAGTTGAACCCTCTTTTAATTGTGATCGATCGTCCGGTTATTTCTGCAAATCAGGCCATGTGCTTGTCACAGATATTTTGCATCTTGGGATGGCTTGCCATAGCAATCACAAAGGTTGCTTGGTGGCTTTACATTGGAAGACTCTTGGTTGGATGTGGGATGGGTATTCTCTCTTATGTGGTAATTGTTGTGATTTCTATAATTACAATTTATCTGATACTTGCTGACTTGCTTTTTTTTTTTCACAAAACAGAAACTAACAGCAAGTTCATCTTGCATCAAAGGTGCCAGTTTATATAGCAGAAATAACACCCGAGAATCTTCGAGGGGGATTTACAACAATTCATCAGGTAAATCAATAACGTATCCCCTCCAAAGATTATCCTATAACTGTCATTGTTAAATCCCCGTTTGACATTAATATACTTGTGACAGTTGTTGATCTGCTGTGGAGTATCTTTGACTTATCTCATTGGAGAATTTGTGAATTGGCGGGTTTTGCCATTACTTGGTAACGTTCTTTTGCTGCTGTCCATCTCACTAAATGAAAAAACATGATCTTTGTTAGGCTCAGCTTTTTGGTGGTCATTTCATGAATTATTCCATGTGTTGTACAGCTGGTAGGCCTACTCTTCATTCCTGAGTCTCCTAGGTGTCTTGTGAGTTCCTCATCTTTGCTATTAATCGACTGAAATTCTTTAATTATCGCTTTTCCAGATAGATTGAGCTAATTAGATAAGTCATTAGACAAACATCTTCAATAAGCTAAGTGGTTGTGGCTGTAAACTTGGGGCAGGCAAAGGGTGGTCGCATGGAAGAGTGTGAATCTACCTTACAACACCTGAGGGGAGAGAATGCTGATGTTTGCCAATGAAATCAGAGTACGTGTTTCAATATATTAGGAAGCAAAAGACAAAATATATAATGGAATATTAAAAACTACTTCCCGCTTATTCTTCTGTAGGACTATACAGAAAACTTTCAGAAGGAATCAGAAGCTAACATGGCTGACTTATTTCAGCCGCAGTATTTTAGATCACTTACTGTAGGCTTCCTAAGTCAGCCTCATTCGTGTAACTTAACGAATCGCATAGTTTTGTGGGCAATTAATGAGTTCCTTGACCAGGTTGCACTCGGATTGATGATACTGCAACAATATGGAGGGGTTAATGGCATTGCCTTTTATGCAAGTTCTATATTTATCTCTGCTGGTATATGTGTTGATGTTTCTTTTATAAATTTATGCATGCATAAATATATACAAGGTTTGTGAGAAATAAAAAGCAAAAGCTTTGATATTTGACAGGTTTCTCGGATAGTGTGGGAACAACAGCTATGATTGCTATTCAGGTTCTTGAATCTCTTAACCTAGTTTTTGCCTTTTGTTTTCTGCGTTGACTTATATATAGATGTCTCCTTGTAGATCCCGATGACAGCTTTGGGCATAGTTTTGATGGATAAATCTGGACGGCGACCACTTCTATTGGTGAGGAGATTGAGTTTGGTCTTAATTATCAAATAAGGTTGTGAAGCTACAATGTTAGTTACAAGTCTCTGCTGGGGGGTACATGCTTAGGATGCTCCCTTGCGGCTCTATCATTCTTATTGCAGAGGTTCATTCACCGATAAATCTGCTCTGTGTTGTTTTCTTCAGCTCTATTTAGGTCTAATTTATATGGATAAATTTGTTGAATATTCAGGATCTTCAGAAATGGAAGGAGGTTTCTCCCATTTTGGCTCTTGCTGGTGTGCTGGTTTTGACAGTTAGCCTATTGATAGTTCTTAGAAACTTTGTGATAATTAATGTGAGAAATGGGCAGGTATATACAGGATCTCTCTCTTTAGGCATGGGAGGGATTCCTTGGGTTATCATGTCTGAGGTGTGTGTGTATGTATATATATCATCGTCTCTGATATCATGCTAGTTAAATTCATAAATTAATTAAGCTGTGGGTATTTAATTTTCAGATATTTCCCATTAATGTGAAAGGGTCTGCAGGAAGCCTTGTGACCTCAGTCAGCTGGTTAGGTTGGTGGATATATAGTATCATATGCCTTTAACTTCCTCATGGCTTGGAACTCAACGGGAACTTCCTTCATATTTTTAACCATATGTGGACTTACTGTTGGTCTCGTGGCAAAACTTGTACCAGAGACCAAGGGCCGTACACGTGAAGAAATTCAATCATCCATGAATGCGCATTAAGATGTCAAACTGAATGACTAGCTTTTAGTTAGTACTGAATAAATTTTACGAATTTACGTGTACAGGAAGCCTATTACAATTGTGCTCATGTTAATTATATCATAGGATAAGCACTCATGCAATAAACAATATTGTAGGAGATAACATAATTACTTGAGAGGATTCTTAGAAATTAATTCTATAGGAAATAACTGAATTAATTGAGAGGATTATTATGAATTAATTCTGTAGGAGATAACATGATTAATTGGGAGGATTCTTAGGAATTAATTAGACAAGATTATGGGAATATAATATGATTGTATTCATTAAATATGTCCCATGATTCTATCAATGTATCATATTTTTTTTTGTTCTCTCTGACTTTGTATTAATTAACCGTATACTATGTAAATCCTTATCGTTCTAGATACCTCTCCAAATATTCCAAAATCATTTTCAACTACCTTACCTAGAAAATAAACTTCCCCTCAGAGTCTTTAGATGCACTGCCTTTGTTTACTTACACCATACCTCCAAACTTGACCCTAAAACTATCAAATGTATTTTTCTTAAATAAATGTTTTGATCCCCTAGCCAAACGTTTGTATGTCACATGTGATGTTACTTTTCATGAAATCATTTCCTTCTATCCCTCATCTTCTACTCAAAGGGAGTCTTAGAGTGACCCTCAGAAATCTCACACTAACCTTAAACCACAACCTTTATGCCTCCACCAAGAACCTGATCATATTTATACCTTTACCATACCAACACAAGAGAAACCTGAGAAATTTGAATGATAAACTAGTTTAGAGAGACACACTAACAAGTGGAGACAATTATATACCCACAAGTACACAATAGGTAATGCTCCTCAAGTGAATGACACACACAAAGAGTCTGAACCAGATACAGGTTCTAAACAACCCCAAGTCCAGAATGATGATCTTGAACTTCTAATAGCAGTCAGAAAACCACAAAGGGCATTTACTAGGCATCTAATAGAGGAGTTTGTCTCTTACAAGACATTATCATCTGAACATCATGTTTTTGTCTCTCATCTTGACCAACTCAAAATACTAGAGAATATATATGAAGTTCTATAAAGAGACAAACAATCATGGAAGAGATGAGGGCACTGGAAAGAAATAAAATGTGGGAAGTAGTTGAGTTATCAAAAGACAAGAAAGAGGTTAGTTGTAAATGGGTATTCTCCCATAAATATCTTATAGATGGAAGCCTCGATAAATATAAAGCACGTCTGGTGGCTAAAGGCTTTACTTAAGTATATGGTATGGATTACACTGAGACATTTGTACTAGTGGCAAAATTGAATATCATTATAATCCTACTATCACTCGCCGCTAATATAAACTAGATACTACATCAAATGGATGTCAAGAATGCATTATTAAATAAGGAGTTTAAAGAAGAGATATATATAAAGATACCTCCAAGATTTACTAGAATGAAGGAAGGACATGTATGCAAGTTAAAAAAGTCACTATATGGATTAAAACAGTCTCATCGAGCATGACTTGATAGATTCACCAGAGTATTGAAAGAACAAGGCTATATACAGGGGCAAGGTGATCGCACTCTATTCTTCAGACATGCAAACAGGGAAACTTGATGTATTAACAATGTATGTTGATGACACCATCCTTACATGTGACAATCCAACTGAGATTAATATAATTAAAATGGCACTTAACCAAGAATTCCAAGTAAAAGATTTGGAAAAAATAAAATATTTTTTGGGTATAAAAGTGGCCAAGTCTGTGAAAGGAATCAGTATCTCGTAGAAGAAATACATACTAGATCTCCTAGAATAAACATGTATGCAAGGTTACAGACCTAGCGATTCTCCTATTTGAGTTGACAAGATTAGAGATGATGAAAATCTGGGAAATAAGGTAGATAATGGAATATATCAACGTATGGTAGGACAACTTATTTACCTATCACACACAAGGCCAAAATTGCTTATGCTGTCAGTATTGTTAATCAACACTATCATAAACCCCAGACAAAAGCACCTAAATGAAATTTACATAATTCTCAGATATTTGAAAGGTTCACTTAGCCAAGTTCTTCTATTCAAAAAAATATGACAAGAGAAATGTAGAAGTACTTATAAATGATGATTGGGCAGGTGATCAAGATGACAGAAGATCAATCTCGGGCTATATCACCTACATATGGGGGAATTTGATTACATAGAGTAGTAAAAAAATAAAATGTGGTTGCTAGAAGTAGTGCGAAAGCTGAATTCAGAGTTATAGCTCTAAGAATATGTGAAAGTCTATAGGTAAAACGAGTAATAGAAGAATTGTGAATGTTAATAGAACTACCAGTCAGGCTACACTCAGATAATATGACATCCATCAATATGTCACACAATCTAGTCCAGCATGACAAAATAAAGTATGTGAAGATAGATAGACACTTCATAATAGAGAATATTGATGCTGAGATGATTGAATTGAAATACATTCCTTCTAAAGAATAGATAGCAGATGTGTTCACAAAATGATTGACTTGAGATAAATTTAAATATTTAATTAGCAATTTGGATATGATCAATATCTATACTCTAACTTAAAGGGGAGTGTAGGAGATAATAGAATTAATTGGGAGGATTCTTAGGAATTAATTAGGCAAGATTATGTGAATATGATCTTATTGTAATCATTAAATATGTTCCATGATTATCTCAATGTATCATATTTTTTCTGTTCTCTCTAATTTTGTATTCATGTGTATATATGTGTATCAACATAGGTGAAAATATACATAAGAGAATAACATTCAGTTCCATTGCTCTCTGTCAGTTCTGTTCTTATTGTCTCTGTTTTTTAACATCTCTATCAATTCTATTTTTAACGTCTCTCCAATAAGTACACATCCATATATTAGAAGAATTGATTAGGCTCTTTACATATGCCTATTCCAATACTATGGATTCCTACAATCCAAAGGACATTAGGGACCAAATTGGAAAAAGAAAAGGGCCCATTAGTTTCTTAAATCTTAAGCCTAAAATCTCAAAAATATAGCTAAATGTCTCACAGAAAATTAAAACGAAAAAGAATGCCTATTACCTAAAAAAAACAAAGACGTTTAAAAACAAAATCTAAAACCGTGGACATATATCTTAGAATCTGCATTAATTAGTACCATAAAATATGAAACATGAATCACAGAAGATCTAACGACATATGCTGATATAGAATTTGGTCAAAAAATCTAGAATGGGAGGGAGGGAAGTAAACACAGAGGGAAACGCAAGTCTGTTTGGGAGGAAATAGCTAGGAAGGGGTTAAGTGCATACTTTTGGGTGCAAGTCAAGCGCACCTTATTTGCAACACACATAATTCTAAGGGATTATGTTCCTGTACGGGTTTTGTGGATGTTTCACATTTATAATTCTCCCAAACCTACAAGAAATTCAATAGCATGTCATTATCTCATGATCATGTTACTTAGGCCCGTCGAATTAGGCGGCCCTTCACTCAACCAGCCCCAGACGGCAGGTTCCCACGATTATAAGTAACCAAATTAAACCCCCTATATATATAAATAACACTTAAAACACAAATTAAATGATAATCAAACAGCAATTAATTAAAATGTCTCGATCATCCCTGATCATCCAAGACACTGCCTCAAACCATCCTGTCCATAAGACTCTGGCGGGTGCGGCCAATTTGGCAAATCTTCTGCCCACCAGCACCGTCCTCGCTTTCAACGCTCTCATTCCTTCCTTCTCCAACAATGGCGTCTGCCATCTCTCCAACCAGATCCTTACTCTCTCCGCCATACTAGCCTGTGCCGTTCTCTGCTTCTCCTCCTCCTTCACTGATAGCTTCGTGGCCGAAGATGGCAAGCTATACTACGGCATTGCCACGTTCAAAGGTCTCTACATCTTCAACCATAGCCAATTTGAGGAAGTGGCGGAATCAGATAAATACAAGATCTCGAATATAGACTTTGTGCATGCGTTGTTGTCGTTGGTGGTGTTTCTGGTATTCGCCATCACCAACACCAATGTTCAGAGCTGTTTGATGCCGCACGTGGGGCCTAATGAAGCCGCCTCGATCACCAACTTGCCCTTAGCGGCTGGGGTTTTATCCACCTTCCTGTTCACCATCTTTCCGACCACCAGAAGAGGCGTCGGATACTCTGACATGTACGTCGCCGATTAGATTCATCCACAACTTCCTGTCGCGTGCATGGATATTTAGTTACCTACACTTGACATCTCTTTTAAATTTATATATATATATATATATATATATATATATATAATATTATAGAAAGCTGTACAGTTATGAATACTACTCTATGAAAAACATGGGCACTATTGCCTAGTTAACCGAAATAACTATCGTTGGTTTATTTGTGTTATCAAGCTTATTTTAAAATTTCATACCATATTGTTGGAGATTGAGAGAGAGAGAGGAAGAGACAGAGAACATGAGTAAAAAAAATACAAGTTACTTTTCCTATATAGTATGTATGATTTATAAAAAAACAATTTAGGTAACTTTTAGAAAAAAGTTTTTGGAGAAGAGTTTATGAAAAAAAAATTGATTTTGGATAAATAAATATTTAGATAGTTAGTACTAAAAGGATTTTTATAATTAAAAAATTATCAGAAATTATATGATTTTATTAAAAATATGAGATGATAGTGGGTGAAAAAAAGAGGAGAGATAGTAGAGAATAGTGAATAGAGAAAAGAGATAAGAGATAGTAGAAAAGATAGAAGAGAAATGGTAAAAAAGATAGAAGAAAAATGAGAAATAGTGTAAGAAAAAATAGGAGTAAAATAATAATTGAGTAGTTTATAAATTATTTTACTATTCTAAAAGCTATTTATACCAGTTTATTTAAAATTATAGTTTAATCTAAATTTTTTTTAAAATAAATATAATAATTTATTTTATTTTATTTTAAATTAAAATTAAAATTAAAAATATTTTTAAAATTATAGTTTGGTTCCATGCCTATAAAAGGATTAATTAATGAACACAACCAAAGCTCCGAATAATCATATAGTACGAGTTAAGGTACAATGTTGAAAATGAGGTGGTGAATGGGCTATCCTATCCAGGAGGAATAAGCGGCTTCACCTCGGAAATTGTTGAAGGCAATATAAATTAGGTATTCATAAAATAAATATAAATTATATACAACGGCGGCGCATGGGCAAAGTGTGGCGTCAAAGTCAACGAATTGCGTGGAGACTGGAGTAGGGGAGCCCCACGTTTATATACATACAATATTTGAAGAACCGGAAATATTCCATTTTATATAAATATTTTATTAATAGAGGAGGCACAGGGTTTTGCCGTGGAATTATTTTAAGTGAATCTTATCTGTTAGAATGAATGGTTGCAGAATCTAATGATGGAGAGAGATTTGTGAATCGGGTCAAATACATGGAGCATATCCACTTATCTCTTGAACAAACCCGTACTCTCTACATGCGGACGGCAATTCTACTACTCTTCATTTTAGCTTAACCAGTCATTCTTATTATCCCTTGGTCAACATATATAACTGTAATTAACAATTAATTTAATAGATATGAAAAAGGAAAAACAAAAATGCTAAAAAGCACGCAAGTCTCCATTTCGAATGGGAGAGATGCAATGTGCAAGATATAACTAGACACTAACAATAGGAAAACGTTTTCTAACTTTTATTTATGAAGTGCTTATAAAATGTGTATGGTGTGTTCTTTTCTTCTTCTTCTTTTTTCAAATCAAATCTTAATCATAATATTTTAATCGCTAACAAGTGGAAGCAGCAGTTTATCCTACCTTTGGCTATATCGTCCCCTTCTTCCATGCTATTAATATAGGCCTTCCTTGCTCCTTCGTTTGCTAAACAAACATGACTACTCTCTCTCCACATCTCCCATTCTTTCTCTTCTTCACCCTCTTTCTCTCTTCCTCTTTCTTCTTCTCTTTCGTTCTTCCCTCTCTCCACCACCATTTCCTTCTTCGTTCTTTTCTAGGTTTCTCTGGTGGCCTCGGCCTCGTCACCGCCATCGCCCTCGTCATTGTCAAGAAGCCACCCCATCCCGTTCACACAGACGCCCCGCCCCACGACGTCGGCGGCCTCGTGGCTCACGGCTTGGCGTCTTGCACCGAGATTCTAGGTTTTGAGTGCTCCGACGACAGCCGCCTGATGGACCAACTTGACAATCGTCCCGCTGAAGATTCTTGCTTGACGGGCACTGCGGCTGATACAGGCGCCGAGGTTTGTAGGAGGACGACCCATCGCGTGAGAAAGGAGGTGACATCGTTTCCGCCCCCTCTTTCTTCGCTGAACTCGAATGGTCAGCCGAGTTTCTTCCTCCGACCGGTGAGGAAGGACGGCAGGTTAAAGCTCACCGAAGTCAGAATACATCGTCCCAAGATTCTCCACGCTTGGCGACACGATGGACGTCTCACATTACATCTCATACCGGAGGGAAGTACTCTGGATGATTCAGAATACGAGTACGAGGAAGAGGAAGAAGAACTGGAAGAAGAAGATGAGGAGGAGGAGCAGGAGGAAGAAATGGTAAAAGCAATAAGAGACGAGGAGGAAGAGTTTAGATTTGGGGATTGGAGATTTGGTAAAGAAGGGTTGAGGAGGTGTCACCAAGAGTTGAATGATCATGGGGGCCATGATCACCGCCTCCACAATCACCATCTGCAACTGCGAGTGCCTGGAGTGGGCATTGCGTGAGTTAGAGGACGAATTACGGAATTAGGGATTCCATAATTCAAATTAAGGACGACAGTACAGACGAGATACAGAGGCTTTCAGGACTTCACTGCCATTTTTGCAACAGCAGCAGAGGCCATTACGTGTCTCTCTCGATCGCCGAGATTCATTCGACGACGATCGTAACGACCTCGTTTTGGTGTTGGCTGATATTGGTCACGGCAAGCCTTGTGTCCTGCCCCTTGGGAGATCTGAATGTACAGGATCCGCATTCCTTCGACCCCCACAGAAAGGGAGGAAGAAGACTGTTGATGATGTGATGAAGGATTAAGATTCTGAGATTTTGCTGTACTCTATTCTCTATTGATCAGAATCGCAAGAAATGACAGCACCACCTCTACCTTAATATTGAAGAACATGAAAGTTTATGTGATCCTTTCTGTATATTAAAAAGCTTTCATTTTAATAATTTCATCTGTAAATATAGATGCCATAAACACTAAATGGGCCAACGGTTTGGGATTTGATTTGATGGAGGTCATACATGGTTGACATTTTCTTATCAACAATTCAGTAATTATGTGTATAATTAAAGAGTTCAAGGCTTCACTTTCTTTGTGAATTTACCTATAACTATTGCAATGGCATGCACCGTTAGAACATGTTCTGGAGGGGCCCTACACATATACCTGGGCAGCCTAATATGTGTATTAGATCAGAATACAAAATTAAGAGCTTCCAGGGAGAGGCCCAGCAGATTTCAAGTCTGTCTCCTTAATCACTCGGACATATCGACGTTGTTGGGTTGCATGGAGGTTCATTTTCCTTAATTACTGACATAAAGTTAGCCCTGTCCATCTCTTCCTTTAATTTTATGAATTAATAATGATAAAAACTTTGTACAATATCTATATCAATATGAAGGGAATTGTGGATTTACATCTCCCCTCAAGTAACTCCCACTATTAATTCGTGGCCTTCATCATTCGTTATTTGTGGCTTAACATAGACGAGGTCTTTGATATTGTTTACAACTACAATGTTTTCGAGCATGTCATTTATAATGAGATATTCTCTTAAACTTTATTTCCTGTTCTCTATAATTCTATTTTTTTTATAACCTGATAATTATTTGATAGAGTATATTTTATTCTGGTATTGCAACCCACTAAATCCAAAATAATTTAATTTATTATCGCGATAAATCTAACAATGTAATTTGAACAAAAACTCTTTCCCAATACTAAATATGCAATTCAGTTGATTGAAATCCACCGAATGGCCTGTTATTAAAATATTAACAACATAATGAACAATACGATCAGTCAAATCTATGAATCTTAGGTGAATATAATTTATGGGCGGGGCGGCTGGTTATCCTTGTGATAGAAGAAGGCCATAGCCTATCACGCCCAATAAACAAATCAGCTATGAATCTGTATGTGACCTCTTCATTTTCTCTTCCTTTATGTGACTGACTTGGGGAAGCCTATAACGCTTTGCAAGTCCAAATGGAAATGAAGATGGTGCTCAATAATCGATATAACCGATGATTCGATGACGTGAAGGTGCAGGAGTATGAATATTTGTTGGAGTCTGGGGAATTTTAGTCGGGCTGAGTATACTCGAGCAGCATGTGCGGCGAGCGGTAGATTTTAACAAGCGTCCAATATAGATTCTCCTCCACTTCAAGCTCACCAGCTGCTCGGGCCGCATAAATATCTTCACATATTGCCAACAATCTGCATCAGTTAAAACACACACAAGTTAGACCCCCACAAGCATATGAAGTAGATGCGTGTTGCTTAAGCACCTGTCGCAATGTGGAAGGTTCTCAAAAGGAATTCTCATTCGCAGGTCCGCACATTGCAATCTGATAAAACGCCCAACCGCAAGCACGAAGGTAATGTAAAGTCCCCAAATGCTGAACTTGCTAAGAGTTTCACCGATAATACCCTCTGAAGCAGCAAGAAGCAAGGCTTAAATGCTGACTAAAGCTTATCTAATAAAAAAAATTTCCAGGAAAGCTTACGAGGGGTTTCTTCGGATACGATTATAGCCATTGGTCCCGCAAACTTTCCACATCCATGTGCATCTGAAGCATTAATATCATAAAAAGACCACCACTCTGGATTCCCGCGATTGAGAACAAGATTTCCACTAAAGAGATTCACCTGCAAAGACATTATATGCCCATCATGATCCTCAAACACAGCTGATTAATGGATATAACTACAGTTAATAAAATAGGATTGAGTAACGGTCGCCATGTCGCACTATTTGATGAGCTTTCTAATTCCCCTACTGTCATTAAGACCTATAGAAGACACGAAATTTTGTTTTGTTTTTTTAAAAAAACCGAGCAAAGAAATGGGGAATTCAAGCCAATAACTAACGTGATGGTGCAGGCAAGGAGTGGTGATCTGGAGGACTCGGAAAAAGGTGTTTAGAGATCTATTTGTTGGAGATTTTTGGCTGAAGGGGAGTTAGAGAACTTTGGGGAAGAAGTCTCTTGAGAGTTAGCCTCCCGTATAACAGCAGCCTTTTAATCATCTATTTCTTCTCTGTTGTTAGTGAATCCTCCTGGATTTACTGAACTTGTGATTTTTTCTTGTAGTCTTGGCTGTTGAATACTCGGATGATAAATTCATGAGACATTTTTCCAGAAGTGTTGCATTGCTGTGTTGGTTTAGACTACGGTTACAGGAGAAGTTCAACAAAATGTGATTTATCAAATCGGACATACCAACTGTTCAAGGAGCCGCACATCACCAGATCCTGTAACCCGAAAGTATCTTGGGTAAACATTGAACACTTCAAAACTATCGGAAGTACCATTGAAAACTTCCATCACTTCAGAGGATTTAGGAAGATCCTCGTCCTGCACGGTTAACTCATATTTTACAACTTCCTTCCCTTTAGGCCTATCCCTGGTAAATTGCCAGGAGAAAGTAATGCCCATGTTCAAGCTAAGGGACTTCATAAATCTGGCCTGCACAACGGGTGGAACAAGCCACAGCGTGCTTGCATCTGATTGGCAGCAAATTAATTGAATGTCTTTCTCGTTGTATGCGCTCAGATAACCATGAGGATCCAACCTTTCACGCACATGAAGCTTTTCCCAAGATATCATCTCGCACAATGTTGTCTCAAAAAATGTCAACCTTCCACTTATGGTCTTTATATCAACCCTAGCACTGGCATCTTTGATGGGGTTTGCGATGTTTGTTGGGTTACCACTACTATACATCTGCCCAAAGAAAGTAATTTTTTTTAGTGATCATACATAGTGAGAATAGATTGCAAGCTTATTTTTAGACAAAAATGCATTAATATAACCAAGAATCTGGACTCGATCTACAACATTAGCAGCTCGTGCACAGATTGACAATTGGTGTTTGTGATTCTCACCAGCATGGGAGCCCATATGACACCCAGCAGCACACAGAATAAACATATCCCATTGCAGATCTTTGTCATTTTGGTTTGCTTTTGTCCTTGGTTGTGGTTGGCTCTATTCAAATCCACGTCGCATTTGACCAGAAACAAGCTTGCATAAATATCTTCAAGCTGCAGGTAGAGATACTTAGAGATCACAAGGGGAAGGAAATGTGAACTTCAAGTGCTAGGTGAAGTGAAACAGCTAATAAGAGATCAAGTCTGAATCATGACGCATAAGTTCTGAATTTCAATCATTCAGCAGAAAGCATCACTCACTACAATAATAATACATCCGTGTTAAAATACATGGACAAAGAAATATCACCAAACTTTTGTGGAAGTCATAAATCAACGTTAATCACCATCTAATAATACTGCTTCAACTACAAAATCACAAAACCTGACCCTTTTTTTTTGTTGGCTCATCCAATAACACTATAAAATAATTAGAAACAAAAATGGGTGGATGCAATATAGAAATATCATTTCCTGAGATTCTCATCAATATTATTTTAACAATTTTTTTTGCAAGCATATGGTTGAAATGCAATGGTTGCTTACTAACAGGATTTCTTTAATGTTCAGATGGATTTGAATCCAGTCATGTATTGATATGGAAGAAAAGATAAGTGTTTGTCCATGGATGGCCAACAGTGCCAGTACCGTCCATCATTAGTGGAGAAAAGATTGCAGAGTTTAAAGGATTCAAATGACATTTCACTAGTTTCATCTAAAAGATCAATGACAAGCATAGCTGAACAAAACTCCTATATTAATGAGTAAATCGGTTTCAAGCCAAAGAAACAATTTAAGGCTGCAGAAAACTTACCTTCAACCAGTCATACATAGTCAAAGACGTTGTTGTGCAAGACCAATCTAGAACACATCTCAATTCATAAAGGAATGGCAGAGCACGATACAATCGAAAACCCAAAAAATTAAACCGTGTAACTTTACTAGTTAAAAACTGCCTGTATAAAGTGCTTTTCTGTGGAATCCCAAATTGAATTTGCATGGCTTGCAAAGCTAGAGAAAATGCTTTTGTGAGATAAATAGCACGAAGTGCTAGTCTTCCAGAACGACTGTGCAAAGGATCCATGTCCCAGGCATATTTTGTGACTGAATATGTGAAGAGAACAAAGTTAAATAAATAAAATATAACTTGTCCTGTTGCAAAGGAGCAGAGGTATATAATGCGATGAAGCACAATCAGGAAAAAGGCAACCTGCAAAACAAAGTCTTTCTCTCAGTAAAATAAACTGTCAACATTGCCAAATATACCAGATATTCTCTACTTTGAAGAAGAAAAAAAAGCAGGGAAGGAGATATAGTTTCTTATCAAATATTTGCAAATTGGCAGCCTTTGAGCTAGAAAAGTTATAAATGCATTCCAACATAAACAGTAAGTTCCATCCAATAGAATGATAAGAACCCGGGATCTTAGCTATGAACTTCTACTCATCCTGAAAAAAAAGAAAGTTTTACCATTAAAACAAAAACAAAGTCTTCAGGGAATTGATCTTCAAGCTGATAGACTTCAAGAAATTCACTGTTAGCTTTTATAACTGACTGATAGAAAATAGCTATCAAGAAGAAAACAGCCAAATCAGCACAAAACACGTAAGCATACAGATCAGTTTCCTTTTTGCCACCGCCAATGACAGAAAGTAATTGGTATGGAAACCCAATTTCTTCAAATATACCAGTACTTTGAGCTTCTTGAATCTCATTGGCTACATCTGCTGCTGGAGTTAATGAGCTGTAATACTCTTCTGTAGCAAATTCAACTGAAGGGGAGGCGTGTAACACCTCAAAAACTGCAAGACACAAATTTTCATTCTCTTCACTTTTTTGAATGCTCTGAACACGAACCCTACTTTCTACTTGCAAACCACAAGGGTTCTCTTTGCATCTCATATCATGCAAGATCTTGAGCACTTTATTTACTCTTGATTCAATTCTCCCCGGCTGAATGCCCCCTTCAGGCCATGAGTTGACTTCAAAAGAAAGCTGCACATAGTATGGTGGAGTCTCTGAACCCCATGTTAATGATTTCCAGTACCGGCAGATGCTTCTGTAAAGCATTTTTATAACATTTCTCAGAGGTAAAGATAGTCCTTGCAATCTCGCTTTGCAGATGGTGCTCTTAACTTCCTCTACGCAGTGTTGACTTCTTTTTTTATCACATCTGAGTTCTACAGCATTTGTCCAACCACCATCCTTCATCGTAATAGATATTTGCAACAGAGTGAATATGTATGTCAGAAAAAATGGCAAGTTGCTGGTTACAAAGGGCGATGTTACTTTATTTGCAGAAAATCCTAATTTTTGGAGGAAGCCCACGTGTAAGACCAACCCACAGTGTTGGATGATGCTTTGATATAAATACTGAAGAAAAATACACATCTCAGTGTAAATTAGCACACTAGTCCAAAATACATAACTGGGACCTGTATTTTGACAGAGAGCATATAAGAACAGAGCTGCTAGGTAAGCCAAAGAGATCAAACTGAAGTTCCATAGATATATCAGAATAAAGCAGCAATAACAAACAACATCATTATTTGATTGCATTTTGGACCACATGTAACAGAAGATAATACCAATTTGGAAGCAAGCAGAATCGGGCAAGTTTTCCTCATTAATAGTATGTGTAGAAAATGTAGGCTCCAAATGTTCGCCGCCTGTATTCTGACTTTCAATCTCATAGTATACTTCATCCTCAGAAGAATCCTTGGTTGACTCTAATTCTTCATTTTCTATCTTTAGCAAGTTCATTAAATTGCTCACTACCATATTTCCAAGAAACTTTACTTGGGATACTCCTTTCCCTATGAGATGCATTGTTGAACCTATTGCATTTTGCCTCATTGGAAGTTTCGAGTGATTCGTTATTTCTGAATCCAAAAAATAGTTGCTACAAGTTCGTTCATTTACCTCAGCAATTCCATGAGGAGAATATGTTGAGTGTTTCCAATCTCCTGGTACCATTGAACCCACACCTACTCTTTCACTCAATGGAGAATCATTCATCTCAAAGGGGCCTATCGTCTGGGTGCTAAAATCAAGATCTTGCTTCCTGAACTCATTTTCCTTATATAAGTCTAAAGAAAAGCTCCTTCTACTTCTTAGGCCATCATTTTCTAAAGAAACATTACTAGAATTTGCATGAGTCTTCACATTGTGAAACTGATTCTGAAGATTTAACATCTCTGATTTCATCTTTTCTACCTGCAAGCTTCGGAGGCGCTTTAGCTCTTCAGCTTTATGTGTCTGCTGCAACTGTGCAGTCTTCCTAGCAGCTTTCTTCTCCTGCTGCCGTAGTACCACACCAATCTGCTCTTTCTCAAGATATTTTGAAACATATGCAAACTCTTGGAATGAGAACATGTATGACTGTAGTGATACCAACATAAATATGACTATTTCCACAAATGCTGATCTCGATGTAATTCGAAAACCATAATCATATTTATGAAATCCAACCAATTCCTTGATGCATTTGCTTTTAGATTTTTTCTCACTAACATCACCAACAAAAGGAGATTGATATGCAAGAGACAAGACTATAAGGACAAAATTGTACACCCGCAAGAATCTAAATATGTTGTTTCCCTGCTTTAGTATTTTTAGCCTCTTTCGGAAGAAAACCAGAGCAAAACCAAGGTAGCCAAAATGCAAAATGTCATATTCAAGGGTTCCTGTAATCAAGATCAATGAGAGAACAAAATCTAGCAAGTGACAGTAACAGTAGTGTCTCAGGTGGTCAAGAAATGTCCAATATCCCTTTGTTTCAAAAGAAAGATCATTTAATACAGAAGCAGACTTCCATTGAGAGAGTACTTTTTTGTACATTTTTGATCTGGAGAGGCTAGACGACTGGTCGGCACGGTATTTAAAACATGAAAGCATGAAAACTCCGTAATAGCTAAAAAGCATACGAGGATCATCAACAAGAATTCCTGCAGTAAGCATTTAACACTGATTAGTAGGGGGGAAAATATCACCACGACCACACCTTACAACTGTTCCTGAGTTATAAATATTTGGCATGGTCAAAGCTAGCTAAATGCTGATGAATATGTGGTACAAAACACACACACACAAATACCTAGCCAACACTGTTTACAGTAGCTGAAATATGCATCCGATAATCTCCAACAGTCACGGCATGACAATTGTGCGTCAATCTGTTGGTTTGTAAAAGAGAGGTGCATCCAAATGGCCAAGTACTCAACGGTGATAATGGAAGAAAACAAAAAAACAAAAACTGGCCAAACTTTTTGAATGACTTGCCGATTTAGAATAGCACAAGCTGCAAGTAATACTATATAGAGCAAGGAGATGACATTCAAAACAGCAAAGCTAGCCAAGAGAAAAGCTATCATGTTGATTTCTAGACCGAAGAGTTTGAACATATTCTCTATCCAAAACTTCAAAGATACCCTTAAAGTAGTCTTCTGCATTTCCAACCTCTCTTTTCTCAAGAAATGAATATGCTTTCTACTCCACTTAGAGCTATCCTTGGAACTCTCCCAAAAACGAAGATGCCGAAACTTTTTGGCACTATCTCTTTCAAATCCAGTGTCTGGAACTTGGGATAACATGGAGTTCAATGCTGGACATGAAATACTTCTTACTCCTCGTTTGAATGATGGCGAGGTGGCATCTTCAGAATGCTTTCTTTCTGTAGTAGTAGTACAGACATTGCTTTCTTTATAAACTTCGTTTGGAGAAAATAAAGGACAAGGATCATCCCATTTTCCTTCATTTTCATTAGAATGTGGAATCTTCTCCAACCAATGAAAAACATTATATTGAAGCATACATGCCACAATAACCAAAACCTTTCCCCTTAAACCTGACTCTAAACCTTTAAAACCAGGTTTATACAACTGTAAGCCTAGGAAAAGGGATAACTGGGAGTGCTCTTGACCTGGGAACATTTCAGCCTGACCACCCCACATCTGGAAAAGATATTCAACCATCACAAGAAGTCCTGAATAAACCAGAAATAATTTTGCAGGGACCTGAGAAGACTTTGGTAATCTTGAACACATGATCAAACCAAGCAGATACAGAAAACCAAATGCACTTATAGGTGATAATGATGCATAAAACAAAGAAAGAGATAATATTTTCTCAATATGCCTAACCAGAAGACGCCTAGTAAATGCAAAAGGCCCAGTTCCTGGTACATCATAGTTAGTTGACCCAAAACTTCCGCTCTTCCTCCTTTCATAGCTATATAATTGCATCACTACCAATACAGCCAAGGATTTCTGGATGTTTTTCAACAATGAAGCTTCTGGGTTATATCCAAACGTAGTCTGAAGATCAAGAGTCCTGGATAACCAAATTTCTGAGCTAGAAAGGACACCAATGCTGTAAATAGAAACAAACACCAACACTGTGTAAACTTTCATAGGAAACCAAAGGCACCTTCTTGTTTGTCCCACAAGTTGTCTTCCACTAAGCCACAGTAGAAGAAAGAATAAGTACCCAAATGAAGCATAGTTTGGCGTGACAAGATACACACTGAGGAGAATAGTCAGGAAGGCAATGTACTTTCCGCATAACTGATAAATAGATAGGAAACTCTGTCTTATTGTATTCAAATATGATATCATCTTCTCTGAATAATCAAACAGGAGATATTGTTAACTATATGTAAAATAAATTGAAATGGAAATTCTATGGAATTATCAATAATAATGACAATATATGATAGTATTATACCAATAGTTCCTTTATTCTCACTAAATGCTGGACTATAAACTGATATAAGCATTGATGTGAGAAAGCCAGCTCGAAAGATGTGAAACCCAAATGGAAGGCAAGATGCATGCTGCACAGTTGCCGAAAATGAAATAAGTGCCTGAAGCCCGTGGTTTTGAATAGCACAGAAGCAGGCAAGAATAGATATTTTGAGAAGGTCTGCTGAATTAATATGATTAAGCAAGCCTGCAACAACCCCAATAAGAATGAAAATACAACTTGGTTTCAAGGAAAAAAGTTGAAAACTTCAACACAAACATGCAAGCCAACATTCAACAGGAATTTAATAAGAAAATAATCTTACATCAATAATTTTACCTAATTGTGAAAGAATTTGTATAGACAGTGATCCTCTCTGCTCCAAAGTTTTAGAAATCAGATCAAGTCGTAGAATGTACTGAAGCGCAAAGTGTGCCTCACACAGAAGAATCATAGCTTGCCGTAGTTTCCAATCAATTGCATGGCTTAAAAGAAAGACCAAAAAGAAGATCACTGCATGCAGAAAGTAAGCAGTTTGTAAATTTAGGAATACTGATTTTGCTCTCAGCAATGTGAAGACAAAGTTTTATTGAAAGGGTGAGATAGAGGATCAGGGGCATTTGAAACAATTCCTTATAGCAGCATTCTAAAAGTAAAAAGTAAATAAAAAAATGTGGAACCTGTTAGCTATTCAACTTACTATATACAGCATGAATGAGACCAGGTCTAATTGCAATAAGAAATATCAATATCAGTACAACAGCATGTGAGCTTTTGCGTAGTCCCCATGCTATTATAGCCACAAATAGCACTGTAGTCTTTTCTTGCTCTAGAAATTTGACAAACAAAACAAAAAAACAAATAATAAGACTCCACAACAGAGTAAAAAGGCCAGTTTTTAATGTCATAAGACATGATGATGAAATATAAGCAGATATGAAAAGACTCCTCTACATATGAGCAGAACTAATACAAAAATGAATTGAAAGAAAAAAAATAGTTTAAGAAGACCTACTCTATCTTCTTTTAAAGTTAAATTTGATAACGACTATATTTATCAAAGAGATTTAAAACAAAAAAGGTTATTGTTTCCAACGTTTCCTGAAAACTAGGCCGCTAATTTACCATATGTCTGTCACTAATGTTTGCAAAAGGCAAAAAATAGCAGCATATGTTGCTAACTTTCTATACATCTAAATAAACAAGGTGCCATGAGAAAGATGACATTTACCTGGGGCAAACCTGCACTTTGCCTAAAAATATGAGACAATTAAACAGTAAAAAGCTTTTTGTACTCAATTAGACCATCTAATTTTCTCACCTTGTACAAAAGATTCATCGGTTGTTGACTGCTGTTCCTCATCAATTACAGATAATAACACTGAATTGTTCACAAGATTACACATCGCAATAAGAACACCAAGACCAAATTGCGCAAGCAGATAGAATCCTGGGATAGGGTAATGCCACAAGCCTATAGTTTCCCAAATCTCCATATCCTACAAATGAATAAAAGGTCTTAGCTAAAATGCTTTAATAGAAGCATCACCAAGTTTCCCAAAATCCTCCATAAGTATTATACCTTACATAATTTTTTATTGCTTGCCACATTGAAGATGTATGTGCAAGCAGCCCACAAGAGAATGAAAATGAGAAGCATTCCATTTAACCGATGCAAGCGAAACATGGAAGGGAAGGCATACAAAGTATAGCCCACATAAGCAAGTAATCCAAATGCACACACACTTGTAAAGTAGAAACTCCAAAACGTCAATGCAAGCAAAGAAATCTGCCAGTTTCACCAATAAATACAATTAATAAACAATAGAGAGCAGGTTCATGTGATTATATCGATATTCTAATGTGCTTCACGTGTTTATATAAATATTCTGATGGAAATCTAGGCCTCCATCTAAAGTTACAGTGGAAGAAACGGAAAAAATAGGATGAAGAGAACAATGAATTTGATATGTAATTGTACTAAGAGGACTTGGGTAGTTAAAGGTAGTAGGGGTTTATTAGCCTTTAGTGATATTAATGACCATGAGACCGTTAGAGTAGTAGGCTATAAATAAGAACCAAAGGCATTTGTAGTTCAGGTTGTTGATAGTTAGTAAAATGAATTCATTCACTTTCTCTCGCCTCTCTCCCTCCCTCTCTCTCTCTTTCCCTTTCTTGTCCAGATTACAATTCACCATCAGAATTCTAGCTGTTGAAGAGGCTGGAAACAAAATATAACAACAAAAAAATACAAGAAGAAATCCATCTGATAAGTGATTGCAATGGTCGCTCAAGTGAACAGATGTAATTAAGAATAAAAAAATGAAGTCTGAGGTGATTTTCTGATGCATCATGCAGTCATACTTCGATAATAGCAGGGTGAAATTCAATGATAAAATTAAATGCTTATCACATTAGGCACAATAAGAAGAAAATAAATGGAAGAGTTCATATTTTTGCTGAGTCAATTGTTTTGCTGTATATGTAATGCCAAAAATAGGACTTGAATCACGCACAAGATTCTAATAATTATACAATCTACTAATGTAATGAGGGGGAAATAGCTCAAAACAATGGAGATGGAAAGTGTACCGGAAAACCGTAAGTTAAGAAGTTAATACTAAATGACCTAAAAGCAGCTCCTCTCAATGAAATACTGGTATTCCTCAAACCATATCTGTCAATAAATTTTATAAGATAGATACCATCAGAAAGCTTCCAAAAAACACATCACATAGTACAAGCAGTGAACTTAATGGGAAATCTGGCAACCAATCAGTGGAGACAGCATACAGAAATTGTACTCATCAAACAAAAACTAGAACGTTAGACCCCATGAGAGAAAGACAATGAATTTAGGTACATAATGTAACAAACAATTAGTGGGGAAAATTTCATGCATCTTGTCTTGTAGCACAAGAAATTAACCAAGCAAGAGGAGCTTTTCAAAAAAATTCATCAGGACAATATTACATTGATCCTACTCTGCGACTTCCCCCCCCCCCCCCAAAAAAAAAACAAAAATAAAAAACACCTCTCTCTCACACACACACAAAAAAAAGAGCACAATAAGGGGTATTATTGCAAAGTATATATCCAGATTCTTGCATTCACAGCTCAAAAATCAGAATCTCTTAATCATTTTACTCATATCATTATTGGCAGTATTATATGTATCTATTGAGGTAACCAGGTGAACAATTAAAGGAATTAAAAATTGATATCCATTTTAAGGCAGTTAACTACAACAACTATCCTCTCAATAAGTATGAAGCTTAAGCATTTAGGAGGCTGGGGAGAGAGGAAAGGAAGCCACATCACACAGAGCCACAGTTTCTGTTTAATTACCTGAATTCATGAGCAAAAACAGGATACTTTTGGAAAAGAAGTGGCTCAGTCAAGTTGCTTTCTCTTGATGATGTATCAAAATCCATGTCAGTTAAATCACTTCTACTCCAGGAAAGCTGGAAAAAGATGCGAGAAGTTAGGGACCCATGCAAAAGGGAAGTATTCTAACAGATATCAGATATATAGACCAACAAATTTCATCATTGCAACAAGTGTCGAATAACCCCAAAATTTACAAGCTGATTTTGCTACAGGTGACTAATCCACTCCTATATTTACACATAGGCTTTAAAAATATAGATACCATTTGAAGAAAGTCAATCACAACCACCAAGTTTAACTTTTCCTTTCAATCCCTACGAGAAGAAGTTAAATTATTTAGCATCTGAAAGGCAAGGGATTGATCTGAATACAGGGGTGCAGGAATTCATGCCTGTGACTGGTTAGTATTTGAAGACAAACCCCCGGAATGGATTTACTGTTGACAAAAACTCAAGACGTAAAGAATAAGATAAATGTAATATAATATGGCTCTAATGATTGGAGTTGGAGCGCAATAAAAAAAGTCTAATTACCCATCAAAGACATTATTGTTTCATTGTGTTGAACATATGTATAATTCTTAATCCATCAGTCCCCACAATCCATGTTTTGTGCATGCAACTTGCAACCAAGGACAATCACATATATGTGAAGAAATCATTCGCTTGAGTTATCGATTCCTAACATTAGCATGTCAGAGACAATCAGAACTCAAGCACAAACTGAGAACTAGATCTTTGAGACCAGCATGAAAAGTATGTAAAGAGCCTTCTTTCCTGAACAACAGAACTAAATTGAAGCAGTAAGTTTAGTTCATTATATTTACCATGATGTAGAAGAGTAGAAGTGAAAGACCAGAACAAACTCGGGTCCATTCCAATTTAGCAGAAACTTTATAGAGTCCAAAGAGATCAAAATTCCACCTCAAGATCTCTGGGAACTCTATGGGAAGTTGATATATGTAAAGCAGGATGATATTCAAACCAGCATAAAACAGAAGGTACCTCCACCACCTTCAATTTCATATAAAACCATATTCAGTGAATCTGTCAATTTCTGTTGCTAAACACACATTGTCAAAAATGTTTTTTGAGGGGGTGCAGGAGGTTCTTACCGAAAGAGGCCTAAGAAATTGCTTGTCAAAGACCAATCAACAAGCCCTATACTGCTGCAAATGAAATAAGGCAAAGAAACCCAAGTTGGGTGACTCATTCCAACAATTAGTTGTATAGCAGGCAGCAATAAGAAGGACAAACCCCTAAGATTAGAACCTGCAAGCAAGAAAACAATACAGCAGCTGAAGTCAATATCCATGCTATGACTACTTCATATGTAAAAGGTAATTAATTTGTTATTTTTATTTTACAAGGTTGTGCATTTTTCACTTTACCAACAAAGATATGTGCCTCGATGACTTAGTCTTTTGTGTACGTACGAATGCACGTACATACGTGTGTGTGTGTGTGTGTGAAGTTTACAGGAAACTGATAACTGGGTATAGTAAATGGTAGGAATACAAAAGATATATAAATTTCCAAACCATTCAGGTAACAAACCTATCAGCAGAACAGAAGAACTTAAATGTCCAGAATGAAAATCTCTCCACACATCTGAAACATGTCTATTTCCATAGATGTCAATTATTGAAGAAAAGACGATTAATATTTGCATAACCAAAAAATTCTCTGTAGGCAGATTCCACCAAGACTGCACCCTGCAAAACCATTCCATATGCTATTTGTTGTGTTTTAGAAACACTGATGCATTGGGGGCCAAATGTCTATGCTAGGAAGAGGGTAAAAACCAACAGAGAGAAAGTTCAGGCACCTTCTAAATCCAATTAGCTGCGCCCACTGAGCATTGCTGGTACTCCATTGGTCCCCCTCTATGGCCCAAGCAATATGATATATGGCGTGTGAAAGAAGGGTTAAAAAGGAAAATATAAGGACATACCATGAAATCGAAGACTGTTGATTGAAGAAAGAACCTGTATGCCAAACAACTTTCAAACATTTATCACATGAAGAAAAGATAGTTAAATTTGCGAAGGAACTATAAGAAATGTAATTACTGATGGCTCGCAATTCCTGTAAGTAAAAAATGGGAGAAATTTATGTTGGACAAATAAACAACAAAAATGCATGGTATGTCCATTTGAAGTGAGCTAATTCCTCCTAGTGTCTAAAATTTTAAAGCATGTTACTTATCTAGATTTTATTATTAGAAGATGATAAAATCCAAAAGCCATATTGATTACCAATATATTAACCCTCCGCAAAACTCAATCAAAGAATGTAAAAAGAAAGATGCCCGTGTCATAATGAAAGGAAGAAAAATTTGAAGAGGAAGGAGGGAAAGAAAGAATTATGACATAAAAATAAAGTGCATATTCGAGTAAGCATCTTACCCCTTCTAAGAGCAGTGCACTGAAGGCAAAGAAAGAATAACAAATCAGCCAAAGATATCAAACTCCAGTTAAGTAAAGCGGCTGCATGTAACAGAAAATATATCAATTGAACTTTTAGGAAAGACAGTCAAAGGATTCAACTTCGCATAACTGTAAAGGTGCCATAATTTTTTCATGGAAGATTCAAGAGTGAAGCTACTGAGACAGTTATGCACAGTCGTAACGACAGATTTCTGATCTTAACCCAATAGCAAGTTGATGTTAATACCAGCTCGAGGCCATATTCACAAGTGCTGTATCAACTATAGAATGGTACCCCTTAATTTTCACAAAGCCCAATGCTAGCTGATGAATAGTACAACTTCTTCCTTCCTTGAGCATCCTGGGTGTATATTACAGTATATCTTCTTTAACTTAATTTAAAGCATCCAAAAATTGCCAAATCCCTTTTAATCATATCAATTTAAGTTATTGGTGCATTCCTGCGTGCTATTTCCCGATCTGTTTCGCTTAATGAGTACAGAACAAAGCAAGGCCATGGTAAGAATGGGGCAAAGGCAGACCTATTAGAAGTAACATAGGCAATACAAAGCCAGTGAGAAATGTCGCCATGACGATCTGTTGTTATGAATGAAAACTTAAGGTGACAGCCAATATCTTAGTCCGGAGCAACATGAATCCATTTATAGTGGCTACCAACTATGAGAACCCGATCCATGAGCCAAATAATGACGTTATGGAAAAGATTTTCGTCGTTGATGTGATGGAAGTTCCCATGGAGATGTAAATTGGGATTCGGTTGGGTGCATATCAAAATGATAAACAACACCCATTTGATAAAATCAGTCGCTTTCGGAGAACAGGGAGGCAGAGGAATGGGTGATCAAGGGCCGGTAGCTGAAATTTGATGATTGGATGTAGTCAGGAAAATGGCTGATGGAACCGGGCGCAATGATTGGTGTTCAGGAACAATCCTTTTTCTCTCCGGAAACCGCTTTCCCGGTTTCACCCCTAAGGGTATTCTTGGTATTCAGAATCTTGAGCGTTACCCTTCCGCCATATAACGCACAGCCTGTCACCCATCTGGATTCATAAATTCATTACACTTTTTTTCTAACATCATCATGTGTATTTTATTTTATTTTTTAAAAAATTGATTTGCCCATGCAATAGCTGCAGGAATAAACTAAATACAAATATGGTATTAGAGCACAACATCGCATCTAATACAAATAAAGGCAATACAGAAACAAATAATACTATATAAAGATACAAATAAATAATACATAGTTATAATTTTTCAGATGAAATTTAAAAATTGTTATAGAAAGTAATTAAACCTCTTTTACTGTGCAAAAAATTAAGTTATCATTTCCTTTATGAATAATAAGAACATGATGGCCAAAGGTAAGAGTGAATCCAAACATTACACTAATTACTGTAGGGTACAATTCTATCGCAACTTGGGGGCGTAGCTCATATGGTAGAGCGCTCGCTTCGCATGCGAGAGGCACGGGGTTCGATTCCCCGCGTCTCCAACAATAACTTTGTCTTTTTGTAACATTTTTCCTGTACCAACTTTCAGGATGTTTTAAGGGTATTTAGCTTCTGGGCCTGCTCTGTTTTCGGCTGTAAACTAGCTCAAGATGTGAATTGTGATATATCATCATAATTTCAGGCTTGTTAAAAAAACAAAATGATAATCTGAGGCTAAAAGAAGGGACTTCGTAATGAGTACTATCAGCTCAATTTTTTTCTAAAAAATTTATAATAAAAAAACTATAATTAAAATATGCATGGTTTAGTCAATTATTAATTTATAGATATAAATTAATGTAATTAAAATAAGTAATGATATATTCATAAATTTTGATGTAAATTAAATAAATTTGAAAAATGTATAAAATTAAATAACCTCTTGCTTGGCTTTGGTTATTAGTTGATTTAGTTCCAATCACAATTGTGCTGCAATAAAGGTATATCCTTAAAAATAAAATTACTGCCGATAAGAAGGGTCTTACATAAGAAGGGCGAGTCATCGTACGGCACGCATAATTCTGTGTTAATGTGTCAGTTTGAAATTTGATCGAATAATTTTTTTTTTTTTGCCATATCATTCTTTAAAATCCACTTATGAAAATATTTAAGAAAAAATAAAGCAAAATAGCAAGATAGAAGATGAATATTTTGAAAGACTTCTAAAGTCCAGAAATTACCGAGCTCTTTTTCTCGAGAACTTCGAACCTTCAGAAATTGCCTCACTCCCGGAACTGGAACTCAATTCTCTGCTTCAACTTCTTCTCCTTCTCCAGAACCTCGAACCTTCAGGAGTATTACTATTTATCGTTCTCGTCCCATCGTGTATAATACCACTATGTGTTCCCGAAGAACCTGGTCACTGGACAGGCAATGGTGGAGCCAGACCATGGTGACAAACATAACAGAGGGAAAACCAAAATCCAAAACAAACTAAAAAGTCAGCACTTTGCTTCTGGGTTTCCTCAACTGGTTCCGTAGATTGTTTTGTTATACATGCAACATTGAATCCCCATTTTTTATCTTCTAAATATGTTGTTTAGAAGGTGAAACATAGGGTTTAAGTCTAGATACATTCAAGCATGGGTGGCGAAAGTGCGCACCGAGCACTGTAATGGGGTTTTGCAATTGAGTTGCAGAGAAGTGTATGGACTGGATTGTATGTATGAGAAAGCAAGAAATTAAGAAGCCGGGCGCATGTGGGAGAGAACCCTGTAATTTCAGAACACTTGAATCTTTGACCATACTGTATTTTTTTTTAAAAAAAAATAGTTTAATAAGGGGATTTTAAAGAATGACATGGCAAAATATAAAAGTTTATGAAGACAAATTCAACGGAATTTTTTATAGAAGTGAGTGGAGGCTGCTCATTACACATAAAAAATTATTTTATGATATTAATTGTATTATTAAAATTATTTCGGGGTACAAAGCGTAATTTAACCCTTAATTTTATGTGAGTTTTCAATGTAATTTTATTATTTAAAAGAGCTTTCTTAGATTTAGTAAACTATTATACCTCTTTTAGAAAATTGGAGATAAATCTTATTTGAGAAATTAATTGAAAAATAGGACCTAGAAAAAAGTGAAGTCATGAGGTCCTTTGGTGTAAATAAGTAACCATATAAAATAATAATTTTGCTCTCCTGACTTTATATCTTTCTCGTCACTCTAATTCATGGCCTCTATCTCCTTCTCTTCCGGCGACGGCGAGCCACAGCAATGGCAAATGACGGTAGTAACTTGAGTGGATAAATGTTTATAACTTTATGGGGTTATGTTAGATTCAAAGACTAAGACAACAAAAACTGAAAAATTGTAAGATTATAGAATGAACGAAGGTTAATGATTTTCTTGGAGGTAACCTAACATAGCTTGTCAATCCTTCAATTTTCATCGATCCTCCTACTCCAGGCACAGCTCGTGTGTGCTTTTTCCGACGATGATTGCCTTTCCCTACTTGGGAGGGATAGGACCCAGGTCATGAACTAGTTCTGTTGCTTGGGTCTAAATAATTTGAGTTTTGTCTCGATATTTTGTTAAAAAAGAGATTCAACAACAGTTTCTGTCTGGCGTCGTCCTTGTAATTTGAGTTATGTATTTTCGTCTTCCGGTCGTGTCCTTCTTGGAACATCGTCACCCAACCATTTTTCAGATCCAATTCAGATGAATCGCGTCCTTCTTGAATGATTTCATGGTTGTTAATTTTTTTTTATTTCTTGTCAATGGAGTTTGAAAGGTGAAGGAGAAGATGTCGTCGGAAAAGATATGAAGTTCGCCTATGGCTCACTATCACCGGAAGAGAGGGAGAGGGAGGCCATGAATCACGGAGCGGATCTTCTCATCGCCTTACTTTATCTCTCATGAGCCTAAACTCTTGACCATTCAAATGATTTAAGAGCCTAAATTACACCACATCATCTTCTGAGTTTAAACGCCCAATGAAAACAAAAAATCTCAACAACACTACGAATATCCTAAACTTTTAGTTTCCCTTCCCTCTCCTGAAAAGCCATCTCCCACTTGCCAACTATTCTCTAGCCGTTTTTATTCAATCTCCCACCTCTATTTCTCTTCCTCCAGCTCCGTTACACGAGCACCCAATCATTAGGAATTTATTTATACAGCGCTCCGCTTTATGAGCAATAATTTTTTATTGCATTTGGACCACGCACTAAAAGCCATTGCAGCAATAAACATCACCATAAACAATTTGGTGGTGAACTTTTTAAATATATAAAAAAGAAGGAAAGAATAAAACAAAAGGATAGCAGCAATTGTAAATCTAGCAGCAGTAACATTTATAGGTGGTAAGCTTTAATATACTATTAGCAATGCACTAGGTTTGTAATAAGTTTCAATTCATGAAACCAACAAAGCTTTTGGTGTATATGAAGTGTACGTTTTTCACTGATGAAGACAAGATTTCAGTCTAAGCACATATTATCGTCATATTTCTTTACTGGTAATATGAGAATTGCTTCTCATTTTGGCATGTTCATTGCAGGAATCTGAAACACATTACAATAAAAAATGAACGTAAAATATATTATATAATTTCTCGTCTCCAAAATTTCAGTTCCGCATTCCATGGGCTCCATTTTCACATGAAGTTTATCAGTTTATTATTATACCATCATCATGCACAAGGACTATAGCTTTCAGTGAAACACAATTGATCCATATTATTGCAAAGTAGCAACCATATCAGCTGGATAACAGACGTCCTAATAACTTAATAGCAAATGCCCCGATTCCAAGTTCTGCAGCTTCCAAATTGCTCAATCAACATAAACCCGCGAGTTTTATAGCGGAGGAAAGAAACCCACGATCTTCAAAGACACAATGAGATCGTTGGGCATGCCTCTATTTCCAGGAGACGGGGTGGAGGTGGAAGAGAGTCAAAGACAAAGACTTGATCCACAACCAAATTCAGAACAAGGCTACGCTTGCGGTGGCTCTAGGAATATCTCTAGAGAAGCTAAGGTTGGAGAATACCATTTTATGTTGCAGGGAATTAAATTCTTGCCATAGAAAGAGGAGGAGGAGGATATTAAGGGGTGAGAATAAGAGGTGGGAGATTCGGAGAGGGTAATCAAGGAAAGCTTGGCATGCAGGAGAAGGTTTTTCGGGAGAGATAAGAGAAGACGAAGTTTGAGGATATTTACAATGTTGAGATTTTTGTGAGTGGAATTTAAGCTCGGTAGATGACTTGGTGTACTTGAGGCTTTTAGATCATTTTAAGAGTCAGAATTTTAGGTTTATTAGAGACGCTGAGAAAGTATGCCGCCTAGAGGATCCACTCCCATGAATTAGAGTGAAAAGAGATGTAGGTTCAAGAGGGTAAAATTGTCCTTTTATGCGGATACTTATTTACCCCAAAGGATCTCATGCTTCATCTTTTTCCAAGTCCTATTCTCCAATTAATTTCGATTTATCCCAATTTTTTTAAGATATAAATTGTTTTTATATATTTTGAATTATCCAAATGATTTTTTGTCAGCAGATTATTTTATTTTAAATTATGATATTGTTTACGGGTTTTTTTATTTTCGTTTTTAGTTTTAAAAACTAGGACTAGCACAATCAATATTTTATTAGATTTTTTAAATAATTTTCCTGATATTATGATTAATTTTTTTATCTATTAAAAGAGACGACGCACTGTAAGTTATTTTCATAGATGAATCTCTTTGCAAGTTTAATCCTTGTGTGATTGTGTCAAGGTGTTGTCAAAAGACTGATCTCCTCCTCTTATGGCGTTGTCCTTATAATTAAGGATCTAAAGGTTTCCAGATCGCATAGTGGGTCACATCGTTAAACCAACCCCCAACATTTCAATCGAATAATTTGTCAAAATCAATCGAATAAAACCGATAAACGCGCTCAATATATATTTCTCTGTAGCAAGAGGAGATCCTAGATCAATGGACATGAAGATATAGCAAATTACCCAATATGACCTCTAATAAACAACCAAGGAGTCAAAAGTCAACACTGGTTTGGGTAAAACCCGACGGGATTGAGCATCTCTTTCGCCCTAGATTGTGAGTTTGGGATAATTGTGACTGTCACTCTACCCCTTCGTCTACCTCATCATTTGATACGACTTTCCTTTGGCCTTCCACTTGTTCCAAGGATACTAGCAAATTCATTTCCCACAAGCTTTTCTCGTCTCATGTTAAATTCCAGTTTGCCACAAGAGAACATCGGACACAAAAAGAATCATAACATTTTAAACCCAAAGTCATTAATTTTACTCCACGAACAAAATTGGGGGAGGTTTACAGCTATATTCGACTTTATTACTCGGTTTCAGCGACACGTCAATGTAATAAATCAGCTTAGGAGTTATTTTTTGAGTTGGCTAGAACTCCAGTCTACGGTACAGACTTGGCACCTTCCAAACAGGAGCTATGCCGATATACGTCCACACAAGCGCCAGTATGCTCCAGGGTGAAAGAGAGACTTCTCAAATACCCATATATCACGGACAAGAACCTGGAAAACATGAGAATCAAGCGATTAATGCAAGGAAAAGGTGGCCTCAGTCTGGAATAAAGAGAAACGTATCCAAGTTAGTAGATGAAAAGCATGTTGCGCACAACTTTAATATAGCATGAAGTTCCTATGATCTTGCAGACTTCCTCTATATTAAAAGGGGTATTGTGCTTCAAATATTAGTCACGACAATGGCAGAGCGGGGAAATTCCCAAGAGCTCTCTTCCATCCAACAAATACGAAACTAAACAGAAGAATGAACTGACCATCTTTTCCCTTTCTGATTTAAGGCATTATCTTCATTGACAGAAATTAACAGGTGACATCACAAGTAAGAAATTTTAAAAATACAGAAATATTACCTCCTTGTCTTTATCGCCAGCTACAACAGCGCCTTTTGAGTCATATGCTTCAAATTTCTACAAGGAATGTAACATAAATTTCATTGGTTCAAGTACCAGAAGTCTTACAAGTCATGAAAACGAGTGGTTTCTGGATTCTAAAATATAATCAAGGTTTGAGTGTGAGCGTAACGCCTACATGCTTAGCCAAAAACTCAAGAGTAAGCTGAATGAACAATTTATTGAGGTCATTTCGATCAACACCAATCTGTAAGTGATAAAGAGTGTGAGTCATTAAATAGAAAAACGGACTTTTGCACTTTATCGGGATAAGAGTGCAATTTAACATCATATATAATCCACTCTTCCGCAGTGAAGCATCCTATTCTCTAGTCGCACTATAAACACGTGGAAGAAAAAGCTGTCATACAAGTAAAAAAAGAACAAGAAGAAGAAGAAGAAAAGAAAAGGAGCCCTAACCAGACGAGCACGTAAAGTTCGGATTTTAACAAGAAGAAGAAGAAAAGAAAAGGATCCCTAACCAAACGAGCACGTAAAGTTCGGATTTTAACAACTGGTTCGACCAATTCCCAGTACACCTTGCTCCATACAGTTTCTCTTTGTTTAATTTCATTCTTAAGTGCCTGATGAGAAAATCAAATATAAAATCTCGTAAGTCAGTGTACATTCTCGTTAGAAATTATGCAGCATAAAAGAGTCCCATCATCAAAAGAAAATAATTTCACAAAAGGATTGCAGTCAAATGGCAGCTGACAGGAACTGTGGCATACAGAAAACATGTTCTCAGTAACCGCCTTCCTTAATGAATTTTTGTCTCCATTAGCCATTAGTGTGTTTATCTGTCGAGGAAAATTAAAAAAATAAGCATTAAACCAGAGAAAAGAAAAACATACAAAGTTAGAAACCGCCAAGAGAAAAGTCAGAATATGTGTAAAGATGCGAACTAGAAGGCAAAAGAAGGAAACTATTATGAACTCATGATAATCAATGCACTTTGTTCAGCTTCATGGTCTTTCTCTTCAATAATATCCATTCCATATGTCCATAAACAGGTCATAAAATCTTTTCATGGTTTTCATTACTTAAGTTACTAACAGGAAATGAATAGAAGATTATAATTAAATGGCACCATGCCTTCAAAAATTGTAGTAATTGGTGAGACTTAGGAACATAATGGCAACTAACCTCCTTGTACATAGTGACGGCCTCATTGTAAAATTCCTTTTTTGAGTATCCAGATTTTCTCAACTTGGCTATAGCATAGGCACTTTTGAGCTGCAGAAGAAAAGGAAGAAATTTTATTTAAGCTTTATTTAGTCTGCATTAAAAGAAGGAGAAAGGGCCTAGGGCTCAATGTCTTCAAAAGTAACTTTAGTACTTTATCAAAAAGGAAAAGAAGAAGGCAATGATCTGACATGTTTCTTTGAAATCAAAGCAAAACTGAAGAAGGAATCTGAATAAAAACTTGGATTGAAAGTAATATTTATAGCATCAAGCTAACATTTGTAAAAGTAAAAAACAAACAATCTTGGAAATTTAAGATAGTCGGCATGCAACAGCACCTCCAAAATTATATCATCTTTGGTTCTTCTCCAACCACTTTTTGTGAACCACCTGATACATGAAACGTCAAAAGTGTAAATGCTGCGTAATAATAAGAGAAATAAACAATGCAGACTATACTAGTGTAGGGAGTCATCATCATGGGGTGAAAGAGAAACTAGTTTCTAGTTAAACTGATAGGATTGATAATGTTAGGTGTTGACTAAGTGGTGGAAACAATTGCTATCCTGATATTAAATTGCAACGTACAAAACTTCTTCAATAATAAAGGTTTTCGTAAGTTTTGACAACAGCTGCTTCAAGGGAAAACCAATAAAATAATTTGAACAAATGAGGCCTAACCTCTGCCAAAATGGGATGGCTTCACGAGGTGCATATGGGTCATAGACAAATCCAGGACTAGACATTGAAACTTTAAGTGCTCCCTGCATCGAAGATATATTACCCAACCATTAAAACTATTATGTAATTTGAAAAAGGGATTAAACATAGCCACTTGTTATTCATTAAGAAAAATAGGGACCACGAAACTATTATACACACAGCAGATAATAAATAAAGGAACTGCATAAACTCCATCTAATCCCTTGGTTATTGATTTTGGAGAAGGCATATACAGCATGAGTGCCTACATAAGGCGTATCAAGGTCAAAGTTGTCAAAAAACTTCCTGTGTAACTGACCAAATTAAATGATCATTTGCTACACATACTATTGACAGTGTCAAGAATGAATGAATGCTATGTCAACCTTCGTGGCATATCTCAATAATGAATCATATGCCGCATTTCTTACATTCATGTTTCGTACGATCTCACAACATCTAAGAAAACATTTTGTACATGGAATCAAGTTTTGCGGAATTGGAATGGGAATGTAGTATACATAGTTCAATTAGAAGTTGTGGTTGTAATAAAATGGGGATAATTACACAAACTGCATTCTGCAATCATATGCAATATGCCATTGCGTAGAGGACAAATTTTGGCCAGCCTCACTCATTCTGGGCTAATAAATCCTTCATTGACTGCAGAACAAGATGGGATGAAGGCACAAACCACCCTCTATTACCTACATAGAAATAATTGCACATATATGCATATAAAATTAATAATGATAAGGATGCATATCTATTCATTCCCCACTCCCAGTGGAGGCAGGAATATAATCCTCATTCCAATGAACAAAATGTGCTCTAAGAGCTAAAATAAGTAGAGACTTAAACCCAACAGAAGGATCAGCGGAACTCCCAAGTGAGAAGTTCCCAATTCCTTCGTAATAGAGCTTCCAGCTCATTTTTAGCATTCCAACAAATTCAATCAACCAATAATAAAGTGGTACGTAAATACAACAAAATGTATGCTTCTTCATTATGAAAAGAAGACGAATAGTGATAAGAGATCGCACCATTTTTCGTGCTTGTGCAGGGGCATGAGCTTGTGTGGTTGCCAGCCTCCTCTCATTCCTAAAGATGGTCAACTCAGCAACCTAAGACAGTAACTAGAAAATTAGCAGGCCAGTGGAATTTTTTTTAGTGCGATCTGGAACCGGAGGAGACTGTGACTTTGGTGTATTACCATGGCAGACCGGACTGTCAAAGTTTTACCAAAAATCCAGGGAAAGGCTTTATGGCCATTATACAAGTCAGAAGAGAAGCTCTTGAGGTTGAAACTACATTTAAGACCTGATCAAGCAGAATTCACTTGAATTTTGAAAAATCTGAAGGTATTAGAGATACATAAAAGTATAATATTGAAATCAGAAAGCAAGTCTCCGATGGATTGAGATGGGAAGCAACCACCGTAAAATTCTTCCAGAACAGATTACCATTTGAAACACCACTGGAATAGTTGCTGTAGCTTCGAATCCTGAAGTTCAAAGATATACTATCATCTTAGTGAGTAAAATTTTCAGAACGTTATTCAATCAGAGTATCAAGTGAGGCCTTCGGTTTGGGAATTAACTAAGCATAAAAGTAAGCCCAACATATGACTAGTTGCAAACAAAGTTGGAAAGAATATAGATTCAAAGACATGAAGAGCTCCCTTATACGACATTTTAACATGAATCAGTCACCAAAGTGAAAGGAACTGTTACTCACGGGTAATAAGATTCTCGAAGCCCAGATACATCATGCAGCACGCGAATCAACCGTAAGCGTCTTGAGGCCATCTTCAACTGAAAAACAATGAGTTGCTCTAAAACCTCTTCTCAGATCATGAACTCGTCCGAGTTTCTCGTTTCTACTTTCTGGAAGGTTTTACGAGGGTTTAAAGTCGGGAGCGGATCCGGTGGAAATCTGGACCGTCTATTAAAATTTGACGGCATATATTTAATTTGATTTTATGAATTTTTTATTTTAATAAACACAAAATTAGACAACTTCTTAACTGATTCAAGTAAGACAAAAGAACACGCAAAGTTACATAAATTTTTAGAGGGCTCACCCACAGTTCTTCATAGGATGTCTCCCAAAGATATACAGACACTATAATAAAATGATAATTCATGAAAATTAAATATATTTTAAATTTATTCTTTTATCATTTAAATTTGATAGGTCACGTATTTTTTTTATATACAAAGTTTTAAGTAAATTTAATATTAATCTCTTACTAAAAGTAAAATATAACTTTAAAGTTTAAATAATATATACAAAAAAATTATGAGATTGTCTACTAAATAAATCTTTAGCAGAGGGATCTAACCTATTTTTTTTTTATGAAATATGAATCTATTTCTTATTATTTATATTATTTTTTATTAATAGTATATGAGTACATTTTGAGTTAGAGACCTATATCATTTATTTATTTAGTTGCTCATATAATTTATTAGAATTTTACTCCAACTATATTTAGATTTGACTTGCATCGTGTACTTAGTTATGGTAGGTAAATCTCCTAACAAGAATTTTCTGCATACATTAAGATTTGAACTCGATACCTTATTTAAGTAATATTAAACTATTTACTACTTAAATTAACTCAGGATGATGCCTATATCATTTATAACACTACATCAGTACTAGAGCTGGGAATTTGGGTTGGACCCGCGGGCCTAACCCGCCAACCCACCATTTTATGGTGGGTTGGCAACCCATTTTGGTGCGGGTCTTTTTGACCCGCACCCGCCAAACCCAAACCCGAGGTGGGCTAACTCGCCGGGTTGGCGGGTTAGCCCGCTTTTTTTATTTTTTTTAAATTTTTATTATTTATATTATACTTTATTAATTTTAGAGTTTTAACCAAATTAAAACAAATTAAAATTTATATTATAGTTAATTTATGCTAACTTTATCTTATCAAGTCATTTCTTTAAATATATATTTTATTTTATTATTATTTTACTTGTGACAGATTTATATATAGATAGTGATAAAGTTGAAAAAATAAATATTTTGACAATTTAAGATCATATTTTGAATTCAATTAATATTGATACATATAACTTATTTTTAAAAAAAATATATAAAAATATTTTTTTAAAAAAAATAAATAAATAATTTAAAAAAAAAAACTAGCGGGCTTGGGTTGGTGTTACACCAACTCGCCTGAAAATGGGCCGGTTAAATTCAGCCTGCTTTTAGGTCAAACCGTATCCGGCAGATTAGCCCGCATTACCAGCTATAATCAGTACATACATTCATATAACTAACTATACATCAGCGCACTTTTAGTTAGAATCACATATCATCTTAGCCAGGCTCGTCCCCTTGATTGCATCCTAATCTCCAGCTTACTTAAATGAGATGAATTAGTTATAATATTTTAGAAGATATTTTAATTTTTAAATATTTAAATTTATATATAAGAGTAATAAATAATTTATATTGTCTAATATTATTATCATTTAAAAAAAAAATTCTACCTTACCGTAAATGAGTTTAACCCCTTTATAAAAATTTTCCTAAAAGCTAAATGAGATGAAGAGGCAAAACTCATCTTCTATAAGTTTAACTGGCGAAAGAGTGAAATATACAATTATTTATAGTGTGTTTGATCAATAGATAATATTATTTTACTATAATTCTAATCTCGATATTTAGAAATATATTTTAATTTTTAAGTATTTAAATTTATGTTTAAAAATAATTAATAGCTCTTAGTATCTGATATTAATATTAAAAGAGATTTTGCTATACATTTGTATTGTGGGCCACGCTAACCCTTTTAAAAAAATTTTATAAAAAAAAACAGAGATGAACCGGGGGAAAAAAAACGAGAATATTTCCATAGCAGGTTAAGAAGAACTTTACGAATGATATGTTTTCTATATTTAAAGTTCCCGCCACCACAGCGCTCTCAAAGCCCGTGATCTTCGGCTATTATCTTCTCCAACTTGCATTAGCTTTCTGAGAAATCAGACATTCGAATCCAGTTGAAAATCGACGAAGATCGCTATTGATAAATATATGCTTGTATTTTATTCGAGATATCATATTATCATGCATCCGCAGGTTCAAACCAAGAATCAAGAATTGCAGTGAGAACACTATTTACAGCGAAGCAAAATGTCAAATGTTACTGTTTGTGCACGCTTCAGGCCTTTGTCTTCGAAGGAGAAACGAATTGACGATAGTTCTGTCTGCATTCGACGCATAGACACCGAAACTTTTGTTTTCAAGGTTTTAATACGCTAGACTAAGCATCCATTTACTTCGCCGCTTTATTTCCGTTGTGATTATGAAATTGACCATTCAAATATTAAGTGCATTGCCTTGTGGATTTGAAATGATTTTGACTAGGACGAGAAGGAAGACGATTCCACGTTTAGCTTTGATAGAGTGTTCTATGAGAAATCCGAGCAGGCTGATGTCTACGAATTCCTAGCTCTTCCCATGGTTCGAGGTACACATGTTTTCAATCTAAATTCTAAATACTTAAACGCTTCTTTAATTTCAGTTGCCTTCCATTAAATTAGATATAAGAAACTCATCTCGGCCAAATACGGTATCAACGTTTTTTTTTTTCCTTGGTTGGAATCAGAGGAGGGAATTACTCCCTTCACACCACTGAAGAAGAACTAGCTTCCTCGGATCTCACCCGATCCCCTACTAGAAGATCATGTATAGACGAGGCTGGCACATGGCCTGCACACCTTATAGCCTCTCTTTGAGCCTTCGACGCAGAAACCTTTGAATCTCGTCACCAATTCTTTAATCTTCATAACTAAATCAACATAAGGATGATTCAGGCTTAAACTGTGCAGAATCATATTTAACGTTTCTACAGAATCACTATACAACGCTACTTCCTTTAGTCCCTCATTCCAGCAGATCTATAATCCCCAAAAAATAGCTCAAACATCAACTTCAGTTAAATAAAATTTTATCTCGTTCAGTTTTCTTGTTTATATATATCACCAAAATGAAGGACAGAATGGTTCTTAAAAATAGAGTACGGGGGAATGGCAATGGCAAGGACCTTAGTTATAGTCTTACAGAGATTAGACAACCTACACTGACAAAAAGTTGAATGTAAATAAAAGTGAATGAAGAGGGCATATTATGAGAGTGATAAAGAAAAAAGTGTGGATAAATATAATTATGAGATGTGAATCCTGTGTGTATGGCTACATTTCTTGTCTTTTTCTGTTTTTGAACACACAAATACATAAAAAAAAAAAAGATCCCATTTGATAGTTTTACCTATTTGTGTTGCACTGTTTCTATTGTTTCCCGAGGATATAATGCGTTTGATTTTATATGTGTTCTCCATCGACGAAGCAGATGCCGTTAATGCTATTAATGGGACAATTATCACTTATGGTCAGGTAAGATGTCATTACACAGCTAATATTTTTCAATACGTACTAGTCCCCTAGCATCACAGAAAATCACCAATTCTGCTTGTGAGACATGCATGCATTAACATGTCTAGTTAGTTCTTCCGCTCTAGAATGGAATTCTAGTCCATGCCAAAACTTGTGAGAAAAGATATGTATCACAAGGCGAGAAAACACGCAAAATTTTAATTGCGGTTGAGCTTTTGTTGTATTCCTATTGATTATACGAAGAGTTCAAGGATATTCTACAAATCTCTATAGGAGGTGATTTTTTAAATTCAACCATTGGCATAAAAGGCTGTCTCTGGTTTCCCATCAAGAAGGACGCTGCTATCTTTAGCTGTTTGTTTTTCTTAAAAAACTCTATAAGCTCAATTTCTGAATGCAGTTTTAAATTAACTTTAATCGTGAATTTGTTTTCTACTATCAATGACAGACTGGGGCTGGGAAGACATACAGCATGGAGGTGAAGTATTTTAACTTTTGTTGCCTCATAATGATTTTATAGAACATAACAGGCTGCAGTACCAAGTGAGCAAGACTTTTCTGAAGCAGGGACCTGGCATACTAGAATGCGACGAACCGAAGAAGGGGCTGCTTCCTAGAGTTGTGATTGGACTTTTTGATACCCTTAATCGTTCAGATGAAGAAGACATAAAGTATTCAATTAAGCTGTCAATGGTAATAAGGCACTTACCAATTAACTCCAGGTTCTGCAGTAACTGAAATATCATTTGTTTAAACTTGGAAATTTTTCTGATTTTTTTTGGGGGGGAGCTTGTCCAGGCTGAAATCTACATGGAGAAAGTAAGGTAAGCATCGTAAAAGCAATTATTTTTCTTGTAACATCGAGTATTCCGGTGGTATCTGATTGGAAACTTTATTTGCATTGGTGTTTTAATGCCCGGTCTTTTTAGTCGCAGAATAACTCTTTCTGCTCTTACGTAGGGACCTATTCAATTTATCAAATGACAATATACAGATTAAGGAGAGCAAAACACAAGGAATAATATTACCTGGTATAGCAGAGGTAAGCAATTTTAGTGTGAATTTTCTATACTCTATTTCGCTCCTTTTCTTTTTTCTTTGGTACAAAAGCTACTTTCCTTTCTACAATTAGATATATGTCCTAGCTTGCTAGCGCCTAATAAATAAGACGTAGATATCGCAAGTTCTGTTAGCACAGTGCTCCGTAGCTAAATTAAATCCTGACAATATGAGATAAATAAGGGAAAAGAAATTGAAGTCATTAGTTCTTTTTAGTAAGAAATATTGTTATTTTCACGAACACAAATTTTAGAAGAAAATCTTGTTGTTAATTATCATTCACTAACAGTCTTAGTTGTGCTTACGTCTTAGATTACATACTGCTCTCTCTCTCTCTCTCTCTCTCTCTCTCTCAATTTTTTTACAAGAAGAACCAGCTTCATTTTATATAAAATTAGACACATTTATTATATCAAACTTGAAACAATTCATTCCTTACATAGTTTACGAATATGTCTTATTATAACTTTTACTTGATATATTTTATTAAAATAAGACAAATATTTATTTTATTACAAATTTACAATTGAGAAAACCTTGATAGCTTATAATGCTAACAATAGTTTCTCTTTCTCCACTTCAGAAAACTGTAGAGAACCCTGCCGAAGCATTACAAAGCCTATCTGTAAGTGAAGAGCAGCTTTATAAGCCATTTAGAGTTTGATACAAAGTACTTTGGCTTCTAATTCTGATCTTAAACATGCAGAGGGGGATAGCTAACCGAGCAGTTGGAGAGACCCGTATCCTCCTTTTATTTTCTCCTCTATCGTTTTCGTTGTACGATCAAACAATACATAGGGGAATTTACCTGCTCTCCAACCATCCTAAACTTGAAAAACATAGAAATGAACATGGCTAGCAGCAGAAGCCATTGTGTTTATATATTCACAATCCTGCAAGAATATAACAAACATAAAAGGTCGAAGTCCGGAAAAGTAATTCTTGTAGACTTGGCAGGGTCTGAAAAAGTGGAGAAAACAGGAGCAGAGGGCAGAGTTCTAGAAGAAGCCAAGTCCATAAATAAATCCCTTTCTGCTCTTGGAAATGTAATAAATGCTCTCACTTGTGGTTTACCAGGAAAAGCAAACCACATCCCTTATCGTGATTCCAAGCTCACTCGAATTCTTCAGGATGCGCTTGTTAGTTTCTATCCCTCGGATTGATCAGATCATACCCTCTTTTCTTTTTTTAATTATTATTATTAAAGATATGTTGTTACTTGTTCACAGGGAGGGAATTCTAGGACGGCGTTACTCTGCTGTTGCTCCCCCAGTTCTCTAAATGCATCCGAGACCCTGTCCACTCTACGATTTGGTGCAAGGTATGCTATCCATGAATGGAAATAGGCACGATCTCACGTGATTGAAAATATAGATATTCACAGGGTTGGATGGAATAACACAACTAACTTGTTTAGCAATGAACTAAGTATAATTGATTTTGCTGACATAACATGGGCAGCAACTCTAAATGTAAAAAATGAGATCGAACTTTTAAGTATTCTCAGATCAAGGGAAGATAGTTTGCAAGTTAGGGAGGGGAGATTCTACTAATGATCCTCATCTCATTGTGGGACATGGTTTTGGGAGCAGGGCGAAACATGTAAAAACCTTCCCACGAGTCGATTGCATTGAAGAAAAATGCATCAAAGATTACGATGCCTCCCGTCCACTTGCTGATGAGTCGTGCGCTAGAATTCTGAGCAAGGTGAGAATACTGTAACTGATTTCCTTGTACCTCATTGTGATCTGAATACGTAAATCTCTATTGATACAGTTAAGGGAAAGAATGAATGTTGATGATGTGAAGTTACTAGAGGAATTATTCATACTCGAGGGCATTGTATTTGATCCTCAATCAGTAGAAGAACTGGAGTCTGATTATGAAGATCTTACTTTACAGACTATATCCTCACTGCAAGCGGCCTTGGAACAATTTATATCTACTGTTGATGAGGTACGAGGAAAAAAGTGCCAAAAGCTTTCTCTTATTCAAAAAGAATTTCTCCGATCATTGCGTCCTCTCAGAAACTTGTACCTAGAAAACCCTGTGTAAAGTCAGGGCTTTTACAAAAAAAAACAACAAGTCTTATCCCATTAAATAAAGTTAGTTACATGATCATACGACGCCATTATGCTCTATCAAAAACTAAATATTTGGATAGGTTATTAACTAAGAAATCCCGCTCAATGATCTCTTTGAGCGTTCCCTTTAGCCTTCCTCTAGTCCTTTTAACCGGTGTCTATACTGTTTGATCCACCCTCTTCACTAGCGTATCCCTTGACCTTCTTTGTACGTGTCCAAACCATTTCAGACAATTCTCTACTATTTTCTCTTCAATAGGTGTCACTCCAACTCTTCCCTGTATATATTCATTACGAATCTTATCTTTTCTTGTATGCCCACACATCTATCTCAACATCCTCATCTCAGCTACCCCAACTTTATGCTCGTGCTGTCCTTTTTAAAACCCAACATTTACTTCTATAAAACATTGATGATCTAATAGCAGTGCGATAAAACTTTCCTTTTACTTTATGTGGTACTTTTCGATCACATATAACCCCAGTAGCCTTTCTCTATTTATAAAAATTCAACAAAAATCGAAACCCACAAATAGCTAAGCAATATATTCCTGTCGGAATTGAACCTGGAGGGGATACGAAGAGATCGTTATTCTATGCTAACATGAGATTTTCGGCGTATGGAAGTATAACTTGTATTTTGTTGCTCACTTAGGTGTTGATTTTGAAATTTTACAGCTTAAAAAGGAGAATAGCATTCTCAAGGCGAAGCTTGATCCTGCCACCAAGTCTGATGCCAGCAAGGAAGTAAAAAATTCTGTTTTTACAAATATGATTTCAGGCGTCCTGACTTTTTTAAATAGCTGGTTGGTTCAAGCTGCCCCCTCAAGTTGCCGACATTAATTCATACTTGTCTGAATTAATCATTTGCGTTGTTAGTTGGCCAGGCAAGGGAAAACAAAATCCTCAGTATTGTTGAATTGTAAATAATATCAAAATTTGACTGACGCGCTTAAGAGTTGCAATGCGTCATATTACTATGTCAACAGGACTATTTGACTCCTGTACTCGACAACGGTTGTCTAATGCCTGATAGCCGTTGGCCGGGTCAATTCCTGAAGCGGGAGCAATCACGCGCTTGGTTCCATGAAAAAAATTTCGATACGGGGGTGGTCAGGTACATTAAATTAAGGCTAACGGCCGTATGATTGTTATTTTATTTTTTTTATATAAATGATTTGGCTGTCCTCTGAATATCTTTACCCATAACATCATGATGAGTTCTTGATCCTTAGTTCGTTTTTTTTTTCTTTGATAAAGGATCGTTAGTTCGTTAAATGTCGCTGGTTTTGCAAATTGGTTCAATATGTTTATGAGGAGTCCAAAGGAAACGTTGAGAGAAAAAAAACGCACTTAAGCGTTTCAAGGAGCAAGGCGGGAAATTTGGACTGCCTGTTATAATGTATGAATGTAATTTCGTTGTTAGAAAGAGGGACCTTCCATAATCCCAGCCATCATTTTCGAAATTATGGCATATTGATTACTTACATGATATGCTATTCTGTTGTGTTTATGCGTACTTTCTTTACATGATGAAAAACATGTTTAAACCTTGTACATTTTGCTTATGACCCAAGCCCTTGACCACTAGACACATCTAGTGACTTGTACAATCATACATATGCTGGCCGTTTAAATAATGCATGCTTTGCCGTTACAAGTCAAAAGTAAGATATTATTCTCAAGCTTTCTCACGCTCAATTGTAAGATAACCATGGTTACAACTGCAGATTATACGCATGATTTTAAAAGAGTACGAATTTGGAAGACATCCAATGTACATAACTATTTTCTTATTTTTTGGATACATAAGCATAGTATTGTGCCATAGGAACAACGAAGGCAATCACTAACAAGCCTCCAACCACAAGAGAGAATTGTCCACGTTTCTCTTCCGTCTCTTCCCTGGATTTGAAGTTAGACTCTCGTTTGTTGTCTTTGAATGTCGGACCACCAGGATCTGGAAGCCCATCAATGGCTGCAACTAGCCGTTTGGCCGTACTATAAATAGCTTCGTTGTACTTCTCATCCGTGGCCAACACTGCATATATAAACCAGATACCATGATCAGGTTGTTGTTTGTTACCAACCCTTGAAAAACAAAAATTATTCAAGCCGCTCGATGATGCAGCTTCCAAACAAAACAAGATTGACGATTTTTTATACCAACAGTGAGGAATTATTATGACATTTTCGCGGAAAAGAATGATCTGAGTCAATTCCAACAACAGGAGTCAACTATTCTTGATGTCCATTCAAATTGACCGCTTTTAAAATCTCTGGGAAACTTGCTAAAATAGATGAGGGTGCGTAAGTTAAACAGAAACATGGAGGTGCAAACTCTTAAGCTGATTTAAAAACCTTATAGGTATATAAATATCCAATAGTTCACACTTCCCACTAAACTGAAAGTGAAGATAATGCAAGTCTACATCAGCTCTAAAAGGGTCTTTCCATCAAAATCTGCGACCAAAGCATGTCATAGATATTATATAGTCTGCATTCATTATTTTATTGTTCAACCGCATACTGGATCCCAAAACATACAGCAAGTCAGGTAGATATGGTTATGAATAATTACATATCAAAGTTATCCTAAGTTTGCATAGTGAATCAATAAAATATGAGGTAAGAAGTACCAGGAAGGTTCTCGGATACGGTGGCATCAAGGACCTTTTCTCCCACAGCTTGGACAAATGCTGGGCCGCCTGTGATGGCTCCTTCTTTCTGACTAGTCACAAGAACCACAATACCCTTATTGTTTCCGTCTTCTACAGTGGGATACCAACGCTCCAAAACTTGGTCAGCATACTCAAAAGCATCAGCTTTGCTCTTTAACCACCTCACATTTCAAAATCATTTATCGTTCCCCTTATCAGCAGTTACACTAGACATATAAAGGCAGGGTAAACCCATTTGTAGACAAACCTTACAGATTTAGTTCACAAATTATTATGCCAATTCATCTTTAGTTTCCAAACAAGTAAATGCACGAGCTTGTTCTAAAACTTAATAAAATCGTTACAAAATTAGTCTTTTTCGCGACCAGTATATCAATTAACCAAAATATTAGAAAACTAGAAACAGCACATTTTGGCAGGAATTGCTTGTCTAATGGAAGGGTGGGAAAGGAAGAGCGTCAGCATAACAGAGAGGTTAGGTTTAAAAGTCGCACAACTAACCGTAAGCTTCCGGACTGTGATGAAATTGATGCGAAAATTCTTCCTGGATTCCAAATCAGACATCAACTGCTTCAAATCCGACCTTGTCACTCGACTAAGCACTCCCGCATCGTCAAAGACGTACGAATCTTTCGGTGGCCCCTCGTTAAGCACATCGAATTCAGATGCCAGCCCATTGTCACTGTGCAACAGTGGGCTAAAGTTGAGTGCCAAGGAAATAGCCAAAGCTGCCAGTCCCTGCTGAGCTTGGGTCAACCAGCTGGTGCATTTAGGAAAAGCTAGTTTGAGAGACAATGGTTGATTCTTTTTATGACTGGAAGTGAAGGGTTTGATGCAAAAGAGAGAATTCGATTTGGGTGGAATAGAAGAAGAAGACGAAAGGATTTTGGAGGATGCAGCTTTGAGTTTCGAGGGAGAGAGCGAGTGAGGAGTAAAAATGGTTGCCATGAGGGAGATTAGCAGATCAGAGAGTCAGATTGAGAGAGAAGAAATGATTCATGAAAAGAAAGATGCTGCGCTCTTGCCTACCACATCTTCCTCAGTCCTCTGTATGCTTCAGATTTTTGGTGGCAACCATTGGCTGGCTGTGTTTGGATAACGTCTATGCCCCACGAGGGTCTTTTGGTCCATATGGCCAACAAGTTTTCTTCATCCTTTTTCCCACATTTTTCTAGATTTTATGCCACCTAATTTTATCAATAGATTTTTCTCTATATATTCAAGTACTAGTTGAAATGACTTTAGCTACCCCTTGTGCGGCCGAAAAGGCTGCCTGTATAGTTTACCTCCATTATTAACGGTCATGATAACTGTCCTTATTCTCTTTCATGGCCATCCCTCTCTCCCCTTTTCCGAATCCTGTAAATCCTATCCACAAACCTAATCCCAGCATCCACAAGCCCTTCTCCTTCATCGCCAAACCTGTAATTTCTAGCCTCAACTCCAACCCAACCTCCAAGAGGCACTTGCTACTCAAAACTTCTTTGCTCTGCTTCACCCTAATTCCTCAACTCCCACTTGCGCAATCTTCAGCGGAAGCTCTGCCCTCCAAATCGCTCCTTTCAAGTATTGAGAATACGAAGTCCTGGTTTCAATTCTACGGCGATGGGTTTGCCATTCGCGTTCCACCTGAGTTCCAGGACATCAATGAAGCCGAGGTAAATTCACTGACCAACTGATGACGAAAATTTGCTGTTATGATATCCATGTTGCAACATTTTCTTAATATTGAGTTTTTTTCTCTTACCATTTAATGTCGAGAACTTTAGTATTTTAGTTGTGGCATTTTCCTGGTATGGCAAGGATTATGCCTCGTGAGTTTTTTTTTTTAATGGGCGAATGGCTGAATTTCCCATCCATGGTTTGTAGGATTACAATGCGGGACTTTCTCTTTATGGGGACAAGGCAAAGCCAAAGACTTTTGCTGCACGGTTTTCATCACCCGATGGGTATTCTTATTATCGAACTCCCTACTTATTTTTCTCGTCACGCTTTTGTGTAGTGTTTAGAATAGGTTTAGAGAACATGTGCCTTTTCACCATACCGTTGATTTCGTTGTGAACTATTAGGTAAATAAATTGAAAGCATTATAACACTTTAAATTTTGACATTAATTTTTGCAAGAGAAGCTGAACCGTGATTCCTGACAACTGTAACCCACAGACATTACTAGCATATATGCTTTGCACGTATATTTGATTCCTTTGTATCCAGGGGGAGAAAATTTGAAGTTACTCTGTCCAAGGTTCAAATAAATTTCCAAAGCAGTCCTTAACTACATCTTGGACTTCTGGTTGTTTCTTTGGTTGAAACAGATCTGAGGTTCTCAGTGTTGTTACTCGCCCAACCAATCAACTAAAAATCACCTTCTTAGAGGTAATTAGACAGTCAATTCAGCTTCATTAACATTATCACTAGTTACTGTAATTGATGTTAGATCCAGTTCTAGTCTTGGTTTTCCATGTAACCTTTTTAGGAGCTTACATATTCTTCATTGATTAGAGCAGGCACAGGACATAACCGATTTAGGTTCCTTGAAGAATGCAGCAAGAATATTTGTTCCAGGTTTAAATCTTTATTTCAATTCTGTTTGCTTGCTTTGCTTGGTTCTGCAAGAAGATCGTTTTGTCTCTACTTAGTCTTTATGTTATAGGTTAACCCTTTCCAGCATTGCATCAGCTAAACAATCTGCCACCATACCCCTTCGTGATCATCATGCCTTAAACAAATGAGCCAGTCTCTTTCCAACAATCATATGATCAAAGGGATGAGCTGGAAGCTTCCCACCCTGATTAAACTAGCAGCAACCATAGAGTCAGCTCAATCCAAAGCTTCTTATAGCCATTTCCACACCAATTAGTAACTCCGGCAATTCAATCTCCAAATTATGCTCCCCACCAACTTCTTCATCAAGCCAAAGTAAGTCTTCTACATACAGAACAACGTCCCATCCAACAGCCCCCTTGCACACATGAGCTACCAACGTTTAACTTTATACAATTCCTCAAATGAAATTGCTACACAATACTTCCTCTTGATTAACCGAGTCAAGTCCAGAAGAATTTGACAACATTGCATACTGATTATACTACCTCACCCCTTGTAAAGTTCTGAAGAAGAAATCCTCAGCTCCAATATTCTCCTCATGAAAAACAATTTTATCCCTGGCTTTTGGTTTCTAAGTCTGCCCATGGCCTTGCAGGTGGGGCAACACTTTACTCTGCTCGAACAATAAAAATCAAGGAAGACGATGAATTCAGGTAACTTTGATTTCAAAGGGATTAGAATAGAACTATGTGACAGTTGAGGGAATTCTGCAACGTGAAGGGTTAGTGCCTACAGAAAAGCACTTGTGTCGCCAGTCTTGAACGAAATTTAGTGTGAGATCCAATGCTTTGCTAGACACCAAATATTAATTCCTTCTAAATGGTTTGCTAGACACATGGAACTGATTAGTAAAATCTCTGAATGGCTGAATTAATCTTTCAAGCAGTTCCGGTGTTATCCACAAGCAACAATTCTGAAGCAACTGTCTGCATGTTATGCATACACTTAACTTTCAGTGAAATAATATTGGCTTTTAATACTTCAGGACGTACTATTTCTATGAATTTGGTAGATATGAAGAGCACGTGGCATTGATGGCAGGCGTTAGCAGCGGAAAGGTTTGTACCACGTTCATTTTACCAATATGTCTGTCTAACCGACACATTTATATTCTTTCGCCAAATTTAATAGACGTTATATTTTGTAGGCAATTATTGCTGGAGCTACTGCGCCGCAGTCCGAGTGGGACAGTGATGGTGTAAAACTTCGTTCCGCTGCTATATCATTAACAATTCTTTAGCCATTTGCTGAAATTTGTTAACTCCTTAATTCAGTGCTTCAGTGCTTAATGTTTTCATATGTTGAGTAATTGTGTTTACATGTTTGAGGCAGGACTTCTATGAAAACTTCATAGGAGATTGTTGGTCTTGTTTCTTGTTGAATGGAAATCTAAATCAACTTCAAAATATGAACAAACTGAAAAGACGTTAGTATGGCATCTATACATTTTATTTTAGGTCTGGAATAAGTGATAATAAAATCTCTTGTTGAAATTCTTATCAAACCAGTTTTGAGGTTTGCGGCAGTGCTATACACAAGGCCAGCACGCATAATTTTGATAATCACAACACCCAGCCATGATTTATCCTGAAATTTGTGAAGACTGACGTCTGACAAGCATTCGATGGATACTCTGTTTAATGCCGTGAAGATGCTCCTGCTGCATCTCTTGTTTGAATGTAATTAGACCCATCTTTACTGTATCACTTACAATATTTATAACTTATGAATAATATAATTTACTATGCATTTTAATATTTTAAATTAATATTGATGACTTTGAAATCCTTTGGCCAAACAAAAGACAAAAACTTAGCTGAAATAAGGTTCAAGGTTCACATGCTGCTGGCAGGGCAAACTATCAATATCACCCCGTATAGCTATGAAATATATAATCAATTATACTACTATTTTATTCCTATATCTAAGTCAATTATACCACATTCCCACATATCAAATAATTAATTAAATTGATAAAGTTTTCTACACATACTCTTATTAAAAAAAGTATATTGAAAAATGATTACTAATTATTTTATAAATTTTTTATATTCAATAGAGGTAAAATTAAACAAAAAAATATTATAAATGATTTACATTTAGAAGCAAAATTTTCTTCTACGAATGACTTGTATACAGGGAGAGAGTAATACTTATCGGTAAGTCATGAACAGCATATATTCACCCAAGACAAAGGCGCTTCTATAAACAGCCGCGAGAATTGGGAAGGAAAGAAGCTCCGCTCTCGGTAGCTGGAGAATGCAGATAATAAATGAAAGGGATTTCTTCCGTGTGAATGAATTACGTCCACGTAATTGAATGTTATTCCCTTGGTTACGAAACCCACAAGACCTTCTTCTATGTCTCACCCACAAGGCACACTATCCTAACCCTCTCCAACTAACATTCTTCCCCACTCTTCCTCATCAGTAATCCCATCCCATGTTTGAAATGTCAAGCAAAACAATGTCCCTATCACAGCTTCAAACACTATTTCTCGGCACCGGCAATTCTTCCCTGCGAATGCCAGCTCTTGCCATATCACACTCCTCCCAATGGCTTTCCTTGAAGCCACTCCTGCTTCCTCACCACTTCCACTATCTACGTCATATCTCAACACCAGCACCATTGTCGCTCTCTGTGTTTTCTTCGCACTTCTCTGCGCTTGCATCGTTGTCGGTCACCTTCTCGAAGAGAACCGGTGGGCCAATGAATCCATCACTGCCCTCCTTCTGGTAATGCTTACTCGGCTTACTCCATTTTTCTCGATTTATTCATAATGTACCGTTATTTCATAGTTTCTAATTGTTTTGGAGCTTTGTTTTGGTTTTTGTACAGGGGCTGTGTTCTGGAGTGGTGGTCTTGCTGGTGACCAAGTTCAGTGACACCGAATTTTTCAACTTCAGCGAAGACTTGTTCTTTCTTTACTTGCTTCCTCCTATCATTTTTAATGCCGGGTATGGTTTCTCTCTCATACCTACTTTGTTTGGTGCCACAGGATCCCAAGGAAGTATAATAATAATCCTAACTTAAAGAAGTTCGGAAATTTTGCCTAATTTTGGGGAAAATATTTGTTGGTCTTGGTAGTTAAATTTTCACATAATTCCAGCGTTTTTATTGGTGCTAATTATTCTGGGAAGTGGACTGGGGATGATTTCAGATCTCTGGAGTGACCCGCGAGGACTCTGTATTCAGATGTTCTAGATCACATTCCGTAGCATTCAAATTTAAAACGATTACCTATAAGCATGTATACCAACATGTAAATGGAACACGACACAACAGGACCACCTGGATATGTTTTAAATTTTGTCGCCTAATAAGACTGTCAAATACCAGCCTGTTAATCTAGAGGCTTGTCAGACTAGGGAATTACGAAGTATTAAAGTCTTCATTGCTGTCTTCCTAATAAGGTTTCGGTGGTGTTTTTCTTCTTGGTTTAATTCACTTCTAACTATATGTTAGTTTCCAAGTGAAGAAGAAGCAGTTCTTCAAGAATTTTACAACTATTCTGCTGTTTGGAGTCGTTGGAACTGTTATTTCATTCTGCTTCATATCATTTGGTAAGATCTGCGTTCTCCTAAAATTTAGTTACTTTGGGTCCTATAGTGAAGAACGTTATTCAGTGACTTACATGTTGCTATCAATTTCTCGATCTATATAGTATATGTTTCAATACAATGTAAGGAATACAATTTCTCAGTTTTTATTTCTGCAACTTCTCCAGGTGCCTTTTTTCTGCTCAGGAAGATAGGTCTAAGCTTGGAGGTGCAAGATTACCTAGGTAAGCAAGACTATTGTTTAACACGAGCATTTATTTTGTGGAGAATTATAAATAAATACCACCCAATGAACTTTTTATATTTAGGAACCAAATAACGACAAAAGGGCTAATTCAGTTAGAAGTTTAACGGGATAACTACAATTTTGTAGTTGGTACTTATTAAGTGCAAAAAAGTTTACTGCCGTGTTTGTTTATAATTCTCCCGCTCTTTTTAATTCGGTCATCATTTATTCTTCTATTCTGACTGTTCATGAACCCATACAAGCCATTGGCGCCATATTCTCAGCAACGGACTCAGTTTGTACGTTGCAGGTATATCCTAATCTCAGCTTAAACCCAAATGTTGTTTTTGAAAGATTGATACATGAATTTCATGCTTTCTTTTTCTTTGGTTGGTTAAGGTTCTCAGTCAAGATGAAACACCCTTCCTATACAGCGTTGTGTTTGGGGAGGGAGTTGTAAATGATGCAACCTCTATTGTACTTTATAATTCAGTCCGGTCCCTTGACTTCAGCAGCATCAGTGCTACTACAGCCCTAAATTTGTTGGGGACATTCCTTTACCTCTTCCTCACCAGCACCATCCTTGGTTTATTTGTAAGTATGACTCATCGTTTAACTAGCACATTGAGTATGCTCTCCGAAAGCCTATTAGGTGTTATTGATTGATTTTCAGAATTGTAATCTGGTTCGTTCATGCCAGCTTGGGTCTTTTCGTATGACTGTTCCTGAATGAGTCACAAAGTCCCTGCAGAAAAAACGTTAAAATTGTTGGTCTTTGGAAAAGGAGTTCCATTTCTTTTCTGACATGCCATATCATGCTTTTTTCAGGTTGGCCTTTTGAGTGCTTTTACTATTAAAACACTTTACTTTGGAAGGTATGAATATTCATGTTGCTCTTATATAACTCTGTGTATAACCTTTTAAGTGTTCAGCAATTAAGGACATGTTTGTTTAAGCTTAAAACAATAAGTGATTTTCAAATTATCTGAAAAAGTGATTTATTGTTTAGAGATGTTATGAAAAGCAGAAGTCGTTTTTTGTTTGGTTACAATTGTAAACAAAAATACTTTTGATTTGAAAGTGCTTTTTAAAATAGATGTATTATTGGCTCATGCAAGGACTCGAATTAGCTTAATGAATATGACTTGTAAGCCTGTTGGTCTTTATGCTGTTCGACACATTTCCTTTATTAACAGGCATTCTACAGATCGTGAAGTTGCACTCATGATGCTTATGGCTTATTTATCGTACATGATTGCTGAGGTACCTTAACCACCTCCGCTATAAAAATGTGGTTATAAAACCTTGTCTTCTTTGAAAAGAAAATAAAGTATTTTATGTGTTTAGGTTACATACTCTAATTATATCTTACCCTCTTCACGATCTTCAATAGGGAGTGGCAGAACTGAATTTAATTTATGCATGTAAGACAACAATAACAGTAGAGATTCAAAGTTAGAGAATTTACTGGCATGAGAGCTCTAACACATTACTTCCAGATACAGTACACACTGATTATAGCTCTAACATAGTACAACCTGCTTATATATTCCTGCTACAGAAGCAAATGACACTGATAAAGGAAAGATAACACGGTTTCAGATTACTAACACAGCTGATAAAACATAACAAAAGGTACAGACCACACAATCAGACACTACAGAATCTCTATACATGTATGCCAATCTTTTGAGAGGATTGGCTCTCTCCACCCAAAGCCTAAGCTCGACTCAAAGTTCTCCTCTCCTCCCCAAACCTTCCCTTCTCTTCTTTTTTAAACATCCCACTGACATCCATCCATTCATCATGACTCCGTTATTCTGCTCCCCGTTTTTCTGCTTTATCTGACTTCTAACGCCTATGTTTTCGTTTGGACCAATAGATTCCCCATTTTCTGCCTTTTTGCCACTCCCCTATGCCCCTCTCCATATGTTCTAGACTTCTAGTGTTGGTAGGGGGTTGGGTCTTATTAAATTCTTTTTTATTTTTGGTTAATATTTTGCTTATTCTAAGCTATAAATAGTTCTGGCTTTTGCAGCTTTTGAATCTCAGTGGGATTTTGACAATTTTCTTTTGTGGCATTGTCATGTCACACTACACTTGGCACAACGTTACAGAAAGCTCAAGGATAACTACCAAGTAAGGAAATGATCTTTAACTCCCCTTTAGTTAGCATACTGATACTAATGTTCATCGTTAACCAGTTATGAAGGAAAGGAGCAGACTAGAAGTTTGGTTTCTAAGTTTACTGAAATCATACCATTCTATTGCAGCTTGTTATTCTCTTGTTTCCTTTTTCTTCATGTTCTGGTGACTTTTTATAACTTTATTTTGATATAAATTTGTCTAGAATTAAAAAATGAAACAGAAAAAGGATGGTTTTAGTTAGAGAATGCACCTTTTTGAACTACTTGCGTGATTGCAGGCATGCTTTTGCAACAATCTCATTCATAGCAGAAACTTTTATATTTGTATATGTTGGCATGGATGCTTTGGATCTTGAGAAATGGAAAACCAGCAACGCAAGGTAACTAAGAACTTCCTATTTCATAGATATTGACTTATGAAAAAACCAGCCAAGCACGGGAAATAACAGATTTTCTACTTCACTCTGTATAGAGTATAAGTAAATTAGGAGTTGGTCCATTGTGTTCGATGGGATCAACATGGCTTTTTATTAAATCGATTGATCTGCATTACCTTTGCTGTAACCATTAATTGAGTGCACAAGGCTTCTGTTCCTGTAACTTTAATGGAGGATACCGGTGATGCACTATAGGTTTTCTAAATTGTCACATTACCATGTTTCGGAAGCAGTGTAGGGACTTCAATTGCTGTCAGTTCAACTTTCTTGGCGTTAGTGTTGATTGGTAGGGCAGCTTTTGTGTTTCCTATTTCAAACATTAAAAACTGCTTCAAGACACAAGAGAGTTCCAAAATCAAGTTCCGATCGCAGGTATCATTTAGCACTTCAAACTCAATAGTTCTCATTGTTGTTAGGTTAGTTGACCCCATCAGATTTCTGATTAAATGTTAAAAAATGTTAGTTTATAATATGGTGGGCGGGCCTATTGAGAGGCGCAGTGACTATTGCCTTGTGTTATTACCAGGTTAGTAGATGTTATGTCAATTTCATTCTTTTTAAGTTCAACCTATAAGACTGACATTTATTTGGGCCACTCCGAATTGCAGTTTGAAAAGGAGAGTCAGTCAGTTCAAGAATATGCAGTGGTGATCACCTCCACCATAATCGTCGTATTATTCAGTACTGTGGTGGGTTTCAATTTCTGTAAATGATATGAACTGCATAACGGCATGATCAAATATAGATTGTATTAACATGAAACCTCCCATTGCAAATGAAGGTGTTTGGTTCCATAACGAAGCCCTTGATTCAGGCAGTGCAGCTGAGGCATTCAAAACCAGCGAATTCTGAATCCACAGAAAATGCGGAGGATTTTGGATTCTTACTCCTTGAAAATGCTGGTCCAAGTGAGCAGGGCAACACTCAGGCAGGCCGGAGGAGAAGCAGCCTAAGTTTACTGATAAGTCATCCGACGTCAACGGTTCACTACTTTTGGAGGAAATTTGACGATAAATATATGAGACCAATATTTGGTGGGAGGGTTGTTGTTCCAGTTGTTCCTGTTTCACCTTCTTCTGATTCTAACGGAGCGACGGACGCTCCTCCAGCTCCGGACAATTGAAGCAGCTGCTTATATACATACGTATGAATCAATTGAGCCGTCATATGATGTCAACAGTAGTAACATATATTCCCTTTAATTTTATATAGAAATAAAATTTATATAAAGTCACACTATTTTCAAGTCAATAATGGCGTGACTTCCAAAAATTAGTGCTATGTAGGATTTGGTTTTCTAGAATAATTTTGTATTGTCATGTGTAGTTTTTGATCATTTATACCAGTCAATTGCAAGACAATTACATACAAAAGCTGTCATGTGACCATGGTAATTATGTAACTTGTTTTGAAAAATTAAAAACTGAAAATATTTTAATTCGAAGAGAATATAATGATAAAACAAGAAAGACAGACAATCCATTTTTTGTTTTCTTTTTTTGACGAAAAGAGAATCTGATAAAGACAAACTGTAAAAAACAGTGCTTCTGACGAAGAGTCCTTCACATACTGGGCGTAAACCAATGAACCATGATTTTTTAAAAAACATTGGGTAAAATTTAGACTTAAATTTTTTTTTAAAATAAATAGTTATATTTATTTAAATAAATTTGTAGACTAAATTATAATTTATAACTAAAATTTTAGATAAATTAATCAGAGTAACTTATGAAACAGTAAAAGAGCTTATGAACTAATTAATTACTATATTACTCCTATTTTTTTTATACTTTCTCTCCCCTCTCCTACTTTTTCTTACACTCTCTATTATCTTTTCTTACACCATATCTCCTCTACCCTCATTTAATACTCATTCTATTTTTTATAATTTACCAATAATAAAAATACTTTTAAAAATAACTATCCAAATATTCATTTATTTAAAACTATTTTTTTTCATAGACTCTTCTCCAAAAATCTTTTTCTATAAACTGTCTAAAAGTATTTTTTTTATAAGCTCATTTCTAAAATCTTATCCAAACACACATATTATATTACAAAGATTATATGGAATTTAAACCCACGCATAGATATTATTTATAGTCATTGCTTTCTACCAAAAAAAAAATAAAGTCATAATAAAGATAAAGTGATAAGTTGTATCTAACATTTTAAAATATTTTTTTAAGTATAACTAATATTTTAAAATAATTTATAGTAGGCTTAATGTCATGAACTATTTTTGTCATTTGAGCATAATATTCTAAAATAATTTAAGGTATGCTCAGTATTTTAAAATATTTTTTATCTGCGTCCAGTACTCTAAAATATTCTCTCGTTTGCTCCCAGTATGCTAAAGTAATTTATGGTACAATTCCATGCTCAAAGTATTTAAAATAATATAATCCCATTCAAACTAACTGAATCATTAGTTTTAACCGTTAAATAATAATCTAGCTTCATTTTGACCCAAAAAATTAATTTTGTAAGATGGCTCATCTTTCCTAAGTTCGTCTAATGTTTATGTTTTTTTTTCTTTCTTATTCTCTCTCTTTTACCTCTTCATTCAATTTTAGACTCTTTTTCTTCTTTCTCTTACCTCTTCATTTTCTCATCAGATTTCTATGAACAATATGGAAATGAGAGAAATGTTAATTTTTATTCCATAATTTTGAACAATATAAAAAGAAAATCATGAATTATTTTATTTATAGACTAAAAATGTGCAAGGAGAAGAAAAAATGAAAGCTTAAACAAAGTGAAAAGAAGTATGTGAATTATTTTATCTATCCATAAATATCGAAGAACCTAAGAAAATAAACAAGGAGTAAAGTATTATATATTTTAAGGTATTAGGTGTACTTAAAAAAATACTTTAAAACAATAGACGTACTTGATAAAATATTTTAGGATACTAAATACACTATAAATTACTTTTAGATATTGGGATAACTAGAAAAATATTTTAGAATATTTAGTTTATCATAATTTTTTTTTGGTATAAAATTATTTTAAAATACTAATCATATCTAAAAAAATACTATATGGCATTAGTACCTTGACTTTTTTGTTTTGGTTTAAATTAGTACCTTGCCTCACTTTGGAAAAGTGATATCGGGCTGAATTCCAAAAGCCCAGAATTTTTGGGGCCACCTCGTTAGAAAATTGTGGTCGTGGGCAGGGAGCCGTAGACTTGCAGACCGGCGTTGTGCTTGTAGTCGAGACATGGAGGAGCAAGGCGTTTGGTTTCTGCTTTCCTGGCCATGGAACCTTCTGACTCCTTCATCGTCCACGCCAGGTAGATACTGATTACTTTCACATGCATTGGCTGTTAACAAATTGGATTAAGTAACGTATTGTCAGTGATTGCAGGGTATGTGGTGGAGGCTTAATCACAGAGCAAGGGCAAGAATTCATCTGGGATCACTTACTAAGCAAAGCTGTAAGTTCTCAACTCCTTACATATTGTGACACCCAGTTTCATTTAACGTATATGTTCTACTACAGTCATGCAATATAAGATCCTTCTTTACTCAGACTCAGTATATGGACTTAAAATCTTTCTTACTCCTTTTAGTTTAAAAGGGTTCAGTTCACCCGATTGTAAATTTGCAATGCTTCCACTCTTTAAGACTTTAACCACCCCCCCCCCTCTCTCCTGGCCAAACCCCCTCCCCCCGGGGGTTTATTTTTACCCTGGAGAACTGATCACTATAATTTTCCGTTGTCACGCTGTATGCTACTCATCTTTGTTGAATGTAAAGATTGAATGGAGTGAGTGATGAATGCAGGCTGGATTTTGTGCTCCATACTTGAAGAAATTTTTGAAGAAACTTATCAATGAAGTTGAGTCAGAGGATGCAGTGTATTGGACAACTTATACGAACTGTATGCCCACTACATGACATGAATGAAGGTGTAATATTCAAGCAATGTCTTTAGGCCTTGTGCTTTTATATTCTTAGGAATTTTAGACTTATTTTCGTTTTTCTCCTTTGGGGCCCAGATTAGGTTTTGTATTATCTGTGTCTATTTAGACGTTCTTGTTGATGTATTTATTTATTTGGTTAGGACAATAGTTTGGTCAAAAGCGATTCAAAAATCCAGAAAAGAATCTCATTTCTTTTTCCTGATGGTAAATAAAAAATAATCCACGTTGCTTATGCATTATTATGATTTTACGTCATCCAATCTGTCTTTGGTTGGTAATTGGTATCACTATTCGCTAGGTTATTCTCAACTACAAAGTTGCCTGCACTAAAAGTTCCTGGTATTTCCGTTGCAGTGTTCTTTAAATATGCTTGAAGGTGATACTGGGTAAGCTTCATCCTCAATAACTTAATATTGTGTGGCATTTGGTATATCAAACTTGTAATTTTGATTTTTGTAGTTATTCTTTGGTATTGAAAGTGATTTGGTTTAGAATGGGTGTATTTCCTCCTTGCCCTTTTGTTTATAACATTCCTTCTTAATATTTTTCTATCTTTAAATCTCCCACTGACCTTATGGCTTTTTGAGTTAAGCTTTCAGAAGTCACTGGTTTTAAATGGTTGTCTGTTCCCCCTTTAGAAGAATATTTTTGCATAATTCAACTAAAACACAGGTTTTATTAAAGTTTTTTTTTATTGTTTTTGGTATTGCAGGTGCTCAATTTGGCCATCAAGTCTATGTTTGTCTGAGTTAATACTTTGTTATCCTGAATCATTTTCTAATAAATCTTGTTTTGAGGTCAGTTTTATATTCAAGAGTTTCTTGACTATTGTAACAATGACCTAAGAGCTAATATTAACTAATCATATATAGTTCCTGAATGTGAAAACATCATGATTATCTCCATTTGAGATTGCTCGAGGAGATAATTTTCGCTTTGGTTGATTTTTCCTGTTCTGTATACAACTCTGTATCATTTCATATGTTGCATTGAAATATTTTGGCTAATCTTATCGTATTCTACTTTGTTACACATACCTAACATTTGAGACAGATTGGTTCAGGAATAGGCTTAGTTGGAATCTGTCTTGCTCATGTGAAAGCTTCTAAGGTATACTCGAACAAAATTAAAATTCTGTGTGTATAGCTTCAATCAATGGAATTTCTACCCTGAAGTTTTAGTAATTTATGTTAGACAAGCAAGAAGTGCCAAGGATTTTATATGGGTGGCATTGGCTATTGGGTGATACTACTTTCCAATTGCAACTCCAATCAGCATGTCGTGGGTATCAACAGGTGATATTGAGCGATGGTGACTTGTCAACTTTAGCTAACATGAAGTCCAATTTGGAGTTAAACCACTTGAGTGTTGAACTTGAAATGCTAGAAAGAAACAAAAACCTTAACATGGTGAGTATTACTGCTAATTGGAATTTTCTTTCATCCTAACATGCTTTCTTTATGTATTAGATAGTTGATTACCTGAGTTTATCCAGCTTTCTCCGGTCATAATATATTCTGACTAGTAACATGCCAATATATGAATGTTATCTAAAGAAGGGGAATGATTCCGTTTTCATTGTTTTTCGTTCTATTCCCATGTTAATAAATTTATGCTCGGAGAACTGAATCATGTGTATCAAGGCTCTGCAGTTGCATGATCTGAATCTTTTCACCTATCTCAGGTACAGTGCATGTATCTTCCATGGGAATCTGCATCAGAAAGTCAGCTCCAAGATGTCATGCCGGACATTGTGTGAGTGTAGCACTTCTTTCCATATCAACTTTGAATTAGTTCTTATATTGCAACTTATTGTTGTTAAAATGCCATTCTTACCGTGTTATTGTTGTTGTTTCAGTTTGGGTGCAGATGTGATTTATGATCCGTTCTGTCTTCCACATCTTGTTCGAGTTATTAGCATCTTGTTAAGCCACGAGAAGTCATATCCTTGCAGACAGGTCGCAAGTTGTGAGGGTGTTTCTCCAAACAATAAATATGAAAATGGTGGGGTCGAATCTGCCGTTGAAGGAACGGTAATTAGTAATTATGGCAGTGGTGGTGAACGGCGAAAGGAAGCTCAGTTACGGATCTGACTGAATCGCTGAAGCCAGTAAATCTTCTTCCTTACATGCATTCATACAATCAAGCTACTATTACACTGTTACGGATCACTTACAATCCGTAGAATCAGGCTTGCATAACATCATTACTATTGTTCTCTTCCTCTCATGTATTTTCTTTATTTGTTATCTGGTTTGGTCTAATGTGCCGTTTCCTGTAAAAGGCGTAAGGAATGAGAAACTTGAGGAATAGGATGTTTGATCTAAGAGAATCAAATCAAATCTCGCCATGTGGATTTTCTTAATGTAAAAATTCACATTGATAAAATTTTAAAATTTTGTTAGAAAATACATATAGCAAGATTTAATATGAGAATTAGAGTAATAGTGGCTCGTAATATAAAAGGCCATTTTTCAATTGTTTTTGTTTTGCCCAAAAGAACGATAAATTATTATATCCATTATTACCAGCTGCGCGTTCATTTTCACTCCCCATAGCCGTAAATCGCTGAAGTGAAATGGATGAAGGCGGCGGGACAGGTGGTTCAATCATGTACGAGGTAGGCTTCATCCCCGCCCCCTTTTCATTTAAGAAAATGTACCTTTTTCCTTAAGATACGATAATTTCAAAAAAAAAAAAATCAACTCTGGAAAATATCGATTCAATATAAAAATAAATAAATAAAAAGAAGAATATAATGAAATAGTTAAACTTGTTTATTTAATGTAATACTATAAATTAAGAAGAGTAATTATTGAAAAAAAAAGTTATATGGCCTTGGACAGCATTTTAAAAAATTCAAAGCGAAGTAAAAAAAAACAGCAATCTTTCCATTCGTTCCTACGACTTCATGCTATCAGACACGTTTGTCATCAGCCCTCAGCCCTTACTTTGAAACAGAGGTCTTAGAAGGTCGACGTGGTTCCACCAATCATTTATTATGCCTTGTTACAAATGGATGTACCAAACGTAACTAGAGTTCACTGCGAACCGCATGCAAGTAGAGGCACAAAAATGAAAAAATCCAAATCGTCGCGCGGGGACACTCAGACAAAACTTTCCAGGGATTCCCTCTTAAGATAAATGAGAAATTATTACTATATTTACATATGTAAGTCTAATCTTGACGGGATTCCCTGTGAACAGATGTGGCGAGGATCCACGTGGACATTTTCTTGATGGATGCGTAATTGATTTGTATGTAAATGTGTCAGCTCACTGCCTTGCTTCTATCTCCTCCCCATTCGCTTCCCTTTCTGGTTGAGCCGTCGATCGTCACCATACCCCATTTCAGATCAGTGTGTGTGAAGACCGTTGGCCCCAATATGGCAGAAAATGAACATCCGGTGGAGTCGGAGGTGATTCACTCCTGGTCTGCTCCAAGGTCGCTCATTACTAGTCTCATGTACTCTTTGTCTCAGGTCTTGTTTCTTTTTCCACTTTTGGTAGTTTCACTATATGTGTGTTCTTTGCTTATTTGAGATTGGTCTGTTTTGGGTATTTGTAACGCTTCACTGCGTCGCTTAGTCCGGGCTTGGGTGTTATTTATTTCCTTGGAATCATTACTTGGCAACTGGAAACTAGCGGATTCGTTGAGAAGACTAAATACAGTTATGGTTAATCTGTTGCGGTAAATGATCACGATGAGAATTGTTGTTTTGCTGACTTAGTGATGGATTGTTCTCTTAGTGCATTGCTGTTGAACATTTGGGGGGAAAAGATTATGAAGCTTGTTGTTCTTCTTTCTGTAAGATTGTATAACATTGATGTCAAATCAGTGTGGTTATATTATGATTTTGTCTAAAGCCAAGTTACGTTTATAATACATAGGCATCCGCCCCTGTTTATAGGACTGCGCAAGTATCCCTTGAGCAGTAACTAAATACTGGTGAAGTAGGAATTCATCCGTAAGTAGTTACTCAAGTTGCTTCATCTGCTTTGCAGAAAAATGATTTACAGCTCTGTGCTTTCAGTCCGACGTCCAAACATAAAAATTTCAATACTTTTTTGCTTTGCTTCTGAGCTGATAAAAACTTGGAGCTTCCAAGCCTTTTGATTTAGTGCTTACCATGATTGACTCAGAGGGATGATATGGAAGTGCTCGATGAGCCCCTCTATGCAAATTTCATAAGAGTAACAGTTCTCGACAGACCTTACAGCGAAGAGCTACTGTCCAAAACGGTACACCTGCAAATCTCTTTTTTACTATTACTGAAGAAATATCTACACATTAGATCATAAAATTCACGTGTTATTGCTTTCCCTGCGCTTTTCACTGAAATGTCAATGTTCCAATTGTGACAGGAATTTGATGGAAATAAAGTTATAAAGGACATCATTTATGGTCAAGGAAGTAGGAAGTATAAATTCTGTAAGGTAAAGAACTTCTCTTTCAAGATATGCAATTAGCAAATAATACTCACTTTATTATAGATACAGAAGTGGAGCAGTTTCTTGGACAATTATTTTGGATGGTTCGGAATTGTTACTTTCTATGGAAATAAATCAAATAATTGATTATACTGGTTATCTAAATCTTGAATCTTCCGTATTAATTAGCCAAAGCTTATATTCTTGGTTCAGTATATCTGCTACGAGGACCATGTATACCCATTTTAATCATGTCTAAAATTTTCTCTAGCTTTACTTCATACGGGTAGGGTAAGTTATGATTCAGTCTCTGAAAGAGTAACCTATCAAGCTGGCTCTGCAAACATAGATCCTCTGAATAGTTCAAGGACCAAATCATTAAATTACTCTATATTGTAAAAGTTCTTGTCTCTTTATCTGTTGCTCTGAATGTGAATTAGTTTATTCAATAGTTCTTCAGAAAGACTATAATGGTTGACAAATAATTCCATCTCTAACTTATCACCGAGTTTTACCCTACCTGTTGCCTCCAGCATATTACAAAGCAACGGGTACAAGGCTTGAATGATGATCTGCTGAAGAAAGGAAAGCATTTTATTCTGATAAGAAACCCTCTTGACATTTTGGTAAGATATAGTTTTTAAAAACAGATTTTTTTTTTCATTTATTTCTTGTTTATATCTAAATCCACAAGCTAGTGCAGCATATTGCTGGCTAGTATCAACCCATGAGCTTCAAGTTTAAGTGATGCTTAAGGGACATTAAAAGTACGTGTCTTAGTAATGCTTGTAGGCTTACATAGTTATCTGCAGTCACTAGTACTGGCTGATTTTTCTTGTATGATTGGCCTTATTGTGTGTCCAGCCATCCTTTGACAAAGTTGTGCCTCCATCATTTTTTGAGTTGGGTTTGGCAGAGCTTGTCTGTATATACAATGAACTTTGTGAAAGGGGAAAACCACCACCTGATGCTGCAGAACTTGAAGAAGATCCTGAGGTATTCACTCTCCATGAACATGCTCAATTGTTATCATTAAATAATTCGTGACAGCATGAATAAGATTTCATGCTACCCATTGATCTATAATTGCTTAGTTTAAATACCTGTATTGCACATGCATGTCATGATTTTGTTGCTTTGCAGGCTACGCTACGTGGTCTTTGTGATGATTTTGACATTCCTTTCCAACCTGAAATGCTGAAGTGCGTAGAACTTCTTTTTTATCTCTTAGGGAAGTTAGCATTACTTTTGTTATCTCCATCCTTCCCAGATGAATAATTTTATTGATAATTTTATTTTTCAATGCTACTGCTACTCACAAGTTGACATTTTAAGCATGCCAGGTGGGAAGCGGGTCCAAAACCAATAGATGGCTTGTGGGCCCCTTGGTGGTATAAGACTTTACACAAGTCCACTGGTTTTGAGCAAGCGAGGAAGTATCCTCAGGTATGTTGTTTGAAGAAAGACAAGGCAGTTGTTTTTACTCAGAATAAGGTATTTTGACAGAAATTCTGTATATTTTATCTTCTTTGTAGCCATTTCCCTTTTCTCTTTATGATTTGCTGGAGCAAGGTCTACCCCTCTACAATATGCTTCTCCGCCATGTGAAGAAGAAGTCATCCCTCCTGAGCCCTCCTTTACCTCCAACCGATCTTCCAGTTCCTGCAAATGAGAAAGTTCTTGCTTGGGTTGGTGATGAGATTGTGCCATGTGAGAGTGCAAAGGTTCTCTTGTCAACAAATAAAATAAAGGATCTAATTTGTATGAGTTGTGCACACATTCTAATGATTTTATCTACCAGGTCTCCGTTTTTGATTCAGTTGTTCAAGGCGATGATTCAGTTTGGGAGGGTCTTCGGGTGTACAATGGGAAGATTTTTAAGCTCGAGGAACATCTTGACAGGTAGTGTTACTAACATATGAATATGTTGATCCCCGATCTGACATTTTATTCATTGATTATTTAACGCATAAACTGAAATGATTAGTGTAACATCAGGATGTTTGATTCAGCAAAAGCTTTGGCTTTTGAGAACGTTCCAACTCGAGATGAGGTGAGTTTGTTCGGCAATCTTTTAAATACCTCTTGGATTGTGGCCTCACCTTTATCTTACTATGCAATTGCAGATTAAGGAAGCAATCTTCATGACAACTCACACATTCGGCTTTCTTTGACACGAGGAAAAAAGGATCTACTTGGTTTCCAAAGGCAGATTAGGATCCGGATGAAATATAGATAAGACCGAGGAGACCTTATTTGTTTTAATGATTTCATGGGTTATGAATGAACCTGGTGTTATAAGCTGAACCAATTTATAAAGCCATTAATCTGATGTAACTCTTAGGTCCGACCTTCCTTTGAAGTGATGCAAAATTATATTATTTTCTTCTCTAGGTTACATCTGGGATGAGCCCGGAATTCAATCGTTATGGATACACTTTAATTGGTAAATTCCTTTCCCCGCACTGTGTAAAACATCGAATTTTCTGCATCAATTTGATATTTTATTGCATTTATACATGAGTTGGTCATGCCTTTGCTCTTTCTTTCTTTGTTAATTCTCATTTGATAACTTCCTCTTCTCCAAACAAATTGTATTTTTATTCTCTCTATTAAAACCTCTGCACTTCAAATGCGCAGTGCTTACTGAATGGAAGCCCCCTGTTTATGATAATACCCACGGTATAGTACTTGTGACTGCTACAACTCGTCGAAATTCACCAAATGTGAGCGCTTCTGATTTTTTTACCAGTTATGAAAGAAAATATCATCTTTAATTGTTTCTGTCTAACTCTGTCTTCTCTCTCTTTTCTGTTTTCTCATCAGAATCTGGATTCAAAGATTCATCACAATAACCTCCTTAATAACATACTAGCAAAGGTACGTTTTTTCCTTTTCTCCTTGGAAATATTTCATATTTTGTCATTATCCCAAAATATATTACTATTTTTATTTCTGGACTATCTACTCCTGGAACCAAGATAGTTGCTGAGCAAATATTTTGTTAGTTATCCTTGTTTTCTTCTAATGAGGGAAGCGTGTGATTTAGCGTATGCAAGAGACACGTTGATGATTCACTACCACGTGGGATGATTTGATTCACAAATGCTACCATGATAGAATGCACTGTTTCTGAACCTGTTAAGCGTCATTCTTATGTGGATTTTCTGATAGATGTCACAATTCTCAAAAATGTTGGTGCAGATTGAAGGAAATAATGCAAACGCAAACGATGCAATCATGCTCGACAAAGATGGTTACGTATCTGAAACCAATGCAACTAACCTCGTATGTCCTCAAATTTGTCTTAACTGGCAGAATTTTTTTTGAAAAATATTCTGGTCATTATATGCTATTGCTTACAAGGTTGAGGTGATGACAAATCATTTAACTCAATTGCATGGCTTAAGAATCCCTTGAAATGAGAGATGATGAAAGGAAAAGCCTTTGTTGGAGTGTAGTCAGTATATTTAGAACCATGTACTTATAGCTCGGTCAGCCATGCAAGACAAGATATAAAACTAGACATGTTACGTCCCTTTGTTACAACCTTAATTACTGTCGTCATACATCCTCCTTAATAAGAAGGATCATATGCTGTTGCAGTCTTCTAGAACAGAGAAAAGTAGAATGCAAGTATTGATTGGTAACAATTGGGCTAATATTTTGGTGTTTGTGCAGTTCATAGTTAAAAAGGGCCGGGTTTTGACGCCACATGCTGATTACTGTCTGCCCGGTATTACACGAGCAACCGTAAGTTGTGGGAATTCTCGTTTATTATCGACTGGAATTGAACTTAATGAAATGAATTTGTCAAAAAAAAGATGCTGAATTCTTGCTTTTTTAATCCCTAGCAGCTTAGAGGTTATTAAAAATGTTGACTATTGTGAGAATGATGAGATGAAGGTGTTGAGGAATTGCAGGTGATGGATCTTGTGGTGATGGAGAAGATAGCATTGGAGGAGCGGAGAATTAGTCTGTCTGAAGTTCATACTGCAGATGAGGTCCATGTCTAACAGATATTCATCAGCTATAACTTCTTTTCCTTTTCATGGCTTCAACTAAATAAGAGTTTAGTAATAACTGGGAAGGTTGTTTGCAGATATGGACAACAGAAACAATGGGAGAACTTAGCCCAGTAAGTGCCACCTTATATTTGATAGATTGAAATTTGCCTGAATGAAATCTAGCACATATATTACATGATAAAAGTGTGTACTTGGGGTGCAGGTGGTGAAGGTGGATGGTCGCATAATAGGGAATGGAGAAGTGGGGCCAGTTACTAAGAGGTTGCAACCTGCGTATAAAAAGTTGACGGAGCAGTCGGGTGTACCCATACCCACCTACCCCCACACTTGAAAGCTGCTGCCATGCCATTTCTTGTAAGTAAATGGGCCTTTCAATCTCTGTCATCAAAGAATAAGCATATGACAGCCTTGTGTTCCATCATTATCTACTCCACCTTTCTCCCTTCATTAAATTCAACTCTCCCCATAGTTTGCAACCTTCTTGATATGCTGATCAATAAAAAAGACGGAAACTATACAACTTCTTAGTATAATTCGTGACGTTATATTTTTCATCTCATCTTTATTATTTCAGTGAAAGTAGTAATAAAATGATTTTGAATTTTGACCGTCATGAACACTAATACAAGTAAATTAACCGAAATCATTGCGTTGCCTTCTAAGAAATATACTATCAGACGAGTGTTATGGAACTAATTTAAAAGTAGCTCTCTTAATTGAATCCAATTACTCCCTTCAGTTCCTTGTATAAAGTGTTTTTAAAAATAAAATATTAGTGGTGAGCGATCTCATTACTATAAGGTGGAAAACATATATAGATGATCGGAGAGAGCACATGTGCTTATCAATTTAAAATCTTTTGTTTTTCAATTGACATGGGTAAGGTTTAGCCTTTCAGGTAGAAGTACGAGGATATAGCTACGATTTCATTCTGATTAGAGACATTGTATTGGAAAGTTGTTACCATGACTCTACAAATGACGAGGATAATCATGTGAGTTTTTCGTTATTAAAGAAAAAAAAAAGGTTGAATCAAATAATGCCACGGTGATGATGTGGGGTGGAGATTCCAGAAGGAGGTTCCAGTTCCAGTTCCAGCTTTTGCGGTAGGCGTTCGTAGGATAGGGACGAATGATTCGTTCATTGACCCAATAAAGTAAGGAGGAGACACTCCCATGGCATGATGATAACTTTTTACATGAACAAGCTTACACCTATACTGCGCCCAACAGCGAAATTTTGTCATCTCGTGTGACATCCGAGTTGGAAATATTTTATATATGTGGTTAGAGATGCGAGTAACTTTTTTCTTGGGATGGTGAAGATTGCATACATGTGTGTGTGGGCAATGTTGACCATCGTATGTTGCTCCCGCATCTCTGTAAGTAAACTGAAAGAGTAATTGTTTTTCGCTGGAGGGGATCAAAATAATTGATTGAATCATTATTTGCTAGTAAAGTAATGTTTGTGGCAGAAAGAAGTGGGGTAGGGCCCAATCACGTAAGGGCTGTGTTACACAGAGAGGGAGTGAGAGAAGGAATAGATGAGCTTTGAGGCTTTTTTTGGGGGGGTCTTTTGCACCATCCTTTTGGTTCAATTAGACTCCACATGATTCTTTCGGTTTCATTGACAGACGAAAAGGCAATATAGAGTTTGAGATGCTGATGATGGTGTTGAGAAAAGAAAAGCGCATCATGAACACTGTGTCATTGATCGATCTCAAAAGAAGTAGAATAATGTCACTTGTGGACCAACATACATAAAGAGAGGGTGCATTCACCATTCACTTTGTTTGCTCCAATTATTAGCGTCTCGGGGGCGATTATCTTTGTTTTTTGCGGCGACTTGTTCCTCCTCTTGCTTTACGTACTCCGATACACTCCCATAGCTCTTTCCTTTAATTTTCCCTTTTCTTGCATAGGAATTCATCCCAACGTATTGGCGTAATTAAGTGCAACATATATAACAGGCTGCGAATAATGAGTCAGAGAGAGATCGGGATGTATGGAAAGTGAAGGGGATGATAGAAGAGAACAAGAAGATGAGACAAAAGGAGTGGGTCGGAATCTTCTAAAACAAGACCCCGTAGCTTCTTGGCGATACGATGCACAAGGCACGTACGCTGAGAACCCTTCTCTCCTCTCGCTGTGCTTCATGTGAATTCCGACACTGTAGCCCATATACTGCTATAAAAGCCAGCAAGGAAGGAAGGAAGGACATATGGGTCCCACGCCCCGCTGGGCAGAGATTTACGTACGCTGTAGGTGGCCGGAGTTTCTTGTTTTTCTGAAACACATGTTCTTATGGCTGTCGGAGTGACGAGAAATATTGCCGCCTTATAATTCATAAATCAATTAGCTTCCCTAGCTCATGCTGGGTTTTCACAATTTTCATGCGTAAACTTGAAGCGAGGCTTCATGCATGTATGTATGTATGTATGTATGTATGTATGTATGTATGTATGTATGTATGTATGTATGTATGTATGTATGTATGTATGTATGTATGTATGTATGTATGTATGTATGTATGTATGTATGTATGTATGTATGTATGCTTCTCGATTACTTATGATGAACATCTTGTTTTCCTCATGAATGGCTTCTCATGCAAATCAGTCATACTACTCACGGATAGACACTAGTATCATATATGTATAACGGTCGATACTGCGGATAAAAGGGTTAGGTGTTGAGAAGCAGCTGCTGGGAGTCATACCCAGTAATTCCACCTATTCAACTAGCTCTGCCTCCTTTTTAACCCTTGTTCCACACTTTTACCCTCCATTCATTTATTGCATTTAAGCGGTCCCCCTAGCTACATCGAATTAAAGCCAAATCCCTATAGCTTCCAATAACTTCGCAATTTGACCCTATATTTTAACAATGTTTTCGGTCCACGGCACATTTCATTAAGAAATTACCAAACTGCCACATTTATTAATATGACAAGATGAAATGCTTGTGGTCTCAGGATTTATTTCACTTGCATGCCAATAAATAAATACATACATACATAAGAAAACTTGTATTGCTTCCACGGACCCCAAGCATGCGGTCTTCTCTTTGCCCAGGAGGTGGGGATGAAGCACTGCAAAATCACAAAGCTCACGGGCCGATTGCCCAAATACACAACGAGGAAAGAGAAGGGCGCACGTGATTTCAGAATTGTTAAAACACAGGAACCAATCTCAATATCATAAATAAATAAACAAGATGAATGGTTAAAAGATAAATTTGGCACATCAATCAACTTTTTCAGTGAATGGTTGTTTAATCTGGCAACAGTAAGGTAGGGTCACTGTTGGAGTCAAATCATGATCCCAGAAAAGCTGATTTTAGCAATGGCCGATCCAATCATGTTCCACATTCACATCTGTAATTGTACGTACCTTTCAATGATTCCTACATAATTTCCCCTAAAAACCAATTCTCCTCGGTTATCCCACCCCGCCATTCTTGTGCTTCTCTAGCGACTAGAATTGAAGACTGATTTTTTCGTTTTTCAGTCAGCAAGTCATCCATTCCATCAAGTTAAGTACATTTATTTTTACCCCGACGCCTGAATTTTAAATTTAAAAGTGGATGATTTAACACTTCAAAATCCTTGACTTATAGTCAGGGATTGATATAATATCAATGTGAAATGTTATGAATGATACTAAGAAATTAATTACATTATTCAGGAGAGAAGTGATAAGGGGTTTTAAAAGGCTGGGTCATAGATATTATGTTTTGCGGCATTTAGCAGAGTGAATGAAGGACGAAATTGATTGAAGATAGGGAAGATGGGGATACTGCGATCAAAAGAAGAAGAAGGCAGGCACAACAGAATTGACCATCCCTCGCTTTCTGTGTCCATTAACCTCTAAAGCCTCCCTCCCCAAACCCAGATTTTAAAATGATGACATAATTATTGAGAGGCAAGGCAACAGAAGGAATCGCCCAAAAAACTTCCTCCCTACACTACTTGCATACATATCCACGGTTCATTAATTAATACCGCCACTCTCAGTAATCATCGTTCGTTCATTCCACAAGCTCTTGACAAAATTATATTATGTTATATTTAACTTGTTACCCGTGCTCACTCCAACCACCAACCAAAATTCGCCCTCAACTAGCTCGTGTTCGGATCTTCATTATTCTGCACACACTCTTGTTCGATCCTCTCCAACGTTTTGTACACTGCTCCCGCTATCTCCTCCACTGATCCCAGCTTGCACTCTTCTTCCTGCTGCTTCCACCCAATTTCTCGTTATTATGAATTGCCCATCACGAAATATATAAATCAAAATAAGCCTACTGTTTTGATTCTTTGTCAAACAACGAGATATGTCTATATATGTACCTTGACGCTGATGCAGTAGAGCACGATATCCGTGGTGGTCGTCACATTGAGATGCAAGATAGTGAGGCGCATGCTGTACAACGCCGACACCATCTTCAACAGCTGCCTCGGCCTCTTCTTCGACCTTATTTTCAGATTCGCATGACTCTCCACCATCGTCACCTCTATATCCGCGATGCACGCCTCCGACGATACCTCCCCCACTTTCTCCCCCGTCGCCGCCGAACACTCGCCGCTTCCATTCGGGCTGGTCGAGTACTGAGGAAACGTGAAGAACTCCGAAAACGGCTTGCTCTCACATTTCGCCTCTGTTTCTTTCTGACCCCCCATGTATTGCAGCCTCTGCTCCAGCTCCTTCACAAAGTTAATAGCCCCTCCTACTATGGAAGCTTGATCGCCCTGCGTAATCAAGCCACGAAATCAATACTACGTCTATCCCTCCTGAAAATATGCATGTCAGGAATGAAACTAAAAAGTACCCTCTGGACGTAGGAGTCGGGCATGAGAGAGCGAAGAACAGAGAGGTACTCGTTCATCTGCTTTCTCCGATTGCGCTCCACCGCAATGTGCGTCATTCTCTGGTTCTCGATCTCCTCCTTGTTCTTCCGGGTCCTGGCCCTGCGTCTCTTGAGACGAGAATTCGAGGAATCCACGTTGAGGGCTTCAGAGGAGGGCGTTGGGTTGTTACTGGTGTCAGAGGTCGCTTGATTCGGGAGATGCAGTTCACTCGAGTGGGGCAACACTACTGACGACGGGGGAGAAGAAGAGCAGATATTAGACCAGTCTCCGAAGCCATAATTTTCCGTGTGGTTGCCGACAAAATTCGGAAAGGCGTTGTGGTGGTCTTCCTGCTTGGCAAGGGTGAAATCGTCGGGAAAGGGCCAGAGAAGAAAAGGGTCTCTGGAGGCGCCATAGCCAAATGGGTAGTCTGGAGGGAAAACAACGGCCTCCAGCGCCATGGAAGTCTGGCTGTCTCTCTCTCCCTCAGGGAGACACATAAATACAACACTCAAATTTTGGAGTCGATTGCTGCTGACCACTCGGAGATTTCACAAGTAAAAATTAAAGAACCAAAGCGAGATGCGATTCTCCTCGGCAGCACATCTTCCGGCTTATAAAGGCAAACCCTCGCTTCCACATTGGACACTGCTCCTGCACGTGAAATATAATGAAATCCTTTTTTAATTTTTATTTTATTTTCATTGTTCCGACATAAACATGCATAGGAACTTATAAGAAGCTAACAAAAAAAATGTGAGAAAAAACAGATAAAATTAAGGAGTACTGTGCTCGGAGTGTGGCATGTAAAATAAACTTGTAGGGAAACATGCTTGCGCTTTTATAATTAACCCAAAATTTCAAAGCATTTACTGTTTTCTGTCACTTATTTTCTTGCATATGATTTAAGGATTTAACGATGGCTTTTATACATCCATCTCGTATATTAGATATGAAATAGATGAAAAAAAATTGGAATTAATTAATATAGTTAAATGGAGAGAGATCATTATCAAAACGTATAGCAATAGCTAATCATTGTGGTCATAAAGGGTTGCATCCTGTTCCCCTGCCGTGTCCCATATATGCTGGCCATTATTAATTTGCTCTCGTGAGTCATCTCATTCTTGCCGAATGAATACTGTTTTCACTACACATATAGACATATATATATATATATATATATATGTATATGGATACGCCCCCCAAAATTTGTTTTCCATTATCAATATCTTTTCCATATATATAGAAAGTGAAGACGACATTGCATAGCATGTGAATCAGCAACTAGGGAAAACAGCTTTTCTGCTATATCAGTAGAGTTCAACTGTTGCGGTACAAGACAAGGTAAAAATATCTGTAAATTAAATTAACTTATAACTGGAAGTTAAATTAACTTAACGTGAAAGACACACGTAAACATATAACCCATACTAACTATATATATATATATTTAAAAAACTCTAGTGAAGTTTGCATTTTGAGGCTGCGCGTGCACGTGAAAGCTTAGTTTAAGTTGAAGCAGTAGCTAGTATGAAGGGGAGTGAGGAGGAGAGGAGTGAAGATTGCAGGAACACAAAAGCAGCAAGAAGAAGGGCGATATAAATACATAGATGGATGGATGGTGATTAGGGCAATAATGTAAGAAAACATGTACAGATGAAAAACTCAAAAAGAAAATGAAAGGCTGACACAAAATACACACAGAGATATAACATATATTCAGAGATCAGAGATTCCTCAGAGAAAAAGCTTATGAACTTTGTCCATTGAGATAAAAGAGAGTGAGCAGCAGTCAGAAAGTTTGCAGAGAATCCATGTGCTTCAAAACAAACACTAGCTGCCAAATCTTCCATAATAGGGGAACCCTACGTTCCTAACTCCCAAAAATCACTCCTCCTCTATAATATTACAACTTGTTTTCCACTCCGATCCCTTCCTCGTTTCTTTATATTATTATTAGTCTCCATGCTCACGGATCTGTGCATTTAAGTTCCTCAATTTCTTGTAAAAAGATTAAGGAACCATAGACACCAAGTATGACATCAGGCATGGTATTATAGAAAGAGATTGAACATCACCCCACACACACACACATATGTGAGCATCATACCATGCATGCACTATATAATATTACACGCTGAGTCCGTTGATAAGTGCTCCTAATTTTTTTGAAGCTGGATCAAATAATGGCATTATATGTGGCATCCAGCTGATTGACTACATATATAGCTAATAGTGTTATTAATGTTGATATCAAAAGTTTTGGCGACCTAAAGAGCGAATTAAATAAAGGTTAGACTTAACTGGCGCCTCACCATTGAATGAATAAAAGTTATTGTTACATTATAATAGATACCTTGAAAATGAAGTGTATTGAGGACAATTAGTCCCGTTACATGAGCCCTTTTATTACCTCAGAGAAAAACAAAGAATAATATATTCATGCACAGAAGACAGCATCTTCCCAGTGGTCGTCACAATTACTTATTTGTTAGGCTAAGATGCCTCAAGCAAACAGGTACTGTAGCAAAAGAGAAATTGGGCAATTCTTGTCACCTTTGTCCTTTTATAAGTGGGTTACCCTATAGGGTAGGTTTATAATATTAAAAAAATTAAGCATTAGTAATATATACATCACCTGAACTGGGAAGAGTTGTCTTGCACAAGTTATTGTTAATATACACATGCAGGGCATACTAAGGTGCACATGCTGTTATAATAAAAAAAATCCTGCTAATATATATATATATATATATATATATATATATTGATGTGAAGTGATGATATTTCATTAAATTTTGTCCCTAGATGGATGTGACTGGAATTAATGTATTCCTAAAGACAGCCTGCCCACAGAAGCTGTACGTGTTATTCAAAATGTTCTACCAGTATTTCCATTTTTTAAATCATAGGTGGTCCGTATTCCAAATTTATGAAAGATGACGAACGTAACATTATATTATTACAAGTAATAACAACTACTAATAAATAGGAGTATTAAACTTTGAAAGCTTTGAGAAATTAGTACATCGTTACCGACAAGTCGACAACCTTGTGTCACACATTAAATTAGTATTCTCGACTTTTGTTTCTTTCGTGCATAGTATAAAACTGGTGATATCAATTCCAAAGTGCGAATTCCGTAATTAATTAAAACTCGCCCCCCCGGAGGGAGAGGTACTATATATGTACGTGGAACACGAGGACACGAAAACCCAGGTGCTCATCATAAGCCATAAATGTGGAGTCTGGATTAATCATCAGCTAGTGATGATATATGAATATTGAAATTACTTGTCAATTAATTATAAAAATATATATATAATTAGCAGTGTCATGATAAAGTGAGCACCGTCCATTAGAAATTCAGGCCGATAGAGGATCAAAGATAGAAGACAGAGTTGGTAAATCCACACTAAACTACAATATAATCGGTAATTAGTGGATGTAGTTAGCTAGGGCTATGGCCATTAGTTAGGTATTAGGCCGGCCGGTTCAATTTCTCAAAGCCAACACTTCACGACACAAGTCAAGATATTAGCCACGACAAATATATACAGTCATGAACAAACGACTTAACAGGACTACATGCATTTAATCTCTCGCGTCGGCTTCAATTTGCAATTTTATTGGCAAATTAAGGTCACTTATATTTTTTATTATTTTCTTAATCTGCTAATGAGAATTAATCCAGTCGATGTGAAATGGCTTAACGGATTTGGGCGTTGGGAGAGAAAGGTTTGGTTCATTTGTACGTCGATAAAAATACAGGAATTAATCTTGCTTGTATTCTTACGGGGTTAATTAGCGTACATGCTTGTGCATATACAGACAGAAACAAATGAGGTTTGATTTCAAGGATTCAGATTTTGCCGTTGCCCTAGAACGACGCAACAAAACCCAGCCGTCTACTCTTCGCTTTGTCCCATATGCAAATTACACTACATTAATAATTACATGGCGCTTAATCAACGTTATATTATCACTCACTCCTATTCTAGTGTACAGAACACAGCTCATCACCCTATAATTGTTGAGATAATATATCATAATTATTTAACCTTTGGAGCACTGTATATATCGATACAAAATTCTACGAAGGACCAAAAGTGAAAAATATATATATTGCCTGTGAGAGGAACCATACTGCTTAAAGTATAGGGCATTGTTCCAAGATTTGAGGATAGTATGTCTATATAATATATATATATATATATATATATATATATATATATATATATAGTGTCCGCGAGGGACCATCATATCGTTTCAAATTCCAAGACTAGATCTCAAAGCTGCATAACGCGTGTAGCTAGCTATAAATAATTAAGCATATATTAACTCTGGTTTCTGATCGATATAAAAACCATTAGCTGGCCAACTTGAATGAATTGTAACATGTCTGGTCTGATCTGTGTTGTGTAGTAAATTAGAGAACGGTGCAGTAGATGAGATATGTAGTGTAGGCGTATGAGTATAATTAACTACACAACACAGATCAGACAAGACATGTTAATCCTTATTAGGAGAATTATGTGAAGATCGTAGCAGGAAATTGAGATATGAAGAGCGGAGAAGGCAAACTCGCATTGCGCTACGACTAATATATGGCTAGCTGGTTTAGGTGTGAACGCATAGATGAAGAAAAGCGCTTGCTTTATTCTCACTTCACTGTGAACTGTGGAAGCAGATCAAAAAGGCACTGATGAATTCGATAGGGATGGCGCTGGGTGACAAAAAACCTTATCGCTTTAAAATCTTTGCATCATGTGAAACCATGCCTTTTGTGGGTCCTCATAATCGATGCTTTATTCTTTAAACTTGCAAAAAGATCAAGATCTAGTGGCAAGAAATCAAGTGTTGCCAAGGAAGAATGAACCAGACCCACACGGGTCAGTTTTCGAAGCCAATTCAGCGAAGAGAAATAAATGGCAAAAGGTAGAGAGAGACTTTTGTTGATTCCACAAATGTATATCCTAATGTACAGGCGAAATCAATTTCATTCGTTCAAAGAGCTTTTATATATCATGAAATTGTTGGACCGCCCACAACGGATATATCCTTTACCTACCTTCTTTACGTCACTGTCCCAAATACCTTTGCTTCGTTATTATTATGATAATTATATATAGATGATATTTGTTATGGTGAAAAGTTCACTGCCCTCCAATCAGATTCTTCCGAAGGCTTCTGTATCTCCAGGCCTCACTCCATTTTTTCAAGACATGATTTTGTAACACGCAATTGGCAATTTGTTTAAGACTCTCATTATGCATATGATCGCACTGTGGGCACACGTGGTTAGGAACCAAAAAACTCAGTCGGTCCGCTTGAGCTAACGGTTTACTACTTCACTCACCTAACAACGTAGCGGTCGATTTTAATATGCACGAGTTTAAGATTTATAAATGTGAGTCTGAAGGTTGAAAAATGAGAAAGGAAAGAGAAGAACAAGAAGGTCAGGGGGGAAAATATGTGTCTGTTTATGGAAGTCCAATAAAGGGGGAGCGGTAATTATAAAATTACTTAGCCCGTGTATGTGTTAGATGATATAGAAAGTATAGGATAGAGAATGGCGGGGGTTGAAGAGGGTCAAATACGCAGAAAATGTGGTTTCAACAAAAGCAAGGCATGTGTTTGATCTTTAAGGAAAGGGTGGGTGGCGAGCCCCTTCATCCGCCCTTGGCCCACAGAGTGAAAACAGAGCATAGTAATTACCTAATTAAATATATAGTGAAATACAGAAGCGATAAGTATGAATGGTCGAGATGACAGGTTATGATTGGAGGGAAGAGTAGTGGAAGCTCCTCCCGACAGAATCCATGCATGGCTGAGTTGACTAGAACATTTATGTATAATATGTGTGTGTGTGTGTGTGTGTGTGGTAGAGGGAGAGAGGGAGACATGAAGAAGGAGAGCGGTATACGAAGGGGGGTGGGGAGAGGGACTGTGTATGGATTGGATTGGACATAAAGGAGGGGTATTTGTCGTCGCGTGTTTGGAAGAGCACCTCTCCAGATTGATTGCGGCCCGTACACGTGTTCACAGTATACTACTGCACGAATACGGGAGGGGGTCATGTGACGCTGACGATTAATTACGAAGGGAAGGGATACTAATAATTATGGAATTTGAAATTTGGAAGCAAGGGCAGAGAGAAGTGAGAAAGAATCCAAAAGGAAGGAGCGAATTCATTATTCACTTTGACAGTGGAAAGGGAGAGCATCCGTCCATCCATCCATGCCTTCACATTTGACTCTGACAAAAAAATCACACTATTAATCTTCTAATTTTGTATAGAATTTCAATTTGATTTTTTTATTTTATAAATTATATTTTTAATTATCTAAATCTAATATCATTAGTCTCAAATAATAATTTTTTTGTCAATAACTATTATTTCAATGCTTAAAAATTCTACATCGAGATTTTTTGTCAATAAAAACAAAAATATTAGAATTAGATGATTAAAAATATATTTTATAAAATTAAGGAATCAGAAATAAAATTTTGTTTGAAATTAAAAGATTAAATGTGCTTTTTAAAAAAAAACTAAAGTGAAAAAGAAGCTGAGACAACATTACCTTTTACCAACTAAACCGAAATTCATCACATGCGTGTAAACTTGTTTTACCAAAGGAAATTAGATATAGTAAGAATGACTAGTTCCTCCCAACAAATGGTTACTTGGCAGCAAAAAAAAGGTTGGTGAAACATATTATTGAATGGGGAGACTCAAGAAATAAAATTATAAGAAAATGGTAGATATACGATACAAACAAGAAATATAAGTGTGTGGGAAGGGAAGGAGTAGGCACCAACCAAAGTCATGGGCTCAACAGT